>CM041646.1:27682529-28041322 GCA_023333625.1 Bothriochloa decipiens
ACACATCTCACCCTCTCGCACTCAGTCGACAGGTCCAACTCCCTCTCAGAGGCTGTCTCAGCGGCTTACAGCCGAAAGGGTAACACCAGGCGAAAGAAATAGAAGGACTCCTCTCACTACTCCCGAGAAGCATGGGTCTTAGAAAAAAGCCATACCAGTGGCTCGCGGACCATATATATAGATTCATAAACTCTGTAGAGCGTGTACTCCCGTAACCACAAGATCACTATCATCGACGGTGCCCCGCCTAAGCTGATTCTGGCTGCATTCTAACCGGTGCGATGCCACGCTACCACTCAGTACTGGGACATCCCGGATAGGTACCACCGGCACACTGAGACTGTGAGACATAGTACCGGGCCCCCGTGGTCACTATGCAGTCTAATGAGGGTGTGGGTCTCCATGCCCGTACCTCGAGACACTATCTGCTAACAACCTAGCAGTAGTGGCACCGTCCTAGCTAGTCAGACATCTGTCTCCTGCCCATACAAGAGCGAGTGGTGAGCACGTAAGTCCCAAGGTTTCGGTCCTCAAGAGATATCAGGTCCTAGGGTGATCAGACAGGATTATCTTCCCTTAGCGACTACAATAGTCCGTGCTACAATAGCACCTCCTACCCGGGGCTTCGCTCCACGAAGGTTCTCACCCCCGGGATCTCCTTATACCTCACAATGTGCCCGCCATAAGCACCTCACACGGGAATGCCCAGAACACATTCCCCGGCAAGACTCGCCCACATGGCTCATCATAGAATCCTGTCTGATCGACTCAACCCTCACCACACACCCAAGACACACGCAGCACTCTCCCCGAGTAAAGTGGCACCACGTGCCTTAACCATATAACCATACTATCCACCATGCATCATCATCACATAGATATAAGCGTAGTAGAGGTAAAGCATTATAAGTAAATGAGCATACGTCTAGCCTATCAACGGGTGTGCAGGAGTAAGGTTGCGACAAGGTAAAGCCTCATCAAGCAATTCTACCATGCAGCCTATCATCAGGTGATATTCATAATTAAAGCACTAGCAAGCTAGATATTATGCCATGCGTGATAGGATCTACGAGGTTGGGTGGGGTGTGGCACTTGCGAAGTCGTCATCGAGCTCCTCCTCGTACTCGTAGTCGTCCTCCTCAAGCTGATCCTCCTCTGAAACGAGACATAATAGCCGCGTTAGCGGTTCCTATAGAGTCAACACAAAGAAGCAATAAAATTCAATAACTCCAAATGCACTCATACATAAGCCTATGACGTAGAGCTCATTTTTATGAAAAGTTGGACACTTGGTTCATATTTTTCAAAGATCGTTTGAAGAAGTTATGAATTTCTGAAGTTTATTCTATTTCTAAAAAAGAAAAAGGGCAA
The DNA here is from genome assembly GCA_023333625.1 of Bothriochloa decipiens. Taxonomy (NCBI): domain Eukaryota; kingdom Viridiplantae; phylum Streptophyta; class Magnoliopsida; order Poales; family Poaceae; genus Bothriochloa; species Bothriochloa decipiens. The sequence goes on from CM041646.1 coordinate 27,683,901, forward strand.
ATTAACCTGGACGCGACATGTGGCGGCTCCTAATTGGGCCACGTGGCGTGCAGGCATAGTGTAGCTGGAGCTGGGATGACGTCATGCTGACGTCGTGCTGACGTCATGCTGACGTCAGCACTGACGGGGGACCCAGTCAGCGGCTGATAGGTGGGGCCCACGGGTCTGGTCACTGACAGGTGGGGCCAGGTCAACGGTCAACGCCGACCGGGCTTCGACCGGGCCTCGGCGGGTCTCGACAGGGTTGGATCTGGGCCGGGTTGGGCCGGCCCGGCCCGGACACGTGCGACTCATTAACTGGGCCACGTGGCGGGTTGGAGTCCAGTGGGCTCGGTCAACGGCCGGCCGGTCCATAGACTCCGTGCACCATAGACCGCAGGCAGGGCGACTGCGTGGCAAGCCGTGGTTGGTCCAGCGTGGTGGGCGCGGTGCACCAGGGGAAATTTCCCCTTCTCCCCTCCCATGCGCGCTGGCGCAGGCGCGGCGACGCTTGGCCGGCGTCGGGCGGCGCCACGCCTCCGTCTGGCTTAGGTGGCTAAGGCGGCGCCAGCGGCCCTGCATAGGTTAGACTAGCGTGGCTGCGGGCTAAAGCGGGTGCGCGGGGGTTCCTGCTCGGCGGCACACGCGCAGCGGCGGCGACGGGCGGCGCGGCCATGGCTGCGGGTCGCTACGGCGCAGTAGGGGTGGCATTGGCGAGCGCATCTTGCTCGTGAGGCCAAGGCAAACGAGGAGTGCGCTCCAATTTGGGAAAAAACAGAGCTCTAGCAAGTGGCCGGCGGTGAGGTGCTCGGCGACGGCGGACGGCGGTGCTCGACCGAATTCGCCGGTGGTGCGTCATCTTCCCCTCCGTCTTCTCCCGTCCTGAGCAGCTCGGAGCTCAATGTCCTTCCTATGGCCTAATGGAGGCATGGCGGAGGTGCGTGCGGTGGGTTGGCCGTGGCGGCGCTCCGACGGCCATGGAGCCTCAGCGGCCAGGGCGGGGCAAAGGTGCCCGCCCCACTGTGGCCTCGCCAATCTCCCTAACCTTGTCACATACGTGTTCTATGACGCGGTGATTCTTCTCATGAAGCTAATGACGGGAGAGGTGGCCGGAGAGAGCGGGAACGGTGGCGATGTACTGGCAGTGGCCATGGAGCGGGCGGAGGTGAGCTCACCTTCGCACGGCGTCGATTAGGGCCGGTCCGGCGTGGCTGCGTCAGCTTGGTGGAGAGGAAGAAGCGCAGAGCGATAGCATGGGCACACTGGGGCTCTGGGTCCTTCTCCTCCGGTGGCTCATGCAGCAACGTCGGTGGCGCACGCGGGTCCGGCTCTGGCAGCAGCGGTAGCCTTTCCCCGCCTCCCTCTTCTCCTCTTCTAGCTTGGACAGGTGAGCGGTAGTGCGGCTGGTGTCAATGGCTGCGCGGCACTGGGAAACCCTAGCGCGTGGAGCTCCCCTTCTTATAGCGGCTGGCAGCCATGGCGGACGGCAAGGATAGCAGATGCCAATCCTAGGGCTAGACGGGGTGGACGGCATCGGAGTGCAGCATCAAGTCACGGGCGGGTGGCGGACGGCATCGCGTGGCCATGGCTATTTTTGGCACAGCGAACGCGACCCGCGGGGGGCCAAAAATGGTGGGAGGTCGGGGCTGACAGGCCGACCCCACCGGTCAGCGACGGGCGGATGAGGGCGTGCGGGAGGCCGACCCCATGCTAGGCCATTTCAGTTTTGTGGACCGCGGCGCGAACGGGGCTAGCTGGGCCGCGAGCGAGGCCGGCCACGCGGGCGAGCGTGCGGCGCTGGCGGGCCGTCTTGCTGGGCCAGCAGGTCACGGCGGGCGTGGGTGTCGCGGGTGGCTGGCAGGCTGGGGCAGAGCGCCATGGTAGGCCGCTGCTGAGCCAGCTCAGGGAGAGAACAGCAGGCCAGCCTAAAGCGCGGGTTGGGCTGGGCTGGTTGCTGTGGGTCGCCTGGGCTGCTTCTTCTTTTTCTTTTTCTTCCTCTTTTCTAATTCCTTTTCTATTTCTTTTCTATTTCTATTTTCCAAACACCAAACAACTATGCCATTAATCCTTGTTAATTATGTTAGTGACCATGGTGCACACACCATGGTAGGTCCCCTAGGGTCTCACGGTCATGGTGGATCCATTTCTGAGGTTAGTCGACATATATATACACATGCGTTTAAAAGGTTATTCGATTTTATTAGGCATCACATAAAATCGGTAAGAAGCAAAACATTCTCTGGTAAATTAAATGCAATGCTCGGGTGAACATTGGGTGCTACTTGTGCATCTATTGGCGGGTTTCCTACATGACATCCACCATACACTGGTAATCTTTAGAAAAATTTTTGAAAGCCCGTATTTTAGGTGACCAGATTTCTAGGGTTGTTACAGTCCTACCCCCTTATGAGAATCTCGTCCTCAAGATTCAAGAGTGTAACTTACTCTTCTTCAAACAGGTAGGGGTAGAGCTTCCTCATTTCTGACTCTTTCTCCCAAGTCGCTTCTCGTTCCGTGTGGTGGCTCCACTGAATCTTCAAGTATGGTGTGTTGGTGTTTCTAGTTTCCTTGGTGGTTCTGCCCATGATGTGGATGGGGTGCTCTCTGTACTCCAAAGTGTCCTGAATATCAAGTCATGGAACACTGGGTGTACTCCTACCAGTTGCGGGGATAACTCAATTCTGTAGGCAAGCTTGCCAATCCTTTTACTGATTTTGTACGGTCCCACATACCTTGGTGCTAGCTTTCCCTTCACATGGAATCTGACGGTTCCTCAAAGCGGGGAGACCTTGAGATAGACATAGTCTCCTACCTCAAACTCGAGGTCCCTACGCCTCTTGTCAGCATAGCTCTTTTGACGGCTCTGGGCAATTCTCAGATTCTTTCGCACCTGGGCGACTCCTTCCTCGGCCTCCTTAATGGTGGCTAGGCCAAAGAACGATCTTTCACTGGTTTCGAACCACATCAAGGGTGTTTTGCACGGTCTTCCATACATAGCCTCGAATGGTGACATCTTGAGGCTAGCCTGGTAACTGTTGTTGTAGGAGAATTCTGCAAAGGGCAAACTCTTCTCCCAATCAGTCCCATATTTCAAAACACTAGCTCGAAGCATATCTTCAAGGATCTGGTTCACTCTTTCTGTCTGTCCATCTATCTGAGGGTGGTATGCGGTACTGTAATCTAGCTTGCTCCCTATTGACTTGTTCAGGGCCTTCCAGAACTTGGACGTATACTGGGACCCACGATCAAATATTATGCTCTTAGGGGCCCCATGCAGCTTGAGAATGTTCTCAACATACAGATCTGCTAGCTGGCCGACTCGGGCGTCAGTCTTGATGGCTAGGAAGTGAGCTACCTTAGTCAAGCGATCGACTATCACCCATATAGCATCATGGCCCTTCGGGGTTCGAGGCAAACCCACAATGAAGTCCATAGAAATGCTATCCCACTTCCATTCAGGTATATCAAGTGGCTTTAACAGTCCTACAGGTCTCTTGTGCTTAGCTTTGACGCTTTAACAAATGTCACATCTAGAAACATGCTCTGCAATGTCTGACTTCATGTTCTTCCACCAGAATTTCCTCTTTAAATCAGCATACATTTTAGTACTGTCTGGGTGGATACAATACTTGGAGTCATGACCTTCTGATAGGATTTCATTGCGGATAGCAAGGTCTGCAGGCACACCAATTCTATCCTTGTACCAATAAGTGCCTAGCTCATCTTCACTGATCTCTAGGCACTTGCCTTGTGTCAGGAGCTCGTGTATCTCCCAAATCTTTGGGCAATGGCGTTGGGCTTCACGGATCCTATCCATGAGAGTGTAGTGCACGCGAAGCTCATTCAATAGGCCATGAGGTATCACCTCCATCTGTAACTCATTAATGCCCTCTTGCAACTCCTTGGGCAAGGTGGTGGTGAACAAGGCATGACAATGGCTTTTGCAACTAAGAGCGTCAGCGACCACATTGGCCTTCCCAGGGTGATAGAGAATCTCCACGTCATAGTCATTAATCAACTCGCGCCAATGACGCTGTCTCATGTTCAGATTTTCCTGGTGAAAAAGTACTTCAAGCTCTTGTGATCGGTGTAGATCTCGCACTTGTTCCCAATCAGGTGGTGCCTCCAAATCTTCAAGGCATGGATCACAGCTGCAAGCTCAAGATCATGGGTGGTGTAACACTGTTCATGCTCCTTAAGCTAGCGGGAAACATAGGCAATGACTTTCCCATTCTGCATCAGAACAAAACCGAGCCCATGGCGAGATGCATCACAGTAGACCACAAAGTCCTGGTGGATATCGGGCAAGGCTAGAACAGGCATTGTGGTGAGCTTTTCCTTCAAGGTCTGGAAACTTTGTTCACATTGGGGCGTCCATTCAAACTCTTTGGTCTTCTTCAGGAGGTTGGTCATGGGGCGAGCTATCTTAGAAAAGTTCTCAATGAATCGGCGATAATAGCCAGCCAATCCCAAGAAACTTCTCACATCAGTCACATTCTGTGGCTGCTCCCATCCCTTCACTGTCTCAATCTTAGACGGATCAATAGCTACTCCGTCAGCATTGAGCACATGACCTAGGAAAGCGACCTCCTCAAGCCAGAACTCACACTTGTTGAACTTGGCATAGAGCTGATGCTTTCTTAACTTCTCCAACACTATCCTCAGATGTTGCTCATGCGCTTCGATGGTGGCAGAATAGACAAGAATGTTATCAATGAAGACCACCACGAATTTATCCAACTCCTACATGAACACTTTATTCATCATGTTCATAAAATAAGCCGGGGCGTTCGTAAGACCGAAGGACACGACGGTGTACTCATACTGCCCATATCTGGTGACAAATGCTGTCTTGGGAATGTCCTCTTCTCTGATCTTCATCTGATGGTAGCCTGATCTGAGGTCGATCTTGGAGAAGTACTTGGCATTGCGAAGCTGATCTAGCAGGTCATCTATCCTTGGCAGAGGGTACTTATTCTTTATAGTTACGGCATTCAAGTTCTGGTAGTGAACGCACATCCTCTGCGTTCCATCCTTCTTCTTAACAAACAGAATAGGAGATCCCCAGAGCAAGGCACTGGGCCTAATGAACCCTTTCTCGGATAGCTCCTCAAGCTGTTTCTTAAGCTCTTTAAGCTCGTCAACTACCATACGGTAGGGTCGCTTGGAAATCAGACTCGTACCAGGCATCAGGTTGATCACAAACTCAACATCCCTATCTGGTGGCATTCTTGGTAGCTCTTCCGAAAAGACATCAGGGTACTCACAAACTATGGGCACTTTCTCAAGTGACTTATCTTCCAGGGCACACAACATGGAAACATCTGTCCCTTTGTTTGGTTCACATATGATCTGACAGCCACTTGGATGGGTTATACCCACAAATCTAGGTGAGCAAGATATCACTCCTTTGTTCTGGGTTAACCAATCCCTCCATAGAATGACGTCTAGGCCTTCGAAGGGTAGCAAGGTAAGATCAGTAAGAAAGGTAAGACCCTCGATGGTGATACTCACTCCCTTACATATTTTGGTACAACAGATGTTGCCCAAAGGTGAACTGGTATAAAAGGCTTCTTTTCGTGGAGTGATAGGTATATGGTGCTCTCGTGCAAACTTGGAGGATATATATGAACATGTAGCACCTGAATCAAACAGCACGGATGCCTTAGCTCCATGCACTAAAAACATACCGTACACCACGTCGGGGGCACTCTGGGTAGCCTCTGCTGAGATATGGGTGAGGCGGCCTCGGGGTGCTCCGGATGGCACCTGCTTGTGCGGGGTGCCCTGGCTTTGCCTGACGGGCGCTGGTGTAGCTGGTGCAGCCTTGTTCGGGCACTCGGCTGCCTTGTGACCTGGCTGGCCATGAGCAAAGCAAGTGTAGGTCACGCCACCTGTGGGGGGTTGGCGCGGTGGACCTCCACATGCTACCTCCTGTTGCGGCACGAGCGTACGCTTGGCGGTCCTGAGCAGGGCGGGGGTAGTTTTTGGTGTGGGTACCACCACCCCGACTCGAACCGTGAATAGCTCCCTGGGTGAAGCGAGAGCAGGGAGGTTGAGATGTCTCACCACGTGATCTCCGTGGGGCAGGTGCGCGGGAGGTGCCCTCAGTACGACTCTTCTTATTCTTGCCAAGCGCGTCCTTCTCCGTGAAAACCTCATCGCGGTCCTTCTCAATCTCCATGCACCTGTCAATCAAGTCATGCAGGGTGTGGCTCTTGGTGCCTGAGAGGGAGAGCCTAATGTGATTAGACAAGCCCTTGTGGTAGTAGTACATCTTCTCCTTCTCAGAGTTCACCACTGAGACAGGTGCATAGCACAGCAGGTTAGTGAAGTGGGTGGTGTACTCATGCACTTTGTCAGCTCCCATGGAGATGCTGCGGAACTCGTTCTCCTTCTTCTCCAGCGCACCTTCACGGATGAAGAATGTGTGGAACTCGTCCACAAACTCATCCCAGGAGATGTTGGTGGAGTCCTGGTGGGTTTCGCAGAGGCTGTCCCACCAAGATCGCCCAGCACCTACAAGCTGGTGAGCTGCCAAGCCAACACATTCCTCGTCAGTGCAAGTGGTCAAGTCCAGCTTCTTCTCAATCTCCTTAAGCCAGTCATCAGTAGTGATAGGGTCGATGCTGGTGCCATCGAATGTCAGGGGCCTCAGCTTGAGAAAGAACTCCAGCTTCTTGTAGAAATCATCGCGGGGCTCCCGGTGCTGGGGGTGCAGCACGTTCTCAGCTAAGACTCGAAGAAGCTCGGTCTGCTGGGCCATCACATCCGCCAAGAGTGGCATGGGAGGTGGTGGTGGAGCTGCTTCTCCTTCTATGGCAAGCTCGGGCTCGGGCTCAGCAGCAGGCTGTGGCTGTCCTCCAGCCGCGCCTCCGGCAGCTGGTTCCGGCTCAACAACCGGTGGTGGCGGTGGGTGTGCAGGCCGTGGGGTGGCAGCACGGGGTGGCTCCTCAAGGTCAATGGGTATGTGACCAACGCGGCCACAACCCCAACCACGATCGCGTCCACGGCCCCTGGTGGTTGCAGGTGAGGGGGAGCGGTTGCTCAGGCGGTTGGCACGACGAGTGGACATCCTGCTTAACATAAACCTTAGATTAGGGCATATGTGAGCGTAATATAACTTTGATATTAAAGATATACTAATTTTAAGTATTTAAAACATTTTTAATCTATCCAACACTCATACGAAGAAGCATGAAGATCTAAAAGACGTGATAAAAACTAAATCACCCATTACATCAGTTGGGTATATGGCGATGTCTCTAGCAGCTACGCTAGGAGACTCACGAGAAACGTACTACACGCAGGTAGTTCTAGCAAAAAGGGGTGGACAACTACTCAGCATCAAGGTGAGTCTGGTCACTTGGCCATACAGGGCCCATCATCTCCTGATCTGATACAACACTAAACCATCTCTAGAGGCTGGTCCAAACTGTAAGCTGTGGGAGGTATACCGATGCCAGCAGCCTGGATTTGCTCGTCAGTCATCTAAAGGCGAGAGACGTAACGACGGGCCTCCTCGAGCTGAGGGGTGGACACTGCTTGTCCACTAAGTCCAGTGGTGGGACATCCACTCAAGTTGAGGCGAGACTGCCCTAGCTCGAACGTCTCAACCCTGACCCTCTTACGGGCACGTAAGGGAAGCTCGTCCTGCAACTCCTCGTACTCTCTGACTCTCTTGCGATCTGACCTCTTCCAAGCTTCCATAGTGCGTTTGAGCTTATCCATGAGGTATGCTATCTTGTGGACGTAGTTGATCAGGTGTCCCTGGTTGTAGCTAGCAAGAGTGTACTCCTGCAGCAGCTTCTCACATTGAGCCTTGCACTGCTCATGGAGTTTGTCTCTGTAGGCATCATCTTGACTCTTTTCCTGGAATCTCTTTGCAATGTCTTCGTTCTTCTCAGCTATAGTGGCCTCAAGCTCCCTGATATTCTTGTTGAGATGACTATTGTGGATTTGAAGCTTATCTATCTCATTCATCAGACTAGTGATCTGATCCTGGTGAGTGTGCTCTTTGCATGCTATCTCACGCTCTAAGTCCACAATCTTTTGCTTCCATGCTGCCTCCTTACTTTCCGAACTGCAGATCCTCTCATCAACTTCCATCAGGTAGCGACGATCACGGCGTCCCTTCCTCTCCAACTCAGCAATGTACATTTCGTGGCACTGCATGTACATCATAGAGGCACGGTGGCAGGGGTTGCGGTCAACTCTGGTATTCTGTTTGGTGTAGATGACCTCCTCCCAAGTACCCTGCTGAACATCGAGGGCATGAGGAAGTAGATGAAAGTGACTTCCTTCAGATAGTCAGCTCCGTTGCACAGCACAGTGCGAAGTGCCTGGCGCGAAATGGTGTGAACACACATGCCGGTGTCATTATCGAAGGCAAAGTTAGTGAAGGCGGTAATTTTAGGCAGGTTCATGCTTGCAGGCATGTTGATGTGGACTGCCTTGTAGCCCTCGATGCCTCCTCCAGGGTCGGGCTTGTTGTGGCAAAGGTACTCGACGTTCTCCACGGGAACACCAAGCTTGGTGAGAACCTTGCGAAGACGTGAGCATAGCCTCCATGCTCCGTCCTGCCGAGTCTGAACTCAACGATATCCATCGGCGGTAACGGACCAAGCGGCAAGTTGGGGTCCATCTACAGCTGACATGAGAAAGAAGTTAGACAAGTTGCAGAGAGAGGTAAGCCATGCATAAAAGCGTATGCAGTGGTCGGTGTATAACCGAGAGATTTCAAGATTCTCCTAATTCTATCATCCAATCCTATGGGTCTCGTCCTAGGGTCAAGCATGGCTCTGGTACCAACTGAAACATCCTAAATTTTCCACGAAGGAAAAATGCACAGAATGGCGGATAATATAATAGTTCAAAGCATCAAACCATCTCATTATCTCGCAACAGTCGATACAAGATCCATACATCGAATAAAAGAGTACAATTAGGGGGAATTACATAAATAGTTTGCCGCCACACTGGCAGAACCATCAGAGCAGTAGCAGACTTTGGAACGGGTACGGAAGGCGAAAGTACATTAAATCTCCAAAAGAAGCCTGAGCGTAGGAATGAGACGTCTACTCCTCCTTATCGTCATAGTCGTAGTCGGGCTCGCCTGCCAAATAATTTTTAGTACGGTTTGTACTGGCCACATCTCCCACCCTATGGTTTGCTTTCGCTATGTAGTATTTGGTGGGATGCAAAGGATATAATCAAGCGGCCTAATATATGGTTGTGGTTTCCTATGCAAGTAGTGACCAATATTATATAATATAATTCATCAAGTTTTAACCCATCACATCCACATATCCATCCCATTCCATCACCATCACACACATCTCACCCTCTCGCACTCAGTCGACAGGTCCAACTCCCTCTCGGAGCCAGTCTCAGCGGCTTACAGCCAGAAGGGTAACACCAGGGGGAAGAAATAGAAGGACTCCTCTCACTACTCCCGAGAAGCATGGGTCTTAGGAAAAAGCCATACTAGTGGCTCGCGGACTATATATATAGATTCATAAACTCTACAGAGCGTATACTCCCGTAACCACAAGATCACTATCATCGGCGGTGCCCCGCCTAAGCTGATTCTGGCTGCTTTCTAATCGGTGCGATGCCACCCTACCACTCAGTACTGGGACATCCTGGATAGGTACCACCAGCACACTGAGACTGTGAGACATAGTACCGGGCCCCCGTGGTCACTATGCTGTCTAAGGAGGGTGTGGGTCTCCATGCCCGTACCTCCCGACACTATCTGCTAACAACCTAGTACTAGTGGCACCATCCTATCTAGTCAGACATCCGTCTCCCGCCCATACAAGAGCGAGTGGTGAGCACGTAAGTCCCAAGGTTCCGGTCCTCAAGAGATATCAGGTTCTAGGGGGATCAGACAGGATTATCTTCCCTTAGGGACTACAACAGTCTGTGCTACAATAGCACCTCCTACCCGGGGCTTTGCTCCACGAAGGTTCTCACCCCCGAGATCTCCTTATACCTCACAATGTGCCCGCCACAAGCACCTCACACGGGAATGCCTAGAACACATTGCCTGGCAAGACTTGCCCACATGGCTCGTCGTAGAATCCTGTCCGATCGACTCAACCCTCACCACACATCCAAGACGCACACAACACTCTCCCCGAGTAAAGTGGCACCACGTGCCTTAACCATATAACCATACTCTCCACCACGCATCATCATCACACAGATATAAGCGTAGTAGAAGTAAAGCATTATAAGTAAATAAGCATGCGTCTAGCCTATCAACAGGTGTGCAGGAGTAACATTGCGACAAGGTAAATGCTCATCAAGCAGTTCTACCATGCAGCCTATCATCAGGTGATATTCATAATTAAAGCACTAGCAAGCTAGATATTATGCCATGCGTAATAGGATCTACGAGGTTGGGTGGGGTGTGGCACCTGTGAAATCATCACCGAGCTCCTCCTCGTACTCGTAGTCGTCCTCCTCAAGCTGATCCTCCTCTGAAACGAGACATAATAGCCGCGTTAGCGGCTCCTATAGAGTCAACACAAAGAAGCAATAAAATTCAATAACTCCAAATGCACTCATACATAAGCCTATGACGTAGAGCTCATTTTTATGAAAATTTAGACACTTGGTTCATATTTTTCAGAGATCGTATGAAGAAGTGATGAATTTTCGAAGTTTATTCTGTTTCTGAAAAAGAAAAAGGGCAAATTAACCTGGACGCGACATGTGGCGGCTCCTGATTAGGCCACGTGGCGTGTGGGCACAGTGTAGCTGGAGCTGGGATGACGTCATGCTGACGTCGTGCTGACATCATGCTGACGTCAGCACTGACGGGGGACCCAGTCAGCGGCTGACAGGTGGGGCCCATGGGTCTGGTCACTAACAGGTGGGGCCAGGTCAACGGTCAACGTTGATCGGTCAACGGTCAATGTTGACCGATCAACGATCAACATCGATCGGGCTTCGACCGGGCCTCGGCGGGCCTAGGCAGGGCTGGATCTGGGCCGGGTTGGGCCGGCCCGGTCCGGACACGTGTCGACTCATTAACTGGGCCACGTGCGGGTTGGAGTCCAGTGGGCTCGGTCTACGGCCGATCGGTCCATAGACTCGGTGCACCATAGACCACAGGCAGGGTGACTGCGTGGCAAGCCACGGTTGGTCCAGAGTGGTGGGCGCGGTGCACCAGGGGAAATTTCCCCTTCTTCCCTCCCACGCGCGCGCTGGCGCAGGCGCGGCGACGCTTGGCCGGCGTCGGGCGGCGCCACGCCTCCGTCTGGCTTGGGTGGCTAGGGCAGCGGCAGCGGCCCCATGTAGGTTAGGCTAGCGTGGCTGCGGGCTAAAGCGGGTGCGCGGGGGTTCCTGCTCGCCAGCGCACGCGCAGCGGCGACGGCGGGCGGCGCGGCCACAACTGCGGGTCGCTACGGCGCAGTAGGGGTGGCATTGGCGAGCGCATCTTGCTCGTGAGGCCAAGGCAAACGAGGAGTACGCTCCAATTTGGGAAAAAATAGAGCTCTAGCAAGCGGCCGGCGGTGAGGTGCTCGGCGGCGGCGAACGGCGGTGCTCGGCCGAATTCACTGGCGGTGCATCATCTTCCCCTCCGTCTTCTCCCATCCTGAGCAGCTCGGAGCTCAATGTCCTTCCTATGGCCTGAGGCGCGTGCGGCGGGTTGGCCGTGGCGGCGCTCCGGCGGCCATGGAGCCTCGGCGGCCAGGGCGGGGCAAAGGTGCCCGCCCTAATGTGGCCTCGCCGATCTCCCTAACCTTGTCACATACGTGTTCTACGACGCGGCGGTTCTTCTTGTGAAGCTAATGAAGGGAGAGGTGGCCGGAGAGAGTGGGAACGACGGCGATGTACTGGCGGCGGCCATGGAGCGGGCGGAGGTGAGCTCACCTTCGCACGGCGTCGATTCGGGCCGGTCCGGCGTGGCTGCGTCGGCTTGGTGGAGAGGAAGAAGCGCGGAGCGACAGCGTGGGCGCACTAGGGCTCAGGTCCTTATCCTCCGGTGGCTCGCGCAGCAACGTCGGCGACGCGTGTGGGTCCGACTCCGGCAGCAGCGGTAGCCTTTCCCCGCCTCCCTCTTCTCCTCTTCTAGCTTGGATAGGCGAGCGGTGGTGCGGCTAGTGTCAATGGCTGCGCGGCACTGGGAAACCCTAGCGCGCGGAGCTCCCCTTCTTATAGCGGCCGGCAGCCATGGCGGACGGCAAGGATGGCAGATGCCAATCCTAGGGCTGGGCGCGGCCGCAAGTTAGGGTTAGGGTTTTGCGCTGCTCGGCCGAACGGGGTGGACGGCATCGGAGCGCAGCATCGAGTCACGGGCGGGCGGTGGACGGCATCGCGCGGCCATGGCCATTTTTGGCACGGCGGACGTGACACGCGGGCGGCCAAAAATGGTGGGAGGTCGGGGCTGACAGGTCGACCCCACCGGTCAGCGATGGGCAGACGCGGGCGTGCGGGAGGCCGACCCCATGCTAGGCCGTTTTGGTTTTGCGGACTGCGGCGCGATCGAGGCTGGCTGGGCCGCGGGCGAGGCCGGCCACGCGGGCGAGCGTGCGGTGCTGGCGGGCAGTCTTGCTGGGCCAGCAGGTCGCGGCGGGCGCGGGCGTCGCGGGCGGCTGGCAGGCCGGGGCGGAGCGCCATGGTGGGCCGCTGCTGGGCCAGCGCGGGGAGAGAACAGCAGGCCGGCCTAAAGCCAGGGTTGGGCTGGGCTGGTTGCTGTGGGCCGCCCGGGCTGCTTCTTCTTTTTCTTTCTCATCCTCTTTTCTAATTCCTTTTCTATTTCTTTTCTATTTCTATTTTCCAAACACCAAACAACTATGCCATTAATCCTTGTTAATTATATTAGTGACCATAGTGCACACACCAGGGTAGGTCCCTTAGGATCTCACGGTCATGGTGATCCATTTCCGAGGTTAGTCGTCATATATATACACATGCGTTTAAAAGGTTATTCGATTTTATTAGGCATCTCATAAAATCGGTAAGAAGCAAAACATTCTCTGGTAAATTAAATACAATGCTCGGACGAACATTGGGTGCTACTTGTGCATCTATTGGCGGGTTTCCTACATGACATCCACCATACACTGGTAATCTTTAGAAAAATTTTTGAAAGCCCGTATTTTCGGTGACTGGATTTCTATGGTTGTTACAAAAAAAGAGACTATTAGTCCCTAATCCTTTAGCCTCTCTTGATAGGCTAATTGGGACTAGTGGTGTATATTTAGTCCCTAGTCCCTAGTCTCGTAAACAAAACATGGTCTTAAATGTGAGCGTGGTGACATCTTCGGTGATGGCCGTAATAATTAATTAAGCTCTAATAATAAACTTTTGACAGTTCAGCTACTGTGATGTTATTTGTACTTGACTGCATGTCATCCCCAAACCGCTTTTAAGATCAGGGGTTGGACGTAATTTGTAGTGGTTTTGAATTGTGAGATATGAAGAAAAAGTATGTTTATACAAAATTTAGGTAAAACAGAACAAACTAACAATAGTACGGTATTTCTATATGAGGACAACAAAATTGTAACAAACTAACAAATTGTGAGATATGAGGACAACAAAATGTACTAACTAACAATAGTACGGTGTTTCTATATGTCTGCCGGCTCAGATCGATGCTATCCGGATTGAGCGGCCAGTTGACCTGATACTAGTATGGCAGTATACACCAACCACGAATGGGGCTGAGTGCAGGGTCCAAGCTCAACAGCTACCTACCTCGCATAAGTCGTCGATGGTGACTACACACAGAGATGGAGATTGCTACAGTTGGTCCTCTCTCTGTCCTCCACTATTTGAGTGGCCAAACAAAGCACTATACAAACAGCAGCTGCCGGCATGTATAAATATTGCACTCTGTTATTTCCCTGTCCAATTAAACAGCACTAGCAACTGATATCAATGGATTACGGCATGCAGACGGCATCTTGTGTGTTCTCCAACTCAGAATCTGTGCGTGGATAATGCCAAAACAAAGGGCGACTATTATTCTTTGTTAAGGATTATCTTATCTTAGCTTTTTGCTAGCAAATTTAAGTCAATATGATGATGTTACTCTTCCTACTTCCTACTCTCCTAGTAAAAAGTAGCATTATCAGGACAGCATGTCCAATCTCTAGATGCAGGCCAAGCAAATAAAAAACCTTGCGATACTTCCCTCCACCGGTAGTGGGTCGTAGTGCAGAGGACACAATGGCCTTTAGGGGGAGTAGACTGATAGCTACACAGCACCATTTCCTTTTCAGGTGAGGTGCGCCTGGGGCCACGCCAGACTGCGGTGGTTCGCCACAAAAAAGAGTCTTATGAGAAAAACATTAAGAAACTCTATATTTATCCTAATTTATAGTAATAGAGGTTCTGATGGAAAAGTACTTTCAAAAATCTTTTTAATTGTCTATCTAAATATAAGCATTCTCTATTTCAGATTTCTCACTAGTCAAAGATGAAGATTAATATGAAAAGATATTGGATAGTATAAAGATAAAGTGATTCTTGCTGAAATGATTCTTCAAATAATGATTTAGAGAATAAATATTAGAAAGACTCTTGGAGGTGCTCTAACTTTTAATTGAAAGATTAAAAATCTTGCTAACTACTCATATTATCAATCTCGCATCTTCACCTACCCGAAATATGAGCTAATACTAGCCAAGATTGCACTCACAACCATTTACTTTCATTGGTATAGTTTCGGTGAAAAACAATTGCAAATTGATAAATAGTTGCTCATAAAGTTAGTACGACGCACCATATCCAGAAGTCCTATAAATGGTGTCAAGTCGTTTTCCAGAAAAAAAGACAAGTGATGGCACAATAGCCATAGAAGGGGATGGCAACGCATATATGGGTGGATAAGTCTTGAAAAGATATAATCTCGACATGTGATCATTCAGTGATAATGATGAAGGTTCCACTACTCTCATTTCACAAAATAATTCTTTAATTGGCTCAATTTTTACAACCGTTTACTGCATTTTTCCGATATCATATAGCAAATTTAATAAACTACATAGAGTACATGTACATCCATACTACTGAAAAACACAGTTGTTTGAGGAAATAGTACTTTTAGGTAACCACTGCTGACATAAAATTTCACAACTCAATGCCTTTAAGCAATAGTTTCAGTGAAGTATGGAGAAATGCTCATCACAACGAGTTTTTTTTTGATAGGACTCATCACAACGAGTTTCTAACCACTTTTTAAAACCAATCGGGTATCATCACTCCCATATAAGGTAAAACACAGTTCGCGGAGGCCTAAAGAGTCGTGTTAGCACATCTTTGATATGTGCATGGCACAAAATAGACTTTCGTGTGCTAAATAGCATAAACCCACCTCTCCCCATGTTTGTTCCTTGCATCTTGAAATTTCTCTGACCTCTTCCTTCGTTCCTTAAATTTCCTTCTTACCCGGTAGGCTTCTTCTATTTATACACCCATACAAGGTCCTCCAAAGTTCACAATTCAAAAAGATGAGAAATGAGAGAACGTATGAATGCGATGCAGGGATAGGAGGTTGGTGAGCGGAGTGGGCAGTTTGCGGCGGCATAGTGGATCGGCCGGTGAGCGTGGGGCTCTGCAGCAGCGTGATTTAGGGTTTATGGAAGCGAGGAGAGGTCACAGGAGGGAACCATGAGAATGTATGAATTGAGAAATATACTCAATAATGTATTACTCAAGAGAAATCAGTGTGTACAAATAGACACGGTTGGGAGCTTGGGTCGGCTAGCCCACAGACCGGTTTACATTCTAACAAGAAAAAGTTATACACCACGCATGGCCTTAACTTAATGAGCACGCTATAGCTAATGCATGACCATTATTAGGCCAGTCCCACTGGGGTTCACGGGTGTTTATGCACATTAATTAGGGTGCCATATCAGATTTTTTCCACTTTTTGCATGAAACGACCAGGAGAGATAATGGAATCATTTCATGGCCACGAAACAAATCATGCTGTTTCCAAGTCGGGTGAAACTGTGCGACACTCGCACTAAGGGGCTTCGTCCGTTTCATGGCGTGCGTTTTGCCGGCGCGAGTCGGCTCGCAGCCACCGGCGTGGGAGGGGAAGCTGCGCGTGGGCTCCGTCGTTTGCGAGTCCTCAACGGGCGCGGCCTTCGCCGGTTGCGACTCCGCCTCCGCCGCGGGCGTGACTCCTCCAGTCGTGAGTCCGCCATACTCGCCGCCGTGGCGCCCTCACTGCTCTGGCACCCCGCCTCCCTAGCCGATGACAAGTTTGGCGCCCAGACGTCGGGGAAGGCCGCGCCGGTGTAGGCGTCATTGGACCTCTCTGCCGCGGGAGCTCCATCGCGTGCGCCGTCCGCCGTGGTAAGGAAGCCGGCCGCGGAGGGGAAGTCGTCGGCCGTGCATTGCAGTCGCGGTTCCGTGGCCCCTCACCGTGCGCGGTCGCGCGGCCCAAGCTCCGCCGTGCCCGGTCACGGTCCCGTGGCCCCTCACCGGCGTGCCCCGGGCTCGTCCGCCCCTCCCCGTGGTGGCGCGAGCTCCGCTGGGTGCTGCCGTCGCGGGCGCGGGCGGCGGTCGTGAGCGGGTGGCCCCTCCTTGGCACGGCGTGGGCTCGTCGGCCCTCACCGGCGACTCCACTGTGCGCTGTCGTCGCGAGCGTGGGCGGCGGTCGCGAGCGCATGGCCTCTCCGCGGCGTGGCGCGGGCTCGCCGGCCCTCACCGGTGACTCCGCATGGCGCGGTTGTGGTCACCGGGTGGCGCTCGCGGTCCGCGGCTCCTCCAATCGCGGCGCGGCCATGGGCAACCCCGGTCACTCCGTATCACACGGGGACAGCCGGACAGGAGATAGGTAAACAGACGCTGGTGGAACCCAAGTGAGACTAAAATAATCTCTGAAACCGTGTGATGAAATTTTCCATTGAGAGTGACATTCATTTCGTACTAGATTTCATTATTTTGGAAACTAGAAGGTGAAACGCTGCATTGAGACTGGCCTTAGGAGACAAGAGCGTTGGCGAGCTATAGGCAGGTTAAAAGAAGTAATGACGTAGACACATCTTAGTCCACATCTTACTATCTGGATATGGACTAAGTAGTGCTCCAAGGTATCGAATCAATCTGTGATTCGGTGAAAGTGCCGTCACACAGTTACCTGTTGGGATACAATGTTACATACATACACTATGTAATTGATGAAGAATCCATGGTCACACGGAGACAACCTGCACTAGTTTTGTTTACCTACTAGCAGCCCTTGTGTCCACAAAAAAATTCAATGGATTGCTGACATTCCGTGGCTATAAAAAGCATTCTTTGCTGGCAGAGGTCAAAGGAGCTAGAGTGACACAGAAAAACCAAGAGACATCGTTGGTTAGCTGAAGTTTTCTTGGCCTGCGATAGGTGTGTTCTGAGCGCTAGCAGGAGCCATGGCTTTGCAATGCCTTGTAGACTGGAAGGGACGGCCGGTTAACCCCCAAAGACAAGGTGGGGTAAAAGCCACCATGTTCATCTACTGTAAGTAAAAAATTGCTTTCCTTGCTGAAACAAATCGATCTTTCACTGTGTGTGATCATCATTTTACACAAACTTGAATAAACCAATGCAAGCTAAGGCATATATGTTTGCAGTTCTGGTGGTGATGACGAACATTGGAAACATCCCGATGCTGTTGAACGTCGTGAGCTACCTGCATGGCAAGATGCATATGGGCATCGCCGACGCCTCCACCACCGCCACCAACTTCTTCGGTGCGATCTGCGTCTTCACCTTCTTCGGTGCTTTCATGTCCGACTCCTACGTCACGCGCTTCTACACAATCATCATATTCGCACCCATCGAGATTGTGGTGAGTACATAACTACTTCAGTACTTAGTAGCATAAAAATGAACTTTTGTTGAGTCAATTTTTGCCCCTTGCGCTTGCCATGGACAGGGTTACATGCTGCTAGCATGCCAAGCTCACCTGCCGTCGTTGCACCCGCCACCGTGCGACATCATCAACCACCCAAGCGAGTGTACGGCGGTGAGCGGCCGGAACCTGAGCCTGCTGACGCTGGGCCTGTACCTGATCCCGATCGGCGAGGGCGCCGTGCGGGTGTGCGCGGCGGCGCTGGGCGGCGACCAGTTCGACGGCGACGACCCGCGGGAGGTCCGCGGCAAGGCCAGCTTCTTCAACTGGTACGCCTTCTGCATCTCGCTGGGCGGATTCGTGGGATTGGTCTTCGTGGTTTGGGTGCAGAACAACGAGGGCTGGGACCTCGGCTTCGTGCTGTCCGCGCTCGTCGCACTCCTCGGGACTCTCGTCCTCGCCACCGGCCTGCCATTCTACCGCCACCAGAAGCCCACTGGGAGCCCCCTCACAAGAATCCTTCAGGTACATGTATCGTATTGGAAAGCTGCTGAGATTTTCAACTGTACTGAAAGTGTTAGAACTACCTTTTTTTCTACAGAAAATACTGTTTTCTTTTGATCAATTTTTTTTGTGAACCACAGGTTTTTGTGGCAGCTTTTAGGAAGAGAAATCTTTCGGTGCCTGAGGACGATTTGCTTGGGATGCACGAGACC
Source organism: Bothriochloa decipiens (assembly GCA_023333625.1). Taxonomy (NCBI): domain Eukaryota; kingdom Viridiplantae; phylum Streptophyta; class Magnoliopsida; order Poales; family Poaceae; genus Bothriochloa; species Bothriochloa decipiens. Next base: position 27,702,408 of record CM041646.1, read on the forward strand.
ACCAGCATCGAAGTGCTGGAGAGAACTTCAGGTTTCAAGTAAGTGGGCTTATCCTTTCATCCATGTCTGCCAGAATCCCACGTAGAAGAGTACTCTCCCTTCTGTTTCACAATATAAATAAATATGACTTTTTCAGATACAAAAAGTACATTTATTTATTTATATAAAAGCAATCATAGCGTCTGAAATCCATCTGAGCAGCGAAGACATTGTCAACGCTTTTGCAGATTGACAATTGTAATTAGCTTTGGTTTGACTAACCCCTCTTGCCCCTTGTAATTAATTCTTTAAAAAAAAAGATTCCTCGACAAAGCGGCCGTGGACGACGGCGACGTGCGGCGGTGGTCGCAGTGCACGGTGACGCAAGTCGAGGAGGCCAAGATCATCCTCCGGATGCTGCCGGTTCGTGAGCTCCGTCCTGGGCTACCTCCCGATCCCGCTGCTCCTGACCTTCACGGTGCAGCAGGGCGGGACCATGGACACCCGTCTCGGCGGCACCCACGTGCCGCCGGCGAGCCTGTTCGTCATCCCGATCGTGTTCCAGATGCTGATCCTGGTGGTGTACGACTGCGCCATCGTGCCGTGGATGCGCCGCGCCACGGGGTACGCCGGCGGGATCACGCACCTGCAGCGGATCGGCGTCGGGTTCGCGTCCAGCGTTGTGGCGCTCGCCGTCGCCGCCGTGATCGAGGCCCGCCGCAGGAGCAATGGCGGCGCCGGGGCCGCCGAGATGTCAGTCTTCTGGCTGACCCCGCAGTTCTTCCTGCTTGGCATCATGGACGTCACCTCCTTCGTCGGCCTGCTCGAGTTCTTCTACAGCGAGGCCTCCGCCGGCATGAAGTCCATCGGGGGTGCCGTCTTCTTCTGTATCCTCGGCCTCGCGTCGTGGCTCGGGAGCGTCCTCATCCGGGTGGTCAACCGCGCCACCGCGCGCCACGGCGCGGGCACCGGGTGGCTCGACGGCGCCAGCCTCAGCGCCGGCCGCCTCGATTTGTTCTACTGGCTGCTTGCGCTCTTCGGACTCGCCGCCTTGCTTCTCTACCTGTTGTGCGCGTGGAGCTACACCTACAGGCATCGTCCGAGGATGCAGTTGTCGGCGATGGAGGATCACAAGGTGTCTCCCGCACCTAGCAAACTAGCTGCGGCACTTTGACGATGACGTCGTCGTCAATTATTAGTCGAGTGACGTGTTCTAAACATGCATGTCATAAAAATACGGATTTTGTCCCCGTTATTAGGTCTGGTATACTATTTTAAAAAAGTATATGTACTAGCAAACATACTCGTCAGTTGCAAAGAGATAAAGCAAACATCGAAGGTTTATGAAAAACCGTCATGGCCATCAAAGGATTTCAGCCGTGCAGGAGGAGAACGGTGAATTATGATAATAATATGAGATAACGTTTTGATCACCATATCAAGAAATTAGTCAATTCATAAATCACAATCAAGAACACGAAACCGGTCAAGAATACTCCCTCCATCCCCAAAAGAGATGACCATCTACCCCTACTTTGTACCATCATCGCTCCACCTTCAAGCAATTTAAGCTCTCTTGCTGGTGTTTCATCAAAGGAGATGATCATGGTGAGACAGAGTAAGCTATGGCAGGGTGCATTGTTAGATTGATCTCTCACCAGATCTGACCCAACGGTCATCTGGGACTTGGTCTCGCGCCCTGATCGGGGGGCGTCCAACCGTACATGGTTGGTGAGCCCCCGTCACCCAGCGCAATATAAAAGGAAGGTGGGGGCTGGGACACTCGGTACGAGGTTCACCTGAGCCGCCAGTCCCCCCACCTACGTTCCAATTCCCGAGTCCGATCTGAGAGGGGGTGTTGCCAGCGACGAGAAACACCACCGATGCCGGCACCACCACCTTGACGTCCGCGCCGTCGCCAAGGACGCCGCGGCCGCCATCCCTTCACCGACCGTCGCTGCCCGTGTGCAAACACCACCAACAAACGTGATGGGATCCTTGGCGCCACCCACTGCGACGCCAACTGCTGCACCCACCGAAGGCTTCGGTATGCATCTCACTCCCCTCTTCTACTCTGTCGGATCTCTCTCTCTCCCTCTTTTAGATCGAGTAGGTCATGATTAGGACATGGATTATTACACATTCTAATGAAATGACCCGTCTAGACTCCACTGCTAATTGATCCTATCTTGTTTATGAACTATCAATGGTATCAGTTGCCCACTGGTTAGTGGATCTAGTGTCTGGGGTATGAAATGGGATCAATTTTGATCCAAAATGATGAACTCTAAACCTAAAAAGATCAGATCAGGGTAAGGGGAGAAGAAATGAAAAGAAAACGAAGAAGAATAGACGAAATCCTAATCTAATGAACGAATCGGGGGAGCCAAGGGCTTTCCTACCTAGGGGTTCGGCAGTCCCATCACCGCTGCCTGTAATCTCCATGGCCGGTGCACGGGAAGAACACGACCTCGCTCGATTGGCCGCGTCGCTGTCTGAAAGTGTGCATGCGCATGCCGCCTTGAAGGGTGCCGACTGCGGGACCACTCGATGGTGTCGCGTGCCACCGCACGCGTGCGCCGGCGAGGGGCACACCAATGGCACCAGCACGTTCTCCTCTGGCCTCATGGCCATCACCGGCGGCTGGCTACTACCTAGCTGCTGCTGCTGAGAAATCGGGGGAGGGAAAGAAATGAAGCCCTAGGGTTAGGGGTGCTGGCGGCCAGGGTTTTTATTCCTCCAAAAATTTCTCTAGACCGTCAGATTCACATGAATAAGATCGGACGGCTGGCGGCAGTCGGACTGCCCCAGCGGCCCTCGTGGGCCGACTGATTGTCTGCGCGGCGCACGGGTGCGCGAAGCAGGCCGCTGGGCCGTTTTAGCCGCTGGGCCGAATGGTTGGCCTTCGGCCCTATATGAACAACAAATTTTATGTTTTTTATTTTCTAGAAATTGCTTTTGATGAATATTTGAAAAGAAATTTGAATTGAATTAGATGCAATTTTTCTGTTCAATTTTGTCCAATGATATTTTGTTCAGAGAATAGTATTTTGTGAGTTTCTAAAAAATAGAATTATGACGAATTTATTTCATCATTTTTAGATGGCATTTTTGATATATTTGTTGAAGAATTGAAAATTTGATGAATAGATGTTTAAATTTTCCATAAAATTTTGAACCAACAAGATAAATTTTATACAGAATTGAATTGTTTTGAATTGTTATGTACAGTACAATGCCTCTGAAAATTGATAATGATTAATGTTTCCACTGTGAATATTGAATTTATTGATCTCATATTAAATTTGAACCAACGGGATAATTTAATTTTGAGAGAAGTTATGAATTTCTGGTAATTTTGTTGAGATTATGGTGTTGTTATTTTTGACCAATGTTGTTAATAACAATATTATAATGTTTTGATTCATGAGAAATTATGCACTAATTTTACTTCTGCCCAACGGTGATGTAGATTTTTTTGTATAGATGAATTTTGGTACATGTTTTAATTTGATCAACGTTGTGTAATTTTATTTATGAATATATCGCACTCTTTTTAGTATGAATTTCAAGAGGAAAATTCTTTGTGAATATCAACAACATCCCGAAGCTCGATGGGACCAACTATCGAGTTTGGCGGGAGAAGTATGAAGTGGAACTTGGTTTGGGTGAGGTTGATATGGCAATCCATCATCCGTATCCTATTGAACCAGTGGCACCGGTAAGGGGAGCTGATGAAGCTGATGCTGCTTTCGCTACTCGTGAGCATGGGCATACAGATACAATGATGCAATATCAACTTGAACATAGAAATTATACTGGCTCCAACCACATGTGTCTGTTGGTGGCCAAGGCCACTATAGATGAAACTATTAGGGGATCAATCCCAGAATGCACCACTGTTCGAGAATACTAGAAAAGGTGAAGAATCAGTTTACTAGGTCTACCAAGGCCATAACAAGTACATTGATCAAGAAACTTGTCACTTCGAAATATAGTGGTGGTGGCACAAGGAAGCACATTTGTGAAATGCGCACTACAGCATCTAAGCTTTAACCAATGAATTTGGGAATGACTGATAAGTTCCTGATGCATTTATTTTTTGCTTCCTTGCCCAAAGAATATGAAAATTTTGTTGTGAACTACAACATGCAGCCCGAGGATTGGAACTTTGAAAAGCTCATTGGCATGTGTGTTCAAGAGGAGGAAAGAATTAAGAACTTACAGGGTGACACTGCAAACCTTGTGAGGGATAACAAAAGAAAGCATTTCCAGACTAAGAGTCCTAAACCACAGGGGAAACCCCAGTGGGATAATGCCTCTTCTTCTTCCAAGCCACATGGAAAGGCCCCTATGAATCCTCAGAATCAGCCAAATGACCCCTATGATTGTGCTAAAAAAGATCAATGCAAGTACTGCATGAAAAGGGAACACTACAGGAGAGATTGCCTAGGCTACCTGAAGTTTCTGCTAAAGAGAGGTGAGGAATTTATTATGTTTATAGATAAATATCTATATTTGAATTATGTTAAACCATTTGGTGGATTGATTCAGGAGTAACTACTCATGTTGCAAATTCTTTACAGGGGTTAAGTGAGTGGAGAATTCTGCCAAGAGGGGAAAGAACAATTGAAGTTGCAAATAGAGTGCAAGCCAACGTTGAAGCCATTGGAGAACTCTCTTTAGAATTGAATAATGGTTTTGTACTTAGGCTTAAAGACGTACTCTATGTTCCTTCTTTGCATAGAAATTTAATAAGTGTTTCAAAACTTGATGATGATGATTTTGATTGCCATTTTGGTAATGGCCAATATAAGATACTCATTAATAATGAATGTGTTGGTCTTACCTTCCGACAAGACAAATTTTATTTATTATCTCTTGCTAAGAATGTGAACAATGTATGTGATAAGAATGTGAATGATTCCCCATCTATGAATGTAACTAAGAAGCGAAAGAGAATTGATAATGCATCTTCTAAATTATGGCATTATTGTTTAGGCCATATTTCGAGGGGGAGAATAGAATGATTAATAAAGAATCAATTCTTCAGCATTTAGAATTTACTGATTTAGAACAATGTGTTGATTGTATTAAAAGAAAATATGTTAAAAAATAAAGAAGAATGCCAAATGAAGTACAGAAATTTTAGAAATAATCCACACAGACATTTGTGGCCCTTTTCCTATGAAAAGTGTGGATGGTTATGATTCATTTATAGCATTCACAGATAATTACTCTCGTTATGGCTATATTTATCCAATTAAAAAAGATCAGAAGCATTGGATAAATTCAAGATATTTAAAGCTAAAGTTGAAAATCAACATAATAAGAAGATCAAGCTAGTATGATCAGACCGGGGTGGAGAGTACTATGGGCGATATACCCCTGTTGCAAAGTTCCTACAGGAAAATGGCATAGTCGCCGAGTACTTCATGCCGGGGGAGCATTAGCAGAATGGAGAGGCTGAAAGAAGAAACCGTATCTTAATGGATATAGTAAGAAGCATGATAAGTTACTCCACATTACTGATTAGTTTATGGATAGAGGCGTTGAAAACCGCCATTCACATACTTAATTGAGCACCAAGAAAGTCAGTGTCTAAAACACCATATGAATTATGGATAGAAAGAGAACCCTCACTTAATCACTTACGTATGTGAGGATGTCTAGCTGAGGCAAAGATTTTTAACCCAAACATTGGAAAGTTAGACCCCAAGACAATCAACTGTCATTTTATTAGCTATCCAGAAAGATCGAAAGGATATTACTTCTATTGTCCTGATAGACATACGGAGTTTGTAGAAATAAGACATGGTGTGTTCTTGGTGGATGAAATGACCAGGTATAGCAAGGTAGCACGATAAATTAACCTTGAGGAGAAACGGGTACACGTGCCCACTCCGATGGTTGAAGAACCATTTTTTGCACTACCTGCTGCTGTTGCACCAACAATGCAAGACACTGTAGCGACAACACCTGTTGTTAGTTCTCCTATGCCGACAATAAATGAATGTGAGGAGCCAAGGCATGTTGGGATGAGCTAGGAATTAATTGGGAGATGAATGCTGATCTACACAGGATGATTGTGAGAACCAAACAACAAGCAAATATTCCTCTCTTTATGGAAATTTTTCTGGTGGATGCCTGGGAACTCTAGAAGATAAGGAATAGGAAGGTGTTTGACAACATTCAACCAGGCTTTGGTACATGGCTTAGAAACTTTAAAGGAGAAGCTACTCTTCAGGCTCACTGTCTTAATGAGGCGTCTAGAATTTTAGTTGGCTCTTGGTTAGATTCCCTGAAAATGTTGTAATATAAAGTAGTTGTTGTCCCTTAGTTTTTGCTACCCCCACCTCCCATCTTAGGTAAGTTAGTAGGTAAGTAGTCTCATTCTCTTCTTGTAACTGATCTTTTTGGTGGCTTTAATAAATTTTTTTGAGAACACCATGGGGGAACTCCCCCATGGTTTTTGCGTCAAAAAAATAAATGAACGTGAGGAACCTGTCCTTCAAGAGCATATAAAACCAAATGTCACACATGAGGAAGAGCAACAATAGCCCATTGTGGAACAAGTGCCAGAGCCCCCTAGGAGGTCTCAAAGAGAAACAAGGCGAGCTATTCCTGATGATTATAGACTTTATAACACTGAAGAATTTCATATGGAGGGTGATCCCACCTCTTATGAAGAAGCCATGAGAAGTACCCACTCATCGAAGTGGTTAGAAGCTATGAAGGATGAAATAAAATCAATGAGTACAAATAAAGTTTGGGACTTAGAACCTATTTCTAAAGGAGCCAAAATGGTAGGCTGTAAATGGGTCTACAAAACAAAATGTGACTCCCAAGGGAATGTCGAAAGATATATAGCATGACTTGTGGCAAAAGAATTTACATAAAAAGAAGAAATTTATTAGAATGAGACCTTTTCTCCAGTCTCTTTTAAGGATTCCTTCAGAATCATAATGGCACTTGTAGCTCACTATGTTTTGGAATTGCACTAAATGGATGTGAAGATGGCATTCCTTAACGGGGATTTAGAAGAAACTATTTATATGGCACAACCAAAATGTTTTGCCATAGAAGGAAAAGAAAAGATGGGATGCCGTCTGAAAATTATCAATTTACGGACTGAAACAAGCTTCTAGACAATGTTATTTGAAGTTTGATAAAATAATTAAGAGTTTTGAGTTTAAAGAGAATGTTGAGGACAATTGCGTTTATGCAAAGTTCAAGAATGGAAAACACATATTTTGGATCCTATATGTAGATGATATCTTACTAGCTAGTAGTGATGTCAATTTACTAATGGAGATGAAGAAATTTTTATCCTCAAACTTTGATATGAAAGATCTTCGTGAGGCCTCATTCGTTTTAGGAATTGAAATTCATCGAGATAGAAGAAAAGGGGTTTTAGGATTATCGCAAAAGGCATACATAGAGAAGACTCTAAAAAATTTTTTTATGCATGCGTGTAGTCCCTCACCTGCTCCTATAGTCAAGGGCGATAGATATGGTGAACACTAGTGTCCCAAGAACCAATATAAAATTGATCAAATGAAAGCGGTACCGTATGCTTTAGCTGTTGGAAGTTTGCAATATGCTCGAACATGTACACGCCCTGACTTAGCTTTTGTGACCGGGTTACATGGCAGATACCAAAAGAATCCAGGAATAGAACATCAGAAATTAATGAAGAAAGTCTTGCGTTATTTGCAAGGAACGAAAGGCCTCATGTTGACATACAGAAGATCTGATTCCCTATAGGTAGAGGGGTATTCAGATTCTGATTATGCAGGAGATAAAAGAAAGTCTACGTCAGGATACATATTTACTCTTGCAGGAGGAGCTATATCGTGAAAAAGCTCCAAACAAACAGTAACTATGAACTCGACAATGTATGCTGAATTTGTAGCATGCTATGAGGCCTCGGGGCAGGTGAATTGGCTAAATAAATTCATACTCGGACTGAAAGTATAGAAGATATACATAAACCAATGAGGTTATTTTGTGAAAACAACCCAGCGGTAGAATATGCTCACAACACCAACGAACGTGATGGGATCCTCGGCGCCACCCACTACGACGCCGACTGCTGCACCCACCGAAGGCTTTGGTATGCATCTCACTCTCCTCTTCTACTCTCTCGGATCTCTCTATCTCTCTTTTAGATTGAGTAGGTCATAATTAAGACATGGATTATTACACACTCTAATGAAATGATCCGCCTAGACTTCACTGCTGATCGATCCTATGTTGTTTATGAACTATCATGCATAACCATCAAATGACACTCTTTAAGGGATGGTTTTTGAAAGCTAAAATAGTATTTTTTTGGGTACAGAGGAAGTATATAGGAAGCATCGCTGGCTGTTTGGCTTGCTGCGTCGAAGAAAGTTGTGGACTACAAAAAGTTGGGTTTGACACTAGGCTAATGTTAGCCTAAAAGTTTAAAGAGACATGTGAGCATCTTCGAGAGTTTGGCATATGAATTTGGCAAAATAAAAAAGAACTCTCCAATATTTTGGCACATATGGGTTTGGTAGTTTTGGCAGTACCGGCCGCACATCGTAGTTTTCTCGTGCTTAACGGGGCTCTTCGTTCGTTTATCGGGTCTCTTTGTTGCGTTAGCAGATTTTTTTGGTTTTTAAGAAATAAAATTTGCCAAACAGTTGAAGATAGCGTATCTTTTTTCTTCCCGTATTATTCTAGGAGTTGGCAAACAACGAGATTTGGGAAACAAGTTTTGCCAACCTATTGAAGATGCTCAGCCATTTGAGCAGACCAAATGGCTGATTAAACGGAACAACAACCCAACGTGTAGCATTTACATTGTGTTGTGTAAACGGGCTAACGGCCAGTGCACTCATAAGAAGGCTAAAAAACAAAATAAAAGCCCCATATATTACCGTGAGTATATCGCCCGCCGAGTATATTTCAAAAGATTCGCACGTACAAGCTTTAAAAAATTTTGAAACTTTACTCATCAATAGTACCAAACTAAATATACATTGTCTTAAAGTTTTAGATTCAAATATCTTTTGTAAATTCCATATAAAAAATAAATGTCAGCCACTACAGGACAAAATTTTAGGATTGGTGAAATTTATTTATTTCGTATAAATTTTTATAAAAGTTGTTTAAATCTCAAATTTTAGTACAATGCCCATCTAGTGATGTACTATTGATGTGTAAAGTTTTAAATTTTTTTAAAGCTTTTAAATGTGAATACCATGAACTCCGTGGTCGCTTATACTCACAAGCGTGCTTTTCAGCATATATTGCTAATCCAAAAACCCACACAAACAGGGCTGTGTAGCCGTTCATTATGCTTATCTTCTTTTTTTTTACGAGGGGTGATTTTATTCCTTTATTATACCCATAATAGCGTGTACAAGTTACACAAAGGAATCTGATAAAAAAATAAAACTACATTGATGCTTCACAGTTCTTCTAAACAAAAATTTTCTTCCATTGGCATGCGGCGCCTTGTGTTTGTATCTGTTTTCCTGTGAACAATGAATAGGGATAGTGCTATTATTAGAATCAAATTAGATTTGGAGTAACCTTATTTTAGTGTTAGATTTAAATTATATCCGCGCATATGGGTGATTTTCCTAGTGCCAAAAGTTGAGGCGTGGATTAAAAACGGTTGGAGATGACTTCTTTGAATCTCGCAAAACACCCAAAGATTGAGAGACTTCTGTGTGAGTAGACAAGACAAAACACCCAAATATTATATTAGGAACTCTTGATTCTTGAAGATGCTCTTCTGTGTGAGTAGGCCAGCCTAGGAATATATTATATCAAAACATTAGAGCAATAAAAATCTTGGTACCACAAAACAGGCGTATTATTCTACACGGCAAGATTAGCACCGATCACTTTTGGTGATAGGATTTTTTTTTTGGACGGCATTTTTGGTGATAGAATTGATGGCAAATAAAGATATTTTAGTAAATATGAGAGTCAGTATCGTCTCAAGAGAAAAACTGGCACACAACCCTTGGCTTTGTTTGACAATAACTTGGTATGTGGCGGCTCCTTGCTTCCACAAATCAAGCGATGGAATCGATGCGCCACATCTTCGATTCCACAGCTATAACAAAGCTCTAGCTCAAGCCAAACTTAGTTGCTTGCAAAGAAGGTAGGAGCTCTTGTACGCGACAACAGAAGCTATGGCTTTGCAAGGGCTTGTGGACTGGAAGGGACAACCTGTTACTGGAAAGAGGCATGGTGGAGTGAGAGCCACCGTGTTCATCTATGGTAAGGAATATAAGCAGCATCACTATCAGTGTTCTCTTTTACTGTGTAAGCAAGTGGTTGATTCTATGTACAATACTGTGTCTACAGTCCTCATTGTGATGGCAAATATATCAAGTATACCGCTGATACTAAACCTAGTGAGCTACTTACATGGGACGATGCACATGGGTATCAAGGACGCATCTACCACTTCCACCAACTTTTTTGGTGCACTCTGTTTCTTCTCCTTGCCTGGCGCCTTCATCTCGGATTCCTACATCAAGCGTTTCTACACCATCCTCATCTCCACATCCACTTTGGTCATGGTAAGTATATATCATTTGCCAACGCAGAAAGAAATTCAGAGAGAACTGGTCTCAGCCTCTCAGTGATTTGAGAAGAGGTTTCTCTGGTCCTTGCCATGCGCAGGGTTACGTGCTCCTAGCGTGCCAAGCACACTTTCCGTCGCTTCACCCACCGCCGTGCGACATGATCAACGACTCCAACAAGTGCACTGTGGTAAGCGGCCGCAATTTGAGCCTGCTCACCCTGGGCCTATATCTGATGGCCATCGGCGAGGGTTCAACGCGCGCATGCGCGGCAGCACTGGGCGGCGATCAGTTTGACGACGAGAACCCGGCGGAGCTGCACGCCAAGATCAGCCACTTCAACTGGTTCGCCTTCTCCATCTCACTAGGAGGGTTCCTGGGTCTCGTTTTCTTGGTGTGGTTGCAGGATCACAAGGGGTGGGGACTCAGCTTCGGTATTTCTGCTCTCATGGTGTTCATCGGCACGGTCGTTATCGGGTGTGGCTTGCCATTCTACCGCCACCAGAAGCCCATGGGCAGCCCCGTCACAAGAATCCTTCAGGTATATACCGCCACCAGAAGCCCATGGGCAGCCCCCTCACAAGAATCCTTCAGGTATATACGTAGGCCCATTCACCCAGTGAGAAATTGTTGTTAGATAAAAGAGAAACTAAGAAAACATATGTTTTTTTATTCAACTGAAACTTGATAAAATATGTTGTGAAACAAAAACGTATCACGAAATTCTTCATGTGAATCGATGTATGTTGCAGGTTTTCGTAGCTGCGATTCGGAAGAGGAAGCTGGCAGTACCTGAGAATCCAATGGAGATGCATGAGCTCACTGATGACGGCACAGGAAAGACATACTACCGGAAACGTCATCTTTGCCGAGTGCCGAAATCTTTGCCTAGTGACAAAATACGGGCACTCGGTAAAGAGGCTCTTTGCCGAGTGTCAAAAACAACACTCGGCAAAGATTTCTTTGCCGAGTGTCTAGCACTCGACAAAGCTAACCACTCGGCAAAAGGGCTCTTTGCCGAGTGCCAGTCACTCCGCAAAGAGGAGCACTTGGCAAAGTGGGGCCTGGACAAACCGCATCTGTGACCGTCCCCTTTGCCAAGTGCCCTGCCATTAGGCACTCCGCAAAGGAGCCACCTTTGCCGAGTGCCGAGAGGGCCAGCACTCGGCAAAGGTTTTTTGATTTTTTTAATAAAATCCTTTGCCGAGTGCCACGGCGGTCAGCACTCGGCAAAGGTTTTTTATTTTTTTAATAAAATACTTTGCCGAGTGCCACGAAGGCCAGCACTCGGCAAAGGTTTCTTTTATTTTTTTAATAAAATCCTTTACCGAGTGCCATGTCGGCCAGCACTCGGTAAACGCCTCTTTGCCGAGTACCAGCTCTGGCACTCGGCAAAGCATAATTTTTTTGTTTTTTCTTCCTATTTTTTTATGGGGCCTTGATACAGTAAATACATCACAACTTCAAAAGTTGGGACAATTTTGATTTTTTGTGCTATATTTCTTCAATTATTTTTGTTTCTTTGAATTTTTCTGACAACTCCAAATTTGAACTGCAGGTACATGAAATAATGGAATTTGGTCATTCAAAAGATGGTATTCATAATGTTCGGAGTATGTTGAGGCCGTATCCAGGACCTCGCATGAAGTTACGACCATGTTGGTGTCGTAACATGACGAGTTATGTGCCGAAAAAGTGTTTTTAAATTATATAAAATCTAAACGAAGTCCAAAAATGACGAAACGTGTCGAGGTGTGTTGTCATTACATGTGGAGGCTGTGGTAAAAAATTGAGAAAGTTTCGAGTAAGTTACGACGTCGGGTGCCTAAAACCCAGACATCTCCACATGTGATCAACTGTGATCACATGTGGAGATGTCTGGGTTTTAGATATCTGACGTCGTAACTTGCTCCGAACATTCTTAAATTTTTATCATAGTCTCTACATGTGATAACATGACACCTCGACAAGTTTCATAATTTTCGGACTTCGTTTGGATTTTGTATAATTAAAAAACACTTCTACTACACATAGATGTTGGTGTTTCATGGACAAGACGTCCAAAATTTTGGGTGAGTTTATAGACACGGCCTCCAAATACACTCTCCAACATAAATATCATTTTTTGAATGGCTATATTTCATTATTTCATACACCTGCAATGCAAATTTACTTTTTCGAGAAAAATACAAGGAAATAAAATTAATTCAAAAAACATAGCAAAATATTATAAAAAGATCTCAAATTCGAACATGTGCTTTAATACAATACAATTGGACTACAGAAAAAGTTTAAAGTCAAAATTTAAAAAAAAATAAAAACTTTGCCGAGTGCCAAAACTGGCACTCGGCAAACAGGCTCTTTGCCGAGTGCCACGCTGGGCACTTGGCAAAGACGCCCTTTGCCGAGTGCCAGTTATGGCACTCGGCAAAGGTGCATCATGGATTAAGGCCCAAGGCCCATCTCTGACCCTATCCTCGTCCTCAGACGCCCCGACCGCCACCGCCCCTGACCCCCCCGCAGACCGCCGCCGCCCCGGCTTCCCGCGCCGCCCCCCAACGTGCGCCGCCACCCCACCCCCCCACCGCGCGCCGCGGACGCAGCACGCCGCCCGCTGCCCCCACCCCCCGCCCCCGAATCGCCGCAGCCAGTGGCTTGCCGTGCCCCCCTGACGGCCGCGCCACTCCCGCCCCCCCGACGAGTGCCGCCGTCCCCACCCAACCGCGCCGCACGCCAGCCGCTGCCCCCACCGCCGCCCCCGACCGCCGCAGCCGGCGGCTTGCTGCGCCCCCCAGACGGCCGTCGCCGCCCTCAGCCACTGCCCCCGCCCCCGACCGCCGCCGGCCCCGTCCACCACCCCCCCGCCGCCCCCCGCTTCCACCCCGCCCCCGGCCATCCGCCGACCCCCCATCCCCGGGACGCCGGCGGCCCGGCTGCCACCCCCCGCCACCGTACGCGCCTCCTGGCAGCTCCGCTACTGTTGAGGAAGGAGGAGGAAGGGGAAGGAGGAGAGGGAGGAAGAGAGAGGGAGAGGAGGAAGGAGGAAGGAGGGGGAAGAAGGAGAGGGAGGGAGGGAAGGAGAAGAGGGGAAAGAAGGAGGAGGAGAAGGAGAAGGAAGGGGAAGAGGAGGAGGAAGGAAAGAGAACGGGGAGGAGGAGGAGGAGAGGGAAGGAAGCAGAGGAGAAGGGCTGCGGGTGACCCGAGCACCGCGTCATTCGACTCCACCGCCACCTAAGGTATAGCCCTTCCCCTCGGTTGTCGGCCTTCGTGCCATGTATGTCATTGACGACCTTCGTGTCGTATGTGTCATTGACGGCCTTCGTGCCATGTATGTCATTGACGACCTTCGTGTCGTATGTGTCATTGACGGCCTTCGTACCGTGTTTTTGGATGTATGGGCCATCACGCCCCAAATGTGGACGTTGGCCTTCGCACCAACTTTTCTTGCAGGTTTTGGAAACCTCCCCTGTACGGGGAGGTTCTGCCAAATTTTTCAACTAATAGTGATGTGTTTCTTGTTTTGCAGAGCAGGACGTGTCGGAGGGGACCCGGAGCACCTCGGCAACCCTGATCGTGTTCGTGCACCGACTCGCCTCTGCGCTGCCACCCTAGGTATAAATCACCTCTCTTCCTTACTGTTGTCGTACGTAGATCACGTAATCGAGTTAGGCATCTCCCATCCGAAAGGGATATGCGGTCGTTGTTATGCGGATCAGTGCATATCTGCGACAGTATCTGTTTTGGATTGTCTACGTTATTTGGATAGCCCGAGGATGTGTAGATGAGGTTAGCTTCCATGTTCCGCTCCCGTCCAAGTCAGAGTTTCGGCAGGACCTCCCTGTTGTTCTTCGGATACACACTCTCCCCGCCGGGACGTGTAACGGGAGAACAGTGGGGAGGTGCTGCCGAAATTCCGTCTCGGACGGGAGCTGATTATGGAAGCTAACCTCATCTATGCATCCTCGGGTGGGATTAGGACCTATCCTTCACCTATTAGATGGTAGGAGCGCGTTGTAGATGCACTTGCTGGTTTTATCACATGTTAACATTGCCGCATGACAGAGCATGGGTGACTGTGAGTGGATGTACTCGGGCTTCGCAAGTAAGAGCAATGAATGGATTAGGGGGACGAATGAGTTCCTGGAGCAAGCATTTGGCCCAGTTGCGAAAGGGTCGATTCGGATGCCGTGTCCCTGTAGGCAGTGCAAGAACAAGAAAAGGAAAGTAAAGGTTGCGGTGGGGAAAGATCTGTTCAAGAACGGATTCGTTCCAAACTATACCTGTTGGCGCCACCATGGTGAACACCATCCTATTAGGGACGAGGTGGTGGGACCCGTCCTCGAGGAGTATGATGTCAATGCCAGGATGGCAGACATGATGGCAGACTTCTATGAAGCACGGTTCGGCGAAGGAATGGATGTGGAGGAAGATCCAGAGGAAACCGCGAAGGCGTTCTACGACATGATGGAGGCAGCACAGAAGCCCCTTCATGAGAAGACAAGGGTTACGCAACTGGATGCCATCTTACGCCTAATAGGGTTGAAGTCGCAACTGGGCATTAGTCAAGACGGCTTCGATCTCGTGTTGAGCATTGTTGGCACACTGCTTTTGGCAGATCATGTCCTGCCAAAAAACACCTACGCTACACAGAAGCTCCTTCGTGCACTTAAGATGCCATATGAGGGGATCCAAGCTTGTCCGAAGGGGTGCGTCCTGTTCAGGGGAGACCTCGAGGAAGCAAAAATCTGTCCAAAGTGCAAAGCCTCTAGGTTCGTGTTGGTAGAAGGCTCTGATGGCAGCATGAAATAGTCTAAGGTCCCCGAGATGGTCGTACGGCACCTTCCTTTCCTACCGAGGCTTCAATGGCTGTACATGACAGAGGAGTCTGCAAAACAAATGACGTGGCACAAGAATGGCAAAAGATACCATCCTGACAAGATGGTACACCCGGCGGATGGTGATGCATGGAAGCACTTCTGGAGGCTCAAAATGTACGCGTAGCGCTGGCAACAGATGGGTTCAACCCATTTGGAATGATGGCGGCCCCGTACACCTGTTGGCCCGTGTTTGTGATCCCCCTCAATCTCCCCCTCGGCATCATGTTTGAACCTAGGAACGTGATCTTGACGCTGATAATACCTGGACACCCGGGTGACAATATGGGTGTGTTCATGCAGCCGGTGTGGGATGAATTGCAACTTGCTTGGGAAGAGGGGGTACTCACGTACGACCGAGCTACAAAGAGGAACTTCAGAATGCATGTGTGGTACCAGTATTCAATGCATGACTTCCTGGTGTATGTCTTATTCAGCGGGTGGTGTGTTCATGGGAAGTTCCCTTGCCCCACATGCAAGGCAGATGTGATGTTCACCTGGCTGGCCAAGGGTGGGAAGTATTCTTATTTCGACAAGCATCGCCAATTCCTGCTTGAGAACCATGAATTCAGGCTTGATGTAAAGCACTTCACGAAAGGTGTTCAAGTCACCGGCCCCATTCCGCAGGTTAAGAGCCCTGCCACCGTCCTTGCTGACATACAGGCTCTCGAAGTTGAGGAAACAGGTGGTTTTAAGGGATATGCTCGAGACCACATGTGGACTCATATATCGGGCTTGACTAGGCTCTCCTACTTCAAGGACCTTCTTCTTCCACACAACATCGATGTAATGCACACAGAAAAGAATGTGGCCGAGGCACTCTGGGCAACACTCATGGACGTTGGTAAAAAGTCGAAGGACAACGTCAAGGCTAGACTAGACCTGGAGATGAT
This sequence comes from Bothriochloa decipiens, assembly GCA_023333625.1. Classification (NCBI taxonomy): domain Eukaryota; kingdom Viridiplantae; phylum Streptophyta; class Magnoliopsida; order Poales; family Poaceae; genus Bothriochloa; species Bothriochloa decipiens. The sequence continues at coordinate 27,718,728 of CM041646.1, forward strand.
TTGTGATAGACCAAACCTGGTGATGAAGACCCCTGCGCCCGGCAAGAAATGGAAAAGGGGCCCAGCCGATTACATCCTGAAAAGGGCCGATAGGAAGGAAGTACTGCAGTGGGTCAAGACGTTAAAGTTCCCTGATGGGTATGCGGTGAATCTGAGCAGGGGCATGAACTTGCAGACTATGAAAGTCTTAGGGATGAAGAGTCATGACTTCCACATATGGATTGAGCGGATCCTTCCTATGATGACCCGGGGATACCTCCCAGAGCCAGTGTGGCACGTCGTGGCAGAGTTAAGCTTTTTCTTTCGCCAGCTTTGTGCCAAGGAGTTGTCTCGGGATGTTTGTGTTGAACTAGAGAAGGCTGCACCTCTGTTGCTCTGCAAGTTAGAGATGATATTTCCACCCAGCTTCTTCCTGTCGATGCAGCATCTGATTTTGCACCTACCGCGCGAGGCACGGTTGGGGGGTCCCGTGCAGGCCCGTTGGTCCTATCCAATCGAGAGGTGTCTAAAGCTTCTTTGGAAAAAGTGTAGAAATAAAGCCAAGATTGAGGCATCTGTGGGAGAGGCCTCCATTCTGGAGGAGGTGTCAACCTTCACACAGGCGTACTATACTGAGAATCTTCCCAGCGTGCACAATCCAACCCCTCGTTACAACGCCGATGAGAACTCATCGACCCTCAGCCTTTTCCAAGGGGATCTCAGAAGTGGAAGTGCGCGTACCAATAAGCAGTTGACCCATCAGGAGTGGCACACTATCATGTTCACATTGTTGCTCAACCTTGATGATGTGATTCCTTATCAGAAGTAAGTTCTCAATGAGCTTGTTACCTACGCCGTCACTATCCTCCACCTATCATGATCCAACCCTCTAGTCTCTTGCTTATTTCAGGGAATTTATTAGTCAATACTGGACAGGCAATAGGGCTCCTACCGAGCAAGAAGAAGACAATCTTCTTAGACACGGTGTGCCCGATTTCATCTCCTGGTTCTGTACAAAGGTACCAACCAACTAACCTCTTTTCGACTTTGTGATTCCACTTTGCTCCCCGGAGTGAGTAATGTAACGATCTACCTGTCCTCACCCTTACAGGCCCAAACGAATACAGAAATGAGTGATGAATTGAAACAGGTGGGCCGTGGCTTCTCTCGTAGGGTGAAGTCATTCACCGTTTATGATGTGAATGGCTATCACTTTCGCACGAGAAGCCACGAGGAGAGTCGACCCAACCTAGAAACCATGTGCAGCGGAGTTCATACCCCCGGCACGGATCAGAAGGACTACTACGGCATAGTTGAAGAGATATACGAGCTCAACTTTAAGGGTGCCGAGACTTTCAAGCCGGTGGTATTCAAATGCCATTGGTTCGATCTTGATGTCACGAGGCAAGACCTTACCATAGGGCAAGTCAAGATTCAACAGGACTCCAACTATAAAGGAGACGATGTCTACATTGTGGCCAACTGAGATGCCACGCAAGTTTATTACCTCCCATGGGCGTGCCAAAAAGATGAGAAGCTTGCGCGTTGAAGCCTTGTGCATTTGGTGTCGCCGTGCGGCAAAGCGCCTCTCCCAAACGACGATGATTACGACTTTGACCCAAACCAAGATGAGTTCTATCAACCTGAGGGGCTAGAAGGTACTTTGGAGATAGACATTGGTTCGCTCATGGGCATGGAAGTAGACAATGAAATCGATGAGGACGAGGGTGAGGAGGTGCAGGATGCCAAGGACTTAAGAATGCTTGAGCGATGGCAGATGCAGCGCGATGGAGTTGTCCAGGAGGATGTACATGATGATGACTATGGAGATGATGAGGATGATGATGACAGTGATGACTTCACAGAGCTCGACAATATTGATAGCGATGACGACGATAGTGATAGTGATGACGACTCCACGCCCGCCATATTGCCGTTCGTGAAGATAATTACGAGGCCATATAATACTATATTGTTATTAGTATGTTCCTTTACAAGTACTTGTCATTTATTTATGCTAACTCTTTTGTTCTTTGTCATTGCAGGCACTCGGCAAAATGCCAGGCGGACGTCGGCAGCGGCCGCATCGAGCCGTACGCTCGGCGTACCAGGTCCCCCATAGGAGACCGTCGATGACGACGAGGAGGAGGAGGAGGTGGTGGCGGGCGGGTCGTCTAGTAGGGGTCCCAGCCCCGCAGTGGACGTCGCCAGGCGACGATGAGGCTTCCATTCTTGTCCTCGCAAGGGGGGACGACGACGGGTGACGAGGACCGCGGCGGCGACGATGACGACAACGATGACGCCGCCGTGCCTACACCAGGCCAGACGGCTTCGACTTCGTCAGGCGTGGCCAAGGTGTACTCGTGCAGGCCCACGCAGCTTCCTAGGGTGCGGCCGCAATTCAACAGACGCCCGATGATTACACCCGTGGGCCATACGTAAGTAACCATTATTGATTTCACTACTTGTTCATATGACATGATGAAAATCGAACTACATACTAACAATTGTTCTTAATGACTCGTGCAGTACCTGGGCTTTTGTGAGCGGAGAAGGTGAATCATGCCATATCAATGGCATCTAGGGCCTCCTGATTAAGGAGTAATACCCTGGCCTTGTCGACATGGACGGCGAGTTGAAGGTGCCCACGAGGTGGGCTCACTTCTACCTCGTCGACGTGGGTGGCGAGACTCTTGCGGCAAAGATAAAGAGGGAGTTTTGGGTGAGTCTTTCATCGCATCGCATTGCTAAAGAGTACGCATTCGTTGGACTTCTTGAAACAATGCAATGCTACATGATGTCTATGTGTAGGACTTCTTCACGTGTGAGGAGGGTAAAGCGGACCAGGCGGCGCGAGTGCAGGAGGCGGTCTGCAAAGATCGTCTCAAGGACCTGTACCATGAGGCGCGCATACAGGCCATCCGCGACTACTACGCCGACGTGCATGGAGAGTCCATCAAGAAGCCCCAAATCCGCTAGATCATGAACTCGAGGGAGACCGACCTCACCTTCGCTCAATACGTGCAGGTAATTAAGTAGGAAAACATTCGTTCAGATTCCTTCAGTGAAACATTACACTAATCTTCTCGCATGTCAAATACTTGAAGTCATGCAGTTCTATCCAGGGTGGTGCGACAACCACAGGGACTGCTGGGAGGAGATTGTGCGCATGTAGCAAACGGACGAGGCGTACGCGAGGCGTAACGACCGTCGGGGCCGCCGCCTGCAGATGCGAGGGGTGCCACACCACCAAGGGAGCCAGCCCCTCCAAATGTACATGAGAAGATGGGTATGCGTCCGTTCATGTCTTTTTTCTAGCCCTCAATTGTCATTACTTATAACCATGTTTCTGTTTTCAATGCAGACGCAAGCGCACGGTGGGCAGGAAATCAACCAGTTCACCGGGTACCTCCTCTCCCACAAGGGCAAGGCGACAGCGCCGGACAACGTCTACAACCCGGAGGACGGGCCCGAGGCGTACAGCAACCCCATTCGCTCCACCACCTCCTCCACCGTCTTTTCTTGTGCCTGCTCATGTCGCTCCTGCAGGGACCCCGGTGAGTACATTGACTCTTGCTTTAGCTTGTTGCGTCCATCCTGTAGATACTAATGACATCACTTGGCCTTTAACTTGTGCAGGTACAGTCGGCAGGTTCGAACCCGTCTCCTAGAGGTGTCGGCCCTCAGATGATGTTGTATCCATCTCCGGGTGGCCCTTCTCCACCGTATCCACCTCCGCGTGGCCCTCCTACACCTTACTCGTGGCCAGTGGGCGGAGGGCGGCCGTACTGGTCGGCGCCGCGTGATCCAGGGTGGGTTCCGTGGGAAAACCCCGGGGGCTCTGGGGACGGACAACCTGACGGCTCCGGGGACGGCGCGACGAGCTAGGTACTTGTCGCTTGTGTTATGCTCCTGGACTTGAGTATCGTCGAAGTCTCTGTCATGTATTTCTTCCCTTCGTGATGGATCTAGACTTGTGTTGAACTTCATGTGATGGACCTCGACTTGTGGTGTTTGACTCGTTACGTTGAACTTCATGGTTGTAATGGACTTGTGGTGGTGATAAGAGATGCTATTATGAGATATATGTGTTATTATGATATATATGGTGACGGTGGTGATAAATGTGATGAAATTATGATATAAATGGTGCTACTTGTGGTCCTGGTGAAATTGTGATATAAATTATGATTTTGCAATGTTTGGATGCAAGAAAACAGAAAAAAAAGGAAAAAAAATTTTCCCAGCTTTGCCGAGTGCTGACACTCGGCAAAGCTGGGGAATCTGGCCCGAAAATCCCCAGCTTTGCCGAGTGATAGCGTGGCACTCAGCAAAGGGGTCATTCGTTTGCCTAGTGTCAGCACTCGGCAAAGAATTTTTGAAATTTTTTTCTTTGCCGAGTGTCGAGCTGGCACTCGGCAAAGAAATTTTCAAAAAAAATTAATTTTTTTCTTTGCCAAGTGCCGCCCCGTCAGTACTCAGCAAAGCCAGCCGTCAGGCTGACGGCGCCACGTGGCTTTGCCGAGTGCTGACGTGGCACTCGGCAAAGGCTTTGCCGACTGCATGCCACGTGGCACTCGGCAAAGCCGCCTTCGCCGACGGCTTCTTTGCCGACAGCCCTTTGCCGACTGCCACGTAGAATTGCAGTCGGCAAACCCTTTGCCGACTGCAATTCTGCCTTTGCCGAGTGCGCATTGCAGTCGGCAAGAGAACGAACCCTACAGTGACAGTTGAATTTATGGAGAGAACCCGAGGCTTCAAGTAAGATAATATAGTGACTTAATTCTCCACTTCTTGTTAGTAACACGATCGATCTAGTAGTACTCTTGGTCAGAACGCCGTGAAAGAGTGAAACTACAGTGTCAGAAAGAGACGTCTGAAACTGAAAGCAATTTTCCTCCGGGGACAGTAAATATTTGACATTTTGAACAAGATATATAGAGACGAAAGCAGGTTAGCATGTCTAATAACTAAGTCTACCTATATTTTTTTTTTGACCGAAATCAGCAGGGGAAACCCCCACCTATTTTTTTCTTTTTAGATCTTTTTAATTCTTTCTCACAAGGAGTTGAATTCAAGTCTGTTGGAAGCTATTCAGGTGCTCTAACCACTAGGCTAGAGGCCCTTTGGCCTAAGTCTACCTATGTTGACTCGTGGGCTGGCTCACTTGGATTATTACAATCAAGCATTAAAAAATTTTTCTATAAATATAAATTTTTAAAATATTTAATTATAAAGAAAAACATATTTGTAGATTGGTATGGAATATGTATAGGTCTGCAATATGAATATATGGATACATCTATATCTATACCTACCTTAATAATAAAGAGGCAAAATTTTTGCAACAACTTTTTTTCCATCCAATTTTAATCTCTATTAGGATTCTGGCTTTCTGTCCCGTAATCTTCTTTTCAAAGTCATGTTCAGTTTGGATGATCTAGTCTTTAATAATTTTCCTTTCCTTGGTTTCTGTCCACACCTCCAACATGATGGAATCTGCCATACGAATCCAATATGGGAAATCCAAACAAACGACTCAATAAATAAATACAAATCCAATATTAGGAGAAATAGAATACAATACAACGATTAAATAAATAAACTGAATACGCAAATTGGGTTAAATTGAACATCAATTAAAACATATAAGCAATGTACCATATCAGCACAAGCGAGGCAGTGCGAAAAGATGTTGAGGTCACAACAATGATGGCCCGAGGCGCAGACACAGTGGCGAGGAAAAAGACAACTGTGACCATGGTTGCCTTGGCAAGGTTTCAAGGCGACTAAGTTGAGTCTCCGAGGTGAGAGTAGATGAGGCCACATGACTCCGAATCTGAGCTAGCAGATAAGGATGAGAAAGAAGAGAAAAGGCAAGGAAAAGAAAGAAGAGACAAAAAGGAAAAGAAAGAAAGTAATGTACTATGTTTCCTCGTTGATTAATTGTGTGTTATTTCTCTCGACTTTAATAAAAAAAAGCACGCTGAAGTGTTTGTACACTATGTAACTTCACTGGTATGCAGCATGCACTGTTATATTTGTTGATTCTTTGATGCTACAACTGGAAATGGAAGTGAAAACGTGCGCCCCTGGTATTTCGTGTTCGCATGTGCTACGACAAGTAGAAAACAGATTGAGTCTAAATTATTTATATATACATACTTTAGCAGAACCTCGAGTGCAATTAAAATATAATGATGTAAATGAAAAACTATAGATTTCAAGTAAAAAAACATTTAGATTTCAGAACTTGGGATCAATGACGCTATACCTTTCCTCTAGTTGCAATGCATGGACACTTTTTATAGTATTAATAGTATATAAGACATTTGGAAGAATTTAACGGAAACACATGGTGCTCATTGAATAATTTTATAAGGAAATTAAAATCTTTCGAAATTTGTTTCCCACTTCTCTAATATTTTAGGTACCTGAATTTAAGATGATTTCATGATGCACTTTTGTATCACTAAATTGTTACTATTGTGATTATTTATTTTTCTTTGTGTCAAAATTATACCAGGAGTATACCCCGCGTGTTATCTTGGGTTTTTCTTAATATTCTATATATTATGTATACATCTATATGAATTTGACATGCATGATATTATATTGTATCAGATCTATTAAAAAATTAGTAAGCTAATAGAACAAAAAATAATAGAATATTCAATTATACTATAGAGAAATATATAGGTGATTAAATAAATAACGTATGTAGAATGGATATTAATAGATTAATATTTATAATAAAATATACAGATGATGAAACAAATAACATACATAGATAACTTGTATATTAATAGATTAGTATTTAGAATATATATGACATAATTGAGATGATACAGACTTAGTGGAGAATGAGGCAGACACATTGCATGAAGAGATGGAATATTTTGTGAGTCATTTTATGGGGAATGATGTGTATATAAAGAGAAATTATTTAGTGGAGTTTAATAGTTATAGATTAAATTTTTTGTCTTTATCTTCAATAATTATAAGTTATTAATTATCCCTTTGTGTTAACAGAAATTAGTTTTTATTTTGAGTTTTTGTTTCTGTCTAATGGGTTGTTTTTACTCTCGGTACCAAAAATTACACATTGTGCCCACAAAATCTACAATTTTATTATAAAATGTGTGCAATAACGAAATTCCTATTTCACAATTGTGCGCGCTTCCCATTCGAGCGCTCACTCTGTGTAAGACATCTTGTGGTTTTACTGGCGCTTATGTCAGCGCTGACATCAGTGGAAAAAGAAAAAATATTTATTTTAAGTTGCTATAATTTTTGAACCGTGTATCCTTTTTAATTTCGTTTGTGCTGATGTGTTCTATGCAACGAGGTGGATAAAACTAGATCCCACTTGATATGTTTTGAAGAATTTTTTTACTTTTTTTCCTAGTCATTGTGTGATAATTCTGATGTATAAGTTATATTTCTAACTTTGTAGCGTGTTAGTTATGCATTCTAAGTTAAATTTATGACTTTGCAACATGCTAGGTTACATGAGTTATGCGTTCTAAGTTGGAATTATAACTTTGCAACGTGTTTGATCACGTAAGTTATGCGTTCTAAGTTAGATTTTTAACTTTGCAACATGTTAAACCACGTAAGTTATGTGTTCTAAGTTAGACTTATAAGTTAGAGAATACAAACTACGCGTCCGAATTTATAACTTTACCTTTTCTTTCTTATAAATATAAAATTTTCCAAAAAAGAAAAGTTGTGAGATTTTTTTGCCAAAAAGAAAAGTTTATTATTGTTTCCATGCCTGTCGGTGATCGTGCGTGAGGTAGCGTTCTCGTGCGCGCACGTCAATTAGTCGCTCCGGTGCAATAAGCTTCGTCTCAAAGAAAACTAAAATTCGCAGTCACAAAAAGGAAAGAAAGAAAACTAAAATTCGTGCACCAGAATTTTAGCTGGTCCCTTAATTTGTCTCCCCGTTGTGTTTGTGGATCACTTCGTCAAACTTTGGTGTCGTGATTATAATCACATCTTGTCATGTACATAGCCACTTGGTGATAGTATTGACTAACTTTTCATAGATCACCACAATTATTCAAGGTTTCTCGACAAGGCGGCGGTGGACGACGGCAACAAACGGGCGTGGTCGCTGTGCACGGTGACACAGGTGGAAGAGGCCAAGATCATCCTCAACATGTTGCCCATCTTCCTCAGCTCCATCCTCGGCAACGTCTCGTTCGCGCTACTCCTCGCCCTCACCGTGCAGCAGGGCGGCGCCATGGACACCAGCCTCGGCGCCACCAGCATCCAGCCAGCGAGCCTCTTCGTCGTCCCGATCGTCTTCCAGATGCTCATGCTGGTCGCCTACGACCGCGCCATTGTGCCGTGGCTGCGCCGTATGACGGGGCTCGCCGGCGGCGTCACGCACCTGCAGCGCGTGGGCATCGGATTCATGTCCAGCGTCGTGGCGCTCGCCGTGGCCGCCGTGGTGGAGGGCCGCCGCAGGAGCATGGCCGCCACAGGCGCCCCACTGATGTCCGTGTTCTGGCTGATCCCGCAGTTCTTCCTCCTGGGCCTCATGGACGTCACCTCCTTCGTTGGGCTTCTCGCATTCTTCTACAGCGAGGCGTCCGCCGGTATGAAGTCCATCGGCGGCGCCATTGTTTTCTGTGTCCTTGGCGTCTCGTCGTGGCTTGGGAGCTTCCTCATCCAGGCGGTCAACCACGCCCCGCACACCGTGGTGGGGGTCATGGCTGGCTCGACGGTGCGGACCTGAATGCCAGCCGCCTCGATCTGTTCTACTGGTTCCTCGCCGTGTTTGGGCTTGTATCCTTTTTTCTCTACTTTCTGTGCTCATGGAAGTACGTCTACAGACATGATCCAAGGATGCAAGAAGCCACATTGGACGATGAAATATAAGGGGCCATGGGTGGTTTTATGCTGACATCCCTGTTTTGTCAATCTGTGCTGTAAGCTTCAAAACATGAAATTAATTATCGGTTCAAGGTGTCACACAAGGCCAAGGTTGTGCACGCGTGTTTCTCTTATGACATGACTCGCGTACGGTATTTATACTAAAACTAGGAGGATACGCCGCGTATTGCTGTGGCGATTGCAAATAATTGAAAAATAAATTAAACTATTTATATCTATAGTTATATGAATAAAATTATCATAAATTAATTTTGTTGAATAGTTTGACATATTGATATGGACAATTAAATCCAACTTATTGATGTGGATAATTAAATACAACTTACATGAAGAGTTAACAATCATAATTGTACGTGCTAGTTGGCTATAATTGTAAGTTATCTAGTGGATTAATGATATGGATAGGTTGCATGTTAAGAGAAATCGCTAGTACGGTTTATCTATATAAGAGATATAGATATCTTCATCACCAATCATGCAAATCAAAGGGGACTTCACACACAAGGTGCATGGTGAAGTTTCCATGTCCCCTTTTTCCACATGCGTATCTATTGTTGGGCCACTTGCTGATTCGTCAAATTTGCCACACGCAACAACTGAATCGAAATACTTACACCAATATACCAAATATTACCAGAACTTAAGCTAAAATGTAAGTGTTCATGAAACAATTTATGTTTATATAATTCATTACAACTCATGGTTGCTTTGAATGATGGAAGAGACATAAACACTCACACCATATACAAATACTCACATCTATAAATTAATGGGCACATAACCAGAAATGTGTAATATTCGGTTTTAAGAATATAACCAGATATACACCATATGTGAGTCATGAGAGTCAATTTCCACATATAGCTACAAGTAAAGGATCATCAAACAATGCTTCATATATAATGTATTTAGTATAAGAGAGATATACCCTTAGGTAGCAATTAGCGGAAAGACAACTCCAATCTTCAGGTAAGGACTCCACTCCACTGGATCCAAGTTGATCACAAGCATAAACTTCTCCTAGGGTGTGGAAGAAATAGCAATATTGAGTCCATGTCAAACTTAGCAAATACAGCATGGGTTCATGAGGCTTAAAAGGCTAACACCGATTAACTAGCTTATAGGTGTATACGAGGTTTAGCAGTTAGTAGCAACAAGGTAGTAATAATCCTTTTAACACATGATCAAGTGAACAAGAATAATGTTTAGCATGTGGTCGCATAATTGAGCAATTTTTAACATAATTCAATTATCAACACTTATTTTATAAAAGTCTCAAAGGCCACTCGTGACCGTGAGCATGACTATTATAACAGTTTTAAACTCTACGTAGAGGTGCATACTTTCACTGTGAGTCATGATTTCCAAATGCCCAGGATCATGACTCCCAAAACACCAAAAACCATATAAATCCACTCAAAGGTTCATCTAACAAGCTAGGGCTACAGGGTCATCGAACGTAGGAAATCCCCGCTTTCAATATGGCATAATTCTCTGGCGGCTATACACATAAGGACAAAGACAGTCCTATACCCAACTTGATGACCTCTAACAAGTTAGAAAAGGTCTTATGAATGATCAGACGGAGCCATGTAGCCCTCACAGCTATATAGTAAGTCCCGGATGATCATTTATAGTTAAGCACAATTTAAATGTTTACTTCATATTTATTAGTCAAGTTACAAGATCATGGTTATTTAACTTGAGCACTAGCAAAAGAAATATCCAATGCAAATTACCCATGGTGTCAAGGTTCCATGTATGAAATAACTAGGAAATCCTTAGTGGGAATAAGGTAGACACATGCATATGAATTCAATGACTATATAGTGTATAGGTAATATGGATGATCCATGCTGTACTTGTCTTCAACTTAGATCTTTCTTATAGTTCAACCTTTGTAGAATTGTTTCTTGATCTCCAATTTCTTGAGGATTGAAAACACGACACTCACCGACTGGACACGATCATAGAAGAACACCACAGAAGCATCAAGGCAATCATACACAAATCAAACAATAGAACTAAATTAAATAGTACATCAAACAATAAAAAGGGTTGAAAACTAATCTAAGCACTGCTACGAGCACACAGACGCAAACAAACGCTAAAACAGAGCTAGAACGAAGAAGTTATGAATTCAATAAGTTTTACTTTCATAAAAGAATAGGTTAAATCTAATCTTAAATTTCAAAAGTTGAAAATAAGTTTAATAGTGGCATTATCATGTAAATTATGCAATTATGAATCTAACGCAATTTAAACGGGTCAAGACGGAATTAAAACAGAGGTTTTACGCATAAAACAATAATAGTGGCACTTTTGTAAATACTTAGATCAGATTTTTTAATAAAATAAATAGAAATCGGGATATCAAATTGAACCGAGGACTGTGGGCAGAATTACAAAGAGTTAAATGCACAAGCGGCCTTTGAACGTGCAAGCGTATGTCAAATAGGTCCATAAACTAGGAAAATACGTTTGTGAACCCATAAGTTTGCCAAGTGGTGCACCGCAGGTCCATGTCCGTCACATGGACAATTTTTACTGATGTGGCATGCTAGCATGGCATGTATTTTCTATTTAACCCATCACATTTATTTTTTCTTATAAAAATACACCCTTTCTCATCTCCCGTGCCGTGAAGCACCAGAGGGCATAGTCTGCGCAGTTGCTATGCGGCATCGCACAAAGCTCCCCGAGGTCCAACTCCAAGGCGTTGCATCGGGCAAGGCAGGCTTGGTCGAACGCCACCCCCTCGTGCGCCACCCTAAGGGTCTACCGTGAAACATCCTCAATTTTTCACGTAGGAAAAATACACAGAATGGCGGATAATATAATAGTTTGAAGCATCAAACCATCTCATTATCTCGCAACAGTCGATACAGGATCCATACATCGAATAAAAGAGTACAATTAGGGGGAATTACATAAATAGTTTGCTGTCACACTGACGGAATCATCAGAGTAGCAGCAGCCTCTGAAACGGCTGCGGAAGGTGGAAGTACAATATATCTCCAAAAGAAGCCTGAGCGTAGGAACGAGACGTCTACTCCTCATCGTCATAGTCATAGTCGGGCTCACCTGCCAAATAATTTTCAGTACGGTTTGTACTGGCCACATCTCCCACCCTATGTTTTGCTTTTGCTATGTAGTATTTGGTAGGATGCAAAGGATGTAATCAAATCGACCTAATATGTGGCTGTAGTTTCCTATACAAACAGTGACCATTATTATATAATATAATTTATCAAGTTTTAATCCATCTCATCCATATATCCAACCCATCAACATCACACACATCTCACCCTCTCGCACTCAGTCGACAGGTCCAACTCCCTCTCGGAGCCTATCTCAGCGGCTCACAGCCGGAAGGGTAACAGCAGGGGAGAAATAGAAGGACTCCTCTCACTACTCCCGAGAAGCGTGGGCCTTAGAAAAAAGCCATACCAGTGGCTCGCGGACTATATATATAGATTCATAAACTCTGCAGAGCGTGTACTCCCGTAATCACAAGATCACTATCATCAGCGTTGCCCCGCCTAAGCTGATTTTGGCTGCTTTCTAACCGGTGTGATGCCACCCTACCACTCAGTACTAGGACATCCCGGATAGGTACCACCGGCACACTGAGACTGTAAGACATAGTACCGGGCCCCCGTGGTCACTATGCTGTCTAAGGAGGGTGTAGGTCTCCACGCCCGTACCACCCGACACTATCTGCTAACAACCTAGTAGTAGTGGCACCGTCCTAGCTAGTCAGACATCCGTCTCCCGCCCATACAAGAGCGAGTGGTGAGCACGTAAGTCCCAAGGTTCCGGTCCTCAAGAGATATCAGGTCCTAGGGGGATCAGACAGGATTATCTTCCCTTAGGGACTACAACAGTCCGTGCTATAGCAGCACCTCCTACCTAGGGCTTCGCTCCACGAAGGTTCTCACCCCCGGGATCTCCTTATAACTCACAATATGCCCGCCACAAGCACCTCACACGGGAATGCCTAGAACACATTCCTCGGCAAGACTCGCCCACATGGCTCATCATAAAATCCTGTCCGATCAACTCAACCCTCACCACACACCCAAGACGCACGCAGCACTCTCCCCGGTAAAGTGGCACCATGTGCCTTAACCATATAACCATACTCTCCACCACGCATCATCATCACACAGATATAAGCGTAGTAGAAGTAAAGCATTATAAGTGAATAAGCATGCGTTTAGCCTATCAGCGGGTGTGCAGGAGTAAGGTTGTGACAAGGTAAAGGCTCATCAAGTAGTTCTACCATGCAACCTATCATCGGGTGATATTCATAATAAAAGCACTAGCAAGCTAGATATTATGCCATGCGTAATAGGATCTACGAGGTTGGGTGGGGTGTGGCACCTGTGAAGTCATCACCGAGCTCCTCCTCGTACTCGTAGTCGTCCTCCTCAAGCTGATCCTCCTCTGAAACGAGACATAATATCTGCGTTAGCGGCTCCTATAGAGTCAACACAAAGAAGCAATAAAATTCAATAACTCCAAATGCACTCATACATAAGCCTATCACGTAGAGCTCATTTTTATGAAAATTTGGACACTTGGTTTTTATTTTTCAGAGATCGTATGAAGAAGTTATGAATTTCTGAAGTTTATTCTATTTTCTAAAAAAGAAAAAGGGCAGATTAATCTGGACGCGACACGTGGCGGTCCCTGATTGGGCCATGTGGCGTGCGGCACAGTGCAGCTGGAGCTGGACTGATGTCATGCTGACGTCAGCACTGACGCGGGGTCCGGCGGCTGGATGACGTCATGCTAACGTCATGCTGACGTCAGCACTGACGGGGGACCCAGTTAGTGGCTGACAGGTGGGGCCCATGGGTCTGGTCACTGACAAGTGGGGCCGGTCAATGGTCAATGTTGACCGGTCAACGATCAACGCCGACTGGGCCTCGACCGGGCCTCGGCGGGCCTGGGTAGGGCTGGATCTGGGTCGGGTTGGGCCGGCCCGGCCCGGACGCGTGTCGAGCAGGAAGGTAGGCTGCGTGGCATGTCTGGGCTCCTAGTGGGCCGAATCCACGGCTTGTCCTGACTGGTGCCGCATGGATTCATTCCATGGTGAACCTTAGTCACAGAGGCTGAGTGGCGTGCGGTGATTGGTCTAGCTGGGTCCACGTGGCCGCGTGGGCTCGATCCACTAGGGCGCCGTGGAGATTTTCTCATTCTTTCTGCCTTACACGCGAGGTGGCCGGCACAGCATGTCGTCGGCGACGTGCAGGCGGGCAGCGGCTGTGAGCGGTCAAGGAAAGGCGGTGTAGCAGCTAGGCGAGCGCGGTGTCCAGGCCGGTACGGTCGTGGGGCGTAGGCAGGCTGGGGGTGCCTCTACTCACCGGCGCTCGTATTTCGGCGGTGGCCGACGGCGAGGCCATGGCTGCGGGGTGTAGCAGTGGCTAAGGGGCTGCTTCAACTTGTGCAAAGAGTTTGCGAGGTCAAGGCAAGGATGACAGGCCAAGTTAATTTGGCCGTGGGGCTCCGGGCACGACGAACGACAACGGCGACCTAGCGGCGGCGACCGTGGCTCCCCGATCGAATTTGCCAGCGTCGTTGGACATGGGCCTCCATCTTCACCTCCTCTCTATCGTGCGGAGTAGCTTGGAGCTCCGAGACCTATCTAACACGATGAGAAAAGTCTCGGTGAAGGCGCACACGGCGTTTTGGCCGTGACGGCGCTCCGGCGATCGGAGTCCAGGGAGACCAGGGCTGCAAAGGTGTGTGGCCCCTCTGTGGTCCACGCTGGCTCCCGAGAAGCTGCCCGGAAGGTGTCCTAGATCAAGGCAAAGCTATCCATGGGGTCGATGAAGCCCGAGACTACGCGTAACGGTAGCACGTGGGCGGGGAGCTGGCCGGTGGCCACGGATGCGAGCTTGAGCGGCTCACCTTGCGCAGTCGTGGACGGGCGAAATAGGTGATGAGGTGGTGAGTTCGGCGAAGGGAAGTAGAGTCGAGGCATCGGACCGCAGCAGTGGCGGCGGACAGCGACGGTGCTCCGGGGGCGTGTGCTGGCTTCCGCTCTTCCTCTCCCTTTCTCACTCTCTCTCTCTCTGGCGTGGTCAAGGGAAGCATGGGGCTTACCGGAGGTGGCGCGGAGATGGGAAACCCTAGCGCACTTAGCTCCCTTCTTATAGCCATGGCGGGCGGCTGCCGACGGTGAGGATGGGAGATGCCCATTGGGCAGCTGTGCACGGCCATGGTTAGGGTTAGGGTTCGGGGAAGCGCGGCGTGGCCGGGCAGCCAGACGGACAGCGCGGAGTGTGGCCGTACGCAGGCGAACGGCGGAGCTTTGTCGTTCCACTTCTGGAATGGCGGACGGGACGGCGCGGGCGACAGAAATGGGAAAAGGTAGGGGCTGACAAGCGGGACCCGGGCGTCAGCAGCATAGGTGGAGGCGCAGGCGTGCACGGGAGGGCAGCGGCCTTGCTGGGCGCCCTTGTTGGGCCGGCGGCCGATGATCGGGCAAGCACGATGCGCGCGAGCGAGCGGCGGCCTTGCTGGGCCGTTGGCTAAGCGGGCCGCTGGAGCGGGAGACGGCGGTAGGCAATTGGCAACCTGGCACGGGCGCGTGGCGCTGCGGCGGGCCGCCTTGCTGGGCCGCGATGCAGGCCGGGCGAGCAGTGCGCGGCGGGGCGTGGCAGCGCGCACGGAAGCAGGCCGAGCTAGGCCGCCAGCGTGGGCAGGCAGGCCGGCGCGGCTGCGGGAGCAGGCCGAGCTGGGCCGCTCGGGCTGCTTTGGCTTTTTCATTTTTCTTTCTATTTTCTAATTCCTTTTCTATTTCTTTTCTATTTATTCCTAAGCCAAGCCATGATTAGTTAGTGTATGCATGTTAATGACTATAGCACAACATCATACTAGATCCACCAGAGTCTCATGGGTATGTTGGACCCATTTCCATGATTAGCAGGCATATATATACATATGATAATAGGTTATTCGATTTTATTAGTCATCACATAAAATCGAATAAGATGCAAATCAAGCTTCAGTAAATTAAATGCAGTGCTCATGCTAACATTAGGTGTTACTTGTGCAACTATTGGGTAGTGGCCTACATGACACTCGCCAAACATTGGTATACTTTGGAAAAATTTTTGAAAGGCCGTGTTTTCGGTGTTTGAAATTCTGGGATGTTACAGTCCTACCCCCTTATGAGAATCTCATCCTCGAGATTCAAGAGTGTAACTTACTCTTCAAACAGGTAGGGGTAGAGCTTCCTCATTTCTGACTCTTTCTCGCAAGTCGCTTCTCGTTCCATGTGGTTGCTCCACTGAATCTTCAAGTATGGTATGCTGGTGTTTCTAGTTTCCTTGGTGGTTCTGTCCATGATGCGGATGGGGTGCTCTCTATACTCCAAAATGTCCTGAATATCGAGTGCCTCTGCGGGTATTGGATGCTCTGGTGGTTGCAAACACTTGCATAGTTGCGACACATGGAACACTGGGTGTACTCCTGCCAGTTGCGGGGGCAACTCTATTCTGTAGGCAAACTTGCCAATCCTCTCACTGATTCTGTACGGTCCCACATACCTTGGTGCTAGCTTTCCCTTCACATGGAATCTGACGGTTCCTCGAAGCGGGGAGACCTTGAGATAGACATAGTCTCTGACTTCAAACTCGAGGTCCCTGTGCCTCTTGTCGGCATAGCTCTTTTGATGGCTCTGGGCAATTCTCAGATTCTCTCGCACCTGGGCAACTCCTTCCTCGACCTCCTTAATGGTGGCCGGGCCAAAGAACAATCTTTCACCCGTTTTGGACCACATCAAGGGTGTTCTGCACGGCCTTCCATACATAGCCTCGAAGGATGACATCTTGAGGCTAGCCTGGTAACTATTGTTGTAGGAGAACTCTGCAAAGGGCAAGCTCTTCTCCCAATCAGTCCCATATTTTAGAACACAAGCTTGAAGCATATCTTCAAGGATCTGGTTCACTCTTTCTGTCTGTCCATCTGTCTGAGGGTGGTATGCGGTACGGTAATCTAGCTTGCTCCCTATCGACTTGTTCAGGGCCTTCCAGAACTTGGATGTATACTGCGGCCCATGATCGGATATTATGCTCTTAGGGGCTCCATGCAGCTTGAGAATGTTCTCAACATACAGATCTGCTAGCTGGCCGATTCGGGCATCAGTCTTGATGGCTAAGAAGTGAGCTACCTTAGTCAAGCGATCAACTATCACCCATATAGCATCATGGCCCTTCGGGGTTCGAGGCAAACCCACAATGAAGTCCATAGAAATGCTATCCCACTTCCATTCAGGTATATCAAGTGGCTTTAATAGTCCTATAGGTCTCTTGTGCTCAGCTTTGACGCGTTTACAAATGTCACATCTAGCAACATGCTCTGCAATGTCTGACTTCATGTTCTTCCACCAGAATTTCCTCTTCAAATCAGCATACATTTTAGTACTGCCTGGGTGGATACAATACTTGGAGTCATGACCTTCTGATAGGATTTCGTTGCAGATAACTGGATCGGCAGGCACACAAATTCTGTCCTTGTACCAATAAGTGCCTAGCTCATCCTCACTGAAATCTGGGCACTTGCCTTGTGTCAGGTGCTCGTGCATCTCCCAAATTTCTGGGCAATGGCGTTGGGCTTCACGGATCCTATCCATGAGGGTGTAGTGCACGCGAAGCTCATTCAATAGGCCATGAGGTATCACCTCCATCTGTAACCCATAAATGCCCTCTTGCAACTCCTTGGGCAAGGTGGTGGTGAACAAGGCATGACAATGGCTTTTGCAGCTAAGAGCGTCAGCGACCACATTGGCCTTCCCAGGGTGATAGAGAATCTCCACGTCGTAGTCATTAATCAGCTGGAGCCAACGATGCTGTCTCATGTTTAGCTTCTCCTGGGTGAAAAAGTAATTCAAGCTCTTGTGATTGGTGTAGATTTCACACTTGTTCCCAATCAGATAGTGCCTCCAAATCTTCAAGGCATGGATCACAGCTGCAAGCTCGAGGTCATGGGTGGGGTAACGCTGTTCGTGCTCCTTAAGCTGGTGGGAAGCATAGGCAATGACTTTCCTGTTTTGCATTAGAACACAACCGAGCCCGTGGCGAGATGCATCGCAATAGACCACAAAGTCCTGGTGGATATCGGGCAAAGCTAAAATAGGCATTGTGGTGAGCTTCTCCTTCAGGGTCAGGAAACTTTGTTCACATTGGGGCGTCCATTCAAACTCTCTAGTCTTCTTCAGGAGGTTGGTCATGGGGCGAGCTATCTTGGAAAAGTTCTCGATGAATCGGTGATAATAACCAGCCAATCCCAAGAAACTTCTCACATCAGTCACATTCTGTGGCTGCTCCCATCCCTTCACTGTCTCAATCTTAGACAGATCAACAGCTACTTCGTCAGCATTGAGCACATGACCTAGGAAAGCGACCTCCTCAAGCCAGAACTCACACTTGTTGAACTTGGCATAGAGCTGATGCTTTCTCAATTTCTCCAACACTATCCTCAGATGTTGCTCATGCGCTTCGGCGGTGGTAGAATAGACAAGAATGTCATCAATGAAGACCACCATGAACTTATCCAGCTCCTGCATGAACACTTTATTCATCATGTTCATAAAATAAGCCGGTGCGTTCGTAAGACCGAAGGACATAACGGTGTACTCATACTGCCTATATCTGGTGACAAATGCTGTCTTGGGAATGTCCTCCTCTCTGATCTTCATCTGATGGTAGCCTAATCTGAGGTCGATCTTGGAGAAGTACTTGGCATTGTGAAGCTGATCTAGCAGGTCATCTATCCTCGGCAGAGGGTACTTATTCTTTATAGTTACGGCATTCAGGTTCCGGTAATCAACACACATCCTCTGCGTTCCATCCTTCTTCTTAACAAACAGAACAGGAGATCCCCAGGGCGAGGCACTGGGCCTAATGAACCCTTTCTCGGATAGCTCCTCAAGCTGTTTCTTAAGCTCCTTAAGCTCGTCAACTGCCATACGGTAGGGTCACTTGGAAATCGGACTCGTACCAAGCATCAGGTTGATCACGAACTCAACATCCCTGTCCGGTGGCATTGCTTGTAGCTCTTCCAGAAAGACACCAGGCTACTCACAAACTACGGGCACTTCCTCAAGTGACTTCTCTTCTAGGGCACACAGCATGGAAACATTTGTCCCTTTGTTTGGTTCACATCTGATCTGACGACCACTTGGATGGGTTATATCCACAAATCTGGGTGAGCAAGATATCACTCCTTTGTTCTGGGTTAACCAATCCATCCCTAGAATGATGTCTAGGCCTTTGAAGGGTAGCAAGGTAAGATCAGCAAGAAAGGTAAGGCCCT
Source organism: Bothriochloa decipiens (assembly GCA_023333625.1). Taxonomy (NCBI): domain Eukaryota; kingdom Viridiplantae; phylum Streptophyta; class Magnoliopsida; order Poales; family Poaceae; genus Bothriochloa; species Bothriochloa decipiens. Next base: position 27,737,940 of record CM041646.1, read on the forward strand.
CGATGGTGATACTCACTCCCTTACATATCTTGGTACAACAAATGTTGCCCAAAGGTGAACTAGTGTATAAGGCTTCTTTTTGTGGAGTGACAGGTATATGGTGCTCTCGTGCAAACTTGGAGGATATATATGAACATGTAGCACCTGAATCAAACAGCACGGATGCCTTAACTCCATGCACTAAAAACATATCGTACACCACGTCGGGGGCACTCTGGGCAGCCTCTGCTGAGATGTGGGTGAGGCGGCCTCGGGGTGCTCTGGATGGCACCTGCTTGTGCGGGGTGCCCTAGCTCTGCCTGGCGGGCACTGGTGTAGCCGGTGTAGCCTTGTTCGGGCACTCGGCTGCCTTGTGACCTAGCTGGCCACAAGCGAAGCAAGTGTAGGTCATGCCTCCTATGGGGGTTGGCACGGTGGACCTCCACGTGCTACCTCCTGGTGCGGCACGAGCGTACGCTTGGCGGTCCGGAGCAGGGCGGGGGTAGTTGCTGGTGTGGGTACCACCACCCTGGCTCGAACCATGAATAGCTCCCTGGGCGAAGCGAGAGCGGTGAGGCTAAGATGTCTCACCATGCAACCTCCGTGGGGCAGGTGCGTGGGAGGTGCCCTCAGTACGACGCTTCTTGTTCTTGCCAAGCGCCTCCTTCTCCGCAAAAACCTCATCGCGGTCCTTCTCAATCTCCATGCACCTGTTAATCAAGTCACACAGGGTGTGGCTCTTGGTGCCTGAGAGGGAGAGCCTGATGCGGCTAGAAAAGTCCTTGCGGTAGTAGTACATCTTCTCCTTCTCAGAGTTCACCACTGAGACAGGTGCATAGCGCAGCAGGTTAGTGAAGCGGGTGGTGTACTCATGCACCTTGTTAGCTCCCATGGAGATGCTGCCGAACTCATTCTCCTTCTTTTCTAGCATGCCTTCACGGATGAAGAATGCACGGAACTCATCCACAAACTCATCCCAGTAGATGTTGGCGGGGTCTCGGTGGGTTTCGCAGAGGCTGTCCCACCAAGATCGCCCAGCACCCACAAGCTGGTGAGCTGCCAAGCCAGCACACTCTTCGTCAGTGCAAGTGGTCAAGTCCAGCTTCTTCTCAATCTCCTTAAGCCAGTCATCAGCAGCGATAGGGTCGATGCTAGTGCCATCGAACATCGGGGGCCTCAGCTTGAGAAAGAACTCCAGCTTCTTGTAGAAATCATCGTGGGGCTCCCGGTGCTGGGGGTGCAGCACGTTCTTAGCTAAGACTCAAAGAAGCTCGGTCTGTTGGGCCATCACATCCACCAAAAGTGGCACGGGAGGTGGTGGTGGAGCTGCATCTCCTCCTGCGGCAGGCTCGAGTTCGGGCTCAGCAGCAGGCTGTGGCTGTTCTCCAGCCGCGTCTCCGGCAGCTGGTTCTGGCTCAACAACCGGCGATGGCGGTGGGTGTGCAGGCCATGGGGTGGCAGCGCAGGGTGGCTCCTCAAGGTCAATAGGTATGTGACCAACGCGGCCATGACCATGACCACGACCGCATCCACGGCCCCTGGCGGGCGCAGGTGAAGGGGAGCGGTTGCTCAGGCGGCTGGCACGATGAGTGGACATCCTGCTTAACATAACCTCAGATTAGGGCATATACGCGTAATATAACTTTGATATCAACGATGTAATAATTTGAAATAATTTTAAAACATTTTTAATTTATCCAACACTCATACAAAGAAGCATGAAGATCCAAAAAGATGCGATGAAAACCAAATCATTCATTACATCAGGTGGGTACATGGCGATGTCTTTAGCGGCTACGCTTGGAGACTCGTGAGAAACGTACTACACGTAGGTAGTTCTAGGAAAAAAGGGTGGACATCTACTCAGCATCATGGTGAGTCTGGTCATTTGGCCATAAAGGGCCCATCATCTCCCGATCCTACACTAAACCATTTCTAGAGGCTGGTCCAAACTGTAAGCTGCGGGAGGTATACCGATGCTAGAAGCTTGGATCTACTCATCAGTCATCTAAAGGCAAAAGACGTAACAACGGGCCTCCTCGAGCTAAGAGGTGGACACTGACTGTCCGCTAAGTCCAGTGGTGGGACATCCACTCAAGTTGAGGCGATATTGCCCCAGCTCGAATGTCTCAACCCTGACCCTCTTACGGGCATGTAAGGGAAGCTCGTCCTGCAACTCCTCGTACTCTCTGACTCTCCTGTGATCTGACCTCTTCCAAGCTTCCATAGTGCATTTGAGCTTATCCATGAGGTATGCTGTCTTGTGGACGTAGTTGATCAGGTGTCCCTGGTTATAGCTAGCAAGAGTGTACTCCTGCAGCAGCTTCTCACGTTGAGCCTTGCACTGCTCACGAAGTTTGTCCCTGTAGGCAGCATCTTGACTCTTTTCCTGGAATCTCTTTGCAATGTCTTCGTTCTTCTCAGCTATAGTGGCCTCAAGCTCCTAGATATTCTTGTTAAGATGATTGTTGTGGATTTGAAGCATATCCATCTCGTTCATCAGACTAGTGATCTGATCTTGGTGAGTGTGCTCTTTGCGTGCTATCTCACACTCTAGGTCCGCAATCTTTTACTTCCATGCTGCCTCCTTACCTTCCGAACTACGGATCCTCTCATCAACTTCCATCAGGTAGCGACGATCACGGCGTCCCTTCTGCTCCAACTCAGCAATGTACATTTCCTGGCACTGCATGTACATCATAGGGGCACGGTGGCAGGGGTTGCGGTCAACTCTGGTATTCTGTTCGATGTAGATGACCTCCTCCCAAGTACCCTGCTGAACATCGAGGGCACGAGGAAGCAGACAAAAACAACTTTCCTTCAGATAGTCAGCTCCGTTGCGCAGCATAGTGCGAAGTGCCTGGCGCAAAACGGTCTGAACACACATGCCGGTGTCGTTGTCGAAGGCCAAATCAATGAAGGCAGCCACTCCAGGCAGGTTCATGCTTGCAGGCACATTGATGTGGACTTCCTTGTAGCCCTCGATGCCTCCTCCAAGGTCGGGCTTGCCGCAGTAAAGATACTCGACATTCTCCATGGGAACACCAAGCTTGGTGAGAACTTCGCGAAGCATGCGAGCATAGACTCCATGCTCCGTCCCGTCGAGTCTGAACTCAACGACATCCATCCGTGGCAACGGACCAAGCGGTAAATTAGGGTCCATCTGCAGGTTGACACAAGGATAGAATTAGAAAAGTTGCAGAGAAAGGTAAGCCATGCATGAAAGCATTGCAGTGGTCGGTGTATAACCGAGAGATTTCAAGATTTTCCTAATCCTATCGTCCAATCCTATGGGTCTCGTCCTGGGTCAAGCCTGGCTCTGGTACCAACTAAAACATCCTCAATTTTCCATGAAGGGAAAATGCACAGAATGGCGGATAATATAATAGTTCAAAGCATCAAACCATGTCATTATCTCGCAACAGTCGATACAGGATCCATACATCGAATAAAAGAGTACAATTAGGGGGAATTACATAAATAGTTTGCTGCCACACTGGTGGAATCATCAGAGTAGCAGCAGCCTCTGGAACGGCTGCGGAAGGCGAAAGTACAATATATCTCCAAAAGAAGCCTGAGCATAGGAACGAGACGTCTACTCCTCATCGCCATAGTCGTAGTCGGGCTCACCTGCCAAATAATTTTTAGTACGGTTTGTACTGGCCATATCTCCCACCCTATGTTTTGCTTTTGCTATGTAGTATTTGGTGGGATGCAAAGGATGTAATCAAATCGACCTAATATGTGGCTATAGTTTCCTATGCAAACAGTGACTATTATTATATAATATAATTCATCAAGTTTTAACCCATCTCATCCATATATCCAACCCATCACCATCACACACATCTCACCCTCTCACACTCAGTCGACAGGTCCAACTCCCTCTCGGAGCCTGTCTCAGCGGCTCACAGCCGGAAGGATAACACCAGGGGGAGAAATAGAAGGACTCCTCTCACTACTCCCGAGAAGCGTGGGTCTTAGGAAAAAGCCATACCAGTGGCTCGTGGACTATATATATAGATTCATAAACTCTGCAGAGCGTGTACTCCCGTAACCACAAGATCACTATCATCGGCGGTGCCCCGCCTAAGCTGATTTCGGCTGCTTTCTAACCGGTGCGATGCCACCCTACCACTCAGTACTGGGACATCCCGGATAGGTACCACCGGCACACTAAGACTGTGAGACATAGTACCGGGCCCTCGTGGTCACTATGCTGTCTAAGGAAGGTGTGGGTCTCCATGCCTGTACCTCCCGACACTATCTGCTAACAACCTAGTAGTAGTGGCACCGTCCTAGCTAGTCAGACATCCGTCTCCCGCCCATACAAGAGCGAGTGGTGAGCACGTAAGTCCCAAGGTTCTGGTCCTCAAGAGATATCAGGTCCTAGGGGGATCAGACAGGATTATCTTCCCTTAGGGACTACAACAGTCCGTGCTACAGCAGCACCTCCTACCCGGGGCTTGACTCCACGAAGGTTCTCACCCCCGGGATCTCCTTGTACCTCACAATGTGCCCGCCACAAGCACCTCACATGGGAATGCCCAGAACACATTCCCCAACAAGACTCGCCCACATGGCTCATCGTAGAATCCTGTCCGATCGACTCAACCATCACCACACACCCAAGACGCACGCAGCACTCTCCCCGATAAAGTGGCACCACGTGCTTTAACCATATAACCATACTCTCCACCACGCATCATCATCACACCGATATAAGCGTAGTAGAAGTAAAGCATTATAAGTGAATAAGCATGTGTTTAGCCTATCAGCGGGTGTGCAGGAGTAAGGTTGCGACCTGGTAAAGGCTCATCAAGCAGTTCTACCATGCAACCTATCATCGGGTGATATTCATAATTACAGCACTAGCAAGCTAGATATTATGCCATGCGTAATAGGATCTACGAGGTTGGGTGGGGTGTGGCACCTGCGAAGTCATCACCGAGCTCCTCCTCGTACTCGTAGTCGTCCTCCTCAAGTTGATCCTCCTCTGAAACGAGACATAATAGCCGCGTTAGCAGCTCCTATAGAGTCAACACAAAGAAGCAATAAAATTCAATAACTCCAAATGCACTCATACATAAGCCTATCACGTAGAGCTCATTTTTATGAAAATTTGGACACTTGGTTCATATTTTTTGGAGATCATATGAAGAAGTTATGAATTTCCGAAGTTTATTCTATTTTCTGAAAAAGAAAAAGGGCATATTAATCTGGACTCGACACGTGGCGGTCCCTGATTGGGCCACGTGGCGTGCGGCACAGTGCAGCTGGAGCTGGGCTGACGTCATGCTGACGTCAGCACTGACGCGGGGTCCGGCGGCTGGATGATGTCATGCTAACGTCATGCTGACAGGTGGGGCCCACAGGTCAGGGGGACCCAGTCAGTGGCTGACAGGTGGGGCCCACGGGTCTGATCACTGACAGGTGGGGCCGGTCAACGGTCAACGTTGACCGGTCAACGGTCAACGCCGACCGGGCCTCGACCGGGCCTCAGCGGGCCTGGGTAGGGCATGATCTGGGCCGGGTTGGGCCGGCCCGGCCCAGACACGTGTCGAGCAGGAAGGTAGGCCGCTTGGCATGTCTGGGCTCCTAGTAGGCCGAGTCCACGGCCTGGCCTGACTGGTGCCGCATGGATTCAGTCCATGGTGAACCGTAGTCACAGAGGCTGAGTGGCGTGCGGTGATTGGTCCAGCTGGGTCCACGTGGCCGCGTGGGCTCGGTCCACTCGGGCGCAGGGGAGATTTTCCCCTTCTTTCTGCCTTGCACGCGCGGCGGCCGGCGTGGCATGTCGCCGGCGATGTGCGGCGGGCAGTGGCTGCGAGCGGTCAAAGCAAGGCGGTGTAGCAGCTAGGCGAGCGCGGTGGCTAGGCGGGTACGGTCGTGGGGCGCAGACAGGCTAGGGGTGCCTCTACTCGCCGGCGCTCGTGTTTCGACGGTGGCCGGCGGCGAGGCCGTGGCCGTGGGGTGTAGCAGTGGCTAAGGGGCTGCTTTGATTCGTGCAAAGAGTTTGCGAGGTCAAGGCAAGGACGACAGGCCAAGTTAATTTGGCCGTGGGGCTCCGGGCACGGCGAACGACAACGGCGTCCCAGCGGCGGCGATGGCGGCTCCTCGGTTGAATTCACCGGCGTCGTTGGACATGAGCCTCCATCTTCACTTCCTCTCTATCGTGTGGAGCAGCTCGGAGCTCCGAGACCTATCTAACGCGGTGAGAGAAGGCTCGGTGGAGGCACATATGGCGTTTTGGCCGCGGCGGCGCTCCGGCGATCGGAGTTCGGGGAGACCAGGGCTGCAAAGGTGCGTGGCCCCTCTGTGGTCCACGCCGGCTCCCGAGAAGCTGCCCGGAAGGTGTCCTAGATCAAGGCGAAGGTATCCGCAGGGTCGATGAAGCCCGAGACTACGCGTAACGGCAGAACGTGGGTGGTGAGCTGGCCGGCGGCCATGGATGCGAGCTCGAGCGGCTCACCTTGCGCGGTCGTGGACAGGAGAAACAGGTGACGAGGTGGCGTGCTAGCTTCCGCTCTTTCTCTCCCTTTCTCACTCTCTTTGGCGTGGTCAAGGGAAGCGTGGGGCTTACCGGAGGCGGCGCGAAGATGGGAAACCCTAACGCTCTGAGCTCCCTTCTTATAGCCATGGTGGGCGGCTGCCGATAGTGAGGATGGGAGATGCCCATCGGGTGGCTGTGCACGGCCACGGTTAGGGTTAGGGTTCGGGGAAGCGCGGCGTGGCCGGGCAGCTAGACGGACGGCACGGAGTGCGGCCATACGTGGGCGAACGGCGGAGCTTCGCCGTTCCACTTCTGGATGGGGGGACAGGACGGCGCGGGCGACAGAAATGGGAAAAGGTAGGGGCTGACAAGCAGGACCCGGGCGTCAGCGGCACAGGTGGAGGCGCGGGCGTGCGCGGGATGGCAGCGGCCTTGCTGGGCCTCCTTGTTGGGCCGGCAGCCGGCGAGCGGGCAAGCGCGACGCGCGCGAGCGAGCGGCGGCCTTGCTGGGCCGTTGGCTAAGCGGGCCGCTGGAGCGGGCGAGGGCGGCAGGCGGTTGGCACCCTGGCGCGGGCGCGTGGTGCCGCGGTGGGCCACCTTGCTGGGCCGCGATGCAGGCCGGGCGAGCAGCGCGCGGCGGGGCGTAGCAGCGCGCGCGGGAGCAGGCTGAGCTGGGCCGCGAGCGCGGGCAGGCAGGCCGGCGCGGCTGCGGGAGCAGGCCGAGCTGGCCGCTCGGGCTGCTTTGGCTTTTTCAGTTTTATTTCTATTTTCTAATTCCTTTTCTATTTCTTTTCTATTTATTCCCAAGCCAAGCCATGATTAGTTAGTGTATGCATGTTAATGACTATAGCACCAACATCATACTAGATCCACCAGAGTCTCGTGGGTATGTTAGACCCATTTCCGTGGTTAGCAGGCACATATATACATGTGATAATAGGTTATTCGATTTTATTAGTCATCACATAAAATCGAATAAGATGCAAATCAAGCTTCGGTAAATTAAATGCAGTGCTCATGCTAACATTAGGTGTTACTTGTGCAACTATTGGGTGGTGGCCTATATGACACTCGCCAAACATTGGTATACTTTGAAAAAAATTTTGAAAGCCCATGTTTTTGGTGTTTGAAATTCGGGGATGTTACATACCGCATCCCCTGGATCGTCTTCACCATCATCGACTCATCGCAAGGCAGTGCATGCTTGATGCTTGTCGATATGCACACGCACGCATGAGTTTCAGGCTCCTGGCCAGCTACTAGCTTCTTGCATGCGTTCGTCGACCGACTGTACGTATGTGTGCTGTCTGTTAGCTAGCTTCTTACGGTTTGTGTTCCAAATTCCAATCCTCCTCTCTCGTGTGTGCTTGTGGGGTTCGTCTGAAGGTGTCCGAATTTGCCAAAGCGCCGATCTTGCCTCGAGCTCGCTGCTCGGTCGGTTCTATAGAAGACGCGGCGGCGGCGCTGTATGTCGTGCCGCACCTCGTTGTTGCCCGCTTCGACGTCGACTCTGTAGATGGAGCAGGTGTTGGTGCTTGCGGCTGGGGGCGCAGCACGCCGCCAAGGGAAGGTGGGCGCGGAGGTGAGCACGAGCCTGGGCAGCAATCCCACGCAATGGAGACGGAGAGCTGGCGCGAGGAGTCGATCGGTGCAGCGGCTGTGAGTGACGGACGGGAGCACGAGATGGTGAGCTCGGTGGCGGGAAAGCCGGCGAGGAGAGGAGCCGTCTCAGCGCCCCAGCGCCGCGTGTGGCGGAGAAGGCGACGAAGATCTGGCGAGCCCAGCAGGCGAGTGCACTGGCCGGCCGGTCCTCCCTGCGCGTGATGCTGGCATGACGGGGTAAGCAGATCGGACGGAGCTCTCGGGGAGGAAGCCGAAAGCGTGGGAATGGTTAATTCTATTCCATGAATATGCATAGGTAATATAAAGACCGGGGTGCTGGCATGATGGGGTAAGCAGATCGGATGGAGCTCTCGGGGAGGAAGCCGAAAGTGTGGGAATGGTTAATTCTATTCCATGAATATGCATAGGTATATATAAAGACCGGGGTGACTTAGGAGCCAACCACACAGCCATGTACATGTCACAGATCAAGGGTGGCCTACTATAAATACACATACTATAATTACAATATGCTAACACTCAGCCGTAGTCTAATCAGAAGTATCGCTAACGTTTAGGCTGGACCAAAACTCCTGAAATAGTAAGGTAGGAAGGCCCTTGATAAAGACATCGGCGTACTATGATGTTGTAGGAACGTGAAGAAGCCGAACGCGACCGAGGGCGACCTTCTCTCTGACAGAATGGAGATCAATCTCAATATGCTTTGTCCGTTGATGCTGCACTGGATTGCTGGAGAGATATACAACGCTGATATTGTCACAGTAGACCAAGGTGGCATGCCGAGGTGGGTGACGGAGCTCGAGAAGCAGTTGTCATAGCCAAGTAGCTTCAGCAACAACATTCGCTACAACACGATATTCAGCTTTGGCGCTAGATCTGGAGACAGTGTGCTGACGCTTGGAGGACCAGGACACCGAGTTGTCGCCGAGGAACACTGCATAGACAGAGGTCGACCGACGAGTGTTGGGACATCTAGCCTAGTTGGCATCCGTGTATACAACAAGCTCTGGAGGTGAAGATCGGTGCATGGTCAACCCAAGAGACAGTGTCCCCTGTAGGTAGCGCAGGATCGCTTGATACCAACGAGATGTCGCTCCTGAGGATCATGCATACAGAGGCATATCTGCTCAACGGCAAAAGCAATATCTGAACGGGTGAAGGTCAAATACTGCAGAGCACCAGCGAGACTACGATACTGTATAGAGTCAGCAACAAGAGGTCCGTCACCAGATAATTTGGAGTGTACATCCACAAGTGTGCTGCACGGCTTGCACTCACTCATCCCAGCACGCTCCAAAATATCCTGAGTGTACTGTCACTGAGAGAGGAATAGGCCTTCTGTAGAGTGTGTGATAGAGATGCCTAGAAAGTGATGAAACTAGCCTATGTCTGTTATAGCAAATTCACATTGGACTGCGGCGATGATATGCTTCAAAAAGTCAGCAGAGGAGGCAGTGAGGATAATATCATCCCTGTAAAGCAACAAATAAGCCGTGTCTCGTCCGCGTCGATATATGAAGAGTGAAGTATCTGACTTTATTTCAACAAATCCAAGTACGAGGAGCCTGTTTCAAACCTATGATGCCAAGCACGAGGAGCGTGTTTTAAACATTATAAGAACTTGTTGAGCCGACAGACGTAATCTGAACGATATGCTAATAAGTACACCCTTGATTTGTGGCCTACTATAAGTACACGTACTATAATTACAATATGCTAACAGAAGCAATGAAGCATAGCTCTTGCGCGTCTCAGGCATGGGCGGCTTTGTGGCAAGCGTGGCTCTAGTAATGTGGACGAGCGGTGACAGCGACCATTCCTCAGACTACATACGCATAGCAAAGCGCCTGGCGACCGGCATGGCCTCGTTGGCGGTCGGCCTCGCTGTTCCACTGGCGTGAGCGCGTGCAGCTATGCACGGCCGAGCGGGTTACCTCGCCAGTTGAGCAGGATTCCGGCCCACACGAAGGTGCGCTTGAGTGGGTTGATGCGTTGAGCGGCACAGGTCATGTCGCAGGAGGCGAGCTTGCTGATAGTAAGCGGCGATGTGGAGCATCTCGCCGAGAAAGTGGTGGTCCATTGTAGAGGCTGTGGCGTTCGACCAAGCCACCTTTGGAGTCTGCGCACCGCGGTGCCACATCTGCACAGAGGACTGCATAGTTTTTCATGGGAGATGAGAGAGAAGGTTGTATTTTTGTAAGAAAAAAAAATAAGTCTGAGGGCTTAACTAGAAAATACATGCCATTTTAGCATGCCATGTCATAAAAAATTGTCCACATGGCTGCCATGTACCTGCGGTGCGCCACTTGGCAAGTTTAAGGGTCCAGATGTATTTCCCAAGTTCATGGACCTATTTGACACACGCTTGCAAGTTCGGGCGTCGGCGGTGCATTTAACTCAATTATAAATAACCTAAGAGGGTCTTTAGGAAAATTGCCACTCAAAGCGGTAGGAACCAATCTGATCCATTGGATATGAGATGGACGGACCAGATTACAAGGGAGGGAGAGAGGGCGGCAACCGACCGGAGAAGAAACGGAACGTGATGCATGGCAGATATGGCCGACGGCGATGGACCTTGCCGGCAAAGTTGAATCTAGCCCTAGAGGCCACGGATCGACTCGAGGATGGTACCAGTTGAAAGGGGAGGTCAAGGAGAACTCACCTGAGGTAAAGATGAAGGTGTGCTACTCAGGATGGCGGCGGTGGAGCTCCTACGAACAATGGCGACGCGAGGTGATCCAACCAGAGCAATAATGGAAGGGGAAAGACATCGGCAACATCAAAAACGTGTCTAGAAGCTCGATAACAAGCTTATGGAGTCAGCCAGGCAGTTGAACGACAAACTCGAGCTCGGCGGTGGCAGAACTTCGGGTTACAGCTGTTTTGGGCTCAGAATAAGGCAATGATTTGGAACTAGGGTTTAGGGAGGTCATGCTATTTATGGGGCAAAGGGCATGGCGTGCACGCCAAGGACAAAATCGAGGTGTTGATTTCCTTCGGGCAGGGGGTCTGGCTGCGGACTGGAGTTGGGCCTTGGTTTACTGCTGGCCTTGCGGGAAAGGAGAGGGAAAAGAAGTTGGGCCTGCGGGGAAAGAAAAAAGAGAGGGAGGGAGTTGGGCCTTTGGGCCAGAATGAGAGAGGAGAGGGTTTTCCAATTTATTTTGTTTCTCTTTCCTTTTCAAACCATTTTCAAAACCAATTTTGAATCATTTTGAATTTAGGTCAAAACCACACACTCCAATAAATCCAATGCAGGGTCATGAAATGCACCAACAATGTTTCTAATAATTTTAATTTACTAAAAAGTACTATTTATCTATATTCTCATGAGCATATGAAAATACATAATAAAAATACGGCCCAAGAGGGGAGCTAAATAAATAATATAAGGCTAGGAATCATACTAGTCATATACTAATAGATATATTTCACAAAAAAAACTAATACATATAACACATACTTAATTCAAAGTGATCAAACAAACAATACACATTGATGACAGAAAGGTACCAGGTACTGCTTTTCGATAACAACACACCACTCGGACCAGCATCGTCAAACTGCATACAAAAGCAAAAAAGTCATTGTTCTTCGAAAAGAAAGATAATATTTATTAACATAAGTTTCTAGAGATTAAAAGGTAAGCTGCAAATTCTTTATTGTGTAGTTAAATTAATCAGTCTATATACTCTTATGAAGTTAAACCTTATTAGAGGATTCTTCTTTTATGCAAGGTGTCTATATCATTCCTCACTGAATGCCCCTACTAGATGCTAAATCTTTTCATGCAAGGTTCCACATCATTCTCCACTAAGTCCATATCATCCTTATTTATTATATAAAATATTCACTTGTAGAGATTTGGTATTTTTGTGATGGTCTATTTTAATCATAGATAGTCCATGCAAGTCGCGTGACATATGAACTCTAATGACAATAAAAATTGGCATAGAAAAAGTGCTTTTCTATGACAAAAAATAGCCATCATGGAAATGTTTTTGTATGCGTACATGATGAATTGATGATGGCTATGTATGCATAGAAGATGGCCCAAATGGACGTTAGACGCTAGGACGACTGTTAGGATGACATGGCCTGCTCTGGTTCTTCCGCATTTCAGGTTCCTAAAAGACCGCGTGTTAGGTCGATGTTGTACAATGTGTTAGATTCTTAGGACATGTATAAAAGAGAGACGGTTGCTGTCTGTAAATTTCTTAAAATTTACAATATAGACGGCTAAACATACAACTCGTACAACTCACAGACAGCAGCTGTCTATTTAGCTATCTAAAAATTATTTAATACTTATATGTAGCTATGATCAATTGCGAATATCAATCCTATGTATCATTGTGTTGCTCAAGCTCATCTATACAAAAGAAATCTTAAACTTAAATCAATTTTGGAAAAAAGATGCTTTAATAAAGTAATATATCTCGATTGTGTTACTAATTGTGTTGGCTGTATAGGGTATGTATAATTGTATTCCACGTATATTTCTTTATTTATTTTTTCTATAGGGAAACGGCAAGGTGACATTAACAATTCATATCTCGTTGTAACAAAAGCAGATCAAGACAGAGAGGCAGCGAGCCATCAATTGCCCGCTCACCGGTGCGCCACGCCCTGCCGCCCCTCTGCTCACCGGTGTCGATGCTGCCTGCTTACCGCCCGCCCTGCCCCGCCGTGCGGATGTGGTCCACTCCGTCCTCTTCGTCGCCTCTCTGCTCCGCTCCGCCCCGATGCCGGCACTCTGCTCGCTCCGCCTGCTCGATGCAGAGTGGCTCAGCTCCGCCCCGCCTTGCTCAGTGCCTGCTTGCAGCAGGCCCACGCGCAGCTAGATCCACGCGGTATCGTCTCAAGACGACGGTTCCATACAACGCAAAGTCTGCCGTCAAGTTTGTCTCGGGCCACGAGCGCCTGCCGTCATCTCAGGACTCGACGGCTTGGCTCTGTCTCCAGCAAACGGAGGGGGATTGTGCAAAATAACCAAGCTGAAACGACGGCCAGCACGGCCGTTGTACGTGCCCTTATTGACACACGACGTGTTGTCCTTGTCCCACGTGTCCATTCTTTATTGGAGAAACTATCAATTTTTTATTTGTCCATGTGGCCTTTTTTATTCTATCACACGTTACAGTGCCGTCCACAAACGTTTTGTGTCATAATTGGTCTACATTGCTTGACCATTTCCTTCTACATGTCAGATATTTAGAAGCCCATGTGTCCATCTATTATTTGTCATGTGGGCTGCCCTGATTTGCCCATGGGCAAGGCATTATTTTTTCATAAAATCCGTATCAAAAGCATCCCAGAAACCTAATCGAACTTGTCACAGAAACTTGCTTGGTAAGCGTCACATAAACCAATTCGATAATGTCACAGAAACTGATTAACATTTCACACAAGTGTAGCAAGTTGCTACCAGAGTTTCACCACAACAAACTAGCACAACTCCACACATCAAACTAACGCACACCGACACACAAGTCCACACTTCAAGCCATAAATGTTAATAGCGTCAAGGCCACAACATCAGTGGACGTAGAGTTACCAGAACACATGCTGCGATGAAGTTTCTCATGGAGCCTCACTGTCTCCTCTGCTTGTTGTCACTTGAACTCCTCAAACTCTATTTCATTATTCTTTGTCTTGCCCTTTAGTTCATCTAGTGGATCGATGAAGGCAGCACAACTTTGTTGTTCGTCAATTAACTGTCGGTGAAGGGTCCTCTTTGTCAGAGTCTATCTTCTGGTAGAGCCTGTCATGATACCAGCATTCTTCAGAAAAAGGGTGGCACTGCTGACCTAAGACTCATTCTTGCCCACGTGCAACGGCCTGGGTGGGGGCGGTACAGGCGAGCGATGTCCGTCCCGTGAGAGTTGGGGGGCAATGTGGAGCGAATGAGTGACATAGGCGGCTTATGCGGACGAATGGATGAGATAAGCCAGTGGTCATGAACGTGTGCCGATAACATATCATTATCAAAAAACAAAGCGATATGTGCCTGAAATTTTGTTTTCTTTTAGGCGATCCATTGCTGTTGTTGGACCTCCATCCAAACGCTCCATCTCTGTTTCCTATTCATCTTCTTTCTGCTGCTGTTCTTCCGACTCTACCTGTGTTTGTTTGCTCCTGCCGCTGCCGTCCTCTGCCCCTACCGAGCCCTAGCTGTGTTGCTGCTGCCACAGGGGAGACAGGATGCGGGGAAGGAGCCGCCGCCACCGCCGGAGGGGAGAGAGGGAGGAGCTGTGTGGGGGAGGAGCCGCAGGTGGGGGAGGTGCTCGGCATTGGTGGGGTTGTTCTCACTAAAGGCTATTGCATGGCTAAAGGGGTTGCTTCGATGTACAACTTCCATGTTTCTTTTGAGCTATTCTTTGTAATCTTATTTATATTATTCTGGGAACTTTGAGTTAGTAAAGTTGCTATTATTGTTAATTTTCATCCTTCCACCACATTGTTTTGTACTAAGATGTTTTAGGCACTTTTTCTGAATTAATGCTTATACTCATGTACAGAAGCACCAGAGGCAGCGGACATGTGTGGTGCTGATCCAGTGCTAGCTAGTTGTGCCTTATCCTACGCGAGTACGCGTGTACGTTTCTCTTGTCAAAATATGATGTGTACGTTTCTCTTGTCTAAATATGATGTGTTGCAATGTAATTATCCCTTTGCAAGCTACTTTTGTTTGCCCGTATATGAAATGATGATCCAAGAGACTGTACTTACATAATTTATTCTACTTTATTAAGTTATTTGTTTGCACAATTACCATATATTGTTTCTGCCACTATTCTTCGTGAGTCATTCAGCTGCTCATTTGGGCACAGAGTCTCCCTTTTGTTATATGGAACTACGATGAAACCCAATCAGTTGCTACATTGCCAAAGTGCTTGTATAATATCTATATATTCAGATGCAAGTGGACATATCTTAAAAAATTCATTTGTTCAATTAGCAGTTGCTAATATTGTTGTTGACGGTAAGTATGCTTTGTTTTCTATCACCATAACCGTCAACATGACACTCATTACGGGGAAGAAACAAATAACTTGGTTCCACATGTACATGTCATTATTTGGTTGCACATACTTTTCAAGCTATAGAAGCTTAAAAAGGAAGAAATAGCAATAATATATGTTTGCTCTAAATTTCAGCGTCATGGAAGCAATGAGCAAGAAGCAAGGAGCAGAGCTGACACCCTAGGGCCACAGTGAGGGGGTCGGCCGACCCTCATCCTGTGGGCCTAGGAGGTGCCAAAGCTATCACTATCCAAGTGAAGCTCTCCAAGCTCAATCTCCACCCTTGGATCACAAGTACACTTCAAATCAACATTCAAGGATCAATGTACAAGGATTCATGGGCCCACAACGAAGGAACCGACTTCACAATACTTGAACCAGCACCAGAGCCAGACCCAATGACATGTGGGGACACCAACCAGGGGGCCCACCTACTAGGGAGGGGGTCAGACGACCCCCTTATTGGGTGCCCCAAGGTCGGTTGCCACTCCACTGACGTTTGCATGCCTCCATGCAGCTCGTTTCATCACTGCCATTCATCCAAGTCGGTTTGGAGGTCGCACTATAAGAAATATATCATCTTATGACATTTATGCCATGACATATGATTAAAATGTCACTAAATCGACTAGTTTATGACATTTGTTTTGGAGGCTTCTCAACTTAGTGACATTAATTAATAAATGTCATAACAAATGTCAAATTGGTAGTGAAATGGTATATTGTGATGACTGTCACCATGTCATAAAGATCAACTTACCGTTGTCATAAATCTACGACTAAGATGGTGAGTCATAAATTATATTACATATTTTTTATAACATAAAATCTCCATATAAAAACATAAAATCTACATGTTGCTTCTTTCTTTTCTTGCTTTGCTTGATCACTAGGATAGGATGCTTTAGGCATAGTCTAGTTTAGGTACACTAGTTAGGGGTTGGGCGACCCACATCATTTAGGGGATCCCAGAACCTGACCCTGCTCATTCCGAGCTCCCAAAAAGGGGGTCGGGCGACGCCACCTCGACACGGTGCAAACCATTGTCACGGTGGGGAGAGCGAGAGGGTTTTGGAGCACAAATTTTGAACTTGAATTTTGAAAAGGAAGGGGTCAGCTGATCCCACCTTTGTGGGTTTCGAGCTGATCTACAACCTCTGATTCAAATTCAAATGTTCCCCAATATGCTCCCTTTCAAAATCGCCCAAATATCATCGGAATTCCTTGCCTAACCTCTATAAAACCTCCCTTCTCTCATTCTTCTTCTTTCCACTTCATTCCTTCACGCCTCCAGCACCCTTCTACCTCCCTTGAGCCCTCATCTCGCACGTAGATCACCTCCCATGGCTCCCACCAGCAAGAACTCCAGCGTGCTTCCTCGTCCTGATTCACCCATGCCTAGGAGATCACTTAGAGATAGCCTCAAACTCGTCTTGGCAATTAACGTAGTCGATCCTGAGCCGCTAGCCATGGCACCACTTGCTAGAGTGCCGCAGGGGCACATGGGGGCGTCACCCGATCCCCCTAGGGATCGGCCAACCACCCCATGACACCCCCAGCGCCCCGCATCTATTTCCTGGTCTCTCACCCCTCGCAGGGAGATCGGGAAGTCTCCTGTTCATTCCACCATGCCGGTTCGGCCTACTATGGGACAATTGGTGCTCAAGGCTCTGATGGCTGCGAACCAGCGCACCATCACTATCCCCTCGAACACCACGGAGAGCACGGACTACACCACGTCCTACACTCCGGCCACACCCCCGTTCTAGAAGAACCACCAGATCGTGGGTGGTGGGCTAGGAAAAGCGAAGGTGATAGTCCCCTCTCTCAACACCAAGGAAAGGAAGGAGCGGCGGGAGTCTCATGGCTCCTCCGCTAGCCCTTCCATTCATCAGAGGATGGATCCTCCCGCGATCAACGGTCCTCCAGGCCAATTCCAAGATGATCGGGAGGAGAAAACAAACATGGAGAGGCTGCTGCAAGTCACTGTTGGCAATTCTTAGTGTCGCTTAAGTTAGGTTGTCATCCCTAACAAGGCGCTAGAACTGTTGGTTGTATTATTCTAAGCCCTTTACATAAAATGAAATAAAAGGTTATCCGCAAGCGAACGGATAAATACTCCCGTTATAGCATTTCACCCAGGAAAGTTCCATGTATCGTTATTTATAATTAACCACCAAGAAGGCAGAAGAAGGTATTGAGAATAAAGCTATAACTTACACTTGTGATAAGAGGTCTACTATATCTTCTCAAAATAGGGATCATATCATAATAATAAATAAAGATAATAATAATTCAACAATGTCCAAAGGAGGTTCCATCGAGCATTTTTCCTTCTTGGGCGTGATTCTGGAAAGAACCAGGAAATAAAGATACATAAATCCTAGGGTTGATTATAACTATAGGTCATTGAGCTACATCAATTAGTGCAATTACATCTAGCTATCATGGTCAAAATAATCTCATATCCATACTCAAGAGACATTGCCAAGGTGAGTCATGAGCATAGCAAGACGTCACCCCGCAACTATAGGCCTCACACAATCCAACATTCGGGGAGTGGACTACAGAGGACTCAACGAAGCTATAATAGTCACCTTCGTGATCTACCACATGGCCTAGAACATAGGGGCACTTGTAGATAGATTTAACCTAGGCACCACGCCTACATTAATTCTACCACCCACCCCTCGTACTTCAGGAACAAGGGTATAAACACCAAACTACTCCAACTAAACTAGACATATAACCAACATAGGCAATGAACATTATAATTATGAATCTATTATTATAACAAGTCATGGTGAGGATGAACATGAATCATGAACACGAGCAAGAACAAGAACTAGAACAAGAACACAATGAACTAGACGATGAACTAGACAATTAGACGATGAACTAGATGAACACGAAGAACAAGTAGATGAACTAAAAGATAAACACAATGAACTAGAAACACAAATGGATTAATACTATTGAATACAAGAGAGTTACAAGACATTACCAAGCCTCCTAATGACTAGATCCTATTCTTTATATTCTGTTCTTTAATATTCTAAATCCTATTCTTTATATTCTAGCTACGCCCTAGGTGGTGGATGCTCTAGGTTATCCTTTCGAAGGACAACCCTGAACAGTAAATGATTATGATTGAAGATAGATGATGCCTTCAGAGCGGTATGCCCTTGCTTATATAGCCCAGTGGGATGAACCGTGTCCCTTGGATCAAACCGACGTAGAACAAGGGTCAAGTTGCACTATAGAGGTCGGTTGGAGGCCACCGAGCAAAGGAAAGGTCACTTGGCAGTGGGCCCAGGTCAGCCGGCATGGCATGTGGGGTCGGCCGGCCCCACCTGGCAGTCACGGGGCTTTCGCTTTGTTCTCGTGTCTTTTGGTGTGTTCTACGTCCTTCTAGTGCCTCTTTCCGATCCAATTGCGTAACGAGTCGTGTCGTGGATATATTCTTTCCTTTCCCAGCTTCTCGATAAGTCCCTGGACTTATGATGATGATGATTTCTAGGGAATTCTAGAGTCTTCCAAGTCGTAAGCCTTAAGGACTTTCTCTCCGGTGCTGTAAATATGGCAAGTGATATGTTTGTTTTGATTGTCGCGACGAGCTCTTCACAATGGTGTGCTCAGATTCCTTACTTGAGATACTTTTATGATGAAATATTAAATATCCTGCAAAACAAGTGAGAGCAACACAACTCGTGGAACTCATTAGAATAAATCCCTACTTCATTTCTTTATCTTTTAGTTAAGACCTTATCCTGGATCAGTTGACGGTTAAAAATTAGAGTTAATTAGCATCAACAAGTTCCCCAAGCTTACCTTTGCTACCCTTAGCAAAAACTATGTATGATGTTGTATCAGGAGTTGCTACAATGCCTTCACACCTTAAAAGTACTTATATGTTTAAACAAGAACTCTCCCTTGGATCAGACTCAACTATCCTGACCTTCAAACTTACCCATATTATCGTGGACCATGGAGCTTATAGCTTTCACTTGGGTCTTGAGCAATCGAAGAGTGGAACAATCAAGTTGAGCACCGTTCCCCACACTCTTTGATCAACCTTTTATCCTGGGGTTTTGTAAAATTTTTGAAATAAAACTCAGAGACCATGCATGATCCTTTCAGGTCTCTCATTTTGTGGTATTTGTGGATTCTCAACAAGGCAATAATGATGGTTTGCCTTCTCTCCTCTAGTATATGTATATTTTTGGACTTAGGCAGAGTAGCATGATGCCTTCTCTCTTCCTCACCCTAAACTAGTAAAAATATTTGGAGTTCATAGGTGAGACAGGAGACAACTTATTTGTAATACATATGTCGCCCAGTCTAACACATGGATCCAGAGGATAAAATCCAAAGATCCTTGGCAGACAATCAAATCAAGATGTGCATGTGTGGTTTCAAAGGTATGATCAAAGTGGTGAAGAATATTGGTGGGAGGTAGAAAGGGTGAAACATTGCTCCTTTGCAAACGATAACTTGTCGAACCTTGAAGATTTGTAAAGATCTTGAACAAATGGAACTTTGATAGACAACTAAAGCTTTTGATTCTTGCAAAACTTTCTTCCCTTTTCTTTCTCTCTCTTCTTCTTTTCTCTCTTTTTTTAACTATACATCCTTGAATAACTTGTGAAACCAATGATATGGATATTCTTGGAGCACAAAATGGAACAGAGCTAGAAAACACAAAAAATCCTATGAGTATGATATTTTTGGATGTTCACTCCGAGTGTAGGAGCTGAACAAGTTTTTGATGTGGATCTAAATAGGTTTATATGATGGTGCATATAGAAGTAGCAAGGGGTGTAAAGTGTGGGTCAACATGATTAAACAAAACTCAATGCATACAAGCAGCCAAAATAGTAAAGAAATCTTTCCTATTTTAATCAAGCATGTCTATATGGCTGTGGTAGGAATTCAAACTCTCATCATACAGGATCTCATCATATGGTAATTTTAAGTTTTTGAAATAAAAACCCAGGACTCTAGTATCACTTAGAACATGGAAAATAGCAACTCAAACCATCTTATATCACACTCTCCAATCACCTCGACTTAGGTCAAGCATTCGCTACTCACAAATATTACGCTCAGAGCAAATCTTTGTATTAAAACAATTTTATCCAAAACTCAGGACAATGCAAGGTTAAAAGTAAATTACTTCAAAGGAATTATGGCAGAGCAACTATTCATCATCTCCAAGCATACAAAAATTTTGTAAAGCTCCATTTTTTAAGGCAGGTTAGGACTTGTACATTCTCTCTTAAGAAAAAGCAAAAGCAAAAGCAAATATATATATTCTAAGTAGGAAAACCTTTTATTTGGTTTCATTGGTTATGCATTTGTTTATTTATTTTTGAAAATAGCAAACTTAAATAATTTAAACATAAGATAGTAATACTTAGCTAGATACATAGGGGATGCTTCTCCCCCAAGCTCGATGTTGACGTAGTCATTCAGCTTGATAACAAAGACATTCTTCATCTTTTCGGATTTCTCCAAGGTTGATGTAAATATCAATGCATCATTTAAATCCTGTGGAGCTCAAATAGACAACAAAACTCGTGAAATTGATTAAGTATTAGCAAAAGTGAACCTTCCTTGTTTGCTTAGAGCCTTTCCGAACTTTTAATATTTTTTTAAGATTTTATTATTTATGCATGCAAAATAAAATTTATTTTTGTGCCACCATAGTAAATAAAGATTTACATGGGGCTTAGGGTTTTATGTATTTTGTTTTTTAGATGCAAAAAGATAATGCAGCAATGATTTACATTTTTATTTTCTTTTTGTAATGCAAAGAGGTTGTGGTAAAGTAAATATGCTAATGCAATGATTTATGCTAAGAAGTATGCAAATAATTAAATATGCAGATAACTACCATATTTACCTTTTGGCGAAGGCTCGGAGTTTTTGGTCCGTCGAACCGGACCTTCCCAATTCAAGCACTTGTGGTGTCTAAGGGGACAGAATCCTCCCTTACCTTATCTTCTTCAATTTTAGGTTCTTGCGAATCTGGCGAATCGGGAGACAATGATCCCTCTTCTTGTTCTGGAGTGCTTGATGGTTGTATTTCTTTCTTCTTCCACACTTTTCTTGTTTTTGGCTCTTCTTCTTCATGGATCTCTAAGCAGCTATCTCCTCCATTACCTTGTCCTCTTGATTAGACCCTTCTTCCTTGATGACCTTCTTTCTTTGATGTTGAGAGCGATGCCTTCTATTCCTGTTCTTCTTGGATTTCTCACAAACAATATAATCATTAAAGTAATAACGCACCTTTTTCTAAGGAAAGTGGAAGTGAATCTCTCCTTTCTTCATAAAGATGATTGCCTTGGTGGTGTAGAGGAACGGTCTCCCTAGGATTAGGTGAACGTCATCTTCTTCTCCCATGTCCAGAACCATGAAGTTGGCAACAACCTCTTGATCCCTAATCTCGATGGCTACATCCTTGGCTATTCCTTTCGGAAATCGAAATGATTGATCCACGAGCTGCAGCTGCAAATATGTTGGGTGCAAGGGTGTATCTTGATATAAATATTTATACGTCACCGTTGACATTATGTTGACACTTGAGCTAATGTCATAGAATGTCTTGTAGAAGGTACTCTCCTTGATCATACAATCTA
This sequence comes from Bothriochloa decipiens, assembly GCA_023333625.1. NCBI lineage: Eukaryota > Viridiplantae > Streptophyta > Magnoliopsida > Poales > Poaceae > Bothriochloa > Bothriochloa decipiens. The sequence continues at coordinate 27,759,701 of CM041646.1, forward strand.
TGGTAGGTACTCCAGGATCCTCAAAACGTATCAAGGGAAGAGTAGTCTCATGGGGTGGTTCAACAGTGTTGACCATCCTAACTAGTTCTTGAACAGGTGGCTTCACTTTCCCCTTCTTGTTGTTGTTCTTCGGAGTAGGTAGTATACCTTCATAGGTGTTGACATTCTTCTTGACTTGAGCTTTCTTCTTTGGAATCTTATTCTTCTTCATTGGGGCTTTGTTCTTCTTTGTTGGGGCATTGTTCTTCTTTTCTTTCGTGGACTTGTCAAAATTCAAGTAATTGTACGGGTGCTGAGGTGAACTCAGTTGGTGTATGTATGGTTCTTGAAATTGAATCTTTCCTTATTCTCCCCTATAGTGAAACAGATCTTGGTGCTATCAGAGTAGATGATGGCTTTGGCTGAGCTGAGGAATGGTCTTCCTAAAATGGTTGGTGCTCTTTCATCTCCTCCTGTTTCTATCACCACAAAGTCTAGCACAAGAGATGAGTGTCCAACTCCTATGAGCACATCTTCAAGGATTCCCTTGGGGTAACACAGTGACTAATCTGTAAGCTGCAAACACATGGTTTTGTACAACAAAGGGTTACCATGAATTTTCTCATATATTACCTTAGGCATAATGTTGACACTTGCTCCTAGATCATAGACAACTTCTTCAAACTCTTCATTTCCAATATGGATGGGGATGATGGGTCTTCCTGGATCTCCTTTCTTTTCTGGATATTTGCCATCCAGCCACCACTATGGTCTTGGTGGAGCTGTGAAGTACTCTCCTGCATTAAAAGTGTCTACAAGATTTGCAGTTTCTAATTCTTTAGGATTCCCCAGAATATTACCTTTTTCGGTCATTAGTATTGAAGCTGCTAACTGAGAGAGTTGTGATTCCATCATATTATTAAAGCTAAGTTAATTCTTTATGGCAGAAGTAAAGCTATCCATTCTATTGTTTATAGTTTCAAGAACTTTATGATTGGAAGCTATCTTTCTAGATATATTCTCAATAACTTTATTTTGATTAGCAATCATGTCTCTCAAAGGTGGTTGGTTGAAGTTATTACCTTGGTAGTTATCTTGGGAGTTACCTTGATAATTACCTTGATAATTGGGCCTTTGTTGATTCCACCCTTGATTCTATTGATTCCATCCTTGAGTCTGTTGGGAACAAAAATTGGAGTTGTTGTTGATGTAGTTGACATCCCCTAAAACTTCAGGACAATTGCTTCCCATGTGGCAAGTGCTTCCACACTTTTCACAAGTCATGTGAGAGTCTCGGATGTGCATGACTTCCTTCTTTTGTTGATCTTGTTCATCAAGCTTCTTCATGAGCAGGTCCATCTTAGCAGACAACATGTCTACCTCTTTTACTTGATGCATTCCTCCTCTCTTGTGTGGTTGAGTGCATTCTTTCTTCTATCCCTGGTTAGAAGCTATCTTCTCAACAAGAGCGGTTGCCTCATGAATAGTGAGTGAAAGGAACGATCCTCCAGTAGCTGCATCAATGTTCTCATGGGCTCTTTTGGTGAGCCCATGGTAAAATGTTTGCATAAGTAACCAATCTTTCATCCCATGGTGAGGGTATTTTGCAATATAATCTTGAAAGTGCTCCCATGCCTTAGGGACAGATTCATTATACTGCTGCTAAAAAGTTGAGATCTTTGCACGTAGGGCATTCATCTTACCTATAGGAAAGAACTTTGCTAGGAAAGCAGTTGAACAGGAATCCCAAGTAGTATTTCTATCTTTGTTGGCGTAGAACCATTGCTTCACCCTTCCCAAGAGTGAGAACGAGAATAGGCGGAGTAGTGTGGCAGCTCTTGAGACTCCTTTAATACTAAAGGGCCGCAAATCTCTAGAAAGTGTTGGAGGTGAGCATTTGCATCCTCATGTGCTTTCCCACAAAACTGGTTGGCTTGCATCATGTTGAGCAAAGCTGGGTTGAGCTCGAATCCATCATCTCCCACATTGACTGTTGGTCTAGTTCTGATATTGGCAGTTGTTGGAGCGAAGAATTCATGGAGAGTCTTGTTAGCCATTGCTTCAAACAACGGTGTTGAGCTACTTGCTGGTTGGTCTTCTGGTAAAGTGGTTGGGATCTTTCTTCTTAGTTGTGCTTTATCTCTTCTGATTATTGTCTCAGGATCATCAATGTAGTTTCTCGATCTATCAAATCCAATCATACCATACCCTGCATAAAATATTCACAAATAGACAAAAACTATAGGGTAAATCTATTTGAGTAAAGACCAATAGTATGTCTCAATTATCACATGTGTAAGATTATTCCTAGATATTCAATTTCCTTCTCTAGACCTGCATTGCCTTCCCCGGCAACGATGCCAGAAATGCTTGTTGGCAATTCTTAGCGTCACTTATGTTAGCTTGTCATCCCTAACACAGCGCCAGAACTGTTGGCTATATTATTGTAAGCACTTTATATAAAATGAAATAAAAGGTTATCCACAAGTGTACAGATAAATACTCCCGTTGTAGCATTTCACCCAGGAAAGTTCTAGGTACTGTTATTTATAATTTACCACTAGGAAGGCAGAATGGAGGTATTGAGAAATAAAGCTATAACTTACACTTGTGATAAGAGGTCTACTAGATCTTCTCAAAACAGGGATCATATCATAATAATAAATAAAGATAATAATAATTCAACAAAGTCCAAAGGAAGTTCCATCGAGCATTTTCATTCTTGGGCGTGATTCTAGAAAGAACTAGGAAATAAAGATACAAGATACATAACTCCTAGGGTTGATTATAACTATAGGTCATTGAGCTACATCAATTAGTGTAATTACATGTAGCTATCATGGTCAAAACAATCTCATATCCATACTCAAGAGACATTGCCAAGGTGGGTCATGAACATAGCAAGATGTCACCCCGCAACTATAGGCCTTACACAATCCTACATTTGGGGAGTGGACTACAGAGGACCCAATGAAGCTATAATTGTCACCTTCGCGATCTACTAGATGGCCTGAAACATCGGCTTCACTCATAGATAGATTTAACCTAGGCACCATGCCTACATTAATTCTACCACCCACCCCCTTGTACTTTAGGATTAGTGCAATACGAACAAGAGTATAAACACCAAACTATTCCAACTAAACTAGACATATAACCAATAGGGCAATGAATATTATAATTATGAATCTATTATTATAACAAGTCATGGTGAGGATGAACATGAATCACAAACATGAACAAGAATAAGAACTAGAACAAGAACACAATGAACTAGATGATGAACTAGACAATTAGACGATGAACTAGATGAACACGAAGGACAAGTAGATGACTAGAAGATAAACACAATGAACTAGAAACACAAATGGATTAGTACTGTTGAATACAAGAGAGTTACAAGACATTACCAAGCCTCCTTATGACTAGATCTGGAGCCGAAGCGCTGCTTGCCTCCTCTGAATCCTATTCTTTATATTCTAGCTATGCCCTAGATGGTGGATGCTCTAGGTTATGCTATTGAGGAACAACCCTGAACTGAATAATGATTATGATTGATAATAGATGATGCCTTTAGGGGGTCTGCCCTTGCTTATATAGCCCGGTCGGATGAACCGTGGCCCTTGGATCAAACCTCTGAGTACAAGGGTCAAGATGCACCGTAGAGGTCGGTTGGAGGCCACCGAGCAAAGGAGAGGCCACTTGGCAGTGGGCCTAGGCCAGACAGCTTGGCATGTGGGGTCGGCTAGCCCCACCTGGCAGCCGCTGGGCTTTCACTTCGTTCTCGTGTCTTCTATATCCTTCTAGTGCCTCTTTCTGATCCAATTGCGTAACGAGTCGTGTTGTGGATGGATTCTTTCCTTTCCTAGCTTCTGGATAAGTCCATGGTCTTGTGATGATGATGATTTCTAGGGCATTCTAGAGTCTTCCAAGTCGTAAGCATCGAGGACTTTCTCTTTGGTGCTCTAAAGATCGACGTATATGTCGATATCCCAAGGACAGAGGGGTAGGTGGGCAGGTGGTGATAGCCCTGTCTATCTCTTGCACTCCCCCATATTCAGATATCGAGTAGGAGTTCATAAAGTCTATCGGCTGGTAGACCAGCTCCGGGGATCTCTCTTTCATCCCAGACTTAGTCCTGATGCTAGACATGCTAGTTAGATGTTTTACTAATAGTGCTTTGCACAGTTATATATGACCAATGCCTGCTCTATTTAGTTATATTCTTTTATTCTTTATTTCTCTTTTATCCTTGAGGTTGACTATTTACCCCTGTTTATTCTATGACTATCTTTGCACTCAATAAGTGATCATGTTTATACCACACTTGATAGTTCTGTGTGCTTGTAGATTTATTGTGATTTCATTTTGAGCTATCATGATTGGTGTATATGACTACCATTACTTAAGGATTGTAATTCTTGTTGCTCCCCATGGCACCATGCTACAGGATTGCATACTCGTAAGTAATGACAGTTAGGAAGGCCAATCAGGCACTTCTAACTATTATTACCAGAATTGCAATACCTTGGTCGACGCCGTTAAGGGCCGAGAGTTACTCTTCTGACGTGATGGTGGTTAGGTATGCCAACACATGTTTCTAGTGTCGTTACCAGGGATAGACTTCTAGTCTATCTTTTGTGATGATGCTAAGAAACGCCAACAAGCATTTCTTGCCCTGTTGCTGGGGTGGGAAAAGAAATATGCAAACATCTAGCTTGGCATAAACATTGATTACAAAATAAGCATTGGTAGCCATAGTTTAAGTAGGCTAACTTCGCTATTTTCTTCCTCTTTTTATTAGAATGAAAATAGGATAGTGTATGAGCGGTTTTGATCTGCCAGACAACTTCATCAACAATCCAGAGGTACTCCTAAGGAAGAAAAGGTCTTGTACTATTTCTTCTTCTGCTACTCCACCGGCAGATGAATCGGTCACACGCACACCATCAGCTACTATCGCTATGGCCAAGACACTCTGTGACTAGTCTACCCCCGCTGTTGCCAACGTGCCCGTTGGGCCCGCTGTCAATGTTGGAAATGGAAACTTCGAGATTCGTAATCTCGATGGTGCAAGCAAGCTAGTTTTGTGGCTTGCCAAGTGAGGATGCAAACGCTCACCTGCAACACTTCCTTGAGCTATGTGACACCATCATCATCAAAGACATCGCACAGAACAGTATCAAGCTCCGCTTGTTTCCTTTCTCCCTCACGGGGCAGGCAAAACAATGGTTTTATACAAAAAGGAAGCTATCAACACGTGGGACAATAGCACGAACACCTTCCTTGTCACCGGACACATCCATGGCTTGATTCGCGGTGAAGGTCCAGTTGGCGCCACCTCCTACATACTCATACCTGACCTGCACCGGCCGGCGTAGACCTCTGGGTTTGACGGTCCTAGTGACCTTGTATTGCAGGGTCACAGAGAAAACTGGTTCACCACCGCTCCCACCAGATGTCGCCTTGCTAATTAAGGGATTGATCCACTTCCTTGTCGACCCGATGCACTGTATGAAAGTGGGAAACTAGGCTTCATGATTTCGGGCAGAGCCCATGGCGATAGCAACTCTATGGGTCAAGTGGCTTAGTTTGTAGGTATGACTTGAACTAGTTTGGAGCTGAGGCAACTAATAGTAGAGGACAATTTAAAGGCTACCTGGTGTTGAATTTGTTGTTTGATGAATAAGGCCCGGGTTTTAGGGACTGGCTTTCATCTGCGTCGACCTAGTCTTTGGTCTTTCCCTCTTAAGTTTTCAGCCACAGTCTGCCCCTCGACTGTTGAGACTGCTTGGATTGAAGCTATTGTACGACTGACGAGGAAAATGTTAACAAGTTCACGGTGGCCAAATACTGCATGGTTGCCAAGAGGGTCATGTTTTTTGGCATTTCTTAACATCATCACCAGGATTGCAAAGTCCTTAGCAACATCAATAGAAACACCGGTAGGTATTCTATAGCATTTATAGAACAAGTCTGCAAGCGCACAAAAATACCATTTTAGCATTTCACACGAAAGTATTCAGGGTATCATTATTTGTATTTCCCAAAGGAAGGCATGATTTAAAAGAGTATAATAGAGACATGGACAAGATAATATGACTGCATAATAGAGCAAAGTTCATAATAGGGGTGAACAGGAAAGGTATTTGGATAACTTGACACACCCATTCGAGCCAATCTCAAGGATAAAGACAAAGAAATAATAAAGAATATCCTAACTGGAGCAGACATTCCTAAATAGCTATGTTAGGATAGCAGAGTCATACAAATACATGCTTGTTATATAGAGTCAGAGATTCTAAGTTAAGATAGTCTGGCCGCTGTCAATCTACTTTTGGCACCGGCTTATACCTGGTCTGCTAGGTACACGGACGTGGGGGATTATAAGGGACGGACAGGACAAGGTCACTCCCTGTTGCCTACCACCTCAACCGTATGTGAACGAGGCAAACAAAGGTAGACATTAGCCTAGACACCACGTCTAAGCTGACATCTACTACTCTATTGTGAATTCAAGGGTTGCCTGACTAGGAGGTCCCTTCCACCAGAGCATTCGCCACAAGGACGATCGATGATCCCACAAACCAACATTGACCAAGACTAAATTAAAGAAGAACTCATCACCACAACTTAGCTCTAGGTCTAAACACGTATGTATGATAGATTAAGCATAAAGTTCTATACGATAAGGTCATGACATAAAAACTATAGTCTAGTTTATATATCAAAGTTATATCATAAGAACTTTGCTCTAATTTCATAACAAAGCTATAATGATAAGATAAGAACAAGAACAAAAGGAAGCTTTTGATAATATTCATACCAAAAGGCTCAAGTTGCTCAAGCTCTCCAAGGGTAGCTCCTGCTAGCTCCAACTAACCAAACTAAAACAACTAAAAAGATACAAGTGTGGAGGGAGAGAGGCTCTTGTGTGGTTTGAGTCTAAAGTGTCCCTCCTCACCTCCTGTTATAGCAGCTTGAAGGTGGTTTGGGGAGTTTGAGAAAACCCAGCAGCACACCGCCCTCCTCTGCCATCAATGTACCAACACGAGAAGACTGGGCTTGAACCGATGTTCTGGTGCGCCGGCCGGACCAGGTGCGCTGGCCGGCCCACTCCTGGGTCAGTTCACAACCAGTCTTGGCCTGTGGGCTATGTGGTGAGCCTGGACCAATGTGTCATTGTGGGTTTGGTCCAGAGGTGCTTCGATTGGGCTATGTTTCCCTAGTTTGGAAAATACGCTTTCCCGAAAGGCGCCTTTTTAGTGTAGATATTCCTTGTACTTGGTGTATTTCCTGCAAAGTGTCACAACTTCCAGTACAAGTGGAATTCTATTAGTAGTAAAGGATATGTGCATAGAAGTATTTAGTTTCTCCCTTTTTGGATTAATTTTGGTGGTATAAAATCATCCATAAGGACCGCCAACAAAATCCCCCAAGCTTACCCTTTGCTCGTCCTCGAGCAACACTAGGCTTTGGTTGTCGATCAGGAGTTGCTTCAATGCTGATTATATTTCAAGTGTAAGATTTATAACAAAATTTTCTACCTTAGTTCAAATAAATCAGCATATTATCCATCCTGTTCTTATCTTGAAACAAAATAGGGCTTACTAGCTATCTCAAGTCTTGGGCGATTGCAAGATAGAACAGATTCATAGACATTGCTTATCATTCATCCCAAGATCAATTAACTTTTCGAAGGTTTTGAAAAATTCACAAAAGAAAACCAATTTCCTCAAATGATTCTCTCAATCACTCAATGTGTATGATTACCTCACCAAAGGCATTGTAGTATTGCCTTTTTTCATGACCTACTACTAAGGCTTTTGAGTGGAGTTCTAGGCAGGTATGAAAGTGGGCATACTTGTATCACAAATATTGTTAAGTCAAAAACCGAACCACAAGGAGATACAAGTCATACACACTTTGATTGAGATGTGCAAGTGTGTGGAAAATGGAAGATGGATCCTAATTCTAAGTATTTTTTGTTTTGGTACTCCATGCATCATGACTCTCTTTATTGGATGGATGATATCTTTGGAGGAATATGGGCTATAGAAGTATTCTAATTTTTTTGAACAGGGATTTGGTTTTTCTTTCCTGTTGCTTATTGCCTGGATTTTTTTTCTCATGCCCCTTGGCATGGATTTTTTTTTCGCATGCCCCTTGGCACAGATTTGTTTTTTAAAAAACATAGCCCATATCCTTTATTTGGCATATGAAAAATTTTTGGATGGAGAGATGTCATGATGGAAATGCGAGGAGTATTTTTCTGAATAAGGAATGCACGGCTCTCAGGGTAAGAGTCGGCATTTTTATTTTGGTGAATGGACGCGCAACTCTCAGGGTAAGAGTTGGCATGTTTTTTTGGTGGATGAAAGGGTGCATGTTGGTGAGAGTTGGCTTTTTATTTGGTGGGTGCATGTAAATCTTAATCATGGGTGCATGACCATAATCTCACTAAGGTCACAACAATTTGACCTAACTCAATGTTCCACAAGCAGCATATGACTTAAAGGTTTGCATAATTGAAAACATGTCATTTGGCCTTGGTAGATATTTCATAATCATTAAGAAACTTTTGGTTTTTTGTATATTTTTAAATAAAACTCTAGATGTCAAGTCTCACTTAGAACAAAGTCATAGTGCAATCTATGGCACTATATCATATCAGGCAATAACTTAGATAGGATCAAGCATGTGGAACCCACTAGTTTACGTTTTTAGGATGAGACATTTGTAGCTGATAAACCCAAACTTTAGAGAAAGCTCGATTATAAAGCAGGTACAAGAGAAACATAAGACAGAGCAACTATTCATCATCTCAATAAGGGTTGAATTAATATTTCCATAACACATATATAGAGTGAAATATCATTATTTTTTATCATATCTCATCATTCTATAAGATAATCAATTTATTCAAAGAAGTTTGAGATATGAGTTACCTTTGTGGGAGTGCTCCCCAAGCTAGCTTCTGAATTACCTTTATTGATTTACCTTGGAGTGCCGCTCGCGGGTGCATGTTGTGGCTTGATTTGCGGTTCGTGGCATCCTTTTGAGCATGCTAGGAAGCTTCCCTCCCCCAAGCTTGTCTTGTGGTGATATCAAAATAACAGAATAATGAGCTTGGGTTCAAAAGGTTTATTTTATTTTTATCAAAATTATTTTTATTATATTTTGTTTTTAGATTCACCAAACAAGTTTTAACTCTATTGTCATCTCAAGACTTACCCTTATAAAATTTATATATTCCTGCAGGGGTTAGTCCATATGATCAACCAAAATCTATACTAGCAACTTTGGTTTAGAAATTAAACTCGACTCCATGTCTAATTTGATTAAGGTAGGCATAGCTAACCTAAGCACCACGCTTAATTTAGCAGGTCTATGGAAGTAAGATCAAAAGCTTTTGACCAATACTTCCAAACCAAACACATGCTAGCAAAGAAAGAGGAAGCATGGAAAGAATTAACAAGATTCATCCAACGAAGGTGAAGACATTGAAAGGTGATCAAGAGAACCATAAGTTTATTCATTTATATTTTATCACTAAAAGTTTGCTTAACCAAGTCTTAATCAAACTCAAACAAGGCTAAGATAAAAATAGATTAAGACAAGCCTTGGTTTATCTCCAACATGAATAACTTCTATGTTTATGACAACATTAATAAGGAAGCATGAATTATCGAGCTACGGAGACAAGTATGAGTAAAGGAGTTGGTGAACATTACCTTTGCATACCTGAGTGTTTGTACCAAGAGCATGCACATGGATGAAGTGTTGAAATCATTGCTGTTGTTTGCATGGTGACTTTGCCCAGGTGAACCTCTAGGCCAGAGCATTCTCATTGCTTGGTGTGTATGGGCCATGGCCTTGATTAGTAGCAAAGGTTTGGAGGTGAGCCCTTCTTGCTTGTGAAAAAAATGATAGGTGGAGTCAGGCAGCCCATATGTGTTCCTCTTTGGCCTATGTGAGGCCAATCTACTCCTCTCTCCTCCAATATATTTTTTATTTTATTATATAATTTTTTATTTTTTAATGATATTTTTTCTCTTCTCTTTTTAACCCCTTTTTTATTTTTTCAAGAAAGTAGAGCTCACATCATTTTCTTTGGATAACCTTTTGATACGGTGGAAAATGTAGCAAGAATATCACCATCCTTCCCCACATACTTAAACTTTTGTGTAAAAGTCGAGTATGCAGGGTCAAGGTATCCTCTTGAGTGTGTTCATCACCAACGATCATCAAGGTGTCTGGTCGATGTCGCTCCCATGTTCTCAAGTGTTGTGTGTCCTTTGTTCTTCTTAAGTCTTAACCTGAAATGGTTAGCGACAAGAATACCCAAAGGTGCATACTAACTTGACAACATGTCCTTGCTTTTATTGAAAAGGAAAGTTTTTATTTATTGTTATTATTTATTTCTATTCTTATTTTTATATATTTTTTTTAAGTTTTGGTATTTATTAAGTGCAAATTGAAAATGAATGATTCTGCAAGCGCATAAAAAATACTATTACAACATTTTACTAGGAGTATCCAGGTACCGTTATTTATATTTTACCATAGGGAAGCATGGGTTAAAAAATCTGATAACTCACTATCATGTATCTACTAACTTAGTAAACCAACTAGACTAAAGCAGGGGGTAAATGATATATGATAGAAATAATAACACACAAAGGAGAATTCTATGATAAATAAGTAGATAGCTAAAGTGAGAGGACAACGGGAGAGATCAAGGTTCCTAAACACTTCTCTATTATTTTGGTTCTATGTAAGTGAGGTATGGATAGATATAGCAATCACACAATAGCACTTTGGAGTAGCAGATCCTTTCCAACTCTCAAAGAAGACTAGGAAAAGAGTAGTTGGGAGAAGGTTGTCGAAAGCTCTACGAAACATCAACCCGAACGTGGTGGATTACAAAGGCCTTATAGAGCTGTCACCCCTAGGACTACTACAACTATCCATGGGGTTGAGCGCAACCTTAGGTAACCTATAGTCTAGGCACAATGCCTATACTATCGATTACTACTCTAATGTACGACAACTAGAGCACTCAATACGAGCGAAGATCCCATGCCAAGATGTAAAAACTATACTAATCATACTTATGGAGGGCATAAAGTAAATAGACAAGATGAATAAAGCACATGTCTTGTAAGGAATAGATAAAAAGACATTAAATCCATGAAGATTTCTCCAGAACCGAAGCACGGCTCCGCTCTCCCTAACTCTCATCTAGAACTAATCTACTACATTGGAAAGTCTAGCCCTAATTCTCTAGAGATGAGAGATCATCCTATCGAGGCACATCTCCACAATGAGATATGAATAATAAATTCTAAATTAGGGTTTCTCCTAGGGCCAGGGGCCTTCCTTATATAATGTCCTCAAATGCATCATAGCCCTTAGATCAAACCGACCTTGATGCATGGTGTAGATTGATCTTCAAAGGCGGTGGGGGCAGGATCCGCGAGACTGGACCTGATTGGTCCACGTCACAGGGCGAGTGCCCAAGAAGGTAGGACGGGCGCCCTGCCACCATGGCAGATTGGCCTCCCATTCATTTTAGTGCCTTCTCGTGTCTTCTAGAGTCTTCCTTCACAAGCGTGGGTCATTTCTCTCTATGTAAACATAACATGTGGGTCTTCTTTGGTTCTTTTCAGCTAACACCCTGCAGAAATAGACAGTCACCAAAACTTTTGAAATTCTATTAGTGTAACCCCTATATCTAGATGGTAATTATGTTTAGGTCCTTTTTCATGTCTCGTTGATGGTTAAAAATTAGAGTTATCGACCATCAACAAACTCCCCCAAGCTTATCCTTTGCTCGTCCCTGAGCAAAGATAAACTCGACGATGGATAAGGAGTTGCTATAATGCTTTCACGCCTCAAAGTACACATGCGTTCAAACAAGAACTCTCCTCCAGATTAGAGTCAACCATCCTGACTTTTAACTTACCCATATTACCTTCAACCATGGGGCTTATAGCCTTCACTTGGGTCATGAGCAATTGAAAGACACAACGATCAAGTCAAGCACTATGTCTCGAGTTCTTCGATCAACCTTCATTCTGGAGTTTTATAAATTTTCAAAATAAAACTCAGAGATTCCTTTGTATGACCTTCTCAAGTCTCTCATATGTGGTATTTGTGGAGTCTCACCAAGGCAACAATGGTGTTTTGCCTTCATCTCTCTCAATATGTGGTATGTTTGGAATAAGGCAAAGTAATAATGTGCCTTCTATCTCACTCTATAACTAGTAAAATTATGTGGAGTTCATAGGTGGGAAAGAAACAGCTCATACATACTTGCAATACATATGTTGCCTAGTCCAACCATGGATCCAGAGGAACTCGTCATACAATAAATCAAGATGTGCATGTGTGGTTGCAAATGAGTAGTGAATAATATGGAAGAGAATATTTGTGAAAGATAGAAGGGGTGAAAGTCCAATTCTACAATGCTCCTTTACAAAGGGTAACTTCTCTCAGCTTGAAACTTTGAAAGATTTGGAAAACAGGGCTTTGCTCTCTCTATATTTTTTTCATCACACTTTTTTTATTCTTTTTTATCACACTTGTTTTCAACCATGGGGCTTATAGCCTTCACTTGGGTCTTGAGCAATTGAAAGACAGAATGATCAAGTCAAGCACTATGTCTCGAGTTCTTCGATCAACCTTCATTCCAGTGTTTTATAAATTTTCAAAATAAAACTCAGAGATTCCTTTGTATGACCCTCTCAAGTCTCTCATATGTGGTATTTGTGGATTCTCACTTCTTCTCTCTCAATATGTGGTATGTTTGGAATAATGCAAAATAATAATGTGCCTTCTTTCTCACTCTATAACTAGTAAAATTATGTGGAGTTCATAGGTGGAAAAGAAACAGCTCATACATACTTGCAATACATATGTTGCCTAGTCCAACCATGGATCCAGAGGAACTTATTATACAATCAAATCAAAATGTGCATGTGCGGTTGCAAATGAGTAGTGAATAATATGAAAGAGAATATTTGTGGAAGGTAGAAGGGGTGAAAGTCTAATTCTACAATGCTCCTTTACAAAGGGTAACTTCTCTCAGCTTGAAACTTGGAAAGATTTGGAAACTGGGGCTTTGCTCTCTCTATATTTTTTTTGTCATACTTTTTTCTCTATACAATGGAACTTTTGAGAGGAAAAAGAAAATAATAAAAACTTAGAGAATTTATTTTGGAACTGGGGTAGCAGACAAGGAAAACCTATGGAGAATATTATGTTGTTCACTCCCAGTGTAGGAGTAGAACATTTTTGAATGAGTCTAAATGGGTGAATATGATGGTGCGTACTTCCAGGGTAGAAGTAGCAGGGGTGCAAAGTGTTGTGAAATCTTGATTTTAACCACGTGAAAAGTTCCTAAGGGTCGACACAGCTGGACCAAACTCAATGCTCACAAGCAGTAAATAAATGTGGAAGTTTTCCTATTCTATCAAACATGCAAATATGGCTGTGGTAGGAATTTAAGCTCTCATCGTACAGGAACTCATCATGACATTTTTAAGTTTTTAGAAGATAAATCTCCAGAACTCTAGTGTCACTAGAAACAAGATAAACAACAGCTCAGACCTTCTCATATCATATCCATCAATTACTTAGACTTAGATCAAGCATTTGTGACCCACAAGTTTCAAGCTCAGAGCAAATCTTAGGTCAAAACAATCTTATCCAAAACTCGAGAGAATTCAAGGTTGAAAATTAGGCACTTGAAAGGAATTACAGCAGAGAAACTATTCATCATTTCAGTGCAAAGGGATTATCTTCAGAGTTCATTTTATTAATAGGCAAACCTTTGCACACTCTCACCTTTTATTTTAAAGTTTAAAGATCACACATAACTATATACATTGCTATAAAAAGAAATATTTATTTGGTTTAGGGTTATGCATCTTTTTATTGTTTTTAAACAAAACAAACTCAACACTAGTAACTACAAGATGAATGCAAATTTATATTATTTTATGCCACCGTTGGCGTTTCTTAGCGTCATCACAAAAGATAGACTAGAAGTCCATCCCTGGTAATGACACTAGAAACGTGTGTTGGCATACCTAACCACCATCATGTCAGAAGAGTAACTCTCGGCCTTAACAGCACCGGCCAAGGTATTACAATTTTGGTAATAATAGTTAGAAGTGCCTGATTGGCCTTCCTAACCATCGTTACTTACGAGTATGCACTCCTATAGCATGGCGCCATGGGGAGCAACAAGAATTATAATCCTTAAGTAATGGTACTTAGGTCCACCAATCTGATAGCTCAAAATGAAATAGCAGTAAATCTAAAAGCGCACAGAACTATCATTGTAGCATTTAAACCCTGAGTATTCAGGGATGTCATATTTATAATTTTCCGTAGGAGGGCAATATGCATCAAGTGTGGCATAAACATGATCACTTATTGAGTGCAAAGGGAGTCATAGAATAAACAGGGGTAAATCATGGTTTGAAGATAGTGGACACAAATTTGAGTCAAGATCTCCTTGATAGCTTTTGCCTTGCTCACAAGCTACTAAAAACTACTCTAAGGAATACAAGTGAGAGGTGTGAGGTGAGTCACTCCAAATGAATGTCTATATTGTGAATGAAGGAGCTCCCTCTACCTATAGCTCAAGTAGGACGGTTCGGGCGTCAACACATATGGAAGGAGGTGCAACTGCCTTGGGGAAACCACCTCACAAACCACCTGAGAAGGCTGGGCCCAAGAGGGGCCACCTAGGGGCGGTCGCCCCCGGGGGCAATCGGTCCCCTGGTGGGGCCTCCTGGCCACCGCCATCGCAAGGTCGGTTCCTGCCTAGGCCTGACCTCTCCTGCGCTTACGATCAGGCCCAGGTATGAGTCAAAGGTGGGCTCCTTATCTTGGTTGCGTACTTCCTGAATTTGCATTTTACTTTTACACTTTCTAATTGGTGTTGTGCACTTCCGCTTGTTCCATCATAAAACCTAAAAAATATGAACACTAGGGGTACAAGTGGAATTCTGTTAATAGCATAGGCATATGTTTTAAAGTATGATTCCTTCTCTCTTTTTAAGCCTGGGTTGGCGGTTAAAATTGATCCATAAGGACCGCCAACAAGACCCCCAAGCTTAACCTTTGCTCGTCCTGAGCAAATAGCTAAGTATGGTTCTTGATCAGGAGTTGCTACAATGCTGATATAATTCATAAGTGCCATGCCTATAATAAAGCATTCTTTTGCAATTTCAATAAGTTGGCATTACTATCCCCTTTACCTTGATTGCTCATGGGGCTTGTAGCTTCTCCAAGTTCTTGGGCGGTTGCAAGGTAGAATGGTTATAACAGAATCACTCATCATTCATTCTTTGATAGACCATCTATCCGGAGGTTTTATGAGTTTTGCAAAATAAAACAAGTTCCTCAAATGATTCTCTTAATCACTCAATATGTAGGATTACCTCACCAAAGGCAATGTAGCATTGCCTTTTATATCCTACCACTAAGGCTGAGAGTGGAGTTATGGGCAGGTATAAAGGTGGGCACACTTACATCACATGTATTGCGGAGTCAATGACCGGGCCACAAGGAGATATAAGTCATACACCTTGATTGAGATGTGCAAGTGTGTGGAATATGAGGATGGTGGAGTCCTCATTTCTAAATATTTTTGGTGCTCCATGCATCATGACTCTCTTTTATTGGATAGAACGAAACGTTTTAGAGAGATATAGTCTACAAGATCATCATCATCATTTTTTTTGAATGGGTATCTAGACTTTTTTCTTTCTCATTTATTTATTGCATGCCCCTTCACATTGTTCTCTTTTTTTTAGCTTAGCCCATATCTTTTATTGACATAGGAAGACTTCTGGATGGAGAGATGTCATGATGGAAAATGCAGTGAGCGGAAGTTTTGCATAAGGAATGCGCGGCCCTCAGGGTAAGAGTCAGCATTTTTATTTGGTGGAAACATGGGCACAACTCTTAGGGTAAGAGTTGGCGTATTTTTGGTGGATGGATGGGTGCATATTGTGCGCAACTCTCATGGTGAGAGTTGGCTTTATTTGGTGGGTGCATGTGAATCTCAATCATGGGCATATGACCATAGTCTCATTAAGGTCACTACAATTTGACCCAACTCAAAGTTTCGTAAGCAGCATATGTCTAAGGTTCATGAATGTAAAGCATAACATATGGCCTTGGTGGGTATTTCATAATCATTGAGGAACTATTGATTTTGAGATTTTGAAAAGAAAACTTTAGATGTCAAGTTTCTCTGAGAACAAAGTTATAGCAACCTCTATTTGTACCATATCATATCTTGCAACAACTTAGAAAAGGATCATGCGATTGCAACCCATAATATTTTTAGTTTTCAGAATGAGACATTTTTAGCCAACAAACTTAAATCTAGAGGAATTATATAAAGCGAGATCCAAGTTAGGTAATGGAATCTTGTTTATATATCCCAGGAAATAATATACCAAACCTCTTCCCATTTCATCGCGTTTCAAAATATGGGCTTGTCGCAAATAAAATTCACTAATCATGATGTGAGTAGTAGAGAGATAAACAATGGTGTTCGTAGCATGGGGATCAACACTAGTAGCAAGACGAGTGATGAGCAAAGTGCATTGGATAGGAGTAGATGTCTTAAAAGAATTCAGCCAATGCTTAACAATCTCATGCACAGGAGCAACTTTAATCTTTTTAAGGATGGCATAAAGCAACTTTAACTCAACATCATAGACATGGTGCAAATCATCTCTAGGAAACATGGAATTAGCAATCTGTTTATGAATGAGCCTCAAAGTGGGATGATGAATGATATTGACATTGGGTTGGAACTTCCCAATAACATTTTGCCCACCGATCAAATGCCAGAAAGTATGACGATGATAGCCCAAGAGAGAAAAGACCAAATCAATGGAGCATCGAGTATGAAAGCCTAAGCATACAACCAGCTCCTTCCAAGAAATTCTATGCTCTACCAATGCAGCGAAAAGAAATACCATAGTCGACAATTTACAAAGTGCCTAGAACTTGGATAGTCAAAAGACGAGATCCAAGTTCATGCACAGGGGCGACTTGGCTCCAACCTACATGCTCAAAATGGATATTGAATTCGGTGTCCATACCTATTCGTTGGAGAAGGATCAGGTCGTAGGCCGGTGTGTGCAAGAACTCACGATTCTTGAGGAGGTTGTATGCTTGCATCTCCTGCTCATTCTCCAAGTCGATGAAGGGGGCATTAGCCTCGTCGATGGCATGGCCTGTTGGCGCCTCCTCTTCCTACAGTGGGTTCTCCTCATGTGAGGGGATGCTTTGGCTTGAATCCCCGCGGGAACGACGGCCTCTCCGAAACATGTCAAAAACCTGACTCCCGATCCCACTCATGGCGAGTGAGCTTAGCAGAAGAGCTTGAGCTTGCTTTGTGGTGGGAGTGCAAGAGATTTTTGCAGAGTTTTCTTGCACTTGTTCTTTGTGGAGAATATTTGGAGAGTGGTGGAGCAAGAGAGTGATGGAGAGTAAGTGAGAAATGAGAGTGTGAGAGGGGTGTGAGGAGCACAACCCCCGGCCTCCTTCTATTTATAGGCATAGATGCAGGCATGGAGGGGCTGCTGACAACGGCTAGTAGCCGTTGGCAAAAATTTGGAGCGCCAGCTTCTCGTGCAGGGTGTGGCCGCACCCAGGGGCGACTGGTCCCTTGGTGGGCCTGCTTTGTCCCTCCTTTTGCCAGATGCTTCCAATGGCTATCCATGTGTGGTAGCCGTTTGCGATTCTCTCCAGTTCAAAAACTTGCTCCCTTTTTTGATTTTCCACAAATTTATTTATAATTTTTTGTTTTACAAAAATTATTTTAAAAATAAGAAATGAAAAGAGCATAATCTAAACTTTCAGAAAATGATTTTTACAAGATTTTTGGAGAAAATTTATTTTGAAATAAAAATAAGGTTTTTATAAAACTAGAAAAAGAAATAATCTTTTTTTAAATACAGAAATATATATACGTAAAAAAATTTTAGATAACTACCGATGGCCTTCGACAAGGGCTCAACATTTATAGTCCATTGGCAATACTCTTCCTTTCTTCGTTGCTCTGTAGCTGCATGAACAAACTCGGTAGAAGTCTCGGGTTGTCCTAGGATTTTTCCCATATTGTTGACTGGGATAGAAGCATCTATATGAGCAATTTGGGTTTCTGTCATTTTATTGAAACTCAGTTGATTTTTAACAGAAGAATATAAAGTTTCAAGTTTAACATTTATATTTTTAAACATTTTATTGTTTAAGGATAGCTTTTTGGTAAGATTTTCACTCATCTTAGCTTGTCCCACAACAAGGTCTCTCAAAGAAGCTTGATTTGAATTGAAATTCAAATTCAAATTATTACCTTGCCGGCGGTGCTGGTTGTTCCACCTGTTATTACCTTGTTGTTGTGGTTAGCAAAACCCATTGTTGATGTAGGAAACTTCTTCTTGGGTTTCAGGGTAGTTGTTCCCTAAATGGCCAGTATTCCCACAGAATTCACATGTCATGTGTAAATCCATGGCCTGGACGGTGTTCATAGTAGGAGTAGGGCACGATCGTCAAATCTTTTCATCAACAGGTCTATTTTTGTGGCAAGAAAATCCGTCTCCTTCATGGTATGCTTGCCTTTTTGTGTTTTTCTTTCTTCTCCCCAGCTCTGATTTGCCACCATCTTCTCAATGAGTGTTGTGGCACTGTCTATGGTGGGGAAGAGGAATGCACCTCCAGCTGCAGTATCTACGTCCCCCTTGGACATGGCCATGAGACCTTCGTAGAAGTTCTGGAGCATGAGCCAATCTTCCATCCCATGATAAGGATAGGACTGGATGTATTCCTGGAGCCTTTCCCAAACTTCAGGGATGGACTCGAGTGACAATTGTTGGAATTTTGATATCTTTCCCCTCAGAGCATTAGTCCTGCTCATGGGGAAGAATTTGGCGAGGAACACCATGGAACATTTGTCCCATGTGTTGACAGCTTCCTTGTTCATATAAAACCATTATTCGCCTTCCCCGTGAGGGAGAAAGGAAACAAGCGAAGCCTGATACTATTCTGTGCGACATCTTTGATGACGATGGTGTCGCACAGCTCAAAGAAGTGTTGCAGGTGAGTGTTTGCATCCTCACTTGGCAAGTCACAAAACTAGCTTACCTATCGAGATGAGGCCCGTACAAATCTCAAAGTTTCCATTTCCAACATTGACAGCAGGCCCAACAAGCACGTTGGCAATAGCGGGGGTGGAGTAGTCACGGAGTGTCTTCGCCATAGCAATAGTAGCTGATGGTGTGGGAGTGACCAATTTTTCTGCCGGTGGAGTAGCAGAAGAAGGAATGGTACAAGACCTTTTCTTCCTTAGGAGTGCTTCCAGATTGTTGATGAAGTTGTCGTGTAGATAAAAACCGCTCATATACTATCCTATTTTCATTCCAATAAAAGAGGAAGAAAACGACGAAGTTAGCCTGTTTAAACTATGGCTACCAATGCTTATTGTGCAATCAATGTTTAGGCCAAGCTAGATGTTTCATATTTCTTTTTCCCTCCCGGCAACGGCGCCAGAAATGCTTGTTGGCGTTTCTTAGCATCATCACAAAAGATAGACTAGAAGTCCATCCCTGGTAACGACACTAGAAACATGTGTTGGCATACCTAACCACCATCAGGTCAGAAGAGTAACTCTCGGCCCTTCATGACGCAGGCCAAGGTTTTGCAATTCTGGTAATAATAGTTAAAAGTGCCTGATTTGCCTTTCTAACCGTGATTACTTATGAGTACGCAATCCTGTAGCACGGCACCATGGGGAGCAACAAGAATTACAATCCTTAAGTAATGGTACTTTGGTACACCAATGATGATAGCTGAAAATGAAATAGCAATAAATCTACAAGCGCACAGAACTATCATTGTAGCATTTTAACCTATGAGTATTCAGGGGTGTCGTATTTATAATTTCCCGTAGGAGGGCAATATGCATCAAGCGTGGTATAAACATGATCACTTATTGAGTGCAAAGGTAATCATAGAATAAACAGGGGTAAATCATGGTTTGAAGATAGTGGACACACATTTGAGTCAACCTCAAGGATAATGAGAAATAAAGAATAAAAGAATATAACTAAACAGAGCAGGCGTTGGTCATATATAACTATGCAAAGAACTATTATTAAAATATCTAACTAGCATGTCTAGCATCAAGACTAAGTCTGGGATGAAAGGAAGATCCCCGCAGCTGGTCTGCTAGCCGATAGAGACTTTACGAACTCCTACTCGATTCCCGAACATGGGGGAATGCAAGGGATGGACAGCGATGTCACCACCTGACCACCTAGCCCTCTGCCCATGGGATACTGACATATCCGCCGATCTCCGCGTACCCAAGCACCATGCTCGTGTAATTGGAAACAACTCCTAACCCCTGTGGACCCCAACCCTTCGGATTGACAGGCTAGGTTAAGAGCAACCATGAAGGTATGATGAACCATCACCTCATCTCTAGTTGTTTTCCTCTATTCATACTAATTCAATGAAGAATGAAGAATGATGATGAACAAGTCATGAACATAAAACATAAACTATATGCTAGTTCATATATTATGCTCATTTCATGATCATAACTATACTCTAATTCATATGCATGATTATATAAATAAGATAAGAACATCCTCATGGAGGAAAACTAAATTGTATTCATACCGAGATGTTCTTCTTCCTCCAAGGAGACAAGCTCCCCTTGATAGCTTTTGCCTTGCTCACAAACACCTAAAAACTACTCTAAGGAATACAAGTGAGAGATGTGAGGTGAGTGACTCCAAATGAATGTGTGTATTGCGAATGAAGGAGCTCCCTCTACTTATAGCTCAAGTAGGACGGTTCAGGCGTCAACACATATGGAAGAAGGTACAACTGCCTTGGGGAAACTGCCTTACGAACCGCCTAAGAAGGCTAGGCCCGGGAGGGCCACCTGGGGGGCGGTCGCCCCCGAGGGGGTCGGTCCCCTGGTGGGGCCTCCTGGCCACCACCTTTGCATGGTCAGTTCCTGCCTACGGTTACGATGAGGCCCCGGTATACATCGAAGGTGGGCTCCTTTACTAATCTTGGTTGCGTACTTCCTGAATTCGCATTTCGCTTTTATGCTTTCTAATTGGTGTTGTGCACTTCCACTTGTTCCATCATGAAACCTAAAAAAATATGAACACTAGGGGTACAAGTGGAATTCTATTAATAGCATAGGCATATGTGTTAAAGTATGATTGCTTCTCTCTTTTTAAGCCTAGGTTGGTGGTTAAAATTGATGCATAAGAATTGCCAACAGCCACGATGGTGGATATCCCTGTAGGTTGTTATACACCACTGAATCATTCATGTGGGGCTTAACATTTTTAGGATGCAATGCAATAACATTTTTTTTCTAATGCACATGTAACAAAGTAAATATGCAAAATGAATTAATTATGCAGTGTGGGAAAGTAATTATGCTAATAGAAAAACTTATGAAATGCTGAAAAGGGAAATATAGATAACTACCAAGTTACCTCCCTGGCGAGGGTTCGATGATTTGAGTCCATCTTCCTCCTTTCTTTCATTATGTCCTGACCTTTTGCCCTACTCTCATTGTTTCTTTTCTGCAGAGGATTAGTGGACAACACATACCCGAAGGAATGTACAAATAATAACAAGGGTAGAGTTGTCACACAACTAAAGGTCACTTCCTATGCTACAGAAAAGTTGGTTAGAACATTACTTCTTCTCTCAAGGATTAATTTTATTTCATCCCAGATTTTCATTTGTGGAGTAAGAATCATTCAAACTTATAGAGAGAAAGTAAGTGTGAGTAGAGGGATTGCAAACTAGCATGCTGGAGCGACGAGGGCATCAGAGGAGGTAGGGCATTGTTGGATCATCTTTAGAGGAATCATCAACCTTCCTTCCCCAAGCTCGCCACTTAACGCTGTTGGAGAGGGCTCTTGATTTTAGGTCCCTTGAGCAAAGACCTCTCGTTGCATTCTATTTTCTTTTCTTCTATCTAATCCAAGAGATGAGCATGCGAAAAGTTGTATGCTCTTCTTTCATCATCCTTTCTCAAATTTCTTAACTCCTGGTTGATGAGATAATGTTCATTGGAGATGCAAACTTGAGTTCCTCCTTGATGATCTTTGTCTTCTAGCAGTATGGCGACGAGTTGTTATGTTGAATGATACGCCAGCCATCTTGATGGTCAAGAGAGAAACTTCCTCGAGAATTGCATAAAAGCTTCATATCCAATGACACAAGTACATCATCTTGCAACCATGGTTGTCCATGGTCCTTTAGATCTAAGTCAACAATCAACCATTGATCGATGTATGTTGACACAAGGATGCTTTGACATATTGGAAAGCCATCCTTGTCTTTGTTGTCGACGTGCAAGATGGTGTCTTCAAAGAAAACAAGAGCAGGTCTCTGAATGGCTAATATGAGGTGAGTTGCACCCTTCTTCCCATTGGCATCCTAGCTTGAGTTTGGGGAAGACTCAATGCTATGATGTCTTCATGACTGCAGTCAGAACCTATCAACAAGCACATACATTTCTTATAACTGGTCAGTCAGCTTTACACGCGCTCAAAGCAGACAGAACTAGAAACCTCCCATAACCATATAGAATGAAGTAAGGCTTTTCTATAATGCTTATTTGGCAAGAACAACATGTTAAGCAACTGACTACGAACTTAGAAAATCCATCGCCCTATCCCTTGCTTACCTATTCTTCACAGGCGGCGGCCTATCTCGCTTTTCTTTTTCCTACAAAATGTTAGTGGACACATACCCAAAGGATTCCAATAATTTCAAAATATGGGTTGTCCACAATTTATATGAATTTCATCTAAGATAAAGAATGGATAGTTTTTTAGGAATATTTTAGCATAGACTCTATTTATCATGTTTTGCAACATTTTTTGTGGCACTTTAACATGGTTCAAGGCAAAGGTAACTTGCAGCAAAAGACAATGTAAGTGATAATTGATACTTATAGTTCTTCCATCAATGATGAATAAGATTTGTCTTTTGCATGAAATTGTTGAAGTTCATCATGTGACTTGCTTCATCTCTGATGTGAGATCGTCTCTTGACTTACCCAAATTGGATTTGAGAGTTTTCTGTAGAGGTTAGTCCAACAAAATAACCACTGTCTACACTAGCAATTTTTAGTTCAATAACTAAACTAGACTCCATGTCTAATTTAATTAAGGATGGTATTTTAACCTAAGCACCATGCTTAATTTAAAAGCCTTTAGAAGTACCAATTGTAGCACTTCCAAACCAAAGCATACTATAGCAAACAAAGGCAGCATGAAAGAAAAATATATGGATAAAGAAACTAAACATGCAATGGATGAGAATAAATTAAATGAAGTGGTTGCATGAATTATTGAAAGCAAACATGCAGTGGGATACAACTTTTAAGATAACTACTCATAAATTTAGAGTCCATGAGCAAGACTATCTCAACATTCTTGATCATACTTACCATGACTCACATGATGTTTGTGAGTAGTGCAGCTTCAATGTTTGTCACTTAAGATGCGATTATAATTCTTGCGACGATGACCTTTTCTTCAATCTACACATGATTAGAAATATTGAAAAGGAAAGTTTTTATTTATTGTTATTATTTATTTCTATTCTTATTTTTTATATATATTTTTTACAAGAGTTGGTATTTATTAAGTGAAAATACAAAATGAATGATTCTGCAAGCGCATAGAAAATACCATTATAGCATTTTACCGGGAGTATCGAGGGATCGTTATTTATGTTTTACCACAGGGAAACATAGGTTAAAGAATCTGATAACTCACTATCATGTATCTACTAACTTAGTAAACCAACTAGACTAAAGCAGGGGGTAAATGATATATGATAGGAATAATAACACACATAGGAGAATTCTATGATAAATGAGTAGATAGCTAAAGTGAGAGGACAACGGGAGAGATCAAAGTTCTGAAACACTTCTCTATTACTTTGGTTCTATATAACTGAGGTATGGATAGATATAGCAATCACACAATAGCACTTTGGAGTAGCAGGTCCTTTCCAACTCTCAAGAAGACTAGGAAAAGAGTAGTTGGGAGAAGGCTGCCGAAAGCTCTACAAAACATCAACCCAAACATGGTGGATTACAAAGGCCTTACAGAGCTATCACCCCTGGGGCTACCACAACTATCCGTGGGGTTGAGCACAACCTCAGGTAACCTATAGTCTAGACACCATGCCTATACTATTGATTACTACTCTAGCTACGTACGATAACTAGAGCACTCAATATGAGCGGAGATCCCATGCCAAGATGTAAAAACTATACTAATCATACTTATGGAAGGCATAAAGTAAATAGACAAGATGAATATATATTAAAGCACAAGTCTTGTAAGGAATAGATACAAAGACATACCAAATCCATGAAGACTTCTCCAGAACTGAAGCATAGCTTCGCTCTTCCTAACTCTCATCTAGAACTAATCTATTACATTGAAAAGTCTAGCCCTAATTCTCTAGAGATGAGAGATCATCCTTTCGAGGGACGCCTCTACATCTCCACAATGAGATATGAATAATGAATTTTGAATTAGGGTTTCTCCCAGGGCCAGGGGCCTTGCTTATATAGCCTCCTCAAATGTAGCACACCCATCGGATCAAATCGACCTTGATGCATGGTGTAGATTGACTGTTGGGGGCAGGATCCATGAGACTGGACTGTTGGAAATATGCCCTAGAGCTAATCATGTAGATAATGATATTTTGATTGTATCCATGATTAATAAAGTGTTCATTGAATATCTATTATAAACAACTTGTATTGATTGGCGATTATGTGAATTGTTTGTGGAACTCAATTACTTGAATGGTTATTCTAAAGTTGTCCCTGGTCGGTGTTCTTGTGAGAACACACTTGAATATTAAACCAGCACATGTATTAGTTGATGTCTATGTTTCACAAGTCATGGACATGGAGATGTCAAACTAATAATGTGGGCACATGTGAGACATGTACAATTTTCATCCATATTCACACATATCATATCTTGTGCCACGATATGGAGGCAAGAACCTAGGCCTCACGGCGTACCCAGCATCCACTAGGTAAAATTTGCCCAGACATATTGAAAGAGGGACATGGTTAGAAGTTTATGACCCTATAGATACTAGTAGGCTACTAAAGAAGACACTGGTTTATCAAAATTACTGGTGCCACCCTAGACCATCTTCCCTTTCCAAGGCATCAGCTACAATCATGGCATCATGCGCTGACCATTCCCAACTAGCTAAAACATAGGTGAATCTTAGGACAAAATAAACTACAACAAGTAGATTCTGAGTAGTAGTGTGCTCCTTGCCCATGAAAGCAGCTTTGTGCTTCTCAAGTACTCGAGCAAGAAAATGGGTACCATCAATGGCACAAACACAGTCCTAAAATAGAAATGTACATTGTCAAGGAAGTCCTAGAAAGTGAAAATGAAATGGATGAATAGAAAAACTCCAACCTTGAAGAAATGATTCCATTTGTTGCTATGTTGAATCTTAAAAGGGACAACAGTGGAAGAAGGCACAATCATTTCATTTCTGAGTTCACCCACTGCATAAAGTGTTGGGAATATGCCCTAGAGCTAATCATGTAGATGATGATATTCCGATTGTATCCATGATTAATAAAGTGTTCATTGAATATCCATTATAGACAACTTGTATTGATTGGCGATTATGTGAATTATTTATGGAACTCAATTACTTGAATGGTTATTCTAAAGTTGTCTTTGGTCGGCGTTCTTTTGAGAACATACTTGAATATTAAACCAGCACATGTATTAGTTGATGGCTGTGTTTCCCAAGTCATGGACATGGAGATGTCAAACTAATAATGTGGGCACATGTGAGACATGTAGGCTAGACTGACCCGACAGGAGAAAGTCTCTATTCATGTGATGTACGTTATGTGCTTAGACATAAGATTGTGGTATTTACTCATGATGTGAAACGGCCTACTTAGGGACTATCAAACGCTGCTCCGTAGCTGGGTAGTTATAAAGGTGGTCCTCGGGTGGTCGGGAAGCATGCTATGAGACATAGACAATCAAGATGGAATTTGCCCCTCCCTACATGAGAGAGATATCACTGGATCACTCAAGTGATTGGATCAACAAATGCATGGCCGTGCTTGGGTTAAGTGTTAACCCACGAGTTGAACCATATAACAAGTGGCAAAGGGAATAACTTGTATGTGATCATAGTGGTTCGTCTGATATGATCTTTGCGTGCACATAGGAGTTGTCACGCCTTGCTAGAGGCCGCTATCTACTATTGGGTGAGTAGGAGTACTCGGCCCATGTCAATGTGTGCGTGAACCCATAGAATCGCACGCTTAAGGGGTTGGAAGCCTAATTCGGTTTGGACCCGAATTAGACAAGGTTTAGGGTTTCTAATGGGCCTCCAACTTGTGAGCTCATTGGGGATGCCTATATAAGCAAGGGGTAGAGGTGCGGTCAGGGTTACACGCCTTTGGTAGCCGCCGTCGCCCTCCCCACGCTCGCGCCTTCTGCTCCTCGCAGACCTAGCAGTCCGAAGGCGCATCACTTCTTCCCTGGACGTGTGGGATTCCTCAGAGGTGCTGCATCCGAAGCACTGGGATGAACCGCGTGAGAGGATTGAGGTGACGGATGACCACACAACTGCACTGCCTGCTGTGACACGTACGATTACATCGAGTCATCTTCCGCTGCACCTACGCGTCTAGTGGTAATCCCATAGCCTGTAACTAGCAGTAGATCCTAGTTTATGAGGTCAAAAAGTTTTGTTTTCTAGCTAGCGTAGCACCCTCATAACCCTTCAGTGGTATTAGAGCCACTACTACCTCATTATAGGTTCGATTTTGTGCATATGGTGATATGCATGGTTGTAGATGAGTCTCTAACCTTGGTTCGTCATCTTGTCATGTTGGTCTTGAAACGATCTACTTGTACCGGTTGGAATTCCGCCATCCGAGTTAAGTGATTCATGTAAATCCAGTCATGGTGAGTTAGAGATCAATAAGATTGATCGAATTAAACCCTAGGTCAAGTGCCAAGCGCATATGATGCACGGCGGTGGTAGATGGAATTTACTGTCGGGCGCCAATTTGCCGAGAAAAGTGTTGTTCGATAAAACAGCAATAAATTTTAAACCGTAACTCGGATTGAGACGAACTCGAAACAAAAATCATAGAGAACAAAATTTTACATCTAGTTCTCTGCCGCTTCACCGCATTTGGAGAAATTAAAATTGCAAAATAAGGCTTGGAAAATAGAGTTTTCTGCGTTGCAAGATTAGATGTCAGATTCGGATAACTCTGTTTTGCAGGTATTGATGACTGGTATAGCCCTTATGTGTATGTGATGCATGTATGTATTTAATTTATGGCTTGCATGTCATGAGGACAATATGGGCAGGAGCCACATACATATTGTCAAAGTTAATGTAATGGCCTGTGTCAATCTATGATGATCTATCCGCGACTATGTAATTTCATTTTACTTGCGCTAGTAGTAGCTAGTCTTGGCGGAATCATCACTGAAGGATGGCATACTTGAATCATGGAGATGGAGATCACCGTGATGCATAGAATCATGGAGATGGAGATCACCATGATGCATAGATTGATGGAGATGGAGATCCCCAAAGGAATAATGGGCTATACCAAGTCATGTCTGTGTTATGCTGTTCTTACTATGTTCTACTATCACATGCTATTATGTTTTTGTCTACATGAGTGCGGTAGTGAAGTAGAACGATCCCTCAGCAATGTTTAAGTTGAATGCTTCCCCAAACCTTGCACTATCATAAGTCTTGTACAATCGGTGGTGGTCTATGAAATTAGGGTGCCACTAGTTTTCCTCGACTAGGCATGTTCGTATCGGATACTTACTACAAGAAGGTTTGGTTACTTAAACAAGGTCATCCTAATGGTTAGGGACCTTGGAGCATGGTTAGGTTGAGCATAGCATAGAGATGCTGCCCAACAATGAGAGTCATATGATGATTAGCAAGATGTTGCTTACCAATCTACCATGTCTTCTAGCGGTGATGCTAAAGCTCACTAGTTGACTTGTTAGTTGTGGGTCTTGAATCACTAAGTATCAATTGAGGGATATTAATTTTAGTGGGAGTAGATTTTATTTTGATATAATTTACTCTTTCATGGATACATTGTCTTAGTATTTTGCGTTACTTTTGTTATAGATGGCCGCTCGCAATCAACCATTTTATTTGCGTAGAATTCTTGAGAAAGATAAGTTGAATGGAACAAATTATATGGATTGGATCCACAACCTAAGAATTGTTCTCAGGGCTGAGAAAAAGGAAGATATTCTAGAAACCCCATTACCAGATGAGCCTGAGGAGAGTGCTCCTGCTGCTGAGAAAAACGCTTACAAGAAAGCATGTGATGCGGATCTCAAAGTGAGTTGCCTCATGCTTACTTGTATGGAACCTGATCTGCAGATGTAGTTCGACAATAATCATTCAGCGAATGATATGATTGTGGCACTTGAAGATATGTTCCAAACTCAAGCGCAGACTGAAAGGTTCAATGTCTCTAAGGCGCTTGCAGAAACCAAGCTAGTAGAGGGCACAGCTATTGGTCCTCATGTAATTAA
This sequence comes from Bothriochloa decipiens, assembly GCA_023333625.1. Classification (NCBI taxonomy): domain Eukaryota; kingdom Viridiplantae; phylum Streptophyta; class Magnoliopsida; order Poales; family Poaceae; genus Bothriochloa; species Bothriochloa decipiens. Next base: position 27,788,374 of record CM041646.1, read on the forward strand.
GATGGTTGGTTACACTTAGAGGTTGGAGAAGCTAGGCTTCCCAATTGGCCAAGAGTTGGCAACTGATTTCATTTTTTCGTCTCTTCTACCCAGTTATGGAAACTTCATCTCGAACTACCATATGGCGAAGAAGGGCTTGAATGAACTATGTGGCATGCTGAAAATAGCAGAGGCTGACATCAAGAAAGCAGGAGGTGGTCAAGTGTTGGCAGTTCAAAACAGGCCTAACTTTAAGAGAAGGAAGGGCAATTAGAAGAAGAAGGGCAAGGCTAAAGATGAGATCTCTAAGCCAAACCAATCATCTTCCAAGGATGAACCACCTGCAAAGAATGATGAATGCTTTCACTGTAAGGGGAAAGGTCACTAGAAGAGAAACTACAAGGTGTACTTGGTGTCCTTAAAGAAGGATGGCGGTAGTAAAGGTACTCCTCATACACTTGTTGTTCATGTTACAAACATTTTTCTCGCTAACTCTTATATCAATTCTTGGGTATTTGATACCGGATCGGTTGCTCATATTTGCAATACGATGCAGGGAATGATAAGAAGTAGAAGCGTGGAGAAAGGAGAAGTTGATTTCCACGTGGGCAATAATGCAAGAGTTGCTGCGTTGAATGTCGGGACGATGCAACTTCCCTTGCCGTCAGGATTTATTTTGGAATTGAATGATTGTTATTTTGTTCCTAGTTTAAGTCGAAACATTGTGTCACCTTCATGTTTGATGAAGGATGGTTATTCATTTGTGAGTAAAGACAATGGTTGTGTGATCTCAAAGAATGACATGTTTATGGCTTTTGCATCCATTGTGAATGGGTTATTTATTTAAAATCTTGATGATGCACCTATCTGTAATGTTAGTGCTAAACGGCCTCGGCTTAATGAGTTAAGTCCTACCTATATGTGGCATTGTCGCTTGGGTCATATAAGTGAGAATCACATGAAGAGGCTCCATGATGATGGTCTTCTAACTTTGTTTGATTTTGAATCATACGAGACATGTGAGGCTTGCATGCTAGGCAAGATGACCAAGGCGCCATTCAAAGGAGTTCCTGAGAGGGTGTCTGACTTGTTGGAACTTGTACATACTGATGTATGTGGACCAATGAGCTTGACAGCTAGAGGCGGATTTCAATACTTCATAACTTTTACTGATGACTTTAGTAGATATGGATATGTCTACCTAATGAAGCATAAGTCTGAAACATTTGAAAAGTTCAAAGAATTTTAGAATGAAGTAGAGAAGCAACATGGCAAGAAGATCAAGGCCTTGCGATCTGGTCGTGGAGGCGAATATCTAAGTCACGAGTTTAGCAATCATCTTAAGAGTTGTGGAATTGTTCCACAGCTTACGCCACCCGGAATGCCTTAGAGAAACGGCGTGTCTGAGCGACATAATCGGACCTTGTTGGACATGGTTTGGTCTATAATGAGCCAGTCGGACCTACCTTTATCGTTTTAGGGATACGCTCTAGAAACAGCTGCTTTCACATTGAATAGGGTACCATCTAAGTCCGTAGTTAAGATACCGTATGAGATGTGGACTGGTAAGAGTCCCAGTTTGTATTTTCTAAAAATTTGGGGTTGTGAAGTTTATGTCAAACGACTTATATCAGATAAACTAACACCCAAATCAGACAAGTGCTTTTTCGTGGGATATCCGAAGAAAACTTTAGGGTATCATGTCTATAACCGGTCATAGGGCAAAGTGTTTGTTACTCGAAATGGTGTTTTATTAGAGAAAGAGTTTCTCAAAAGAGAAAATAATAGACAAAAGGTGTATCTTGAAGAAGTTCAAGATGAGCCAGTAGGGACTGACTCTACGAGTGATGCTAATGTAGCAGAGCAAGTTGAGACACCCGTGGCAGTGGAAACACCACCACAACCACGAAGATCAGCAAGACTTCACGCATTGCGTGGGGATTTGTTATTGTTAGACGATGACGAACCTAAGGATTATGCGGAAGCTATGGTGGATCCAGATTCTAAGAAATGGCAAAGTGCCATGAGATTCGAGATAGATTCCATGGGAGACAATCAAGTTTGGAACTTGGTTGACCCGCTTGATGGGGTTAAACCCATAGAGAGCAAATGGATCTTTAAGAAGATGAAGGATATTGACAGAAATGTTCACGCCTATAGAGCTCGACTTGTCGCAAAAGGTTTTTAGCAAGTTCAAGGAATTGACTACGATGAGACATTCTCTCTGGTAGTGATGCTTAAATCTATTCAGATCATTCTAGCAATTGCTGCATTTTTGATTATGAGATATGATAGATGGATGTTAAAACAGCCTTTCTAAATGGGTATTTAGAAGAGGACGTGTATATGATACAGCCCAAAGGTTTTGTTGATCCTAATAATGCTGGAAAGATATGCAAGCTTAAGAAATCTATTTATGGGTTAAAGCAAGCATCTCGGAGTTGGAATATTCGTTTTGATGAGGTAGTCAAAGGGTTTGGCTTCCTTCAGAATAAAGAAGAACCTTGTGTTTACTAGAAGGTAAGTGGGAGCGCTGTTATGTTTCTGATCTTGTATGTGGATGACATGCTATTGATTGGGAATGATATTCCTATGTTGCAATCTATAAAGACTTCATTGAATAATAGTTTTTCTATGAAGGATTTAGGTGAAGCAGCATACATCTTGGGAATTAAGATCTATAGAGATAGGTCGAGAAGGCTAATAGGATTAAGCCAAGACACGTACATTGACAAGGTATTGAAATGGTACAACATGGAACAGTCCAAGAAAGGGATCTTGCCTATGTCACATGGTATGCGCTTTAGTGACAAGCAGTGTCCTTCATCAGATGAAGAGCGTAACTGCATGAGTAAGGTTCTATATGCTTTGGCCATTGGTTCCATCATGTATGCCATGATATGTACTCGCCCAGATGTCTCATATGCTCTAACTATTGCGAGTAGGTATCAAGCTAATCCGGGTGAACCTCACTGGACACTTGTTAAAAGCATCCTAAAGTACTTACGAAGGACTAAGGATGTGTTCCTAATCTATAGAGGTGAGGAGGAGCTCGTTGTAAATGGTTACACCGATGCTAGATTCCAAACCGATGGGGATGATTCATTATCTCAATCAGGTTTTGTGTTCACAATAAATGGTGGTGCAGTTAGCTGGAAAAGTTCCAAGCAGGAGACGGTGTTCGATTCTACAACAGAAGCCGAGTACATTGTAGCTTCTAGCGCTGCAAAGGAAGGTGTTTGGTTGAGGAGGTTCCTCATTGAGCTTGGTGTGTTTTCGAATGCGTCGGGCCCATTGAATTTACATTGTGATAACAATGGGGTGATTGCACAGGCTAAGCAGCCTAGGGATCACTAGAAGAACAAACATGTACTCCAGAAGTTTCATCTCATTCAAGAGTTTATGAAATGAGAAGAGATCAAATTGTGCAAAATACATACGGATTTGAATGTAGCAGATCCTTTGACAAAGGCTCTTCCACAGCGTAAGCATGAGGCGCACATGAGGTCTATGGGGATTAGACATCTAAGAGATTAACTCTAGTGCAAGTGGGAGACTATTGGGAATATGCCCTAGAGCTAATCATGTAGATGATGATATTCTAATTGTATCCATGATTAATAAAGTGTTCATTGAATATCCATTATAGACAACTTGTATTGATTGGCGATTATGTGAATTGTTTGTGGAACTCAATTACTTGAATGGTTATTCTAAAGTTGTCCCTGGCCGGCGTTATTGTGAGAACACACTTGAATATTAGACCAGCACATGTATTAGTTGATGGTTATGTTTCACAAGTCATGGACATGGAGATGTCAAACTAATAATGTGGGCACATGTGAGACATGTAGGCTGGACTGACCCGACATGAGAATGTCTCTATTCATGTGATGTATGTTATGTGCTTAGACATAAGATTGTGGTATGTACTCAAGATGTGAAACGGCCTACTTAGGGACTATCAAACGCTGCTCCATAGCTGGGTAGTTATAAAGGTGGTCCTCGGGTGGTCGGGAAGCATGCTATGAGACATAGACAATCAAGACGGAATTTTCCCCTCTCTACGCGAAAGAGATATCACTGGATCACTCAAGGGATTGGATCAACAAATGCATGGCCGTGCTTGGGTTAAGTGTTAACCCACGAGTTGAACCATATATCGAGTGGCAAAGGGAATAACTTATATGTGGTTATAGTGGTTTGTCTAATATGATCTTTGCGTATGCATAGGAGTTGTCATGCCTTGCTAGAGGCCGCTGTCAACTATTGGGTGAGTAGAAGTACTCGGCCCATATCAATATGTGCGTGAACCCATAGGGTCACACGCTTTAGGGGCTAGAAGCCTAATTCGGGTTGGACCCGAATTAGACAAGGCTTAGGGTTTCTAATAGGCCTCCAACTCGTGAGCTCATTGGGGATGCCTATATAAGCAAGGGGTAGGGGCACAGTCAGGGTTACACACGCCTTTGGCAGCCGCCGTCGCTCTCCCCACGCTCGCGCCTTCTGCTTCTCGCGGACCTAGCAGTCCGGAGGTGCATCGCTTCTTCCCTGCACGTGTGGGATTCCTCAGAGGTGCTGCATCTGGAGCACTGGGACGAACCACGCGAGAGGATTGAGGTGATGGACGACCATGCAACTGCATTGCCTGCTGCGACACGTATGACTACATCGAGTCATCTTCCGCTGTACCTGCGCTGTAGTGGTAATCCCGTAACCTGTAACTAGCAGTAGATCCTGGTCTATGAGTTCATAAAGTTTTGTTTTCTGGCTAGCGTAGGACCCTCATAACCCTTCATGGACCTGATTGGTCCACGTCATATGGCGGGCGCCCAAGAATGTAGGGTGGGCCCTGCCACCATGGTAGACCGGCCTCCCGTTCGTTCTGGTGCCTTCTCGTGTCTTCTAGAGTCTTCCTTCACACGCGTGGGTCGTTTCTCTCTATGTAAACATGATATGTGGGCCTTCTTTGGTTCTTTTCAGCTGACACCCTTCAGAAATAGACGTTCACCAAAACTCATGGAATTCTATCAGTGTAACCCCTATATCTAGATGGTAATTATGGTTAGGTCCTTTTTCATGTCCCGTTGACGTTAAAAATTGGAGTTATCTACCATCCACAGCAAGGTAACAAAATGATATGAGAGTAAAAGATACATGTCACCTAGTTGCGGTCCTCCTCCAAGCTAGCTCAAAGCGTGAAGATTGGAGTTGTACTTCCATGCTTTCTGGCTTTTCCTGCGTTGTTAGCATATGGTAGATCACAAGCGAACTTACCATCCCTCGTGATTACCTCCAAGGAAAACAAATATAGGTGGAAGTTGTATGAACTAGTTGGTTTTCAAAACTTTATTGATTTTTTTCAAGGGAGGGCATTTAAGATTCAAAAATATTATTTTTTAAGAATATGACGGGAAAGGAAATTATTTAAAAGATTTTTTTCAAATTTTGGATTTTGAAAATATATATATTTTATGAAGACAATTTTAGTTTCAGAAAACCCTTTTTTGTTAAAAATTATTTTAGAAAATATTTTATGAAATATTTTTATTGATAAATAAAATATCTCTAAAAAACTTTTTTCTTATTCAAAGTCTACACTTAGTAGTTTTGGAGCAATGATTAGACATGTCATAATCAAAGTAGGCAATTTAACTTAAGCTCCATGTTTAAATTAAAATGCCCATGAAGATATGATGATCAATCATACTTCAAACCAAAACATGCTACATGTAAAACTTTGAAAACAAACTTGCTTTTATTAAAAACATTATTTTTTATCAGAAAATATTTTTATTTTTATTTTCTAAGGGATAGCAAATTATTTTTTTAAATAAATATTACTACCTTTGAAAGAGATAAATATAAATATAAATATATTTTAATAAGCTTTTTGAAAAAATAATTTTTTTGATAAAGCAATATTTTATTTCAAAAATATTTTAGGTAACAAAAACATTGTTTATAAAAGAAATGTTTTTTATAATTATCCTGAAATGAACAAGGACTACTACACAAACATATTATCAAGAACATGTCCTACTAAATTCTTTTAACTAGTGCCCTCCCCGGCAGCGGCGCCAGAAATGCTTGTTGGCGTTTCTTAACATCATCACCAGGATCCCAAAGTCCTTAGCAACATCATTAGAAATGCCAGTAGGTATTCTGTAGCATTTATAGAACAAGTCAGCAAGCGCACAGAAATATCGTTGTAGCATTTCATCTTGAAGTATTCAGGATATCGTTATTAGTATTTTCCCAAAGGAAGGCATGGTTTAAAAGAGTATAATAGAGATATGGACAAGATAATATGACTGCATAATAGACCAAAGTTCATAACAGCGTTGAACAGGAAAGGTATTTGGATAACTTGACACACACATTCGAGCCAATCTCAAGGATAAAGACAAAGAAATAATAAAGAATATCCTAACTGGAGCAGGCATTCCTATATAGCTATGTTAGGATAGCAGAGTCATACAAATACATGCTTGTTATATAGGGTCAGAGATTCTAAGTTAAGATAGTTTGGTCGCTGTCAATCTACTTCAGGCACTGGATTATACATGGTCTGCTAGGTACCTCTGGCTTACGGCTCTACACCGAACACGGACGTGGGGGATTACAAGGGATAGACAGGACAAGGTCACTCTCTGCCGCCTACCACCTCAACTGTACGTGAACGAGGCAAACAAAGGTAGACGTTAGCCTTGACACCATGTCTAAGCTGACCTTTACTACTCTAGTGCGAATTCAAGGGTTGCCTGACTAGGAGGTCCCGTCCACCAGAGCATTCGCCACAAGGATGAACGACGATCCCACAAACCAACATTGACAAAGACTAAATTAATGAAGAACTCATCACCTCAACTTAGCTCTAGGTCTAAACATGTATGTATGATAGATTAAGCATAAAGTTCTATACGATAAGGGCATGACATAGAAACTATAGTCTAGTTTATATATCAAACTTATATCAGAAGAACTTTGCTCAAATTTCATAACAAAGCTATAATGATAAGATAAGAACAAGAACAAAAGGAAGCTTTTGATAATATTCATACCAAAAGGCTCAAGTTGCTCAAGCTCTACAAGGGTAGCTCCTCCTAGCTCCAACTAACCAAACTAAAACTACTAAAAAGATACAAGTGTTGAGGGAGAGAGGCTCTTGTGTGGTGTGTGTCTAAAGTGTGCCTCCTCCCCTCCTCTTATAGCAGCCTAAAGGTGGTTTGAGGGTAGTTTGGGAAAATCCAGTAGCACACCGCCCTCCTCTACCATCAATGTACTGACATGAGAAGACTGGGCCCAACTCGATGTTTGGGTGCACCCGGCTAGACCAGGTGCACCGGACGGCCCACTCCCGGGTCGGTTCATGACCAGTCTTGGCTTGTGGACTGTGTTGTGCACCTAGACCAATGTGTCATCTTGGGTTTGGTCCAGAGGTGCTTCGGTTGGGCTGTGTTTCCCTAGTTTGTCAAATACGCTTTCCTGAAAGGTGCCTTTTGAGTGTAGATATTTCCTGTACTTGGTGTATTTCCTGCAAAGTGTCACAACTTCTAGTACAAGTGGAATTCTATTAGTAGTAAAGGTATATGTGCATAGAAGTATTTAGTTTCTCCCTTTTTGGATTAATTTTGGTGGTATAAAATCATCCATAAGGACCGCCAATAATGTTTCGGCTGGTCACAATTACAGCAGACGATCTCTTCAATTCATCCAGCGTGTCGTCGGACATTCTTATGTATTTCAGAAAGAGAACTAGAAAACTCCGTATTTCATTTCAAAAATAAAAAAAACTCCACATTTTTGGGATACCAAGCCTTCTCGTCCGGTAGTGCCCATCCAGTAATCTAGACCGTCTTGTCGCTGCGAGTCCCCGATTTTATTTTTGGGAGAAGGCGTGTTGGCCGGAGAAGCAGGAGTCATGAATGGTGTTCGAAATCTCCATTCATTCGTATGAGATCCTTTGTGCAGTCATCTACACCAAGGAGCTGTTGTGTCTCCAAACAGTGTCCAATGAGATCTTTTGTGCAGTCGTCGGACTTTCATTCGTATGAACTAAATTTTGACAACTAAAATATAGCTACACGTTCTTTTTGTCAACAACATGGTTTTCCAAATGCAAGATCAGTGGTAATACGTACAAATGTAACGTACTCTGAGAGAACTACAAGGGCCCGGGTTTTAGGGGATTGCCTTTCATCAGGCGAACAAGGCGATCACTACAATGCACAAATCATGTTAATCACTACACGACAAGGCAACTAGTACTCAATGTGATTAACTACTACCAAGACATACTAGTTCTAACTACAGATGATTAACATGACTTCATTGTAGCAATGAGCATCGGTATCCCACTGCTCAAAGCAAGTCATGCAACAATAACATTAGGCATCATACTAATCCTAACTACACATGTTAACATGGCTTGATAATAGTTTGTTGTGTCATCCCACAGACAGCAAGTTCATGCGATAAGAGTAAAAATAGGGATGAACAAAATCTGCAAGGTTAACCTAGTTGGGTTGAAACAAGCAAACCTCTCCACCCCACCGAACTGGTGCGGCTGGACGATCTCATTAGTCCATCAGGCAGGGCGTCGGATGTTCTCTTGAGTTCAACCAATAAGGCGTCAGACTTTCTTATGTGACTACTAAAATGTGAACAGAGGGATAGGTCTACAATAAACAGTCAGGATAGTTAGATGCCATTGTGATAGGTCAGAGGCAGTCACATGTGCCGAGGGGCATGTTGGTGGTCCTTAACGATGATTTTATACCTCCAATAATAATCCAAAAATAGGAGAACTACATGCTTCTACACACATATGCATTTATTATTGACCGAATTCTACTTGTATTGGAGAATTATCGCTTTGCAGTAAACATAACCAATAACAAGGGGAGACATATGGAATGGCACAATTTGGCAAGGCACAAAACTTCACATCAAGGAAAAGTATAAAAAGACCCAACATTGGATCAAACCAGGGCCAGTCCATCATGCACCCAAGGCCCAGGCCTACACATGAATCCAAGAAGTGGAAGCCCAAAACCCGGTCCAACTCCAACTCGGGCTGCAGGAGTAGGCCCAAGTAATTTGGCCATAACTCACTCAGCCAGACTCCGTTTTGGGCGATCCACTAGGCGTAGGAAAGTGAACGACGAGCCCCACACACCTCCAATAGATAAGGCCTAGTGGAGCCAAAAGTCGGGTGCACGCCAGGGGAGGGTCGCACACCCTAATCCTGTAGAATCCCAAGCCCAGCTTTGTTTGGAAGGTGCATTGGCGGTTCCCAAAGGTGGTATCATGGTGTATCCAGGTTCATTGTATCTGAAACCAATGTGGGGAGGTTGGTTTGCTACCTTCCAAGTGGGGATGAACATTTTCCAAAGAGCCCCCTCCACTTCATCTATAAAAGGAGGCCCTCTCCCCCTCATTAGAGGACACCACACAAGAATAGCTTCTCTCCCTCACTTGTATCTTTCTAGTAGTAGTTTTAGGATGTGGTAATAGTAGTAGCTTAGTTGGAGCAAGGCAAGCTTCATTGGAGAGCTTGAACCTTTGGGAGCAATCTCAATATGAATACATTCAAGAGTTCCCTTTTTTTCTTATTCTTATTCTATCAATATAGTTAAGTTATAGAACTAGAGTTAAGTTCTCGCGCGCATAGAACTTTATGCTAAATCTTTCATACATACATGTTTAGACCTAGAGCTATATTGAGGTGATGGGTTCTTCTATGATTTAGTCTTGGTCAAAGTTGGTTTGCAGGATCGTCATTCGTCCTTGTGGTGAATGCTCTGGTGGAAGGGCCCTCCTAGTCAGGCAACCCTTGAATTCACGCTAGAGTAGTAGTTGACAGCTTAGACGTGGTGCATAGGCTCGAGGCTACCTTCATTTGCCTTGTTCTTGTATGGTTAAGTTGGTAGGCGGTAGGGAATGACCTTGTCCCGTCTTTCCTTTGTAATCCCCCACGTCCGGGTTCAGCGTAGAGCTGTAAGCCGGAGGTGCCTGGCAGACCAGGTATAAGCCGGTGCCCAAAGTAGATCAGCAGCGGCCAGGCTATCTTACCTTAGAATCTTTGACCCTATATAACAAGCATGTATTTGTATGATCCTACTATCTGGAAATAGCTATCTAGGAATGCCTGCTCCAGTTTAGGTTATTCTTTATTGTTTCTTTTATCTTTATCCGTGAGATTGGCTTAAGTGTGTGTGTCAGTTATCTATCTGTCTATTCTTTTTACCCCTATTATGAACACTGATCTATTATGCACTCTTGTTATCTTGACAATGTCCCTCTTATACACCATGCCTTCCATTGGGAAAATATAAATAACGATACCCTCAATAGTTCCGGGCGAAATGCTAAAACAGTATTTCCGTGTGCTTGTGGACTTGTTCAGTAAATGTTGCAGAATGCCTACCAGTGTTTTTGGTAACATTACCATGGACTTTGCAATTCTGGTAATGATGCTAAGAAACGCCAACAGGGCAAACTAGAAAGTGAAGGTGAACGAGTTTCATTCAATGTCCTCTTATGGCTGGTAAGCAACTCAAAGAGTTTGCCAAATTGTACTTGGTAAATCATGAGATTTGGCAAGTCCTAAAATAATCTGCCAAGTGAAAAAAGAGGTTCTAAGAGCTTGCTATTTTAGACTTGGCAAAATAAAAAACTCAAGCATGAATTATCCTTAAATATCATAGATAAATACAACAGCAAATCCACTCTACTAAAAACTATCATATTATTATTCAACTTCATAGATCTACTCATGAGGATTTCAAAAAAATCTTCAATTGCTATTTTAAGATTTTTCTATGAATTACTATGAATTTCCAAATTTTTAGCCATTTAAATGTAAAAATAGAAAAGATAAACAAAAGAAAGTGGTTTTGCTTCAGGAACGCTGAATTTCTAAGAAATGAAACAAGCCTAGATTTGTAAACTCTTCTCTCTAGCACTCTTGCATAGTGAACACAGTAAAGAGTTTCTATTTACTAGATGGTCCTTCCACTTCAATCTACGATGCGATGAGGAGTCGGATGCGCACGTGTAAAGATACGTGCGCAGAGGAGTCCGATGGCAACCTCATTTGGCAAATTATTGCAGATAAAATTTTCTTGTTTTGCCAAATTTTTAAGGATGGCAACCTCATTTAGCAAATTGTTGGAGATGCATACATGACCTCCATCACATTGATGTGGCGTCATGTATATATACATGGAAAGGTGTGACGACGAAACTCCAAAATACAAAAAATGGCGCTTCTGCGGATTCTGAGAGAAGAACATTGTACAATGTTGCACTAGTGATTTTAATTACTACAAGGCAAGGCTACTAGTACTCAATGTGGTCCAACTACTACCGAGACATACTAGTCCTAACTATAGATGATTAACTGACTTCATTGTAGAGTAACCATTGGTATCCCACTGCTCAAAGCAAAACAGGCAGCAATAAAATTAGGCATGAAACTAATCCTAATTACACATGTTAACATGTCTTGATAATAGTTCGTTGTGTCATCCCGGAGACCACAAATTCATGCAAAAAGAGTAAAAATAGGGATGAACAAAATCTACAAGGTTAACCTAGCTAGGTACAAACAAACAAACTGTAACAGAACTGCCCAATTTATATAAGCTTAAGTCCAAATTAACCAGCCGAGACAGCTTAAGTTGCGCCTAAGCCCATATAAACCCGGTAGTCCATGAAATCGTGAAGGATTTTGAACCAACTTACAACCAAGATCGTACATGATTTAGTAACCATAGTCCACATGTTACATAAATTTCACAAACAGCTCAAATACATCGGAGTTTATATAGGAAAATTAAAATACCTTTTGAATAAAGGATAGCGGAAGCAAAGTACTTTAAAAACACACACTTCACATTTTTTGTAAATATTATGCCAGCTCATCGTCAAATCTAGCAAAAGCATCTGAGATGAGGTATAAGAGTTGACCTTGCCCAAGGTCTAATTTCCTCCCGTAGTGGGATACAATTCCATCTTATCATCACAGCAAAACAATCTCATGATCTGCAACAAGTGGGAATAAAACTCTGAGTACGAGGATGTACTCAGCTAGACTTACCCGTCAGGAGTAAATAAAAATACTCTCAAGGATATGTAAGGCTCATTTGGTGGAGTTGAGTGGATAGCATAAACTTTGTGAAAAGAGCATTACTATTGCAAAACCTTACTTTCAGTCTTTTAGTCAATATTTTAACATCCATTTTAGTAAAGCCTATTATAGCTAGATTGGCACCTAAATTATTAATTTTGGCAATCAATAGTAACCATATCAGGTTTGGCATTTTCATCATTATCCTTAATAACCATAATACATCATCGAGACTATCCTTGGGTTCCTTAATTCTTATCACACAGTCAAAGCTCAAGTCAAGTACTCACTGTCCAGGAGTGATGGTGATTCGAATCGATTACTAACCAGCTGAAGATTTATTTCCCACACAAACCACACTCACCTGCTAAAGTGAGCTACAGGTCACCGTTGGTACTATTCAGGTAAAGTCGCGGGACTGCTATGGACCATTCTACACCCAGAGGTTATCCAGTGCCAGGTTGCTCAAGACATGTCTGCCCACGGTTCAACGCCAGGTAGCTCAGAATATTCCTGCCCACGGTCAACCCGAGCCTCTGACCACCCCGCTTCCATTCATTGTTATGGTTACATTTTGGTCACCGGCCCAAACAAGAGCTACTAGTATTCATGGTTGGAATGACTTATCCTTCCAGCTAAATGTGGGGCATGCGTTCAACATGACTTGGGGGCCGACAATGATACCATCCTTAAGCAACACCACGGGGATAAATAAGCACCCAAGACCTCCATGCCTTGTTGCGTCTCTATCACAGCCCGTCAGGTCTCCAATTATCCATTACCATATGATTATTTTTCATGATAGGAAATACAGCCAACCGTGATCAAGATATCCACCTATATCTTGCAGGTGACAGGAATCACCTGACTTCTACCGGTCTAAGCATGGCTAAGCATGCATCGTTATACCATTACTAGTAAGGATCTGGGTATATTTCAATAGTGGACAAGGTAGAAAGTATGATCAACAGTTTCATCCAACTCCTAGCAACCTAATGCACAAGACAAGATTATACTCAAAGTGCATTTTATAAAAGAGAGGGTAGGAGGCTTATAATGCTTCAGGGCTTGCCTTCCTCAGGCGAACTAGACTGATTCTCTGAGCACTCGTACAACTTCACGCCTTGCTCCTTGTTCCCGATCATCTCCTGTGCAGAAACTTCTCCATTTGGTTCCTCGGCATTGCAACAGGTGTTCTCTCATGCGGTCCTGTATGATGCGTATGCATGTATGAATTCGAGGATGCACATGGAATGGATATGGAATATGCTGATGATTATGAATGCTTGCACATGACTTCTACAAAGCAGTCAACTTCATCCAAGAACATATACTATAAGCACATATCATCTACTGCATTCTCTTATCTAAACTATTCAAGATATACAAACAAGAAGTCACGAATATATAAGACCATCAAGTAACCATTCTCAACACAATCATAGCAGCAACTAATCATGATATATTAATCAAAATCAATCATGCATACAACCTTAAACAATCATGCATACATATTATATATATAGACACAATTATGAGCTTGCACACTTATTGAATTATAAGCATTCATATATTCTAGACATCAAACTGAACCTATCCAAAAGCACTAGCAGGTTATACACTTTACATGAGCATATGCAAACATTAAAGATAGCATGAAATGATAAAATAAAGCATCAATAAACACATATTTAAATAAGGACAGAACTGCACCATATATTTCTATTGCATAGAAAATTCTACAGAAATTACAGGAGATTAAGCATATCTATTAGAGTCTACCATAAAAAGTTCAGGTCAAAACAGTAACTATTCTAGTCTACACAAAAATGACAAGACAACACATTTAAATAAGCATAAAATACTTCGCACTATAAAAATGTCAAACAATAGCTCTCATAACATTATTAGCTACTCCATAGCATAAGAACAACCCACAAAAATTATCATGCACAAATTCCTCTTATCTTTTTTACTATGGATTTCTAAACATATTAGGGAAAATGGCACTATAAATAAATAGAGCAATGTTTACACAGAACATAGCCATTAAACATTTTTCAAATTTTAAGCATGTCATAGAAAGACTAACAAAATTCGAATCACATTTTTCAGAGCAATATAGGATTTATTATGCATTTCTAAAGATTATAAGCATTTAGCACATAAAATAAAGCTACATATAAAAGTATCTCAAAACTGACATGCAACAATTTTAGCAGATGCTACTCATCACAAGAAACCTAACAAAACTTGAATCACTTCATTTGGACCGATATTCACAAAGATATGCATTTTAGAAGATTAAACAACATTTCTAGAAATCTATTTAAAAAAAACCAAAATTCATAAAGGACAGACACTTTGCATCTGGGACCCTGTGGTTTCTCGAAATTAGCCAAGCCCAGATCTGTGAACCTTTCTTTGTCAACTTTACAGATCGACCCTCGCCTTTTGTTGAATTCACGGATGAGGTCCTTTGGCGGATGGAGAGCAGAGGAGCACCGGAGCTCGCCGTCCCCGGCCGAAAGAAGCTCGTCGGCACTGGTGGAGTTGCGGCGGAGCCTCTGGGAGTCGATGTGCACCCGATGGTTCCCCAAGCGCGGGAAGAGGAGGCCCGAGGCGCCCTGGCCACAGGCACCGGCGGCTTGCGGCCATGCGCCATGGCGGTGGCGACGCTCCGGCGACGGATGGCCTGCGAGATCACAAGAAAAAGGTAGAGAATGACGAGGCGAAGATGGTAGTGCGCTCAGTTGGGACGGAGAGAGGGTGCAGCGGTGGGAATGGTGGTGGCCATGGAGCTCGGCCATGGCGGCGGATAGAAAATCGGCCGATTGGCCCTTACCTGCGGACTTCGATGGCTGCTAATGGGCACAAAGGATGGCTAAGGCCATGGCGAAGCTCAGGGCACGAGGAGGGAGAAAAATGATGGTGGTGGAGCTCGTGACGACGACAAAATCACCCGCAGCTTTCGCGAGTGGAAAGACATGAGGAGCGGGGCGAGGCCTTAAGCGTGTGGACGCAGACAGGAAAGCGGCTAGGTACACAGGCACAGCGCTGCAGAGTTGTCGGTGCCTCAATGCCGCATGGCGGTCACGGTCTGGGTGATTTGGACAGTGGCCGTGGAAGATAGACATGTGGGTCCCACCCCGATTTCATTCAAACAAAACCGTTTTGATGTGTACTTCAAAAACCGTGTAGAATTTGGGAAAACTTTCAAAACATGAAATGTTGCTCTCGATGAGTAGAACATTTTAGTTTTTGGGTTCAAGACCAGATTCTGCACATATTTGAAGTTACCAATTTCGCAATAAAACCTCTTTCTTAAATAAAAAGGAAAATGCTAATTTTGAATTCTTTTAAATCTGTTTTACCCGTTTCGAACCTTTTCCAAGCATTTTCAAGAGTTCACATAAAAATAAAGTTTGTTCCTCATAAAATTTCATACAAACCTTATTAAGGGCTTACTCATAGAAAAGCAACCTAGCATGCCGTTCTTATTCAAACAAATAAAGCATCATTTGGTCAACGTCAAGTCAAATATTGATTAAAGTAAAATTAGGCTAAGTGACCAACATAAGCATCAATCCAAATAACATCTTAGACATTTTTAGGTATAAATAGAGACTACAAACGTTCACTTGCATCCATTGGCCACATAATCAGCATTTGGGTAATTATTTTAAATAAACAAGCAAGTAGCACACTTAGCATTTCATATTAATTAAATGACTATGCAAATGAGATGATTATGCTCATGATGTGCAATGGAAATGCATGCTTAACACCAGGGGTGTTACACAAACCTCTCTGCCCCACCAAACTAGTGCGGCCAGATGATCCCCTTAGTCCATTAGGCAGGGTCGGACGTTCTCTTGAGTTCAACCAGCTCGGCGTCGGACTTTCTTATGTGCACACTAAAATGTGAACAGAGGAAAAGGTGCACACCAGAAATTGAATGAAAAATATGCATTTAATTTCAAAAATGAAAGAAAAATCCTCATTTCCCGGTAGCTGAGCCGGCTCGTCCGCCCCATTCCCCGCCGGTAATCTGAACCGTCTTGTCGTTGCATTAGATCTCCGCGAGACTTAATTGGATGAGTTACATTATGAATTTAATCATGTTACATATTAGAAATAGAACCACAAAGAAACTTGCAGTAAAAACCAACCAACAAAGGCTAGAAACCAGCTAGCACGTCATCCAGCAATGGAACCAAGCAGCATATGCTAATCCTAACTACATATGTTAACATAACCTAACACTTTGGGACTAGGAGAGGCGACGGCTTTTGCGCAATACAATGGAGGGAGGGAAACAATGGGTGCAAAGCAAGGAGTTGTATACAGACGAACGTATGGTCCGGTAAGTAAATATTTGAATGGTCGGACCTTGTGGAAGCCAAGGCTACAATGCGGTCCAATCCACTCAATCGCACCTTCGTAGCAGCCAAGGATCAGATTGAATGGATTTTCTCCTGCTTCCGTAAATCAATTTATATTGCGTGATTTTGCACAGGCTGCAGCTAATGTGGAGTATGCAAGACTCCAATATGGAATCAACTTGGCATCGATAATAGTATTGTAATCGGCAAGGGCGTTCAACTGATCAATAGCCTTATTTATCGTAGTATTTAGGTCATTACTTCTACGGGTGCTTTCACCTGTTGCAGGCATTGTAAATGTTAATCGACGGCAAAGTGTCTATTACTCTTTTCACAATACTCACTAGAAGGTTTGGCGCTCTTCTATTGTAATGCCCCGGACAATGCATTTAACTCTTTTGTGAATTGACACGCAAGATTTGATGGCATATAGAAGGTCCACTGCTCTACAATTTTAACGCTACGGACAAAAGTTCATGCCCAGGTTGACTCCTCATCACGCAATGGGGTTGTTTGACACCGTAGAGGAAATGCTCGAGCAGGAATGAGGTAGTCAAACTATATGTGGCTCGTATCGCAAAAGGATGTGAGGTTAGTTTATAGTGTCAACATATACAGTGATACTAAGCATTGAACATGTAATACTTATTACACGAATCATAAAATAAGTAGTCGACAAGCAACTTTGAGTAAAGGATGTACTACTTATTACATGAACCATAACAAAAATGTTCATCACACAATTATTGAGTAAGCAAGTATTACTTATTACGTGAATCGTGACACAAATGTTCATCACACAGTTGTTCGATACTCAAAACTTCAATTACTACAACATGAATGAACAAGAATAGTTTTAAATCCAGACTTCAAGCCCTTCGTTCACCCAACTTCTACTGCATCACTCTGAAGGATGTGCTGATGACGAAGAAACATGTCGGTGTTCTGACCCTCGAGGGGCTAACACCAACGAGTAATATCGTGTCCGCGTGCTCCCTAATCCAGTGGGTGATGCAAGAATGACACAATGATTTATCCTGGTTCGGGCAAAGAAGGCCCTACGTCCAGTGGGGGGAGGGTGATTCGTGTTATCTTGCACCGAAGTGCTAGTACAGGGGAAAATACAAGCTGGTGTGAGGAGTGAAAGGTGGAGTTGGGGCGTGCGGACGCCTTGCTCTCGACCTCCACAGGCTCACGGTGTCGTTCAGTGATCTAGGGCCTTAGTGTTCCTATGCTCTAGATCCTCTCGGTCTCTCCCTCTCTAACGCCCTGGCGCCTCCTTTTATAGACGAAGGAGGGGCGCAGGTGTACATGTATTTCGAGTTTACATGACGCTGATGACGTACGACGTTGAGGCCGATCATGTCGATGCTGCTGTAGCGATGTACGCCGGTATGGGAGGTCCTGCATCCGTCGCATCGGGAGTTGTTGAAGTTTAGCTCGAGGGTACGCTCGGTGAAGTCGAGGGGTGACGGTCGAGGGTCCTGGCCGGAGCCGAGGGGGTCGTGCCGAGGTGGTCGAGCTTCGCTGGATAAGATCAAATCCCGGAAAACACGGTAAACAGGTTAGTTTATATGTCTCGAGACGGTACGGGTCGTGGCACAGCACTCGGTATGGCGCAACAGCGCAATATGACATGCGGGATTCCGGGGCATGGGCAGTAAAAGTAGATTTGACCGCCACGCCTGTGACTGTTACCGTAACTGTGGCCATGCGGTTAGGCGGGGGTAGATAGATCGCATTAAATGCGCGCGGATTCGTACGGGGGAGTTGGTGGCCGAGGGGTGCGCTGCCCTCGAGGGCCGCCCATTCGCCCAGGCGAAGTTCCGTCCTCGAGGGGGGGCTCGTTCGCTGGGCGAAGTTACGTCCTCGAGGGACGGCTCGTTCGCTGGACGAAGTTCCGTCCTCGAGGGGTAGGTCGAATCGTACCCTCGCGTATACACTACCTGTCCGTTCGGTATCCTCTCGAGCGAGCTTTGGTTTCGGGCCGCCGTTGTTCGTTCGCGGGCCGGTCCGATATATCTCAGCCTTTGGGCCTTCGTACGTTAGCGCGGGAGATTATCGGAGGGTTCACGATGCTGATTTTGCGGGGCTTTAGTTTGTTAAGCAAGGGGTCTGGGATACCTGTTTCCAGGGTATCGACAGTAGCCCCCGAGCCCCTGCGCGAGTGATGTCACTTGGGGAGGGAGTCAGGAATTTTTAGGAAAGAGACGTGATTCGGATTTTTTCGCGGGGGGCGCGCGAGCGACCCCCGCGGGGGTAGCCCCCGAGGCCTCGTAGGAGTCGAAAGACTCCTGTGAGGGCTTTATTTTATATTTAGTTAAGGGCGCTCGTCCAGTCGGCTATAGGCTTGAACTGGAGTCGTAGCGTTTTACCGAGGGGAGGCCCCGGGGGATTTTCGACCCTCTTTCGTCGAGAGGCGCCGGACACAGGCGAGCCCCCGAGCCTCGTACGGCTGGGGCGTTGCTGGCCTCGGCATTCTTCTCACGAGTCCTTTCGATCGGATGTGAGGCGAGAAGCATCGGACTACCCCCGATAGGGCGAGCCGCGAAGATCTCAGTGAGCTGGTAACGGGAAAATCCAAGCGAGAGCCCATTCCTCGTTCGATAGAGGTCGGCAGGTGGCCCGGAGGCGGTCTCATTAAAGCAAAATGCAGTGGTCCTAAGGATTCCGATTCCGTTCGATAGGTCTCGGCGGCTCGATGCCTCCCTTCGGGGGGATTCCATAAGGTCTGTAGCGTTTCGCCTTGGATGCGTCCAAAGGGGTCTCGAGAGTTCGTTCTCGAGCTGGGCCTCGTGTTGGCTCCCCCTTGGTCACCCCTGACTCGGGTGCTCGAGGGCGGCTGTCGAACCTCGTTCATGGGGTCAGCCTTCGCTCCTTCAAGACTTAGGGCCGGAGCCCGGTTTTGATGCTCAAGGGCGGTCGTTAAGCCCCCACACGAGGACCGGCCTTCGCTCCCTTGAGACTTTGCGATAGGGTCAGAACCCATTTTCTCCTCTCGCGGAAATCTCTGTCGACGAGTAATCATTGTCTTTCGGCGCTCAAGGGCGGTCGTTAAGCCCTCACTCGAGGACCGGCCTTCGCTCCCTCAAGACTTCGAGGCGGGGTCAGAGCCCGCTCTTTTACGGTGCTCAAGGGCGGTCGCTAAGCCCTCATACGAGGACCGGCCTTCGCTCCCTCGAGACTTCGAGGCGGCGTCGGAGTCCGCTCTTTTACGGTGCTCAAGGGCGGTCGTTAAGCCCTCACACGAGGACCGGCCTTCGCTCCCTCGAGACTTCGAGGCGGTGTCGGAGTCCGCTCTTTTACGGTGCTCAAGGGCGGTCGTTAAGCCCTCACACGAGGACCGGCCTTCGCTCCCTCGAGACTTCGAGGCACGTTTTACCTTATGTAGAAAACTCCGTCAGCGAGTAACGGTCTTTTTCTTACCGTTGGGCACGCCTTTTGAGGGGAAGGGCTTACCAGAGCGATCGTGGCGGGCCCGAGCAACAGCTCTCTGTCAGAGGTGTGACGCGTGCGTCCGGTCAAGGTGCGAGGGGGAAACGGTCAGGTAAACGCATTAATTGCAGGAAGTTACCCTTTCCCTGCCGCCGGGCTCCGCCCGTTGCTCTTCCCGAGTATAAAAACGGAGGGGGCAGGCGTTCGCTCCCACCTTTGCCACTCCGCCGAGCTCCCGCTTTCCTGCGCGCGTGAGGATAAAACTTAGAGCGAGAAGTCACGATTGGGAACCTTCCTGGTCGTCCGTCTGCCGAGGAGATTCGTGCTGTTGCAGCCGCCGCCGCAACCGCCGAGCAGATCTGCGCCGCTGCCGCCGCCATGGCCCCAGTTTTCCAGCCCGCCGAGCCCTGGCGCCCGTCGACCGTGACGCGGCAGAGGCTGACCGAGCTGGTGAGGGAAGGGCTTCTGCGCCCCATCACGGATTCGAATCGGCCGGAGTGGATCTCGCTGCCCAGGGACCACGAAGAGCCAAACCCGCCGGAGGGGTACGTGGTGAGCTTCCTGAAGTTCCATCGGCACGGGTTCGGCGTTCCCCCAAGCGAGTTCATGCGGGGGCTGACGAACTACTACGGCGTCGAGCTCCACCATTTCTCCCCCAACGCCATCACCAACGCCGCCATCTTCGCGGCCGTCTACGAGGGCTATCTCGGAATGGAGCCACACTGGGAGCTATGGCTCCACCTCTACAAGGGGGAATGGTTCGCCTCCCCGGTGTCGGTCGGAGTAAGGCGAATCGTCAGAGCGGGATGCCTCAACTTCGCGTTGAAGACCGGGAGGTCGGAGGAGCCACGCGAGTACATCCCCACCGGGTTGGCGACTAACCACTCCCAGTGGGACGAGCAATGGTTCTATCTGCGCAACGATGGCGGCTATCTCCCGCCGTACACTGGGCGGCTCATCGCCGAGCGTCCATACAACTGGCCGTTCGGTGTCGCGGGAGACCTTTAGCGTCGACTTCACCCCCTCGTCGTCGCGCTAAGGACCCTTCGAGAAGCGGGCCTGACAGCGGGGATAGTCGCCTCGGCCTTTCACAGTCGACGGGTGCTCCCTCTGATGGAGCGCCCGCTGCGGTTGGACGAGATGCTCCCCTCGGCGGCGCCCGAGCTTCTTAGGAGGTGCCGGATGTCCGGCAACAGGCCGTCTGCCTCGGAAGTCGTCACGCGGGTAAAGGGGATGGTGTCTGGCTCGTTCAAGGTGGAAGACGTCAATCGTCTCCCCATGCGGCCGGAGGAGGGTTGCCTCGACCTGGTGAGTGCCTCGACTCGTGACCTTCGAGTTCCCCCCCCTTTCTTATGTCTCCGTGACTAAGTGTCGTTGCGCAGGGGAGGATCGACTACCGGAGATTGAGGCCTCCGCTGAGGGAGGACGCTGCCGATCATCAGGTAAGACGCTTCACCGCCCAGCAGAGAAGCGGAGTAAGGACGAGGAGGTGAAAAAGAAAGCCAAGAAGCTCCGAGAGCGCGAAAGGCTCGCGAAGCGCCGCGCTGAGCAGAGGCGCGACGGGCTCCCGGAGGAGGAGTCTCCCTCGTCCGAGGGAGATGAAGATGATGATGATGACAGTGATGACGTCGAGGGGGTGGAGGGGCGCCTCGACCGCTACCTGCCGGAATCCACCCATGCTGACCGCCCCTTCGTGCAGGAGGAGGTGGCGGAGCAGCGCGCCCCTCAGCCGGCGGTGTCGGCCTCGGAGCGCCGTCGTGGAAAAAGGGGGGCCGAGGCTTCGCCTCGAGGGGGTTCACCTACTTCGCGTCGTACTCGAGGTGGGAGCCCACCCACTTCGATCCGGGAGACCCGGTCCCGGTCGTCGGCGCACGCGGAGCAGAGGCGTGCCCAGGAGGCCCCGTCGAAGCAGGGAAGCGCGGCGACCCCATCGACGGCCCCGAGCAGCCCCAGCCCTGCGAAGGGCTCGGCTTCGGGAGGGGTCTCGAAATCTACGGGCAGTTCGAGGGGTGCCCGAAAGGCCTCTATACCCTTCGGGTAAGTGCCGTTGAATCGTTTTCTTTTCGTTGCGTCGTCTTTGTGCGTTTTAATGAAATTTTTTCCGTTCTGCTTTCCATTCAGGCCCAAGCGCCAGATCGAGGTGGCGTCCCTCGCGCCGGCCAAGCGGCTCAAGATGGATGCAGCCTCGAAGACGGAGGCCCTGGCTACAGGTGCGTCGTCGAGGCCCTTGGCTCCGTGGGAAGCCAAGTGGTTGTCCTCCGCCCTTGGCGCTATGGCACGCGGTAGGCTGACGGGTTCCACTCCTGCTGCAGGGTCGAGCATCCCGGGGGCCGCGGCGGGTGGCGAACCCATGCCTGGGAGGACGCACGAGGGAGGGAGCGCCTCCTTGACATCACCGCCCGCGGCCCTCGAGCTCGACCCGGCACCAGGAGGCGGCGTCCCGACGTCGGGTGCTTCCGTTTCTGGTGGCCCGGAGGCTTCGATCCCCGCACCCGAGGCGGGAGCCCCCGAGGGCCACGAGCCGGGAGAGGGGGCCGTCGTCGTGGACCTCGAGGGTGAGGAGGCCTCGAACCTTCCCCCCTCGATGGGAGAGCGGCGGCCCTGGCCGGCGGGTCTGCGCGCGCTCGAGGCCCGGAGGGAGCAGGAGCAGGGGGCCCTGCAAGAAGCGGAGCTGCCACGGCCGCAGCAGGAGGAGGAGGAAACTGGGGACCAGCCCCAGCATCAGCAGGCGCAGCAGACGCCGCCGGGGGGCGCGGCGCCACTGGACCCGTCAAGGCAGGAACCGCCCGAGACGTCTGAGGCGGAAGTGACTTCCGGACTGCCCAAACAATGGGTGTCCGTGATCACTATGGACGAGTTGCTGTCCGAACAGGAAGTAGCGTCGAAGGCGTCGACGGTCCTGCGGCGGCCAGGGGCGCAACCGGAGGATGCCTCGGTACCGAGCCCGGCAGAAGATGCGCCGGCGGTGGTCCCACCGGCGCCACAAGTCATGGCGTTGGGTGAAGCTTCGGTCTCCACACCTTCGCCGCTTCCGACGGCTCCGGACGCAGCACCGGATCAGGCGCCGCAACCGTCGACGAAGCAGCCGGAGGAGACGGCGGCTGTCGGTGTGCTGAGGAGGTCGACGTCCGACCCCGGGCTGAGGGGTGCCCGTACCACGTCGGAGTTCCACATCCCGGGAGAGTTGGCCGTGGGTTACGGCGTTCCAGGCGATGTGGTGGAGGAGATCGATTCCTTGGCACGAGCCAAGGTCAAGACGGTCCTTCCAGATTGGGGCAAGGAGCGCATCGTGCTCCGGGAACTCGGCGATCCCAGCGCTCCGGGGATCGAGATGAACGACCCGGCGGAGGTCAAGTGCTGGGAGGAGGCCGAGCGGTCCCGGGCGTGGCTGCGGCACTTGCTGAAAGTGGGCGCCGAACTCGCCGAGGGCCTTGACCGAAATCTCAGGGTAAGGCGTTGTGTTAGGCCACATGTATATTTTTAAGTTCTTTCGTATGGGATGTCTCAACCCTCGATTTCCTGTCCTTAGGCGGCGCGGGGGCGGTCCTACTTGAAGTCAGTCTTCCTCCACGAAACGCACAACAGCCGGGAGAAAGTGCTTCGCCAACTCGAGGCCGGCGGTTCTGCGCAGAGCAGGGTGGCCGAGCTCAAGGAGGAGCTGAAGCAGACGAGGGAGGAGGCCGTCAAGGCCAAAGAGGAAGCCGCCCGAGCGAAGGCGGACTCCGACGCCGCTCGAGGGGAAGCCTCCCGCCTCGAGGGGGAGCTCGAGCGTATCAGGGAGGAGGCTGACGTGGCGAAGGCCGAATCGGAGAAGGCCAGGGTCGAGAGCGTCCGAGCCCAGGAGCGCGTCGAGCTGCTCATGGCGGAGGCTCAGAGCTCCGTGGCGCGCATCCGTTCGCTCGAGGCCCACTTCGCTGAAGTCTCCGCCACGCGCGACGCCCTCTCCGCCTTGGCCCAGGAAGAGAAGAGCCGTGCCGCCGACCTGGAAATCCAGCTCGGGGCCATGAAGGCCACCCTCTAGGACAAGGAGCAGGCCATCATCCTGGCTGGTGGCGCCCTCGAGACCCTCCGCTTAGAGAAGACGGAGGTGACCCGAGCCTTCAAGGAGGCCCAGCGGGAGCGGGATGAGGCTCGGGGGGAGCGCGACGCCGTGCTGGGGGATCGCAACGCCCTCGAGACTCGCTGTGCTGGTGAGTCCCTCAAAGAATTTTTGATCTTTGTTTTTTCCGTATGGTTTATCGAATTCTTGCTTCGTGTTTCAGGCATTGAGTCCGAGCTGCTTGCGACCCAAGACGCCGCCAAGGCGCTGCAGGAGAGCCTTGCGGCGGAGGGGGCGCTTCTTGGTCGGCTCCGGGTTGCCCTCGACGGGCTCTGCGCCCTCTGGGAGGTCGGGCACGTCGAGGGCGCCGAAGAAGACATCCCCGGTGCCGCGCTCGTGGGCCGGATCTACTACCTCGACGCCACCCTTCGAGATCGCGTGCGGGAGGCGCTTCACACTGGCGTGAAGCGGGCGCTTGCGGTGGTCTCCTCCGGCTTCGTTTTTGATATGAACGTGGTGGCCCAAGGCTTTGTTCCTGACATCTCGAAGACCGACGCCGAGAATGAGGAGCGCTGCCGAGGGCTCATCAACGACGCCGAGAGGCCGGGGGGAGAGCTGGCGAAGTTATTCGAGGACGAAGTCCTCCCCCCGGTGGATGTAGGGTACCATGTCGAGGGGGGTAGTGACAGGGCGAGCCTGTAGGGCAAGACTGGGCGAGGGTGCCCATGTAATGAATTAATTTTTGTAAACTATATTCAATGTGGCTTTGGAAGCCCTTTTTTGGACATTAATACGTCTATCGTAATGTGATGCGTCCTTTTACTTTTGAACCTTTTCTGCTTTCTTCTCACCTAGACTTTGCTTTTTTGACTAAGTTTTCAACGCAAACACGTCTCCCTCGAGGGGGGAGCGAGTGGAGGTACCGTAGCCCGGGGGCGTAGGAGAGCTCCGGCTCGACAGCCCTTGACCCTGAGGGAGCTCGAGGCATTTTCTACTTAGTCGCGAAGCGCATCGAGGTGTGAAAAAGAAGAAGCGCTCGAGTTCTGCTCGCCTCGCTTTTGTTTTCCAACTGAGCGTTCAACGTGAACTCGTATCCCTCGGGGGGGAGCGAGTGGAGGTACCGTAGCCCGGAAGCGTAGGAGAGCTCCAGCTCGGCAACCCTCGACCCCAAGGGAGTTCGAGGCGTTGTCAACTTAGTTGGGAAGCAAAAAGAGGGGAGCGTGCGAAAAAATCATTCGTATTTTTAGGAACTTAGGGGGTTCCCCCCCGTTAGCCCCCGAGGGAGGCTCGACTCTGGTAAGACAGGGTCAAGGCTACCTCTTGCATGTATAACGACGAGTTTGAACTTATAATCGAAAGTAGTCCTTATATTTGTCATGCGGGAATGTACAAGACATGCGAGAATGTACAAGGGCACTGGTGCCCTAAGGGTAGAAACGACGTAGCTGTTCGATGTTCCATGCGTTGGTGAGGATTTCGCCTTTGTCATTAGCGAGCTTGTACGTCCCGGGCTTTAGCACCTCAGCTACGGCGAATGGACCTTCCCATGGCGGCGTCAGCTTGTGACGTCCTTTGTTGCTCTGCCGTCGACATAGGACGAGGTCTCCTACTTGGAGGTCCCTCGAGCGCACGTGCTTGTCATGGTAGCGTCGAAGTTTTTGCTGATACCTCACGGAGTGAAGTAGCGCCATGTCTCGAGCTTCCTCGACCTGGTCGACGGCGTTTGCGAGGGCTTCTTCGTTGGTTTGCTCGTTGTATGCCTTTAGCCGAGGGGAACCATACTCGAGGTCAGTGGGGAGGACGGCCTCTGACCCATAGACCAAGAAGAATGGGGTGAACCCCGTGGCTCGACTAGGTGTTGTCCTTAAGCTCCATAGGACCGACGGCAACTCCGCGGCCCATATTTTTCCGTGCTTGCCGAGGCGTTTGAGGATCCTTGGCTTGAGGCCCTACAAAATCATGCCATTGGCGCGCTCAACCTGGCCGTTAGTTCGAGGATGTGCAACCGCGGACCAATTCACACGGATGTGATGGCGATCGCAAAAATCCAAGAACTTCTTGCCAGTGAATTGCATGCCGTTGTCGGTGATGATGACGTTCGGGACCCCGAAGCGATGGATAATGTCGGTGAAGAACTCGACCGCCCGTTCGGAGCGGATGTTGCTGATGGGCCAGGCCTCGATCCATTTGGTAAACTTATCGACGGCGACGAGCAGGTGCGTGTACCCTTTGGTGGTCCTTTTGAGAGGCCCCACGAGATCGAGCCCCCAGACCGCAAACGGCCAGGTGATGGGGATCATTTGTAGGGCGTGAGCTGGGAGGTGCGTCTGTTTAGCGTAGAATTGACATCCTTTGCACGAGCGGACGATGTTCGTGGCGTCGAAAACGGCGGTCGGCCAGTAGAAAACTTGTCGAAAAGCATTGCCTACGAGGGTCCTTGGCGCTGCGTGGTGGCCGCAGGCTCCTGAGTGTATGTCCTCGAGGAGCCTCCTGCCTTCCTCGATGGTAATGCAGCGCTGAAGAACACCCGAAGGGCTTCGCCTGTATAGTTCCTTGCCATCACCGTAGATGACGTAGGACTTGGCGCGTCGCGTGATCCGTCGAGCTTCGGTTCGGTCCTCCGGAAGTTCTCCCCTAATGAGGCAGTCGAGTAAAGGGGCTCGCCAATCCGGTGGCGGGTTCGATGGAGGGGATGTCTCCTGGATCTCCATAACCTGGGCCCCGGTCGAGGGGGCCCCGATCGAGGTCATGGTGTGGGGCTTCGAGGGTGTAGAGCAAGCCCCCGGGCCCAATTCGACGGAGGGCTCGAAGAGGTCCCTCGAGAATACGTTCGGAGGGACCGTACCTCGAGTCGATGCGATTTTCGCGAGCTCATCCGCGGCTTCGTTGTATCGTCGAGCGATATGGCTAAGCTCGAGGCCATGGAATTTGTCTTCCAACTTGCGCACTTCGTTGCAGTATGCTTCCATTTTGGCATCGTGGTAGCTCGAG
The DNA here is from genome assembly GCA_023333625.1 of Bothriochloa decipiens. Lineage (NCBI taxonomy): Eukaryota > Viridiplantae > Streptophyta > Magnoliopsida > Poales > Poaceae > Bothriochloa > Bothriochloa decipiens. The sequence continues at coordinate 27,815,339 of CM041646.1, forward strand.
GCCTTCATCACTTGGTCGATGATTAGCTGTGAATCGCCTCGAACGTCAAGGCGTCGGACCCCGAGCTCGAGGGCGATTCGTAATCCGGCGACAAGTGCCTCGTACTCTGCGACGTTGTTGGATGCGGCAAAGTGGATGCGAATGACGTAGCGCATGTGGACTCCGAGGGGTGAAATGAAGAGCAAGCCCGCGCCTGCTCCTGTCTTCATGAGCGACCCGTCGAAGTACATTGTCCACAGCTCGGCTTGGATTTGGACTGGCGGCAACTGAGTGTCGGTCCACTCGGCGACGAAATCCGCCAGTACTTGAGACTTGATGGCCTTCCGCGGTGCGTAGGTGATGGTCTCGCCCATCAGCTCGACCGACCACTTGGCGATCCTTCCAGCTGCCTCCCGGTTATGGATGATCTCCCCCAAGGGGAACAAGGATACCACAGTAACCGGGTGGCCGAGGAAGTAATGTTGGAGCTTGCGACGCGTAAGGACGATGGCGTAGAGCAGCTTCTGCACCTGTGGGTAGCGGATTTTCGTTTCCGAAAGCACCTCGCTAACGAAGTAAACCGGCCGTTGGACTGGCAGGGCGCGTCCTTCTTCTTGCCTCTCCACCACTATGGCCGCGCTGACCACCTGGGTGGTTGCGGCGACATAGAGGAGGAGGGGCTTAGGCGGTTCGGTCGCCGTTGCTGGTCGAGGTGGGACGAGGATCGGAGTGGACATCAGCTTGGCTTTGAGTTCGTCGAGGGCCCCCTCGGCCTCTGGGTTCCACGTAAATCGCTCGGATTTTTTCAACAGACGGTACAGAGGCATGGCTTTCTCCCCTAAACGTGAGATGAAACGGCTGAGGGCCGTGAGGCAGCCTGTGACCCTCTGCACGCCCTTGAGATCTCGAATCGGCCCCATTCGCGTGATGGCCGCCACCTTTTCAGGGTTGGCCTCGATCCCGCGTTGGGAGACGACGTATCCGAGGAGCATGCCCCGAGGCACTCCGAAAGCACATTTCTCGGGATTGAGTTTTATGTTTTTGGCTCGAAGGCACCCGAACGCGATTTCGAGGTCTCGGATGAGGTTGTCCGCTTTTTTGGACTTGACCACGATGTCATCGACGTAGGCTTCGACCGTATCACCTATGTGTTTGCCGAAGACATGGAGCATACAACGCTGATACGTTGCCCCGGCGTTTCGAAGACCGAAAGGCATTGTCACGTAGCAATACATGCCAAAAGGTGTGATGAAGGAAGTCGCGAGCTGGTCGGACTCTTTCATCTTAATTTGGTGGTAACCGGAGTAAGCATCGAGGAACGAGAGGGTTTCACATCCCGCGGTAGAGTCGACAATTTGATCAATGCGTGGTAAAGGGAACGGAACTTTGGGACATGCTTTGTTTAAACTAGTATAGTCAATACACATCCGCATCTTTCCATTCTTTTTTCTTAACTAACACGGGATTAGCTAACCATTCGGGGTGATGAACCTCCTTGATGAATCCGGCCGCCAAAAATCTTGTGTACCTCCTCGCCGATGGTCCTGCGCTGCTCCTCGTCGAAGCGGCGCAGGCGTTGCTTCACCGGTCTGGACCCGGCCCGGATTTCCAAGGCGTGCTCGGCGACTTCCCTCGGTATGCCCGGCATATCCGAGGGACTCCACGCAAACATATCGGCGTTTGCGCGGAGAAAGTCGACGAGCACGACTTCCTATTTGTCCTCGAGGTCGGCGCTGATCGTTAGCACCTTCTCGCATGGGCAGCTCGGGTCGAGGGGGACTTTCTTGGTGTCTTGTGCCGGCTCGAAGCTGCCGGCGTGTCGCTTGGGATCTGGCATCTCGTCGGCGAGGTGCTCGAGGGTCGCGGCTATCATGGCGTTTTCCTCGACGGCCTCCCCGTATTCGACGCATTCGACGTCGCAGTCATATGCGTGCTCGTAGGAGGAGGCGACAGTGATGACGCCTTTGGGTCCTGGCATCTTGAGCTTGAGGTAGGTGTAGTTCGGGATCGCCATGAACTGCGCGTAGCCCGGTCGGCCGATGATGGCGTGATACGTTCCGTGGAACCCAACCACCTCGAAGGTGAGGGTCTCTTTCCTGAAGTTGGCAGGGGTGCCAAAACAGACAGGGAGTTCGATACGGCCGACGGGGAAAGCCTTCTTCCCTGGCACGACGCCATGAAACCCCCCGGCACTGGGTCAGAGCTGGTGCCTCCTGACCCCCAGGAGGTCGAGTGTTTCGAGGTAGATGACATTCAGGCTGCTGCCGCCGTCCATGAGGACCTTCGAGAGGCGCGTGTTGATGATGATTGGGTCGACGACGAGCGGATAGGCCCCAGGGTTGGGGACTCGATCCGGATGGTCATCGCGGTCGAACGTGATGGGCGCATCGGACCAGTCGAGGTAGCGAGGTGTTGCGACACGAGCTGAGAAGACCTCTCGACGCTCCCGCTTACGCTGTCGGGGCGTGAGCTGGGTCGAGGGCCCTCCGTAGATCATGTAGCAGTCATAGACTTCGGGGAATTTTCCGTCTTCCCCGTTGTCTCCCTTGCCGCCGCCTTGGTCTTTCTTGTCGTCACCCTTCTTCACACCTACTTGCTCGAAGTGCCTTCGAAGCATGCGGCAGTCCTTGAGCTTGTGTTTTGCCCCGTCCTTATGGTAAGGACAGGGTTCCTCGAGCATCTTGTCGAAGATGGCGCCCTCGGGGGGGCGCGGGGGGACCTCGAGGTCTTTTTCGTTCGGTTGCAGCGACGAGATCATCTTCTGCAGCCTCCCGCTTGCCTTGTTGATTTTTCTTCTTCTTGTTATTTCTTTTTGACCCTTTGCTCGAGCCTCCTGCGTTGTCGGCTACCGGCATTTTTCCCTTGTCCTTCACATCGCTGAAGAAGGCACCGACGGCCTCCTCGCCAGCGGCGTAGTTAGTGACCACATCCATAAGCTCGTCGATGGTGTCGGGGCGGTTTCGCCCTAACTCGCGAACTAGGTCCTTGCAGGTTGTACCCGCAACAAACGCTAGAACGACGTCGAGGTCGAAGATGTGGGGCAGCTCGGTGCGGAGCTTGGAGAACCGTCGAGCAAAGTCGCGGAGAGACTCCCCTGGCTTTTGCTTGCAGTTACGCAGTTCCCAGGAGTTTTCGGGACGCACGTAGGTACCTTTGAAGTTCCCCTCGAAGATACGGACAAGGTCGGTCCAAGTGCGAATCTGGTTGGGGGGAAGCTCCTCGAGCCACCTACGCGCGGTGTCGGATAGGAACAGGGGAAGGTGACGTATGATGGCGTGATCGTCACGCGCCCCGCCCGCCTGACAAGCCAACCGGAAGTCGGCTAGCCAGAGCTCGGGATTAGTCTCGCCGTTATATTTGACGAGGCTCGTGGGGGGTCGAAACTTGTCGGGCAGCTGGGCGCAGCGGATCCTCCTGCTGAAGACCCGGGGGCCCGGTGGCTCTGGGGCCTGTTGGTCCTCTTCGCTGTCGTAACGCCCTCCTCGATGGGCGCTGTATCCTCGATCCTTGGCATCCCCGTGCTTGCGTCTGCGGTTCTCGACAATGTCGAGGCGCACGTCGCGGGGAGCGCGGTCATCGTTGACAGGCTCTCGGGCCGGGTTCTTCTTCTGTCGGGGGGCCGCCCCCTGATCGACCGAGCCCTCCCTCTCGGGTCGGGAGGGCTCGACCTGAGGCTCGGAGGCAGCTCCTCGACGCCTCGAGGCTGAGCTCTCGGCTTGTTGAGCAGCAGCAACTTGGAGGAGGCCTTCGACCTCGCGTTGTATCCGCCGAGCTTGCGAGTTGGAAGGTGCGGGCATATTGCGGAGGAGCATAGCCGCCGCAACAACGTTCTGGCTTGCTCGGGGATAACGGTGGACGGGTTGCTCGGGTGCTCCTTCCTCGACGATCTGCCGGTTGACCTCTCGGGCCCTGGCTCGGGCTCTGCCGCCGAGCGGTCGTCGCTCTTGTTCGAGGGTCATCTCGAGTAAGCGCAAGCGTTCCTGCTCGTCGGCGAGCTTCGCCTGCAACTCCCGAATCTGTGCCATTTGCGCGTCCTGCTCGCCAAGACGAGGGCACGCTTCTCGGGGTGCGTCTGGTTGTTGGTCCTCTGCTCTGGGGGGAGCGTCTCTCGCCACGGCGGTTGACGCCGCGGCCGCTGGATCGATGGTTTCCTGATCGGAGTCGACGCCACCATCGATGTGGAGGCACTCTCGGGTAGGATCCCAGTGATCAGAGTCAGAGTCAGGGTCGCCGCAGTAGAAGACGGGGAACTGCCCTCGCGCCTCCTCCTGCAGCTGCCGTCGGAGTGTGCCGACGGTGTACCTCCGGGGGCCGGGCGCTCTTGCGAAAGCCAAACCCTCGGAGGCGGGTGTGACAGTCCCCACGTCCGTCATTGCGCGGAGAAGGGTGTCTAGGCGGTCCTCCAACGCGCTCGTGACGGAGTGTGTTGCAGTCGTGGCCGTCGTCGTGGGATTGTTGAAGTCGGTCGAAGACCACCAACGACGCTCGAACAGCCCGTGCGGAAGCAAGCTTGATCGAGCGGGGGTTTCGTCGCACTTCCCCGACGAGCGCTCGGTGGGAGCGGAGTCAGGGTTGTGCGGGGATCCTGTCAGTTTGCCTTCTGCCTCTAAACTCGGGTCAGATACGCCCTCAACAAGAGGTTTCTCATCTCCGGTCTGGGGCATGGGGAAAGCGGCGAGGACCCTTCTTGACTCAGGTTGACGACGATGACGGCGCCGACCGTGCCTCCTTCTGGATGTGGAAGCGTGGTCATGAGACTGGCGAGCGGCTCCCCATGAACGTGGGGGTGCACCGCGACCTTCGTTCGGGTCACTGATCAAGAGCAGGATCATGTCGTAGCCCTGGCCGAGGGTCATGAACTCCAGGCTCCCGAACCAGATCACCGTAGCGTGCGGAAGTGGTGGAACGAAATCGCCCATCCGGAAAAATGGTGGGAAATCGTTAGTGACACGCGGCCCCCCTACCTGGCGTGCCAACTGTCGGTGTTCTGACCCTCGAGGGGCTAACACCAACGAGTAATATCGTGTCCGCGTGCTCCCTAATCCGGTGGGTGATGCAAGAATGACACAATGATTTATCCTGGTTCGGGCAAAGAAGGCCCTACGTCCAGCGGGGGGAGGGTGATTCGTGTTATCTTGCACCGAAGTGCTAGTACAGGGGAAAATACAAGCTGGTGTGAGGAGTGAAAGGTGGAGTTGGGGCGTGCGGACGCCTTGCTCTCGACCTCCACAGGCTCACGGTGTCGTTCAGTGATCTAGGGCCTTAGTGTTCCTATGCTCTAGATCCTCTCGGTCTCTCCCTCTCTAACGCCCTGGCGCCTCCTTTTATAGACGAAGGAGGGGCGCAGGTGTACATGTATTTCGAGTTTACATGACGCTGATGACGTACGACGTTGAGGCCGATCATGTCGATGCTGCTGTAGCGATGTACGCCGGTATGGGAGGTCCTGCATCCGTCGCATCGGGAGTTGTTGAAGTTTAGCTCGAGGGTACGCTCGGTGAAGTCGAGGGGTGACGGTCGAGGGTCCTGGCCGGAGCCGAGGGGGTCGTGCCGAGGTGGTCGAGCTTCGCTGGATAAGATCGAATCCCGGAAAACATGGTAAACAGGTTAGTTTATATGTCTCGAGACGGTACGGGTCGTGGCACAGCGCTCGGTATGGCGCAACAGCACAATATGACATGCGGGATTCCGGGGCATGGGCAGTAAAAGTAGATTTGATCGCCACGCCTGTGACTATTACCGTAACTGTGGCCATGCGGTTAGGCGGGGGTAGATAGATCGCATTAAATGCGCGCAGATTCGTACAGGGGAGTTGGTGGCCGAGGGGTGCGCTGCCCTCGAGGGCCGCCCATTCGCCCAGGCGAAGTTCCGTCCTCGAGGGGGGCTCATTCGCTGGGCGAAGTTACGTCCTCGAGGGACGGCTCGTTCGCTGGACGAAGTTCCGTCCTCGAGGGGTAGGTCGAATCGTACCCTCGCGTATACAGTACCTGTCCGTTCGGTATCCTCTCGAGCGAGCTTTGGTTTCGGGCCGCCGTTGTTCGTTCGCGGGCCGGTCCGATATATCTCAGCCTTTGGGCCTTCGTACGTTAGCGCGGGAGATTATCGGAGGGTTCACGATGCTGATTTTGCGGGGCTTTAGTTTGTTAAGCAAGGGGTCTGGGATACCTGTTTCCAGGGTATCGACAAAACAACCCTAAAATGCTCGCCGTACGTGTCATCTTCCTTGCTGATCTCATAGTCAGATGCGTCATGTACTAAAAGTTCATCCGAACTGGTTGTCTTCCCATCATGCTCAGTGACGTGGTCACCTAGATGAATGGTGGACTCATCAGTCTACTAAACTGAAGTAGTTGCATCAGAGGTGGGGTCAATTTTATCAATAAGACTGTCAAGAATAGCATTAGTATCCTCGGTCTTCACAAATGCGGTTGCTAGAGAAGACCTAGAATCCTCTGTATGTGCCCCCATGCCATCGTACATAGTAATATTAGCCCCCTCCAGCTGTTTGGGTGAAGAAGGTCGATCAGCTGCCTCATCTAGACCTAAAGCTGAACTCTGCTTATGTGGCATCGCAGGGGGTGACTCTTTGTGGACTGTTGTATTACAATCAAGTGCCTCATTAGGTGTAGGTGAATTTTGACTAGGTTCAACTATACTGATACAAGAATTAGTAGTCCCACTAATCTCTAGCACAGAGAAGCCCTAAGAGGCTCTGTATGTGTATCAGTGGCAGCTTGCACCTCGATCTGAGGGGCTGAAGGTGGATCAACTGCCTGATCAGGACCTGAATCTGAACTCTGCTTTTGTAGCATTGCTATGGGTGACTCTGTGCAGACTATTATATTATCCAGACTAGTCAGATAACCAGCAATGGGCCTGATCTAACTACCACCTAGCAATTACAGTGGCTCAAACATAGCGAGCTTAATCCCTATGGCACTGCTTATTTAACTAAAGTAATCAGTGAACACATTGTACATCTTTTTCACTGCTTTGTTAGTTCTGTTGAGTTTTTTACCTTGTCGGCTAAACCTTCTATCTGTTTTCTTCATGGACACACTAAGACTATCTGATTGCTACTTCATTTGCTCACTCAGCAGGACCATATTCTCCATAGTTGTTTGTCATTGCCTATCATTTCGATCCAGACGATTGTGAGTGTGTTCCTGGCTGGCAACAAGCCTAGCAAGTATCTGTTCAAGCTCTGACGGGTGCTAAACGGGTATCAGAGTCTGTGCTAGGTTCGCAAATGTCTCTGTACTAGGTGGGCCATCGTCCATCTCTTTGTTGGCCACTCCACCAGAGGACCACCCCAGCCGGCTCGTGGTCTGACATACGTTCATGGTAGCCGTGGTCATAAGAGTCAGAAGAATCTTCCATTGGTATATTGAAGGTTCCTCTAAGACCAGACTGTTTCTCTGCCTACTCTGGGGCTGCAATATTCATTTCATGACTGTCTCCGTCCCTTATGGCTAACAGCTCCAGTGTGGCCCTATGGGCACACTGTCCTCAATGACGATCGTCCAGGCTTGCTGGCATGTAGGTCAGAACCTAGCAGGGCGACTTGTAATACTCATCCTTGTTTTCAAACTGAATGTTGTGTAGCATATAGCTAATGATGTGAGGGTACACCTACTGCCATCTAGTACTAATTGCATCAGCTACCACATACTTGATCTCAGACAAGAAAAAGTGTATGAAGTTGAACTATTGTCCTGTCCATATTGATAGTAGGAGCCAATACTGCAAGCTGGTCAATGTCTCCCTGTTGCTGCCATGAGGCAACACTGTCTTCCTCAGCACCATGTGAAGAACGTAAACCTCTGGATGTAGTCTGTTCGGTGTACGCAAGGAGCCATCGATGAAGGGCTGCTTGAAGAGCGGCCAAATCTGCTCGTCTGTCGAAAAAGTACCTCCAGCCCTGCTATGACGCGAAAGAGGAGCATCTCCATAGACTATATGGTGGAGCTTCCTGTTTGAAGTGGCAACCCCAAGGATTTCTTGCAGCCTGATGATGAGATATTCATTCTGGCCTATTACCCAGCATGAAATAGATCAATCTATGCTCCAGATGAATCCACACTGTTGCATAGAACTGACACACCCACCTTGGCACAATCTGATCAACCTCGTCGAAAAGGTGAACAAAGCCTGGGAAATGCTCAAAGAGTGGCCGGATGGGTATGCCAACTGCTCTCTCAAGATCATCCTACCCAAGTATCCTCTGGTCTGCTAGTGCAGTCCCTCTAGCATGGTAGCTCATGAAGAAACTCTCCTAAGCAATAGTACAAAACTCACTTTTTGTGCCAAGTTCTCTGATTGCTGGAATCTACAACTTAATTTCACAGAACCTGATGCTCCGTATCTTGTTTGAGCTGTAATCCTAAAAGTTGTAGAACTAAACCTTGTACTTGTTGTTAGTGTTACTACTGCTCGCACCAGCGTTGCCAGAATTCAAGTCTATCATCTTGCTCCTGGTACCACAAATTCTGCCACCATTGGAACTCAAACCTCCACGAGTGCGAGGACACAGAGCAACATCAGATGCTAATTTCATCCAGGAAGGTGCAAGGGTACTGGTCTGGTTTTGAGAGTTGTACAAGGCCATGTCCTCTAATTATTCCTCAGTGAGCTCCTCCTCTCAGAGTTCCATCCCAGTACTCTCCTCACACAGCTGCTCTTTGCGGGACACTCACGAGAATGCCCAGTTTCTAGGGCGAGCATAGCTTTGGTTGCTTGCTCCTCTGCTTGTAGGAGGCTGTCAATATTCCTCTGCCGCATCCTTGGCTGCAGTGATGATTCTTCCTCTAATTCTTGGAGATGGTGAGCCTTCCTGTTTGCCTTCCACTGGCTCCTTCTCAGTCTGGGTGGAGGACCCATCCTCGTCCTTATCTGGGTAACCACTCATGTCATATGCAACACCCAACAAAAAATTTACAAAGGTGTTCAACAAACACCAAACATGTATGAAGAATTAGAGGAGACTGTAGTGCAAATGACCTCACCGTGCAAAGTCGACAAGGCGATCTCGATCCATCAATTCGGCTTGCTCGTAGAAAGAGGAATTAAGCGTTGTGAGATCCTGGCACGGGAGCTCCGGATGGCCCCGAATTGGTGGTGAGGAGCAGGTTTCGTTGGGCCTGGGGAAGGGGGAGGGTAGCGGCGGTGTTGGGTTGGGTGGCGGCGCGGCAGAGGGGGCAGATAGGGATAGAGGAGGTTGATCAGTGACGAACACAATAAACGAGAGAGGAAAAAACTAGGGAGAAAATAAATGCAGAATGTCGTTTGTAGAAGGAGAATGGCGTGCTGGGCCCACCTTCACACAAGAGGACACTAATCGCTGTCAAGTAAAAGCTGTCCAAGTAAACCCTCTAGGCCCACCGATAGGTGGGTGATGGGGGACCTAATTGGTTGCACCCACCAAGGTTACGAGGCATTTACTATAGATGTACAATTTGGTCACTGTTCTATTCAATATTCGGGCTCTGATCACAAGACGAGGGGAGATTTGAACGCGCAAAAATTTGATTTGAGCTCCGACCGCGCCCAAGGCCGCGAAATGCATGTAAAAATTCTATTCTGCCCTCCGCGCTAAAATTGGTTTACCACGCCATCGATTTCATCCAAGGGCATTTGTGGTATTGTGACGGCTCCCTGAATAAATGCGCAAGGAGTCACCGTCTCCCCACCTCAATCTCCATTCTCCTGCTCTCCCGCTCAAATTCCTAGCCCCCTCCGCCACCCCGATTCAAAACCTTGGCACATCAGTACAGCTGCTAGGCTCCCTCTCCACTCACCAGCCACCCCTCTCCTTGCTGTTGATCGTGGTTATGCCATAGAATTCCATCTCAAAACACCATCAATAGTCTTGGAAGAGTAACATGACATAGACATATTTTATCAATAAATTGGTTCTACTTGTACTCTTAGTATATGGATACAGGAACAATCAAAATGGAAGAAAATGGGCACCTGGACCCACCATAGGGGGGTCAGCCGACCCCACCATGGGGAGGTCCAGGGCCCCGTGACGTGGCATGATCCATGGGAAGCCTCAAGGAGTCATCCTCCACCCTCATATCACAATTGTGCTTTCATTCAAGGGTGAGAGATGAAGATACATGGATTCATGGGCCCACAACGAAAGATCTAAAATGATCCAACACATGAGACTTGCTCAATGACGACCCTCGCCATGTGGGCCCACCCTACGAGAGAGGGGTCAGCCGACCCCCGCCATGTGGGCTTCGACCTCCAGCTTGCTCCATCGACTTCCTACATGCCGCCATGTAGTGCTCATAATCCTAAACGTCCATCAACGTCGGTTCCTAAGGCAGTTTATCCAAGGGTGGAGAGATGGGGAGCACATGAATCGCTGACATAGCACCCCCTCTACTCCCCCTATAAATACAGGCTGCCTCCACCCTCTCAAAACATGATTCATCTCATGATTCTTTCATGAGCCAAGTGAGATACTAGTAATTAGTCTTCTAGTTGTAGTTTAGTCTAGTGTGGGAGCTAGAGTTGAGTCGAGTGAAGCTCGGGGTCTCCAGAGTCGTCTTCTAGAGAGTCTGGTATTGGTCTTGTATCTTTCTCTTGTAAGACTTTATTTATTTAATATAGTATTCTTCTTCTACTTTTTTGAGTATTTACTTTGTGCAATATTATTCTTGCAATAGTGTTGTAGTGCTCTAGTTTATCTTATAGTAGTTACATACTAGATTGTGATCCTGTAAACAACTCCTTGGTTGTTTACCATCGCCCATAACAGGGGCTCTAGTTGAGTCGTACATTCGACTAGAGTAGTGAGAGTTAGCGTAAGCATGGTGCTTAGGCTAAGTCTTACCTTGGATTGTTGCTGGTCCTTGCGGACAGTTCGTGGGCACACTCCTAAGAGGTGATAGGTCTTGGGCGACATTAGGGTTTTCTCACCATGTTCGGGCTAGTTTTTAAAAGGCAAGGCGTTTACTAACAGTATAGTCGCTTTAGTAGGGGTTTTGTCTCCTGCTTTCTCGTTTATCCCTAGCAGCCAAGTAGTAAGGTAGCAATCCTAGTTGTTTTGACTGTTTGACTAGATTAGAACACGAAAGGAGAATTAGACACATATGAACCTTTCTCACTCATTGTCCTCCTACCTAGTTGTACTACACTAGTTATATTTTAGTTATCTCAATTAGTTATGTTTGAATCATCCAATAGACCTAGAATTACCCCTCAGGCTTTTCTTGCACCGTCACTAATCTTTCGTGGTTGCACTAAGAAATACCAACAAGCATTTTTGGCACTATTGACGGGGATTACAAACCTGGTAAATGACATTAAGATTTGTCAACAAGCATTTCTAGCACCACTGCCGGGGATTACAAACCCGGTAAACGACGTTAAGATTTATCAACAAGCATTTCTGGCACCATTGCCAGGGAAAGCACAGCCTAGAAATTTTAATAAGATCAAAACTAGAAATCTATCAGCAATTTAGTATCAATTAGCTGTAGTGCGGTTTACCCTTTGCCTTTGGTTCTCTTTATTGTGAAGCTAGGTAGTGTGTGAGTGAATTCCAATTCAAAGGCAACCACACTATTGAATTCACTCAGGGAAGGAGGCTCAGCACCAATGCTCAATCAGTCAATGGCTACATCATCAATCGCCGATTTCTCAACTCCCTTAGTCACTCATGTCATCATTGGACCAAGAGTGGAGGTAAGAGAAGTCAACTTTGAGATCAAGCCATCATTAATCACTATGGTGCAAGCCAATACATTTTGTGGGAAGCCACATGAGGATGCAAATGCACATCTCCAGCACTTTCTGGAGGTGTGTAGCACTATTGCCATCAGAGGGGTCATAGCTGATGCCATATGTCTTTGCTTATTCCCATTCTCCCTGCTTGGGAAGGCGAAGCAATAGTTTTACACTCAGCCCAATGATGTCAATACCTGGAGTAGGTGTGCCAATGCATTCCTCACGAAATTCTTCCCAATGGGCAAGACATCTGCTCTGAGGGCTAAGATTTCAAGCTTCCAACAATAGGCAGAAGAGACTATTCCTGAAGCATGAGAATGTCTCTAGGAGTACATTCAGGAGTGTCCACATCATGGAATTAAGGAATGGCTCCTGATTCAAGGTTTCTATCATGGGCTAACTCCAATAGCCCATAGCCACCATGATGCCGCTGTAAGAGGAGCATTCACATCTCTCAATGTCACACAAGCCAAGAATCTCATTGAGAACATAGTGAAAAATCAAGGATGAAATGAAGAACATCCTCAACCCAAGAAGAGAGGCATGGAAAACATTGAAGAGGTAGATGCCATCTCTCAAAATATGGAGCTCTTGATGAAGAAATTGGATGAACGAGCCAAATTCAAGAAAGATTGAGAGGCCATCCAACAATATGCTTCTGCATGGGCAATTGAAACAAATCAATGGTGTGAGGTGCAAGATGCAAGCCATGAAGTCATCTACGCCATCAACAGTGGGCGACCTCAGCAAGAAGGAATGACTTTGCGCTTCAAAGGCCAAGGTAATACTAGCAAACCCAATTAGCCTTCACTTAAAGATCTTGTCATAAATCAAGCTAAAATCAATGAAGATATGAATAAAAGATTGCTAGCCAATGACAAGACTCTTCAATCATTAACTGCTAAGGTGGATTCCCTTGCTTCTTCTGTTAAAGATCAACTGAACTTTAATAGAGTATTATGGTCTCAAATAGCACAAATTGCTATGACTGTTCCATCTTCTATAAATTCTTGCAATACTTTAAATGCGGTGACCACGAGAGGGGGTAAGACCACTCGTGATCCACCATATCCTAACATGACAAGGAAAAATGCAAGAAAGGACAAGGAAGATAAGGAAGAACAAGAAGAAGAAGAAGAGGAACTGCCATCCAAAGAAGAAAACACCAAGTTGCATGGAAAGACAGCTCCACATGAGTTCTATGACACCAACATATTGCTGCCCTTCCCGAGAACAAGGAAACAAACAAACGATGAGCAATTTGAGAAATTCATTGTGGTAATTCGTCAATTATATGTCAATATTCCACTACTTGATCAATACAGGTTCCAACCTATGCCAAGTATCTGAGAGACATCCTCAACCACAAATGCCCACTGCCAACAGCAGAGGTAATTAAACTAACTAAAAAATGCAGCGTGGCTATACTAAACCAACTGCCAGAAAAGAAGAAGGATCCTGGGTGCCCCACCACCAATTGCTCCATTGGGACACAGCACTTTGAGCATGCACTGTGCGACTTGGGAGCAAGTGTCAGTGTCATGCCAAAGGTAGTCTTTGATCAACTAAATCATGTTGTTTTGTCCCATACATCAATATACTTGCAGCTTGCAGATCACTCAATTCACCATCTAGCAGGGGTAGCTAAAACATCCTCGTTAAGATACGTGATTTCTTCGTCCCCGCGGATTTCGTGGTACTCGATATGGAAGTAGACAAGAAGATTCCACTAATCCTCAGGATACCATTTCTTAGCACCGCCAATGCACATATTGATGTTGGAGCTAGAGAAATTCAATTCACCATGGATGGGACCCAAGAAAAATTCCACTTCAAACCCAAGGTAGCATAGTGCTTGCTGATCATGGCAATGGATTTGGCACCTGTTACTCTAGTAGCCAGAACCAAGAAGAAGCCTAATCTAAGACCACAGCCAAAATGCAAGCAAATATGGAAGAGGAAGGCGATCCAACCAGTGACAGTTCCCAAGAAAATTCCTACACCGGTCCAAGGAGAAGGTCCCACTGCAAGGATTTAATGAAATAACTCTTACATCAAGGTAAGTACACTAACACTTAATTAAGCATTTACTCTTCAGCATTTATTTTACTTCATTTACTCATTTTGTTCTAGCATTTTAGTTCCAACCTTTTTTTCTCGACTTTTATTAAGTTTAAAAACTAATAAAAATATTCAATAAACCTCCTAAGCAAACATGGCGCCAGGTGGGACCCATAGGGGGCGACCTCTCCATGGTGTCTATCACCTACCACCTTTTGTCCTTTGCCAAAGCTTGCCATGCCATGCAATGACTCACCCACAAAACATAATTTCCAGTATGCAATGGTACATGGTTCCACTTGAACATCTTTGCAAAGCATGCATGGCAACCTTTCAGCTTGTGCAGTCAATTTTCTGTGCATAGACATGTCCTGGTGAGAGGATAGACTGACCATAACCTCATGGGAGGAAATGAGGGCATCAACCGACACCATGGTGGGCCTCACCTTCTTTCGTCCTCTAAGCATGAGTTGTTCCACAAACCTAGGCTGAGTGATAGCTTTCGATTCCCATCCTAAGAGCTAGAACCTCATTTTCTCTTATCTCTGCTTTAGTAAAATATGGGGAGAGGTGTGCACGACAAACATAAGTGGATCTAGAGTGAATCATTCATGACAAAAATCCATATCCTTCCTAAATCCATAAGCAAATCATCCTTTGGAGGAATCCATCCCGTGAAACATTTCATGAGCAAACATCCACCAGCTAGTCATGTCTTGCTCCCTCCTTTCAATCATCACTCACTCAAGAAAGTATTCCATGAGCAAGCATCCAAAGGAGAGAAAAATTGGTGCTCCTCCAGACATGTAATGAATCACACTGACTCACAATTTTGGCACCTAGCAAGTAGAGGTAAATGGGGGGTCGGCCAACACCTGCCCTATGCACCCACATGCCTCCTTTTTCTCTCCCTTTATACCCATGAGCATGAGCAAAGTGCCATCTACTCTCTAGTCATTTCTTGCCTCCTCCTTTTGTTCCTTTCCCCCCTCCATCATGCATGGTTCTTTGAGAAAGAAACCAAAAGACAGGAGAGTGGGAAACCAGACATAGGAAAGCAGTCCACTTCACTCACTCTAGCATCTCATGAATTTTGGAGGAAGTAGGGGGTCGGTCGATGCCCACAAAGTGCACCTAGCACCTGCAGTCTCTCTTCCTACTTACTCTCTCACTCAGAAACACTTCACTCCATCCAAACACTCCAGAAAACTTTAACATTCTCAATATTCAAGGAAGCAAGAAGAGGTAAACACCGGTAAGGAAATCACTTAACACTAACCTCTCTTGTCCAAGTGGTGTTCGTGTTTCTTCCTTAACAGACATGAAGAACCCATTCAAATCCATGACAAGGAAGGTACATACAACTTTCAGTAGGAGCTCATCAAGACATTCACGCCAATCTATCAGCTCGAGAGGTGAACCATCCTTCCATGACACTGAGGAGCAAGCATACAAGGAACACATGCAACAAGATGAAGAACAACTAAATGAAGAAGCACAACAACTATGGACGTAAGACCAAGAAACTGGCCTTTGGTTAACTGCTTAAGAAATGGTCATCCTCAACCAAATTTGTCACCATGATTTTGAGCACACCAAAGTATTTGACCCTCAATTCCTCCATCGTACAGGTATGGATGAGGAATTCTTTGATGTTTTTGGTGCAATTGGATGGGGTGAATTTTAGGAATTTGCTGAATATCCGGGTAGTAAGCTTCTTACTTTAGAATTCATGTGCACTGTAAAACCAACTAAAATGTCCATTTATTTTTGCTTATGTGGTAATGATTTAATCTTGATTGGGAAAACTTTTCTGTATGTTTCGGTTTTATTAATTGTACAACTAATATTGAGCATGCCACCAAGAACTTTAATAAGTGAGAATTTTGGTATGAGATAACTGGGGAGAATGTTATTGGGAAAGCACAACCACGCACTAGCCATATTTGCAATCCCGCTTTACGGTTCATGCAAAAGTGGATGGGTGTCGGCGTGAGGAACCCGGGGGCGTCCTAAGCCAACGAGTAAACGTATGTGTGTGTAACCCGTTCGGATGGTGATGCAAGAAGAACACAGCAATTTATCCTGGTTTAGGCAAAGAAGGCCCTACGTCCAGCGGGGGGAGAAGATTTGTATTATCTTGCACCTAAGTGCTTGTACAGGGGCGAATACAAGCAAAGGAGAGAATTCGAGGGGGGTCCGAGTATAGAGCGAAAGAGTTATTCAGAGTCTAGGAGTCTGCCTAGGCATGTGTTCGGTTGTTCATGAGATTGTTCTCTGGAGTTCGTTCTCCCTTTTTTTCGATTGGGCCTCCTGGCGCCCCCTTTTATAGGCCAAGGGGAGGCACAGGGGGCCAGATATCCTGGTTCGATGACGCGGTGGTGACGTCGCGGGTCATGGTGGTCAACTCGAGGCCTCTGTAGAGACGTGCGCTGAGCATGGCTTGTTCTGTAGCAGCGTGGCTCGGAGTTGACAGGCGTCCTTCGGAGACGTGGTTGCTGACCGACGAAAGAAGTGATCCCCTGTAGAGGACGTGCGAGTTCCTATTGGGGTTGCATCGGGAGTTGTTGGCGTAGCTTTTGAAGTCGATGTAGGTTGACCGGAGGGCGTCGATGCGTACTCGAGGCCCAGTCGAGGGGTAGCCTCGAGCGTAGTGGTTGAGCGGATAAGATTGAATTTAGGGAATCCGATGTCGGTTGTTTGTCGCGTAGCACGTCGAAGGGTGGCCTCGAGCTGCCTAACAGTGCTGAGTACGGTGTAATAGTGCCATGCAGACCGATGCACGTCCTCAGTATGGGCAGTAAAGCGGGATTCGACCGCTGTATGGACCACTGTGCGGACACTATAGCCATACGATTTGACGAGGTTAGGTAGTTTTGCATTAAATGCGCTATCGGACGCACCTGGAGTTGGAGGATCGAGGGGGGCTTGACCCTTGTCGTATCGAGGCGTCCGTCCCACCGGGGCCTCGACACTTGACGCGGGTCCCCCCTCGAGTGATCATCGGCTGGTGACATCAGTGATTTGTCGAGGGTTGCGGCAGAAGATAAGTACTCTGTTGTGGGTCGGCCCAGTGTGTATTTGCTGGTGGGCCCCGGTGGGTCGAGGATGTACGGTCTGGTCTTGCACGTGTTTTTTTGAGGGTCCCGCAAGATTAATCTGAGGGTAAACTTGGGGTTCAACCGAAAACAAGGAAGGTTTAGGTTAGCCCTTTTCTCGGTAATCGACAGTAGCCCCCGAGGCTTCGTGTAAGTGTTGATACTTACACGGAGGCTCAGTTGAATGGACTCGGAGTGTTGGTCGTATTCCGAAGGGTGCGCGCGAGCACACCCTTCGGTTGTAGCCCCCGAGGCCTCGGGTGAGTAGAATACTCGCCCGAGGTCTTTCATTTTTCGTTTGGTTGATGCGTGCTCGAATGATCGAGCCCCCGGGTGGATGGATCCTCTTTCATCGAGGCCACCTGGTTGCGAGTCCACTCCTTAGCTTCTTTCATTGAAGCTGGTCAGGTGCGAGCTTGACTTTTTTGTTCGACCCTCATGAACCCTTTCGATCAGGTAGAGGGGGGAGAAGCGTTGTGCTACCCATGCTCGGGCGAGCATCAACGTCTCAGGTGAGCCACTATCGGGAAATTCAAGTAAGAGCTCGTGCCCCATTCGATAGGGGTCGACTAGTGGCCCTGAGGCGCTCTTATTCGAGCAAAACAGTGGGTCCCACGGATGCCAAACCCTTTTGATCGGGTCCGGTGGCTCGATGCCTCCCCTTGAGGGGATTCCGTCGTGGTCCCTTAGTTTTTCCTTGAATGTGTCTGAGGGGGCCTCGAGAATTTGTTCTCGAGCAAGGGACTCGCGTTGGCCCCCTCGGTCACCCCTAACTTCGGTACTCAAGGGCGGCTGTCGAACCCTTTTCGAGGGCCAGCCTTCGCTCCCTGGAGGTTTCGAGGGCCTGGGCCCGTATCCCATATCGTGGGAAGATCCGTCTGTGGATAACTCCTCCTGTCCATCACACGTGCCTTTTTACGCAGAAGCCGGAGCGGCACGGTAGTGGATGATTCCTGTACTTGAAGCGCATTTCGAGGAGGATAACTGTCAGTTCTCGTTTTTCAAGAAAAGATTCGAAGCGGCGCGGCCGTAATATCACGGGAGTCGGAACGGCGCGGTCATGGTGGAGCCGGCATGACGCCTGATTCATGGATGCTTGACGTGTGTCCATGGTCGATGGCAGTCGAGGGGGTGAATGCGAAACAGCCCTATCCATGACGCACTGGAATCGAGAGGAGAGTGCTTTGGGCGCATTTAATGCGGGGACTTACTGGTCGGACAAGCGTCAGCCGTCCGTCGGTCTTTGAAAAAGAAGATGAAGGGTACACCGTCGAGGAGGGCGGCGATGGAGATGGCGGAGCAGGCCTATAGGGCAAAACTGGGCGAAGGTGCCCGTATAAATAAGTTAGTTTTTGTAACTTATATTCAGTGTGGCTTCAAGGGCCTTTAAAACATCTATGCATCTATCGTAATGCATTTGGATATTTTAAGGTCGAGCCTTCTCTGTTTTCTTTCGCCTAGATTTTGCTTTTTTGACTAAGTGTTCAACGCATGCTCGTATCCCTCAAGGGGGAAGCGAGTGAAGGTACCATAGCCCTGAGGCGTAGGAGAGCTCCCGGCTCAACAGCCCTTGACCCTTAGGGAATTCGAGGCATTTTCTACTTAGTCACGAAGCGTATCTAGGCGTAGGAAAGAAGAGACGCTCGAGTTTTGATCACCTGACTTTTGCTTTTCGACTAAGTGTTCGACACATGCTCGTGTCCCTCGAGGGGGAGCGAGTGGGGGTACCGTAGCCCTGAGGTGTAGGAGAGCCCCAGGCTCGACACCCTCGACCCTTAGGGAGTTCGAGGCATTTTCTACTTAGTTGCAAAGCAAAAGGAGGCGCTCGAATTTTGAAAAATCGTTCATATTTTTTAGGAACTTAGGGGGTTCCCCCCGTTAGCCCCCGAGGGAGGCTCGACTCTAGCGAGACAGGGTTGAGGCTACCTCTTGCATGCACAATAATAAGTTTGAACTTATAATCAAAAGTACTTCTTATACTTGTCATGCGAAAATATACGAAACATGCGAGAATGTACAAGGGTATCGATGCCCTAGGGGTAGAAACGACGTAGCTGTTCGATGTTCCATGCGTTGGTGAAGATTTCGCCTTTGTCATTAGCGACGTAGCTACACCACGGGGAATCCATCGTCCGTGTCATCGTTCTTGTTGTCAGGCTCTTCCTTTTCCTCTTCCTTCCCTCGAACCGTACCCCCAAAATGCCTTTTGAGCATCCGGCAGTTTTCGAGGGTGTGATTGGCCTGGCCCTTGTGATATGGGCATGGTTTCTTGAGCATCTCATCGAAGAGGCCCTTTTTGGGAGGGCCTCGAGGCTTCTTGCGCTCGACAGCCGCCACGAGGTCGTCGTCGGGGGCGTCTTCGCGCTTGCCTCGTGGGTTCTTCTTCTTCTTCTTGCCCCCTTTCTTGCCGCCCTGGTTCGAACCCTCAGGGTTGGCCGCCTTGGCTTGCGTTTGGCCTTTGCCACCGTCGAAGAAGGCGCCGACGGCCTCTTCTCCGGCGGCAAAGTTGGCCACGATGTCCATCAATTCGTCAGCGGTCTTTGGGGGAGCACGCCCGAGCTCCCGGACCAGTTCCTTGCATGTGGTCCCGGCAATGAAAGCCAGGATCACCTCTTCGTCGGTGACGTGGGGAAGCTCAGTGCGCTGCTTGGAGAAATGTCGAGTAAAGTCACGGAGGGATTCCCCAGGCTTCTGTCTGCAGCCTCGGAGTTCCCACCTGTTGCCTGAACGCACATAGGTGCCCTTGAAGTTCCCCTCGAAAACCCTGGCTAGTTTGAACCAGTCATAGATTTGGTTAGGGGGAAGCTCCTCGAGCCACCGTCGTGCGGTGTCGGAGAGAAAGAGTGGGAGTTGTCGAATGATGGCGCTGTCATCACAGGCCCCACCAAGCTGGCATGCCAGCTTGAAGTTGGCAAGCCAGAGCTCAGGCTTTGTCTGACTGTCATATTTGATGAGACTTGTCGGGGGTCTGAAGGGGCTAGGTAGCGGCGTGCTGCGAATCGCACGGCTGAAGACTCGAGGTCCCGGCGGATCCGGGGATCGACGTTAGTCCTCATCGCTGTCGTAGCGTCCACCCCGATGAGCACTATAGCCTCGCACCTCAGCGTCACCGCACTTGCGTCTGCGGTGTTCGTTGATGTCGTGACGCGCATCGTGGGGCTCGCGATTGTCACGAACGCGATCGTGGTCCGGGACTGCCCCCTTCGAGCGGGAGGAGTCTACCGGCTGGGTCGAGGCCTGCCTCTCATGCCGCGAGGGTTCGTGGTGTTGCCCTGAGGCCGCACCTCAACGCCTCGAGGCAGAACTTTTGGCCTGCTAGATGGCGGCCACCTCGAGAAGGCCCTGGATCTCCTGTTGGACTCGTTGGGCTTTAGGATTCGAGGGGGCCGGCATGTTGCGGAGAAGCATGGTTGCCGCGATGACATTCTGGCTAGCTCGATTGAAGGCGGGATGTGCAACCGTATCCACGCCCACAATCTGCCACTGTACTTGCCGTGCTCGAGCCCGAGCCCCTCCGCCTGGGGGATTGCGATTGTCTTGCTCGAGGGTACACTCGAGCTGGCGCAGTCGGTCTTTGTCTTCGTCGATTTTGGCTCGAAGCTCCCGGACCTGCGCGAATTGGGCGATGCGAGCGCCCTACGAATCGTACGGGTCATTGGTCACTGCAGGGGGCCCTTCCTCCTGTCCCGCCAGGAGGAGGGGCCCACCTGTTGCAGCCGGTGGTGTGGACGTCTCTGCGGGATCGGCGTCATCGTCGCCCGATGCGGCGACTATATCGACATGAAAACACTCTCGCGTGGGATCATAGTAGCTGGGGTCGTAGTCGGAGTCAGAGTAGAGCAGGCAAGGCATGATGGTCCGCCCAAATTGTTCCACTTCCAGCCACCTTCGAAGCGCGTGAGGGCAGGCATCGCGTGGGCGAGGGTTAATTGGGCGTTCAGGGGCCAGTACCGGTATCTCCCGGCGTGCTGTTACGCGTGGGGGGTCCAGTCCGTTCCCTGTCTGCTCCAAAACCCGAGCGCACGATAGTGGAGTATCTTGAAATGGCATTGTCGAGCCCAAATGGCAGTGCCGGTCGGACGGCAAACTGCTCATGGGGCAAGAGAGCCGTAGTTGTGAGGGGAGCGTTCACCTGGGGAGAAGCGTTCAACCCTGGCGAGCGCTGCCCCACGTCAGGCCTTACGCGTAGTCATGGGAGCCTCCGGGCCAGAGAGCTCAAGTCATCCGTCGAAGACGAGGAGGGTGTGACAACCGTGGTCGCACGGCGGCGCCGCCCGCCCTGCGATCCACGTCTCCTTCTTGATTGGGAAGCGTGGTGGTGAGGACGACGCGGGGCTCCTCGCGGACTCCCTGAAGTGCCCCCGCTTGGGTGCTCGATTGAGAGCAGGACCATGTCATGGCTCGTGTCGAGCGACATGAACTCCAGACTCCCAAACCAGATCACCGAGCCGAAAGGGAGCGATGATACAAAGTCCGCCATCCGGACAAAGCGGTTTGACACACAAGCCCCCTACCTGGCGCACCAACTGTCGACGTGAGGAACCTGGGGGCGTCCTAAGCCAACGAGTAAACGTATGTGTGTGTAACCCGTTCGGATGGTGATACAAGAAGAACACAGCAATTTATCCTGGTTCAAGCAAAGAAGGCCCTACGTCCAGCGGGGGGAGAAGATTTGTATTATCTTGCACCTAAGTGCTTGTACAGGGGCGAATACAAGCGAAGGAGAGAATTTGAGGGGGGGTCGAGTATAGAGCGAAAGAGTTATTCAGAGTCTAGGAGTCTACCTAGGTGTTGGCGCAGCTTTTGAAGTCGATATAGGTTGACCGGAGGGCGTCGATGCGTACTCGAGGCCCAGTCGAGGGGTAGCCTTGAGCATAGTGGTTGAGCGGATAAGATTGAATTTAGGGAATCTGATATCGGTTGTTTGTCGCGTAGCGCGTCGAAGGGCGGCCTCGAGCTGCCTAACAGCGCTGAGTACGGCGTACTAGTGCCGTGCAGACCGATGCACATCCTCAGTATGGGCAGTAAAGCGGGATTCGACCGCTGTACGGACCACTGTGCAGACACTATAGCCATACGATTTGACGAGGTTAGGTAGTTTTGCATTAAATGCGCTATCGGACGCACCTGGAGTTGGAGGATCGAGGGGGGCTCGACCCTTGTCGTATCGAGGCGTCCGTCTCGCCGGGGCCTCGACACTTGACGCGGGGTCCCCCCTCGAGTGATCATCGGCTGGTGACCTTAGTGATTTGTCAAGGGTTGCGACAGAAGTTAAGTACTTTGTTGTGGGCCGGCCCAGTGTGTATTTGCCGGTGGGCCCCGGTGGGTCGAGGATGTACGGTTTGGTCTTGCACGTGTTTTTTCGAGGGTCCCGCAAGATTAATCTGAGGGTAAACTCGGGGTTCAACCGAAAACAAGGAAGGTTTAGGTTACCCCTTTTCTCGGTAACCGACAATGGGAGCCACTTTGTTCCCTAGAGAAGACATAAGAACTATTAGGGAAATTGATAGTGTAATTCTTTATGGCATGGTTCATAAAATTCGCATATCACCTATGAAAGCCATGGTACAACACTGGATTCCGCACCATCAAGGATAGGTTCTTTTGACTTCACCTCTATAATTACCAAGTTTTGTACCAATCCTTGTATACTTAATGGTTTCAATGATGATATAACCACTCCTAGAATTGTCTTAAAGAAGGAGTATTTTTATTCAAGGACATGTTATTTGCGGGTGGCCCCAATGATATAATTGAATTTAAATTCTAAAAAATAGAAACAAGACTAACTTTGCCATGCCTAGAATTAAAACTGTATGGGGGCCACCCATTGATTCCTAACCTTCCTGGGACTGGAGGACGTGCAAGTTTTTTAGGTCCATTCACACATGGAAAGGCACGACCTACAGAGCATAATGATTTTGATGACGACAGTGACTATGCAGGCACTTCAAATGCCATGCATACTTCCCGTTTCGGAGGGAGACACAGGTCTAGGGCACAAGTTGCCCAGGTTTCCCTCTCTTCTTCACAGGAAGCTGGATCCCGCAGCGAACATCATGACATAAATCTAATAAACACACAATTTGCTTCACTGCGCACTGGTCATGAAGCTATCCACAATGCCATAGTGCAGACGTAGCAGCAGCTCCAAAAATATCAGAAAGCAAGTGGTAGAAACTGGGCCAATCTTTATGCACACCACAACATGCCAATACCACCATATATTCCCCAGTATCCACAACAGCAGCCACATCCATACCCACCTCCGCAGTATCCTCCACAATATCCTCCATAGTATCCACCTCACTACCCACCATATCCATATCCACCTTATTGAGATGCCATGGGAAGGTACAAGCTTGGGGGAGATTCTCTCCCCCACTATGGTAAGTATTCTTACTTTTTCTTCATGCAAGTTTAATTATTATTCTATATATAACAAAAATGATAAAAATGCCAAAAATATTTCCTAGGTTTATTTTTGCTTTCTGAGGTTTTATATATGTCATGCATGTTCATCTCTCTCTTGGAAATGATGAATAATTGCTCTGTTAATGTTTCCTTAGTACCTAGTGTATAACTTAATATTTCCTTGAGTATGGAACACTTGGCTCACACATACCACCATGAGCCCGAATACTTCTGTGGGATGCAAGTGCTAGAACTAAGTCTAAGTTATTGTGAGATATGAGATAGTGAAACAAGAGCTACTATAATATTATTCTAAGCATGTGTGACTACCGGAGTTTTATTCTTAAAAATTACTAAAAAAACTTAATTGTTCCTCAATGGTGATAAATTCCTACCACAGCCTTATATGCTCTACATAATTACAACCCTTCCACATAGGCTATTTGCTTTGTGTTGAGTGTTGTCAAATCTTGTTGATCCTCCTAAAAGATTTTTCATGCCTCTAAGATCAAGATCACATGCACGCCACATATATTTTGTTGCTTCTACACTGGAAGTACGCACAAACATGTTATCCATTCTTACTAGCAAAATAGATTGCTCCATGATTAAAATTTTAGTATCTCTCTCCAAGTATGTTTTATTTGATGAGACACAAAAAGGCTAGGCAAAATAAATATATATAAGGACACATGAAACTCCTTAGTCAAAAAAAAGCTAGCCATGTCTCAATAGAAATAGAGATCTCTTAGCAAATAAAGGAGTAATCTAGTCCACCACAATACCACACACTTGCACATCTTGATCTAGGGGTATGACACTTCTCTTCAAGGATCTGAGCTTTGACTCTGATGCAAAGTAAGTATGCTATCTCCTTCTATTCCTACCTTGAGCTCCACATAAGCCTTTTTAGAAGTAGGATAGAAAAAGGGCAAACTTACTTTGTTCCTTGGTGAGGAATCATACACCATTTGAGCAACATGAGAGTACCATATGAGGAACATTAAGTTTTATTTTGAAAAATACTGCAAAACCTCTTGTATGAAACTTGCAGGGAACAAGAAAATTAGTGCTCGAGTTTAACTATTCTGTCCCCTAACCGCCCAAGACAAAGGGAAAGGCCATAAGCCCCATGAAGGACTAAGGTAATATGGGTGAGTTTCCATAGCCAAATTTTTCATGCTAAGTGAAATATTTTGTTATTTACATGTTACTCTTGAAATATGAACATTGTAGCAACTCCTAATCCACAGAGACTAATTTTAATTATTTGCTCGAGACGAGCAATAGTTAAGCTTGGGGGATCTTGTTGATGGTGGATATGCCATAAAATTCCACCTCAAAACATCGTCAATAGTCTTGGAAACAGAGGAAGAGTAACATGACATAGACATATTTTATCAATAAATTGGTACCACTTGTACTCTTAGTATTTGGATGTAGGAACAATCAAAATGGAAGAAAATGGGCACCTGGACCCACCATAGGGGGTCGGCCGACCCCACCATGGGGAGGTCTAGGGCCCCATGACGTGGCATGATCCATGGGAAGCCTCAAGGAGTCATCCTCCACCCTCATATCACAATTGTGCTTTCATTCAAGGGTAAGAGATGAAGATACATGGATTCATGGGCCCACAACAAAAGATACGAAATGATCCAACACATGAGACTTGCTCAATGACGAGTGGGGACACCAGGAAAAGCAAGCTGGTGGGCCCACCCTGTGAGTGAGGGGTCGGTCGACCCCCTCAATGTGGGCCCCGACCTCCAGCTTGCTCCACCGACTTCCTGCATGCTGCCATGCGATGCTCATAATCCTAAACGTCCATCTACGTCAGTTACTAAGGTGGTTTATCCAAGGGTGGAGAGATGGGGAGCACAAGGATCGCTGACGTGGCACCCCCTCTACTCCTCCTATAAATATAGGCTGCCGCTCAAAACATGATTCATCTCATGATTCTTTCATGAGCCAAGTGAGATACCAGTAATTAGTCTTCTAGTTGTAGTTTAGTCTAGTGTGGGAGCTAGAGTTGAGTCGAGCGAAGCTTAGGGTCTCTGAAGTCATCTTCTGGAGAGTCTGGTATTGCTCTTGTATCTTTCTCTTGTAAGACTTTCTTTATTTAGTATAATATTCTTCTTCTACTTTTCTGAGTATTTACTTTGTGCAATATTATTCTTGTAATAGTGTTGTAGTGCTCTAGTTTATCTTATAGTAGTTACACACTAGATTGTAATCCTATAAACAACTCCTTGGTTGTTTACCATCACCTGTAATAGGGGCTCTAGTTGAGTCGTATATTCGACTAGAGTAGTGAGAGTTAGCGTAAGTGTGGTGCTTAGGCTAAATCTTACCTTTGGTTGTTGCTGGTCCGCACGGATAGTTTGTGGGTGCACTCCCGAGAGGTGACAGGTCTTGGGTGGCATTAGGGTTTCTCACCAAGTTCGGGCTAGTTCTTAAAAGGCAAGGCATTTACTAAGAGTATAGTCACTTTAGTAGGGGTTTTGTCTCCTGCTTTCTCATCTATCCCTAGCAGCCAAGTAGTAAGGTAGCAATCCTAGTTGTTTTGACTGTTTGACTAGATTAGAACACGAAAGTAGAATTAGACATACATGAACCTTTCTTACTCGTTGTCCTCCCGCCTAGCTGTACTACACTAGGTATCTTTTTGTTATCTCAATTAGTTATCTTTAAATCATCACCTTCCTTCTACCTTTTCATTTATCACCCCCTCTACACTAGTTGTTGTTAAATTGAGATAAGAGTCAAAAACATTTCAAGCTACCGCTTTCCCTTGGGATAAATATAAATTACGATACCTTGAAATACTCTCGGGTGAAGTGCTACAGTGGTACATTCTGTGCGCTTATGGAATCATCCAATAGACTTAGAATTACCCCTCAGGATTTTCTCACGCCATCACTAATCTTTGGTGGTTGCGCTAAGAAATACCAACAAGCATTCTGGTGTCGTTGCCAGGGATTACAAACCAGGTAAACGATGTTAAGATTTGTCAACAAGCATTTCTAGTGCTGTTGCTGGGGATTACAAACCTGGTAAATGATGTTAAGATTTGTCAACACTAGCCTTATTCGGATTCGATCCCCTTCTTTGAGTGCCACAAGCGGCTGTAGGGGCCAGATCTGGACCATCTATGACCAGGATCTAGTACCCTTTCATGGAGGTCGGCCGTACCAGTTCTATGACCAGGATAATAGGAGGGCGGTGGCTACGATGCAGCATAGTTAGGAAACACAGAAGGTACTCAGATTCATTTTATTATTATGCGTGCTGTATGCTAGTGGTTGTACCATGGATCTGTAGATGGTGATGGGGTTTTATGTTTCTTAGTTTATTGTATCTCACATGCATGTAGTTCAAGTTATGGCTTCCATATAAGCTATAGCTAGGCGCCTAATTTGCATCCTCTTGCTCTGTTTTGTTGACATTTGGTAAAATGTTTAACTCCTAAAAATTCCTTTGAAATCTAGATGTTAAACTCTGGAATATCTCCCTGAAGCACGGGAGCATATTCTGGAAGATCCAGCACCTCTTCCAATCGCGGTGCTTGTTCAAATCTTATCCTATTGTGAGTGTAGTGGGATTGCTGTAGGTAGCGGTGCAATTTATTTCTTTGCTGTCTTCATACCAATGCAATTTGTACATTCATGCTGCTTAAGTTTGTTTCTCCAGTTTTAGCCTCTGGGGTGAACAAGAGCCCCCAAGCAGACCCTGCCAGCAAGGCAAAAGGCGGCATCAATATGGGTCCTGCTGGACTCCTCTCCAAGCGAGTTAATTTAGCTAGCCCATTAGAGTTGTAGCAGCATCTTGGAGTTGTAACTTTGTGCAAAAGTCCTCACGCACAAGGCGAACAAAGCCTAGTGAGGGATTGGCCACATCAAGGTGACCTTGGCCATGCTGAAGAGGAGGCTCCCCCTCCACACCCGTAGAAAGACCCAACTTGCAAAGGTTGGTTTTAACTTAGCCATGTCTATCACTCAATTCGCACTATTTGATATCCATGATAGTATCTTTTTTAACAATCTGAATGTATGAAAACTGGTAGTATCATTATTGCAGAGAATGGGAGGAAGCCCAGGCGACCAACTAGCGGACTTTTGCTTAAGAAAATGACCCGAGCAATGGGAGCAAGGTTGCCCATCTCAGTTGTAATGGGGAACAAAGGGCCACATGATCCATTTCAAGCTGCCAAGTTTGCTTTAGACATAGCTGTTGCTGTGAGATTTGAAGTACCAATTTTTCCACACTGGAAATATTACCAGTAATGTCCGGGCCTAGCACACTTTAGTCACTTTGTGGCCAAGCTATCTTTAAGTCTATATCATCAGTTGATATTCAAGTCTACAATGTGTAACTAAGTAATGGATTTGTTTTGCATTCCCACATCTACAGTTGAGGCTAGCCATTGACCTCAATGATGAGGTGACAAGAGAAGCGTGCGTGAGTGAGTCTTGTACACGACAGGTGCGATACCGATTGACGAGAAACTACTTCAACAGCATTCCTCGTGATTAGATGACAGATGAGAAAGACATCTCATGTCCCTTGCATGAGTGAGGCACAGTGGTTGGTGCTCATCAAAATGTGGTCAAAGAACAAGGGGTGTGTGTGCGCGTGCTTTTGCATGTGTGTCTGCGTGCGCGTGTGTGATTCTCTATGTGTGAGTGTGTGTTTTTGTGCGCGCGTGTTTGTGTGTGTGTGTGTGTGTGGGTGTGTGGGGGTGTGGGTGTGCGGGAAGTCATTGTTGTATTTTCTACTGTTTCTGTGCTCTACTTGGGCTGTAGTCTTACACAATTATGGTTATACTCAGAGCAGAACAAGCGAAACTGTGCAAAAGCCAAGGGGCACCATCAGACAGGGTCTCGCTCTGATGTTGCTCGTGACCAGGCATATGTAAGTGATGACTGTGATACTCTATTTTTATTTAGATACGTAATGCCTTAATATTAACCGAAAGACATTTGCAATTTTAACAGATAGACAAGAAAAAAAGGACAAGCAGGACATGATCATGACATACTCATAGGACAATGTGAGCAACCTCATGAAGATGTTCATGTAGCAAGAGAATTAGCTATAAGTACCTTCACTTGCTTTCCTTGAAATCTGCTGAAATCATTGCCATAAAGAAGGAAAAGCACTAGGAGTCCAAAGCCGCACCATCATTTTGAAGTTATAATATTGCAACTATTGATATCCTATCTGTGCATTGTGCCTATGTAATCTCTATTCTCAGTAGGCTAAGGAAAGACCTATGCAGTAGTTATGATACAGTCTCTAGGTTCTATGATTTTAAAGCCTTGCACAGTCTATAACCTAATGTTTCCTCCTCGGTTTTCGCAGGAGCCAATGCCTAGTGTAGTTGTTCTGACGTCTCCTCCTGGGCAAGCTCCTCCAGTACATGAAGAACATGAAGATCCGTGATGATGCTGCTCGAGGAACAACTTGTAGCTCAAAAGCAATTTTTAGCTGCCCTTGCTGAAGAGTTGGGTGAACTCAGGATGTCGACTGAACAGGCTATTATGGAGTTAGAGGAATTCAGGAGGCTGCACGATGAGGATTGCAATGCGATGAGGGGGCTCTTTCACATCTACACTGGCAACTCAAGGTCTTGTTGATGACGAGCAGTGAACATGTCTAGTTTGTTTGCTATTTTGTTGTGAATTCATGGCTGCTTCATATGTGAACTCTATCAGTGGCTTGCTGCTGACCAAAATCATTGTAACTTGATTTAGATGCGAACATTATTATGCATGTATTTAGTATATTGTGCAATAGTGTTGTGATGTAAATGATTGCTTTGCACACCTCATTTCAAACTCTGGTGAATATGCCATTGTGTTGAATTACTTTTGTGATAAAATGGTATTTGAGCGTGTGGACAAAACCTGACAGGTAACGTGGGAAAACTTGCTTGCAACACATTGACGAACCAGCATTCAAAACGTGGACGACTACCATCGTGACGCATCATTTAATAAGAAACAAACATGTGGACAAAAAAACGCTACATGGTTTTAATGAACGTCTGACGCCTGTGCCAATAAAGCTTTGAAAGGTGGCACAACATTGGCGTGACACGTGGTTCGGTAAGAATGTCAAACGTGGTCCATTAGGAACATGACACGTCTTGCAATAACAAACCAACACATGGTTTAATAGTAATTTGACACATGCCCAATGAATAAATTGACACGTGCTTCTATAAAAACATGACACGTTGTCCTGTCATAATGAGACATGTTATCTAGTTAAAACACAACATATGGTCCAATAGGAGAAAGACATGTGGACAAACCTGAGGGTGCCACGTCGTTCTACCGATGTCGCCTAACCATAGCCAGGTCAGCAAACGTAGAAAGAAATTCAGACAGAATTGGTCTCAGGCTCTCAGTGACAGAAGAGGTTTCTCTGGTCCTTGCTACACGCAGGGTTATGTGCTCCTAGCATGCCAAACACACTTCCCGTCGCTGCACCCGCAGCCGTGCAACATGATCAACCACCCCAACCAGTGCCCTGTGGTAAGCGGCCGCAATTTGAACCTGCTCACCCTGGGCCTATATCTGATGGCCATCGGCGAGGGTTCAATGCGCATGCGCGGAAGCACTGGGCGGCGATCAGTTCGACGATGAGAACCCGGTGGAGCTGCACGTCTAGATCAGCTACTTCAACTGGTTCACCTTCTCCATCTCGCTGGGAGGGTTCCTGGGCCTCGTCTTCTTGGTGTGGGTGCAGGATAACAAGGGGTGGGGACTTAGCTTCGCACTTGCTGCTCTCATGGTGTTAGTCGGCACGGTCGTCGTCGCTTGTGGTTTGCCATTCTACCGCCACCAGAAGCCCATGGGCAGCCCCCTCACAAGAATCCTTCAGGTATACGTAGGCGGTAGGTCCATTCATCGAGTGAGAAATTGTTGTTAAAGAAACTAATAAAAACATGATATTTTTTTATTGAACTGAAACTTGATAAAATCTATTGTGAAAGAAAACATATTATGGAATTTTCGTGTGAATCGATTTATATTGCTGGTTTTTCTAGCTGCGTTTCGGAAGAGGAAGCTATCAATACCTGCGAATCCAATGGAGATGCATGAGCTCACTGACGGCACAGGCAAGACAGTTGAATTTATGGAGAGAACCCCAGGCTTCAAGTAAGATATAAGATGGACTTAATTCTCCACTTCTTATTAGTAACACGATCTAGTAGTACACTCGGTCAGAACGCCGTGAAAGAGTGAATACAGTGTCAGAAAGAGACATCTGAAGCAATTTGACATTTTGAACAAGATGTATAGAGATGAAAGCAGGTTAAGCCACAAACCCACGTATATAACTTAATTATGTGGCAACTCACAGCATGTCTAATAATTAAGTCTATATATGTTGATTCACGGGCTGGCCCACTTGGATCATTATAATCAAAGCTTTTAAAAAATTGATATATATATCAGGTACTATATAAATTTTAAAATATTTGGTTGTAAACATACTCCCTTCATCCATATTATAAGTCATTCTAACTTTGTTAGAAAGTCAAAGAATCTTAAGGTTGACCAAAATTAAAGTGAGAATTAGAAAGATTTATGACATCAATTATATAAATAGAGTGTAAAAATATAATTAATGATGAACCTTTAATGACACTTATTTGGTATAACAAATTTTACTCATTCCTTTTCAAATTATAAGTCGTTTTAATTTTTGATATATCTATTTTATTATAAATCTAGACATATTATTATATCTAGATACATAACAAACGGAATGTACCAAAGTCAAAGCCACTTATAGTTTGGAACCAAGGAAGTATTTTTTTATTATATGAGTTTGGTCAAATTTGAAATGTTTTGACTCTCAAAACGGTTAAAATGACTTATAATTTTGGACCAAGAGGGATCAGAATATATGGATAGACATATTAATTAATAATAGTATAAGACATATGGATGAATTAAAGGAAACAAATCTAATTTTGCGACAGAGTGCTCATTGGATGATTTTATAAGGAAACTAAACTCTTTAGATATTTGACTCCCGCTTCTGTTTGTAGATCATTTTGTCAAACTTTGGTGTCGTGATTATAGTAAAATATTGTGGTGTAAATACCCAGTTGGTGCACAGTTTGACTCAACTTATTCGTCCTCACAGACTCACATACATTATTCAAGGTTTTTGGACAAGGCGGCGGTGGACGACAGCGACAAGCGGGTGTGGTCGCTGTGCACGGTGACACAGGTGGAAGAGGCCAAGATCATCCTCCGCATGCTGCCCATTTTCCTCAGCTCCATCCTAGGCAACGTCTCGTTCCCGCTTCTCCTCGCCCTCACCGTGCAGCAGGGCGGCGCCATGGACACCCGCGTCGGCGCCACCAGCATCCCGCCAGCGAGCCTCTTCGTCGTCCCGATCGTCTTCCAGATGCTCATACTGGTCGCCTACGACCGCGCCATTGTGCCATGGCTGCGCCGCGTGACGGGGCTCGCTGGCGGCATCACTCACCTGCAGCGCGTGGGCGTCGGGTTCGTGTCCAGCGTCGTGGCGCTCGCCGTGGCCGCCGCCGTGGAGCACCACCGCAGGAGCATGGCCGCCACGGCCGCTCCACCGATGTCCGTGTTCTGGCTGATCCCGCAGTTCTTCCTGCTGGGCGTCATGGACGTCACCTCCTTCGTCGGACTGCTCGAGTTCTTCTACAGCGAGGCGTCCGTCGGCATGAAGTCTACCGGCGGCGCCATTGTCTTCTGCGTCCTTGGCGTCTCATCGTGGCTTGGGAGCTTCCTCATCCAGGCAGTCAACCACGCCACCGCACATCGTGGTGGGGGTCACGGCTGGTTCGACGGCGCGGAACTCAATGCCAGCCGCCTCAATCTGTTCTACTGGTTCCTCGCCGTGTTGGGCTCGTATCCTTCTTTCTCTACTTGCTCTGCTCGTGGAGGTACGTCTACAGAAATGATCCAAACATGCAAGAAGCACATTGGATGACGACGATACAGCATAAGGTGTAGGCTGTGGATGGTTTTAAAACATGAAAATAATAATTATCGGTTCAAAGGTGGATGGATATATATGTTTCCACCAAATAATTGTGGAACTCCGAGAGTTCCTAATATAGTCTCCAAATCTTAGATTTTTTGCCACAGTGGGAAAAAAACTCGGCTCCTCCGACTGTTCCCAGTCCACCTCGAAATCTTTTGGCACTCAAAATCATCCATGCGTGCGGATATTATATCTGCGCACCTCCCGTCACACGTATCCCCCCTTAGCGTGCGAAGGAGGAAACTCCCGTGACCTCTTTCTTCTTTCCTTCTGCTGACCGCATGGTACTGCTTGCATCCTGTTGAAGCTAGCCGCATGGTACTGCTGCTGGTTGGTGGCCTGGTTGCTAGCCTAGCCGCTGGCTGTTTCTGCTTGCTGCATGCTGCATGCTAGTTGCTGGCCTGGCCGCTTGCTGCTGCTTCTGTCAGCTCCTGCTTACTATTTGATCTTATGCATAATTATCCCATTAGCATCACTAATCTAATGACATGAACACTCTAATTTCTCAGATTAATTGGCACATACCTCAATTAATAGAAGATCATGGTTAGGGCCGATGACAGCTCCTGCCCACTTCATGCAACGAACTGCAGTGCTTCCCTGATCGGCAGGTTAGGGATGTGGGTGCTCTCACTGGAAGTCATGGATGCCTTAGAAGCCACACGTTTCCCTTTCTTATCGCATAGCATCAGTTGGGACTGGGCCAACATGAAAACGGTTATGCACCTCCGATCACGGTGCATCATTAGGAGTAGTGGGCCCATGTGTTTGCACCAAAATTTAAATTGGCAGGCGCACAGGTGAGGTTTCTTGAAGAAAACTCTGCTAGAAATCGGCTAAATGCCAGTAACAGCTGTTTATTGAAAAATCGGTTAAATTGGAGTAAAATCGGCTAACCGGGATTGGCTATCTAGGAGCACGCGAGCCACGTTAACTCCAATCCGGTTTGACGGGAGACGGCGCATTGACGGCACGTGACTCTACAGGACGGAATAGTAGGGCCCAAGTTATCAAGTTTTAGTAGTTTTTTAGTTTATTTCCTTATTTTGCAAGTCGTGTCAAGTTAGGACTTAGTCAAGCCCAGGGTATAAATATGTAAACTCTGGCACCTTATAATCTCTCTCGACAATCAATACAACAATCTTTTGGCTCCGACCAAAACCCTTGGAACTAGGAGTAGGGTACGTCTTGGCGAGTTCTTCACGACTAGGCAGCATCGGTATGGACCAACTTCTGGTTTGCTATAAGTACCGTCATGGCTTGTGTTTTCATTTAATAAGGCTGCATCGGCTTCGACCGACCCCTTGTGATGCGTTAACATGGCTAGTTATCGGCTGTATTAGGCTTAGCAACATAGTAGATTCATTAAGTTAACGATGTTGATAGTCTTACATTGTTTATTTATTTGTATCAACATCACTGTCCGATCAAGATTGGTAGATTTGGCTTATATCTTCTTAAATTCAATTATCATTAATGCTCATCACGTTTATTCTCATACTTTGATGATTGGTCATGTGCTTGCATTAGCTAGATCTTATCAATCTTGTTCGTGATATGTTGCGCATTCTAGGGTATAGATGGTTTTATGGTAAAGCTTGTTAATCTCTTCTGGGGGTTTTAGTGGCTGCAGCGGATTAAGTTATCGATCTCACTAAGATGGCATCTAGATTCAGACGCCATCGGTTAGTAGCCCTTGCTTTCATGGTTTTTTGTGCACCTAGTTCATTCTCATGTCGGGATCGGCTGTTTTAGCCGATTTGCTAAGAGCTTCACCCATAACACCACGTGCATGTACCTGTTTAAACGCTAGTTGATTCGTTAAGCTTGTTGGGTGCGACTTGGTCTGAAGATTTCAAATTCGATAAGTCTTTCGGGGTTTGTTGGGCATGACTTGGTCTTCAGATTTTAAATTCGACAAGTTTAGTAGATCTTTTAGTTTTAATCTAGATTATTGCAACGTGTGTAGGATCCTTATGTATCGTATCAGTTAATTTAGATCGGCTAAAGGTCCTGTGCTTCAAGTGCTTATTGAGATAGATGATCTAGCTTTTCTCTTACTTTTCTAAATGTTAAAGCATGATTTATGAATGATTTGTATATATTCTCATCTTGTTCATTCATGTCATGTCATGATCAATTGCTTTAATTCATGCATGTTTATTTACTATTTCATTTATAAAAGCATGTTGGCTGTTGACTCTCTAGTCAATGCCCTGATCGGATCGGCTATTTAGCCAGACATGAGGAACTGTCTTGTACCATACCGGCAGTTTTCATAATTTAACTATTTTCCTCCTTGTCAATTGCAGGGTCAAATTGACTGGCACGCCTCGGACTCGATTGAATCGATTAGCTGCTGGTGAAGTCGCAGGGATCGGATAAGCACTCTTGCTCCGATCTACCTAGCTTGCGAGAGACCGTTTATGTGAGAAGCCACATTTTCGCATCAACACTCTTTTTGGCACACCCAATGGGACCACAATCGTCAACCATGGCTCCGACAAATGTGTCTGATCTCAACATCAACAACATTCTTGATGTCATGATGGATGAACTTTATCTTCAGAGTAGAGGCAAATAATTGAACAAGCTGCAGAACAACTGAAGTAGAAGTGTTTGACATGCATTGGAAGAGTGCATGACAAGGTGGTGCTGAAGAGTCAAATGCCTAGAATCTTGATGCCAGGAGAAACAAATCTAGGAGATGAAGCAGACAAGAAGTTTAAATCATCAGGCATACTTTTTTAATACATTTGGCAAATTATGAAGGACGTCTTTGCTGGTTTCCGTAGATTAGTTTGGACCTACTTATTTCAATCTTAATACAGCAGCAGGTTCTGGTGGTGACGTGCAGAATCCTCCCAAGACAGATAATCCATCAAGTTCCAATGGAGGTGCAAATGGCAGTGCTGCTCCTCATGCACAATAGCCGACTAGTGGTGCTCCACCCAATTTTGGTACATCTCCAATGTACCACCTTCGACTTAAAAAATTGCTCCATCTGTTGACAGGATTAGAAGGAGCATGAATTATCATGTGAATCAAACCTTAGAGGGAGGAGTCAATCAAGCCCAAGGAAGCAATGAAGAGCCACCAGCTGGCTTTGCAAATGTTTCAAGCTATAATCATTGGGGAATGCCTTCTTATCCAAGCATTAGGGACCTGCTGATCCTAATGACCAACTAGTCAGTAAGCTCGCTGAGGTGATGGAGAAGCAGTTTGGCATGAAGAGGAATCATTCCAAATCTTACAGCATGCCATACCCTCGATGGTACAACCGTCTGGAGCTTCCACATCATTACAGGATCCCAGAGTTTTCCATGTTCACTGGAGAGGACAACACCAACACAATGGAGCATATAAGAAAATACTTGGCCCAATTAGGCAATTTTGCAGTTGAAGAAATTCATAGGGTTAGGTTCTTTGCTTTATCATTGTCAGGACCAGCATTTACTTGGTACTCATCCTTGCCAAGAAATTCTATCATGACTTGGGATGATCTGGGGAGCAAATTCCATGCTTATTTCTTCAATGGGACTGTTGAGAAGGAGATTGATGATTTGACCAATGTGAGAATGAAAAGCAATGAGTTTGGTCTAGATTTCCTGCAGAGCTTCAGGCAAACGAAGAGCTTTTGCTTTTCATTGAACCTATCTGACAGCCAATTGGTTAAATTGGCTATCCAAGGGATGCAACCATATCTAAAGGAAAAGCTTGTTGGCATGAGCTTTGATAACCTTGGAGCACTGGCACATAGGGTGGCTGCATTATCTGAACATGTACAATCACCACGTCAGTAGAGTCATTTTTAGAAATTGGCTAATATAGCTGATTATTACAGATCTCTGGTTGAGTATGGCCTAGATGAAGATGAAGAGGAAGTTGATGCCATTGAGTGGAACCTCAACAAGAAATTTGTCATCAATCATCCTTGGGGCAGAACGCAAGAGTCCTATGATTTTGACACTTCAAAGGCTGATAAAATCTTTGACTACCTGCTGACCAAGGGTCAGATCAAGGTGTTACATGAGAAGCTACTCAGTCCTAAAGAGGTGAAGGGTAAGAAGTATTGCAGAGTCTACAACTCTACCACTCACTCCACCAATGAGTGTAATGTGTTTAGGAAGCAAATTCAGAGAGCCATTGAGGCAGGAAAGTTGACCTTTGATGCCGCCAATAAGATGAAAATAGATGATCAACCTTTTCCTACTGCTATGGCTGATGTTGTGCTTCCAAAATGCAAAGCTAAGGTGCTGACTTCTGCTAGAGCAAAAGAATCAGGAACGATATACACAAGACTCCAATTGACTACTAAAGAGTATCGGGAAATCAAGAGGAGGCGCGAGAAGCAAAATAGCCAATTAGACTAGCCTGAGTCATCTACAACGGCTGAGAGGAGGCCACGCATAACATCTCACATTATTCTTAACAAGTGGTAGAGACAGTAGGAGAAGGATCACAGAAGGTGGTATGAAGAGCAAGAACGTCAAAGGATGCTTGAAGAGGAAAGGTATGAAAGGGAGCAAGCTGAATTACATTGGAATTGTCCTTTCTTCAAGCATTGTTGGAATGAAGGCTTGAGGTTGCCAACCAAGAGAAACTACCCTAAATGCAGTGACCAGTACAGGGAGTATCGGCAATCTCAAACCAACCATCGGTCTGTTCATGAAATACTTGGACAGTCTATGGAGGATCGACACATTATAAGTGCATAATTCATAATCGTTGTGATGCATATGATTAAGATGTTGAAGAAGTGCAGCATGTTTGGCGAGAAAATAAATGGTGTCCTGGTGGTCTCTCTAGGAGTCAGAAGAGAAGAGTTTAATGCTTAAGAGAGACTGAGATTAAGCTAGAGAAGGCTAAGAAGGCTAAGAGGGCACAGGTTTAGAAAAGTCAAGCAAACAGCCGATTCAGGAAAATTGGCTCCTATTGGTATGCGGTGTATCTTGCCTGCTGAGTTTAAATAATCAAAAAATCAAGAAATCTACTCTGACTTTGATAAATCAGAGTATGAAGAGATAGTTGTTTACTCAACGCTCACTTCACAAGCTGTGTTTGACAAGCCCATCCATCATAGGCATTTGAAGGCTTTGTACATCAAGGGACGTGTTAATGATAAACCCATGAGTCGGATGCTTGTAGATGGAGGTGCTACAGTTAATCTTATGCCTTTATCAACATTTAGAAAGCTGGGCAAAACATACGAAGGTTTGATCAAGATGGGCGCGCAATTGAGGGATTTTAAAGACAAGATTTCTGATGCCCGGGGGGCAATTAATGTGGAGTTAACAATTGGTAGTAAGTCCATGATCACTACATTATTTGTTATCAATGGAGAAGGATTCTATAGTTTGCTTCTTGAAAGGAACTGGATACATGCCAATTGTTGTGTACCTTCAACCATGTATCAATATGTGATACAGTGGGTAAACAATGAGGTTGAGATTGTGCCCGCTGATGATTTAGTTAATTTTTCTTCTGTTAGTCATGATTATTGGACCTTGAAAGCATAGAGTGCCTTTCTGGAAAAGAGTTTCCTGGAGACTTCATCCCTATCAACCATGAAGATCAACAGCCGATCCAAGCAGTCGGCTCTGAAAAATTATTTAATGGATAATCCAATTGATGGTACGGAAGGGAAGCTTGGACGCGGTTTTATGTCAACCGATATCTTAGAGGAAGTAAACATTGGACCTAGCGATAGACCAAGGCCGACGTATGTAAGTTCTAAGCTTGACCCTAAATATAAGCATAAATTAAAAGAATACAAAGATTGTTTTGCTTGGGAGTATTATGAAATGCCTGGATTGGATAAGTCTATTGTGGAGCATCGTTTGCCAATCAAAGAAGGGTATCAACCTTTCAAGCAACCTTTGAGAAGATTCAAGCCTGAGATATTTGATGATGTGAAGAAAGAAATTGAGAGGTTACTTGAAGACAAATTTATCAGGCCATGTAGATATGTAGAATGGATTTCTAATATTGTTCCTGTCTATAAGAAGAATGGCAAGATGAGGGTATGAATCGATTTCAGAGATTTAAATAAAGCCACTCTAATGGATGGGTATCCGATGCCGATAGTCGATATGCCTGTCGATGCAGCTGCTGGACACAAGGTAATCAGTTTTATGGATGGTAATGCTGGCTATAACCATGGGGGATGAAGATATTTCTAAGACAGCATTTAGGTGTCCAGGAGCAATTAGTTTGTTTAAATGGGTAGTTATGACTTTTGGTTTGACGAATGCTGGTGCAACTTATCAAAGAGCTATGAATTATATATATCATAAGTTGATCAGCAGAATAGTTGAAATATACATTGATGATGTGGTCATCAAATCAGGAGGATATGAACAACACTTAGCGGATTTGAGAGAAACTTTGGAATGTACAAGGAAGAATGGCTTGAAAATGAATCCGCTTAAATGTGCTTTCGGAGTTTCTGCTGGTCAGTTCTTGGGGTTCATGGTTCATGAAAGAGGAATTGAGGTTGGATAGAAAAGTATGGATGCAATCGATAAAGCTGTTCCTCCAACTGATAAAGTGAAACTATAGTCATTACTTGGCCAGATTAATTTTATTGGAAGATTCATTGCTAATTTGTCCAGTAAAGTTCTACCTTTTTCTCCTTTGCTAAAATTAAAGAATGATCAAGAACTCAAATGGGGTGAGGCACAACAGAAGGAATTTGAGGAAATTAAGGAGTATATGAAGTCAACTCCGATGTTGATTCCTCCTTAATCAGGTAAGCCTTTTAAGTTGTACTTGGCGGCCAAAGATCTTTTAATTGGTTCGGCATTGATGCAAGAGTTTGAAGGGAAAGAAAGAGTTGTCTACTATCTGAGTAGAAAATTATTAGATCCAGAAACAAGATATACTCTGATAGACAAATTATCTTTGTGCTTATAATTCTCTTGCACCAAATTGAGAAGATATTTGTTATCTGCTAAGTGTGTTGTGGTGTCAAAGATTGATGTCATCAAGCACATGTTGTCAATGCCTATTCTGAATGGCAGGACAAGTGATTTGAGATATGAATCAGCTAACGCAGTTAAAGGACAAGTGATGGCTGATTTTATTACACAACATCATAAGCTAGATATTGGATTCGTAGAGCATCCTGAGTTTTGTTCTTTGATGGATCGACTTGCAAGCAAGGTGGTGGCATTGGCATCATTATCATCTCCCCTCGGGGGGCAACATTTGAGTTTGCTTATCAGATTGCACCATCAACGACTAACAATCAAGCTGAATATCAAGCAGTTTTGAAGGGGCTTCAACTTCTATAGGAAGTAAAGGCTGAGTCAATTGAAGTATTTGGTGATTCTCAACTAGTAATTGTTTGCATCTCTTACACCACATATGTTAAGTTGTCATCCCTAACACAATGTAAGAAATGTGATTGTACTTAATATCTAGGCACTTAATATAAAAAAGAACTAAAAAGAATTATCCGTAAGAGCACAGATAGAATACTCCCGTTGTAGCATTTCACCTAGGAAAATTCAAGGTATCGTTATTTATAATTTTACCACTAGGAGCATTTATTCAGGGAATGAAAAGGAAAAAATCAATATGGCTATAAGAATTACAAATACATACTCTCTAGATATGAATCAATTAACCAACTCTATCTCGACATTGGTAAGACAGATAATAATAATGTTGATAAATAAGAGGTATTGATAGGGAATCCATAATTAGAAAGAACTCATCTAATCAAGTAGGATATAGAATAAAGCGACACTATTAGAGATTTAATTTCTAAGTTATGATCTATCTAACAATTCTAGTGTTCTAATCCTTTTCCTATCCTCTATAGCATAATCAATCTTCCATCTAAACATAAGGAACATTACTTCAGAAAATTCATGAACATAGCAATCCTTCCCTAAGTAACCGGATTCTACTTGGCCTAGATTCGGGGAGTTGACTACAGAGGACTCAATGAAGCTATAAAAGTCACCTTCGTGATCTACCACATGGCCTAGAAAATAGGGTGTATTCGTAGGTAAATATAATCTAAACACCATGTCTACATTATCTCTACCACCTAATTCAATCCAGAGTTGAACTAAGTGCTTTACGAACCTATGCATAAACTTATTATCAATCACAACTATATCAAAGATAGAACTAGAACAAACCAAGAACATGATCAACGAGAACATAATGATATTGAAGTAGCAAGAAGTCTTAATTATGAGATACAAAGGTAGAATGACCAAATCTCTTGACAATGATCCAGAATCCTGAGCCGCGCTCTACTTGTATCTAGCTAGATCTAACCCTAAACTTGAAGTAGAGCTCTAATCTTCTAATTAGAAACCCTAGCTTTTCTCTCTAGCCTTTTAAATGAGAGATCAACTAATGAATTACATTGATTGATGCCTCAGGGGGTCTGCCCCTGCTTATATAGTCCGGTGGGGTGAACCGCAGCCTTCGGATCAACCCGACTTGAAACAAGGGTCAAGATACATTGTAGAGGTCAGTTGGAAGTCATCACGTGAAGCAGAGCTCACTTCCATGTGGGCCTAGGCTGGCCGGCCTGGCATGTGGGGCCGGTCGGCCACACCAGGCAGCCGTCGTGCTCCTATCTTGCTCCAACGTCCTCTAGTGTCTTCTAGATCCTTCCCGTCAAATCTTGCGGAAATTCAACTTGATTTGGTTCAGTTCCTTGGCTCCTACTCTTCCCTGGATTATTCTATTTTTATCCCTGAAAATTCACAATTCACCAAAGCTGTGAAAATTGTCATGTTAGTCCATAAAACTCTTGCTTGGTGATAATTCTAGGATCTTCTAGAAGGATCTTGTCGTATTGATGGGGGACTCTCACGTCGAAACTTCAAATATAGCAAATGATATGTCCATTTCAATCGTCCTGATGAGCTCTTCACAATGGTATGCTCTATTTTATCAGTTGAGGTACTTTTCTATAGTAAAATATTAATATTCTAAAAAAAATAAGTGAGAAAAACACAACTCGTGGATCTTGTTAGTTTCAAACCCTACAACTATGCACTAATAATTCTTTTACCATTATGTTGTGCATTAATTGAAGGTATAATGTTGATGTTAAGAACCGTCAACAAGCTCCCCCAAGCTTACCCTTTGCTAGTCCCTTAGCAAAGTCAATTTTAAATCAAGAGCTAGGAGATAGTACAATGTTTTCACACCTCAAAAAAATACATAAGTTCTCAATCAAGAATTCTACTAAACAATGGTCAAACTATTCTAATTTCCAAACTTACTCATATTATCCTTAATCATGGAGCTTATTGCCTCTACCTGCATCTTGAGTAATTGATAGACAAAACAATTTTAGTCAAGCCCTGCCACCCTGTCTTTGTTCAACCTGCATTCTGGAGTTTTTGGTAATTTTTTCAAAAATAAAACTCAAAGATTCCTTTGTATGACTCTCACATGTCTCTCATTTGTGGTATTTGTGGTTCCTGGCAATCAAAGTGATTTTGCCTTTTCTCTTCTCTCAAGATATGTAGTATTTTTGTATTAAGGCAAAATTAGTAATATGCCTTCCCTCTTCCTCACCCTATACTAGTAAAAATATATGGATTTCATAGGTGGGATAGGAACAACACATACCTGTAAACATATATTGCCTGCTCTAACATGCGGATCCAGAGGATGAAATCCGAAGATCCTCCCCATACCATCAAATCAAGATGTACAAGTGTGGTTTCAAAACAAAGTGTAGCAGAGATTTTGGGTGGGGGGTAGAAGGGATGCAAACCTAATTCTACAATGCTCCTTTACAACATGAGAATTTTTCTCAATACTTGAAGAATTTGGATAATCTAACACTTGATACAGAGACTTCTTCCTCTTTCTTTTCTTTCCTTTCTCTCTTTTTTTAACAAGAACATAATATCACCATCTAAATTATAACTGACTAAAACAACTAAAAATATTCAGGAGCATTGACTTTTGGGGTAGCAGACAAGGAGAGTCCTAAGGATAAATATTTTTGGTTGTTCTTCCTTAGTGTAGGAATAGAATATTTTTGGGTGGATCTAAATAGGTGAATAGGGTGATGCGTACTTCCAGGGTAGAAGTAGCAAGGATGCAAAGTGTGTGTGAATGTTGATTTTAACCATATGAGGAGTTCCTAAGGATCGACACAGCTAGAACAAACTCAATGCATACAAGTAGTACATAAAATAAAGAAGGTTGTCCTATACTATTAAGCATGCATATTTGGCTATGGTAGGAATTTTAATCTCTCATCATACAGGAACTCATCATGTAGGTTTTTAAGTTTTTCAAATGATAAATTGTCCAAAAATTCAGCACACTAGGAACAAGATAAACAAAAGTTTAAACTTCATCATATCATATCTGCCAATCACCTAGACTTAGATTAAAGCAGTTGCTTCCCAAAAATTTCAGATTTAGAGTAAGATTTTTAATCAAAATAGTTATATCCCAAAATTTAGAAGAAATCTATACTGAACACTCAGTATTTTCAAGGAATTCAAGCATTGACTACTACTTCAAGTTTTATTATTCAAAGCAAAAACTCTTTTTATTTGATTTTCATTATTTAATATTAAATTAATCAAAAACTAATATATATATAAAAAAAGATAACTCATCAGGGATTTTTAGGATATCTGACTCTCGGGTTACCTCCCGGAAGGTGATGCAGCAGAACTTGAGATCTCCTATCTCAAGTGGGGTAGAAGAAGGATCTTGGTTCTCCTCCCCCAAGCTTGTTGTTGCCATAGATGTTGTTGAAGAAGAGGCCTTGGGAACTCCTCCCAATGGTATTAGTGCGGAGGTGGCCCGTAAGGATAGAACTAGGGAATGGAGTAGAAAGCTTCCCAATTCCTTCCATCTCTGGCCTATATCTGTTGAACATTATCTAAAGATTCACCAAACTAGGCATTCCATTGTTGTTGTTCTACCAACCTCTGACTGATATGAGCTTGTTCTTCGTTGATTGTATCCATCCTAAGATTTAGATTCATCATTTGTCCTTCTATACCAGAGACAGAGTGTCTTGGTTGTTCATAATGCCTATGCGAAGGTTCTGGACGATGATCCACAGACCGTCTAGGCTGGGATTCTCATGATCTTGATCTTCTGTGTCTCTCCTCAAAATATTGAGAAGATCCTCCAGAGTGGTGTGATGGAGATGGTGCCCATGGATGAGGTTGCCTTGATTTGCCTGGTTGATCTGTGTATGCAGTGTATGCCAGTCCTTCAAGTGCTGGGTCTTCTCCATAGTAGTGTGTTAGGTGGCACATTCACAAATCGAGCAAATGCACTCCTCCTGTTTAGGGGTAAAGGCAGCAAACCAACAAGATAGTTTCTGACGGTGTAGATTCTGAGACCCGGGTTAGGAAGCGGGATCTCAGTAATCATACCATGATATCTCATATAAATGATATTGTTAACTTTCTTCAGAATTTGACCATCCCCAAAGAA
The DNA here is from genome assembly GCA_023333625.1 of Bothriochloa decipiens. Lineage (NCBI taxonomy): Eukaryota > Viridiplantae > Streptophyta > Magnoliopsida > Poales > Poaceae > Bothriochloa > Bothriochloa decipiens. The sequence continues at coordinate 27,859,135 of CM041646.1, forward strand.
ATCTAGGTTGAAAATGGGGCGAGGATAAGAAATATGAGAAACAATACAGTTATTTGTCAACCCAATCTAGTGGCTATGCGAATAACCAAGGATGTACATTCAATGTTCCCTTTGACTAGTCCGAAAATTTCAAACCATTGGTGCATCATAGCTATAACAGAAGAAACCTTTCCTCTATTCATAATTGCAAAAAGTAATTTTAACTCATCTTCCCTAATGGTTTGTGATTCAGGTCTAGGCAATAAAGTCGAAGAAATAAATCTGTGGATAAAACGAATGGTAGGAAGCTGAAGATCATTATTTCTCGGCCTATAACAGATGTCCTTATCAGAAATTTCCTTCCAAAATTATTCTTTTCGAAAGTCGGAAAGAGCTACATCAAGATTAAGAATGCAATCGGAATCAAACCCTAGCAAATTACTAAGTTGTCTCCAAGTGCAAGTAAAATGCCTATTAAAAAGGCGAAAACTCACCCCAGCCCCAGCTTCAAGTATTTGCAAAGTGCACAAAAATTCCATTGTGAGCAACTTAACACCTGGCTCATTAACTGGAATGAGGTTTTTCCAACCTAATGCAATAAAGATTTCCTTGAACTCAATATCCATACCTGTGTTTTGAAGAAGTTGAGGATGGTAGGCTGTCGTCAACTTGTACTCTCAGTCCTTGATATTCCTGAACTTGTCCTTCTTCGTTCGGCCATGCAGCCGGACATCCCTCTCTGCCATGAGTTCGTTGATGGTGTTATCGGTGGAAGGACGGGCTGGTGAAGCTCTTGATGAGGAAGCAGGTGTGTCGGTGTCCATGTCGAAACCAGTCCTCCTGGATTGGCTCCTTGTTAAACACCCAAGACTGAAGAATGACATCCTATCACACAAGGAATAGACAAACACAACAAAAAGGACTACAAATATAAATTAGAGTTAGGGGTTAGCTGTCCAAGGATTAGCCGTTCGAGAGTTAGCCTACTAGAGAGTTTCTAAATTAGATTTTAACACTTCTCTCTAGTCTTACTTTAGGCCTAGACTCAAAACTCTAATAATTTTAGCAGCTCTTCTCTTCTTTCTTAAAAACTCTCTTCTTCTTTAAGGATTTTGTCAACCTGAATGGCACAAGGCTTCACTCTAATGAAAAAGGTAGGCAGGAGAGTTATGGTGTGAGAGGAGAAGGCAACAGGAGATGGCAATTTATAGAGAGGGGAGAGGCAGGCCGGCCGGCCTAGTGTGTGGGGCCGGCCGACCCCACTTATGGGTCCCAGGGGTGGTCCTTATTCCTATTCTATTCTGCTGCATTCCAAAGCTGATTTGTCCTCCTTTCGTACACAAACTCAATGCGATGCAGCAAGAAAGGTGGCAAAATAAAGAGAACAAAGTGAATTCCATGGTAAATTCCATGGAATCTGTGGGCCCAAGGTGAGAAAAATTTACCATGCAGAAAATAAAATTACTTGACTGAAATAAACATGCATAGAAAACTATCGACAATATTTTTAAGCCACCACAGTAAAAATTTCTGTCGGGTTTTTCACTCCGGAAAAATTATTTACATGGGGCATAAATTTTTGTTGTTTATATATTTTTATTTGATTTTCATATGGATGCAATTGACTATGCAAAATAAGAAAAAATGTAGGAAGGTAAATATGGATAACTACCGAGTTACCTTTCAGCGAGGGTTCAGGATTTTAAGTCCACTGAACCGGACTTTCCTATAATTTTAATCTTCGGGGGTGATAGTCAAACCTGAGGAAAATATCCCTGTTGACTCTTCATCTTCTACTTCATTTATTATATTGGCATTATTGGCTTTAGCAGTCTTGGGCTTGAATGGAAAACACTCTTCTTGCCCATTAATATTGAACTTGATTTCTCCACTCCCAACATCAATGTGAGCATTGGTGGTACTTAGGAAAAGTCTTCCTAAGATAATTGATACCTGAGATTTTGGGTGCATATCCAACACCACAAAGTCAACCGGTATGCAAAATTCTTTGATCTTGACTGGAATGTCTTCAGCAATGCCTAGTGGATAGCTGATTGATTGATCAGCTAATTGTAGGCACATGTGAGTAGGAACGATCTTTGTATGTTGGAGTTTCTCAAAGACTGTCTTGGGAATCACACTAACACTGGCTCCAAGGTCACATAGTGCATTATCAAAGTGTTGGTTCCCAATAGAGCACTCGATAGTGGGACGTCCTGGATCTTCCTACTTTATTGGTGTTGTATTGAGTATGGCTGCACTACATTCTTCTGTCAACTTGATCACTTCAGTGGTGGCCAGAGGTCATTTGTTGTTGAGGATATTCCTTATATATCTTGCATAGGTGGGTACCTGTATGGCATCTAACAAAGGAATATTGATGTATAACTTTTGAATTACTTCAACAAACTTAGTGGACTTCTCATCAGCCTTGGCTTTCCATCTTCTACGTGGAAACGACAAAATGTTGGAAACATAGAAATCTTGCATCATTTTTGTTAATGGTTCTTCTATTTCTTCAACTTTGTCATCTTCTTTTTGTTCTGTTGTTTCTATTGGGATCACCGACCTAGCCTTCCTTCTTGGTGCTCCTTGTGGATAAGGAGGATCACGGGTAGATTTACCACCTCTTGTGGTTATAGCTTGTACCTGATCATGGTTAGTGGCAAAAGGCAAAGCAGCAGCTAGTTGTGCCAACTTGGTTTCTGTTTGTTTATTATAATTAAGTTGATCTTTTATGGTAGAAGAAAAGTCATCTAATTTAGCATTTATATCCTCTAAGATTTTATCATTAGAAACAAGCCTTTTAATAATATTATCATTAAGTCTAGCCTATTCTAGGATTAAATTTCTCAAAGGTAAATGCTCGAAATTAGAAGAATTGTGATTGTCAGAATACTTATCTTGGTAAGTAGATTCCTTCTGAGTTTGTTGATAATATTTGCATCTTCTTGATCTGAAAATTCTATCCCCAAATACTTTCCACATCTGTTCTAAGCATTGAATGCATCTTGGATGGCTTGACGGTCTCTTTTATAATTATCCCTTTTATCAAGCCACTCCAATAATACATCCATCTTTGTTGTTAGTGCATAAATTTCTTCTAGAACTTCTTCACTCTTCTGGCAGCGTTGAATATGATCTGACTTCCAGGTCTGATTCTTGGCTATCTTGGTTAAAAGAGCTTCAGTTTTTCCAAGTGTGAGAGACATAAATGACCCTCCAGCAGCTGCATCTAAGTGCTCACAAGATTTTTGAATAAGTCCCTTATAGAATACTTGCATGAGCAACCAATTCTCCAATCCATGGTGTGGGCATTCTAGGATATATCCCTAGAAACGTTCCCATGAATCGGCCATGGTTTCTTCTTGTTGCTATTGGAAGTTGTAAATTTTCCCTCTCAGGGTATTGGTTTTGCCTACAGGGAAGAACTTTGACAGAAAGTCCTTTGAACACTTGTCCCATATGTTGATGTCTTCTTGATGATTGTAAAACCACTTCTTCGCTCTTCCTTCTAAAGATAATGGGAATAACCGCAGAAGTACAATATCTTAGGCAATGTCCTTCATGATGATGGTGCTTCTGATCTCTAGGAAATTCTGTAGATGAGTGGTAGCATCTTCATGTTCCTTTCCGCTAAATATAGTAGCTTGGACTAGGCTGACAAGGCTTGGCTTGAATTCAAACTCTAAGTTATCCGTTGGGAGTATGGGCCCAACACGGATATTCTCAATGCTTGGAGTAGAGAACTCTTGCAAAGTCTGGGCTGCCATTGTCTTCACTACTTAGTTGATCTTCAGGTTGAGTTAATTTTTGATTGGATTTTGATTAATCACAGCTAAACCTGAAATACCCTGCATAAGATATAAAATAAATAAAACAAGGGTAAGCCTAAAAAGACAAAGGACATGGTTAAGATTTTTATCTTAAGAGTATATATTTGATTTGTTCTTCTGATAGCCATATATTTTAATTTCCCTAAAAAAGCTCCCCGACAACGGTGCCACAAATGCTTGTTGGTATCTCTTACACCGCATATGTTAAGTTGTCATCCCTAACACGATATAAGAAATGTGGTTATACTTAATATCTAGGCACTTAATATAAAAAGAAATAAAAAGAGTTATCCGCAAGCACACAGATAGAATACTCCTGTTGTAGCATTTCACCCAGGAAAGTTTCACGTAGCGTTATTTATAATTTTACCACTAGGAGCATTTATTTAGGGAATGAAAAGGAGAAAATCAATATGTCTATAAGAATTACAAATACATACTCTCTAGATATGAATCAATTAACCAACTCTATCTCAACAGGGGTAACGTAGATAATAATAATGTTGATAAATAAGAGGTATTGATAGGGATTCCATAATTAGAAAGAACTCATCTAATCAAGTAGGAAATAGAATAAAGCGACACGGTTAGAGATTTAATTCCTAAGTTATGATCTATCTAACAATTCTCAGAGTGTTCTAATTCTTTTCCTATCCTCTATAGCATAATCAATCTTTAATCTAAACATAAGGAACATTACTTCAGGAGATTCATGAACATAGGAATTCTTCCCCCAAGTAATCGGGCTCTATTTGGCCTAGATTCAGGGAGTGGGCTATAGAGGACTCAACAAAACTATAAAAGTCACCTCCACAATCTAACACATGGCCCAGAAAATAGGGTGCATTCATAGATAAATATAATCTAAACACCATGTCTACATTATCTCTACCACCTAATTCAATCCAGAGTTGAACTAAGTGCTTTACGAACATATGCATAAACTTATTATCAATCACAACTATATCAAAGATAGAACTAGAACAAACCAAGAACATGATAAACAAGAACATAATGATATTGAAGTAGCAAGAAGTCTTAATTATGAGATACAAAGGTAGAATTACCAAATCTCTTGACGATGATCCAGAATCCTGAGCCGCGCTCAAATCTACTTGTATCTAGCTAGATCTAACCCTAAACTTGAAGTAGAGCTCTAATCTTCTAATTGGAAACCCTAGCTTTTCTCTCTAGCATTCTGAATGAGAGATCAACTAATGAATTATATTGATTGATGCCTCAGGGGGGTCAGCCCCTTCTTATATAGTCCGGTGGGATGAACCATAGCCTTCAGATCAAACCAACTTGAAATAAGGGTCAAGATACGTCGTAGAGTTTGGTTGGAAGCCGTCACGTGAAGCGGAGCTCACTTCCATGTGGGCCCAGGCTGACCGGCCTGGCATGTGGGGCCGGTCGGCCACACCTGGTAGCCGTCGTGCTCCCGTCTTGCTCCAGCGTCCTCTAGTGTCTTCTATATCCTTCCCATCAAATCTTGCTGGAATCCGACTTGATTTGTTTCAGTTCCTTGGCTCCTACTCTTCCCCGGATTATTCTGTTTTTATCCATAAAAATTCACATTTCACCAAAGTTGTGGAAATTGTCATGTTAGTCCATAAAACTCTTGCTTGGTGATGATTCCAAGATCTTCTAGATGGATCTTGTCGTATTGATGGGGGGCTCTCTCGTTAGAACTTCAAATATAGCAAATGATATGTCTGTTTCGATCATCTCGACGAGCTCTTCAGAATGGTATGCTCTATTTCATCACTTGAGGTACTTTTCTGTAGTAAAATATTAATATTCTAAAAAAGTGAGAAAAACACAACTCGTGGAACTTGTTAGTTTCAAACCCTACAACTATGCACTAATAACTTTTTACCATTATGTTATGCATTAATTGAAGGTATAATGTTGATGTTAAGGACTGTCAACAGTAATTAATCAATTGCTCGTCCTGTATGAATGCAAAGATGAGATTCTGAAGAAATATTATGATCAATGCAAGGAGATTCACCAGAAGTTTATTATTGTATCACTGCATTATATTCCTCGAGCACAAAATTAGGAAGCAAATAGATTAGCTCAAAGTGCTTTAGGGTACAAGTTAATTCCAAAAATATTGGCTAATGATGCAACTGCTGATTGGAGATTAGAGATCATTGATTATTTGAATAACCCATCACAGAAAGTTTCCAAGAAGTTGAGGTATAAAGCAATCAAGTTTGTATTGCTTGGAGGACAATTTTATTATAGGACGATTGATGGTGTACTCATGAGGTGTATCAATCAGGAAGAAGCCAAGACTGTGATGCATCAAGTTCATGAAGGAATTTGTGGTGCGCATCAATCTGCACACAAGATAAAGTGGGTGATCAGGAGAGCTGGATATTTTGGCCAACTATGTTAGAGGATTGTTTTAAATATTACAGAGGTGGCCAAGAGTGTCAGAAATTTGGTAATATTCAAAGGACACCAGCTTCTGCTATGAATCCTATCATGCAACCATGGTCATTTCGAGGTTGGGGTATGGACCTGATCGGCCAAATTTATCCACCTTCAAGCAAGGGACATAAGTTTAATTGGTAGCTACAGATTATTTTACCAAGTGGGTTGAGGCTATTCTTCTAAAGCTAGTTACTTCCAAGAACATGGTTGATTTTATCAAGGAGCATATCATTTACCGATTCAAAATCACAGAAACAATCACAATTGATCAAGGCACTATGTTTACATTAGGAGAATTCAGAGAGTTTGCTGAAGAGATGGGCATTAAGCTAGTTAATTATTCCCCATATTATGCCAAGCCAATGGACAAGCTGTAGCTTCCAATCAAATCCTTATCAAGTTAATCAAGAAGAAAATTAGAGAACAGCCAAGGAGGTGGTATTTAACTCTGAACGAAACACTATGGGCATATCGGATGGCTCAACATGGAGCAATTAAGTGTTCACCTTAGTATATGGCCATCATGCAGTAGTGCCATGGAAAATTCAGTCTGGTTCAAGGAGAGTTGAATTACAGAAGAAATAATAGCCGGTGATTATAGCAATCTCATGATTGATAATTTAGAAGATTTACATTATCATCAGCTAAAAGCACTAGAAACAATTGAGGCTAATAAAATGAAGATTGCCAGACATTACAACAAAAAGGTCAAACTAAAGGAGTTTGAAAAGGATGAACTTGTTTGGAAAGTTAAATTACCAATCGGAGTCAAAGACAGTAAGTTTGGCAAATGGTCTTCGAATTGGGAAGGGCCTTATTATATTGATCGAGTTATCCCAGGCAATGCCTATGTTCTGAGAGATTTTAAGGGACAAGTATTCAAGAAAGCTATAAACGGTAAATTTCTCAAGAAGTATTATCCCAGCGTGTTAGCAGATGAGGATGTGATTATCAAAGAAATGAATTAGACTGCTGGATATAAGGAGATAGCTGGTATTTTCATTGCCTTCAGTACAAAGTGACCAATGAAAAACATTGGTGATAGCTGATGCAACACGCATCACCTTTAGAGCAAAATAAAACAAAGGTAAATCATTCAGAAAGCAGATAAAAAAATCCAGGTACAAATTGACCACACTGGACCAGATTCAACAAAAGAGGATTCCATTGATGATTAAGTTTCTTACATGAGCCATTACAGGAGTTGCATCCTAGTACAATCTACTGGTTGCGCACTTTCCTTACTGGATAGTGCACATCGGCTATATCACTAATAATCCTCCCAACCGGTGCCATGATGTTAGAATCGACCTAAATCTCTTCATCGATGCCCTCATTGATGACATTGAGGTTGCGGAGGTCGAAACTGCTATGGGTCCAGACGGCGCTAAGGGCAAGGGCGGCGCCATACTCTATGGCTGCGTAGGAGATCTCGATGAAGCAGGGGTAAACATTCTCCACCCGTTCAGCAACCGTCTCACCGGTAGTATTCACGGTGTTGGCGATCTTAGTCCCAGCAGCCTCAAGAGCCTTAAGTTTGGCCATCAGATCTGAAAGACAAAAAGTGCAAGATGAAGCAACAAGAAGCAACCAAGTTGGAAAGGATCAAGTAGTCTATGCTTACCAGCAATCTGATCATCGACGGTGTCCTGCTCCTCGGTGGCCTTCTTGGTTTCCTCCTCCTTCTCCTCAATGTCATATTTGAGGTTAAGAACCTCCTTCTGAAGATTGAGGTTCATGTTTCTCATCAGGCTGAGTTTCTCCTATGCTTGAGCAAGTTTCAGCACCAGATTGCGCTCATCTGGCAAATAAAGCTCAAAGGTGTCATCGCTATCCAATCTACAAAATCGGCAAAGATGGTTAGAATCGAGATTGATTTAGAAAGACGCTGATTGAGTTAACTTGCCTCTCTGGGAAGACATGATGAGAGGTCACCTCCTCCTCCTCCACTGCCAGACGCTTGCCGTGGCCCACCATTGACAAGAGTTGAAGGTTTGAAGAAAAGAGTTCCTTTCTTAGGGAGAGGAAGGGTTTTCCTCCGACTAAAGATGAGGTCGCTCAAAGATTGCGTGTAGATTGGAATGAAGCAGAAGGCATCGATTTATAATCCAGGAAATGGGGCACGCATCAAGATTTGAATCGATAACCTGCCATCGATGGACTGTACTGTGCATATGAATAATGGAGTGACTGGTCAAATCAACTCTGAGTGTGTTTTTGAGAAAGCCAACCATTTTGTCTTCTCCGGTCAGTTGGAAGGCGAGTCGAGAAGGCAGATCGGCTAAATATTGGAATTAAAATGGACCACTTGTCAGTTCAAGCGGATTGAAGTTGATTGAAGGATGAGATTTTGGAATAAAATCAATTTTATCCCAAAATTGGGGCATGTGTTTGCACCAAAATTTGAATTGGCAGGCGCACAGGTGAGGCTTCTTGGAGAAAACTCTGTCAGAAATCGGCTAAATGCCAGTAACAGCTATTTATTGGAAAATCGGTTAAAATGGAGCAGAATCAGCTAACTGGGATCGGCTATCTAGGACCATGCGAGCCACGTTAACTCCGATCTGATTTGACGGGAGACGGCGCATTGATGACACGGGACTCTATAGGATGGAATAGTAGGGCCCAAGTTATCAAGTTTTAGTAGTTTTTTGGTTTATTTTCTTATTTTGCAAGTCATGTCAAGTTAGGACTTAGTCAAGCCCAGGGAATAAATATGTAAGCCCTGGCACCTTGTAATCTCTCTCGACAATCAATACTACAATCTTTCGGCTCCGGCCAAAACCCTTAGAACTAGGAGTAGTGTAGGTCTCGATGAGTTCTTCATGACTAGGCTGCATCGGCATCGACCGACCTCTGGTTTATTGTAAGTACCGCCATGGCTTGTGTTTTTGTTTAATAAGGCTGCATCGGCTTCGACCGAACTCTTGTGATGCATTAACATGGCTAGTTATTGGCTCTATTAGGCTTGGCAACCTAGTAGATTTATTAAGTTATTGATGTTGATTGTTTTACATTGTTTATTTATTTGTATCAACATCATTGCCCGATCAAGATTTGTAGAATTGGCTTATATCTTCTTAGATTCAATTGTCATCAATGCTCATCATGTTTATTCTCATGCTTTGATGATTGACCATGTTCTTGCATTAGCTAGATCTTATCAATCTTGTTCGTGACATGTTGCATGTTCTAGGGTATAGATGGTTTTATGGTAAAGCTTGTTAACCTCTTCTGGGGGTTTTAGCGGCTGTAGCAGATTAAGTTATCGATCTCACTAAGATGGCATCCGGATTCAGACACCGTCGGTTACTAGGCTTTGCTTTTAGGGCTGTTTGTGCACCTAGTTTGTTCTCATGTAGGATCGGCTATTTTATCCAATTTGTCAAGAGCTTCACCGATAACACCATGTGCATTTATCTGTTTAAACGCTAGTTGATTCATTAAGCTTGTTGGGCACGACTTGGTCTGAAGATTTCAAATTTGACAAGTCTTTCGAGGTTTGTTGGGCGCGACTTGGTCTTTAGATTTCAAATTTGACAAGTTTAGTAGATCTTTTAGTTTTAATCTAGATTATTACAACGTGTGTAGGATCCTTATGTATCGTATCGATTAATTTGGATCGGCTAAAGGTCCTATGCTTCAAGTGCTTATTGAGATAGCTGATCTAGATTTTCTCTTACTCTTCTAAATGTTAAGGCATGATTTATGAATGATTTGTATATATTCTCATCTTGTTCATTCATGTCATGGCATGATCAATTGCTTTAATTCATGCATGTTTATTCATTGTTTCATTTATAAAAGCATGTTGGATGTTGACTCTCTAGTCAACGTCCTGATCGGATTGGCTATTTAGCCATACAAGAGGAACTGTCTGGCACCACACGGGCAGGTTCCATAATTTGACTATTTTCCTTCTTGTCAATTGCAGGGTCAAATTGACTGGCACGCCTCGGACTCGATCGAACCGGTTAGCTGCTGGTGAAGTCGCAGGGATCGGAGAAGCACTCTCACTCCGGTCTACCTGGCTTGCGAGACACCGTTGATGTGAGAAGCCACATTTTCGCGTCAACACTCTTTTTGGCACGCCCAGTGGGACCACAATTGTCAACCATGGCTCCAACAAATGTGTCTGATCTCAACGTCAACAACATTATTGATGTCATGATGGATGAACTTTCTCCAGAGCAAAGGCAAATAATTGAACAAGCTGCAGAACAACTAAAGCAGAAGTGTTTGACATGCTTTGGAAGAGTGTGTGACAAGGTGGTGCTAAAGACTCAAATGCCTAGAGTCTTGATGCCAGGAGAAACAGATCTAGGAGATGGAGCAGACAAGAAGTTTATGCTGGATCAGTTGAATAAGATAATTCATGAAGCTATAACAAATCATCAGGCATACTTTTTGAATACATTTGGCAACATCATGAAGGACGTCTTTGCTTGTTTCTCTGTAGATCAGTTTGGACCTGCTTATTTTATTTACTTCAGTGTGCACATAAATAAGAAAACAAACATGCTTCCAAAATCAAGATTTGAGATCTCAATTTGTTCCATAACAAAAGGCTGCCATTTTTTATCTTTATACCGGCAAGATCTGAGGCAAAGCTAGGTAACCATCAAACTAAATATATGCTCCACGCATGACACAAATACTTATATGGAGCACATAATCATAAACATTAACACATAATTCTTTAAACATAACCTTATACATTATACAGTAGATGATATCTAATTCTAGAATTTATATTTCACAATGTCTTGGGTTTGGCAGCACCACTTGACATGTTACTCGAATAAAATTGCACTCATTTTGCAATCAATTTCAGGATAAATCATAAGTTCCTTAGTATGAAATCATAATATATTAAATGATGGATCAATAACATATCACAACGCGTGGCCTTAATACTATGCAATCATCTAAGAAAGTAAGATGGCTCGCGCAGCTAGCCCCCTCAGCCCCTCCCCCATTGCCTCCACTGCTCCTCCTCTATTCATGGTGCCGCAGCTGTTCTCTGAAGCCCTCCCTCCATGGCCGGCCTCTCGTATATCTCCTTTGATCCGTGGAAGGAGTTCGCCAAGGTGGTGTTTCAGCGCTTCGGTCGTTCGATTAGTGCCCCACCCTCTTCCCTGGCTCCTGGTTTCCATGTTGTCGCTATCATCGGCCGCTCTACGATCTGTCTAAACTTTGACTCTGTGAGTCTCATCCTCAAATCTTGCATTGGTGGAATTGCTAAAGAATTTCAAGTCCTCCATCTCTCGGGATGGATGTACAAGTTTACCATTTATTTCTTGCAAAAATATCGATCTCATGATCTATCGTTTGAAATATTTTTCATGCAAATCTTTTGAGATTCATTTCTTCCTTTGGAGTGGAGGGGGCCTCACTGGCGTAAGGATTTTAAGTTGTGGAAGGCTGAACAAGAGGCCGAATAGACCCATGTCTTGTTTCGCGCCAAGAAATCATACATCGAGGATGCTCGTGCCCAGTTAATTCCAATAAAAATCTCTTCAAGCGTCTCAGCTACCCTGATGACTATGTCCTGAACTCTGTTTTGGAATCATCACCTCCGATTCATAGCAAGAAGTGTGTTCTTTGCTGGGCTCCTAAGGATTGCCTTGAAGCTCATGCGAACAACAGGGGCCAATTAAGACCACCAAGTCATCAGGTTCAAACTTGAATCTCCAAAATCCGCAAGCGGCTGTCACGGCCCAATCTAAGAAGCCTAGAAATCTCTCGTGCTCCAATTGTTTGGGCCTAGGCCATTCTTGGTCGGTTTGCACTGAGAAGGTAAGGTGCCGCCTATGTTTCAATTGTGGTCATAAATCTTTTACATGCCTTTCTCGCAACTGAAATCAATGGCGCTACCATCAAATTTGCTGTCTAGAAAATGGAGGGGCACCACCAAGAGCTAGACATGGATGGCGACTATGGTAGAGGTCCAAGGATATGGAATATGCTCTAGGATCTAGGTAATTGGAAGGGCATTTCTGTCCTTGTAAAGCGGAGTAATGAAACCCAAATTCCTATGGTTAATGATAAGAGCTCGGCAGGGCTGGTGATCAGGGACCATGCCGGCCAAGTGTGTGCGGGAGGGGCTAGGTAGTTTGAGGACGTTGCCGATGCACTTACCCAAAAAGCTCTAGCAGCAAAGGAGGGCGTCGAGCTGGCAGTGGAGATGGGCTACAACAATGTCATCTTGGAGGTTGATTGCAAGAACCTGAAGACTTTGTTGGAGGATTACGCTAGTGAAAGATCATCTATAGGAGGTCTTTGCTTCGATATTACCTGCCAGGAGTTTTGCTAATTTTTGTGTTGAGTGGGTTAGGAGAGATGCTAATTCAGTGGCTCATAGCTGTGCCTGTATGGTTATGGCCATTGAACGGGCTTTGTTTTGGCTAGACTATGTTCCGGATTGGTTTTCCGAACTAGCGACCATAGATTGTACTCCTGATATGAATGAATGAAAGCTCTGTGATATAAAAAAAAATTGTTAATGATAGGAGCCCTTCGTTGTTCCCTATTGTTCTTCTATCTTTTGGCTTGTGGTTACTTGAGCAGCGACACAGTGTTCAAAGATTAAGGCCTAGAACAACAGCGGGATTTTCTATTTTTTGAATTTACTTTTAGAGGTGTAGTTATTTTGTCCTGACTCGATAAATCTCCATCAACATTGGTGACTCTCAAAGGCCTATGTGTTGCACACCTCCTAAAATACATTCCTACCAAAAGAAGGATTGAATAGAAGTATTAATTCCCCTGATCATTTGTTTGTCCTTCCTATTGGGAAGTGAACTGCAAGGGACTAATCTCGTACACTCCTCACCTATTGAGGCATATTTCAAGAAGTATTACATCATCAGGGCCTATGGTTCGTATTTGCCCACTGTGTATGCTTGTACGTCCATGTTATTTTCTTTCAAGAACATGCGCTGCACGTGTTTCTTTATGCAGTACTTCCATATATTCTTAATGACTCGTCGGTATCACGAGCGACAAAATGGCACGTACACCCTCATCTGGCCTCAGATTATGACTCGTTTGCCATTGACTAGGTGTGGCGGCTTTGCTTCCATAAAGCAGGCGAGACGTCGCTCCTCTTTCACGCTTATAAAAAAATGGAGAAGAACCAAGCGCCACTTAGCTTATTCTTGCCAGCAGGATACCAACCACGATAGCTAGGTTTAGCAAGCCTTGCACTAGGTTTTGGGACACCACAGATCGAAATACTCTATGGCTTTGCAAGGCCTTGTGGACTGGAGGGGACGCCCGGTTAACCAGAAAAAGCAAGGTGGAGTGAGAGCCACCGTCTTCATTCACTGTAAGTATATAGGAGTAACATCGAACATGCATGCATGGATTCTCATAATTTAGTTTGTATAATAATGATGTCCATATTTTCAACCTAAAATATATCTATGTTGTTGACACATACATACATGTCGTTCCTTGCACTGTGTTTTCACAGTCCTCGTCGTGATGGTGAATACGACAAACATTGCCACGATCATGAACCTAGTGACCTACTTGATTGGGACGATGCACATGGACGTGAAGGACGCATCCACCACCTCCACAAACTTCTTCGGTGCTATCTTTTTCTTGTGCTTCTTGGGTGCCTTCATCTCCGACTCCTACGTCAAGCGCTTCTACACAATCCTCGTCTTTGCCCCAATCGAGATCTTGGTAAATAGGCTACATCTACTTTAAACTACACAGTTGTTGGTCGTTGTCCAATATATGGAATAGAGTAGTACTGCATCTACTTTAAACTTTTCGCAAATACTCGATCCATTAACATATATAGAAATTAAATAGCATCTTGCTACAGATATATTTGATTGAAAACATATATATATATATATATATAATGAAGTACCATGCTCCCTGCTTTCCATGAATGGGCAGGGGTACCTGCTTCTAGCTTACCAAGCACACTTCCCGTCGCTTCACCCGCGACCGTGCGACATGATCAACAACCCCAGCGAGTGCACTAAGGTGAGCGGTCGCAACCTGAGCCTGCTCACGCTTGGACTATACCTGATCCCCATCGGCGAGAGCTCACTGCGCACGTGCACGGTGGCGCTGGGCGGCGACCAGTTCGACGAGGACGACCCGGCCGAGCTTCCCTGCAAGATCAGTTACTTCAACTGGTTCGAGATCAGCTTATCTGTGGGAGCGTTGGTTGGGGTCGTCTTCTTGGTGTGGGTGCAGGATAACGTGGGGTGGGGCCTCGGCTTCGCGCTCGCGGCACTCATGGTCCTCATCGGCACGCTTGGCGTCGCCGTCGGCCTGCCGTTCTGCCGGCACCAGAAGCCCGCCGGGAGCCCCGTCACGAGAATCCTTCAGGTACATACGTGTGTGTTGTCAGCGCCACTTGTTATAGTCTCGCACGCAGTGGTGTGAAAAAATAAATAAATAAACTTGATGACATTTTGTCGCGGCCTGCAGGTTTTCGTGGCAGCGTTTAGGAAGAGGAAGCTACAGCTGCCTGAGAATCTGATGGAGATGCATAATAAGGTCACTGGCGGCACTGGCACGAGCGTTGAATCTATGGAGAGAACTGCTGGCTTCATGTAAGGAGCGCCTTTCTTGTCCCGACTCCCGATTCATTCTATCTCAACGTCGTGCACAAATTAAGGAAAGTAACAGACCTATATCAATGTTTAACAAGAGTTCAATAAATTTGGGGCACTTCGTTGTCACCGGTCAAAAAAAATTTTCTTTTTAAGTTAGCACTAGGGGCCTAGAACTTGTAAGCATGTGTCACATAGCCTTCTCTAACTTTAAAAATGTATTGTTGGTCTCATAAACTTGCTAAGTAGTACACATAGGCCCTTAAACTTTGATAATATATTTCTAACCTTGAAATTATTAAGTGGTACACCATAAGCCCATACATACCATCCGAAGATCTTTTTCCCGGCGTGTCGTGGAGTTGGTATGTGGCAAAAAAAATATGCACCAAAACCACCTAAAACCTAATTTGCGTCGCTGTTATCAGCACAGGAGCCGCCTCGACACATAGGTGCTCTCCGACAGGAATGACAACGAGGGGAGCATCAGTGCTTGGAGAGTGAGGTGGCGAAGGGGGTAACCTTGACTTCCTTTTTATTTATTTATTTATTTTACATCCAAGGTTCCTTAACAAGGCCGCGGTGGATGACGGCGACAAGCGGGCGTGGTCACTGTGCACGGTGGCTCAGGTGGAGGAGGTCAAGACCATCCTCCGCATGATTCCAGTCTTCCTCAGCTCCATCCTCGCCTACATCCCGTTCTCGCTGCTGCTCTCGCTCACCGTGGAGCAGGCAGGCATCATGAACACCCGGCTGGGAGGCATCACCATCCCCGCGGCGACCCTCACCTTCATCCCCGTCTTGGTCCAGGTCATCATCCTGCTGGTCTACGACCGCGCCGTCGTGCCTTAGCTGCGGCGCGTGACCGGGTACGCCGGCGGCGTCACGCACCTGCAGCGTGCCTCGGTTGGGTTCGCCTCCAGCGTCCTGGCCATCGTCACGGCCGCCGTGGTCGAGGGCCACCGCCGTCGCAGGAGGAACCCGTCGACGATGTCGGCGTTCTGGCTGGCGCCGCAGTTCGTCCTCCTCTGCGTCCTGGACGTCACCTCCTTCGTCGGCCTGCTCGAGTTCTTCTACAGCGAGGTGTCCGCGGGCATGAAGTCCATCGGCAGCTCCGTCGTCTTCTGCATCCTGGGCGTCGCGGCGTGGCTCGGTAGCTTACTTATCCAGATAGTAAACGATGTCACCGCTCGCCGTGGTGGCCATGGGTGGCTCGGCGGCGCCAACCTCAACGCCAGCCGCCTCGATCTCTTCTACTGGCTCCTCGCCGTGCTGGAGCTCGTCCCTTGTGTCTCTACGTGCTCTGCTCGTGGAGCTACAACTATAGGCATGATCCCAGGATGCAAGCCACCACTGCACAACAGATGGTTCTGAAGTAGCCGATCAACACACGTGCTGACCAGTATCGAGTTGAATCACAGGAAACACAATAGTATCGATCGTATACACGTAGTATGGCGTTTACCTTGCTTGAACATACATCCATGATCCATGGCAAGTGCACGTGCTTTTCTATATAGGGGAAAAAATTGAAAACAGGAAGGAGCTCGATCGTCGTTCAAATAGTAGCGTAGTCAGTCACAGACTCGCAGCATATAGTTAGAAACAGTAAGTCCACGGTACCACACTTAAATCTTACTGTAACCTGAAGGCCCGAACACAAGTGTTGTTTCAATAATCCAAAGAATGAAGCATGAAGGCATGATGAAGCCAATCACTAGTCTGTATTATGACAGCCGTGCAACTTGACTTGCTGATTTTGCAAAATCTCTCTCTCTAAAAAAATGATATTATAATACGTGCCAGTAAAACTTTCTTCAGTTAATTTAACTATGTTTGTAGAAAATATTAGCAATATTTGTATCTTGAAATAAGTTTATTATAAACATATTAATATTTTCTTACATATATTATGTTAAAGTTGTAAATGTTTGACATTTAGGGAAGTGGGAATGACATTCTTTGTGGGACATTGGGGGTATAAGCTAATGAAGCATTCAAATTTTGGTCCACCCCTAAGTCCTACAGAACAGAACTAACATGGTGAAATACGTAGGCCGGGTAGGGCTATCACCACCTGCCGGCTACCACTGTGATCCGTTGAACTGAATGCAAACCAGGATAATTACTAGCCTAGACCCCACGTCTACACTATTAATTACTACTCTACCCGTCGACAAGGTAAAGCACTCACACTAAATATATACTAGGCAGTAAATAAATACTAGATAGTAAATACTAAGTAGTAAGCAAGGAACCAATAAATCACTTTATTAAATAACTGAATGCTCAATTAAAGAAAAAGAATACTAAAGTTACCAGACCAAAGACGACTCTTGAAGACTACTTCCAACTCTAGGAGGAACTCCTCGTCACTCTATTCCCACTCCAACAGTAAGACTACATCTTGAAAGTACAGAGAGTTTCTCTTGTGGTGTGTGTTGAGAGTAAGGGGGTACCCCTCTATTTATAGTGGAGGTGGAGTAGGGGCTACTCCAATGCCACATCAGTGATCCAGGTGCTTCTCCATCATAGCCCTTGATTTGAACCGACCTTGAACCGCTTTAATCAAGGGTGTGGATCGAGGGTCATGCATGCCTCCATGCATAGAGTTAGTGGTGGAAATATGAGCCTGATTGGCCACCAAATGGGGGTCGGCCGACCCCTCCTTGACATGTGGGACCAACCCCTTGAGTGTGGGACCTCTTCTTGTGTTGGTTAGTAAAAACAGGATGGCTAGATGGCTCCATAAGGGGGTCGGCCAACCCCCCTATGATGAGTGGGGCCATCCCCCTTCCTTGTGGGCCCTCTCCACCTCCTTTAGAGTGGGTATGAAGTGGTGGGACCGAGTGGGGCCATCCCCCTTCCTTGTGGGCCCTCTCCACCTCCTTTAGAGTGGGTATGAAGTGGTGGGACCCCTTGATCACTTCGGATGATAGAGATGTGGGTCCATGGATCCATGGGACTTCATTTTTCATCGTTGAGAGGAAACACACTTGTGATCCAAGGGTAGCACTTGCTTAGGACTGTGTTGGGAGGATCCTGGTGGTCTGGCAGTGGCTGGAAAGGTTCCACAAGGGGGTCCGCCGACCCCCCCCCCTTTGGTGGAACCAAAGGTCCATCTTCTGCAGGTGGCTTCTAGGTGCAATTCTAAGAACAATGGTGGTGGTGGCTTGCCCAAGGTGGGGTCGGCCGACCCCATCATTGTGCCCATCTTTTGCACATTATCTCCGGAAGCTATGATATTGATGAATATGAAGTTGGTTTATCATTTTACCATAATTGGTTGGTTGCCCTGGTGCAGCGGTAGTGTCTTACCGTCTGTTACCGGAAGGTCCAGGGTTCGAGCCCCGGCCTCCGCACATTATGTGCGGGTATGGCTTGGCGCAGAAATCCCTTCCCCAGACCCCACACAGCGCGGGAGCCTACGGCACTGGGTACGCCCCCTTTTTTGGTTGGTTGCCCAACCTTCATATGGAGCTTCCGGACACTGAAAAATGCCTGTTCAGAGTGCCTACAACCAAATAATGACAAGTATATGTGGAACCAAGTTATTTGTACCTAAGTCACTATGTGTTTGGTGGTTTCCTTCTAGAAAGAATGTCTTGTTGACGATTTTGATGGGGTAAAAACATGGTATAACTATCATCAACAGCATCACTCTGATAACACATGATGGAGGTCCTAAGCTAAAAGAGTGAAAAGGCCATGGACAATTGCACCTTATTTGTAGCTGAGACCATACATGCGGATGTTATGATGATTTGTAATTAATCTTTGTATACTATACAGTAATGTAATGGATTATATTGAGATTAAAGTGGAAGTGCCATATAGCCCAATCATTAGCATGGGAGTCTTTAATAGCCTACATCTAGCTCTAACCAGCTCTTACAATGCATTTTTATTTGAATTAGGATACCTATCTAAGGCCCATGGAATTTACCTATTGTTCATATCTTCGAGATTTGGAGAAGTGTTCATCAGAAGGACTCGTGGAAGATTGACCTCTGCTTGCTTGATTTCTCTTACATGTTAAACCATAATATGTTTTGCTTAGATGTATATACAACTTCACTATTCTTGTACAAAATGTCTTTGTGCAAAAATAATGATTTTTTTATAAAACAAATTCATGATCCCTTGCTTATTACTTAATGGTAAGTCCTTTTGAGCATGCTCGTGTACTCAAGGTACTATTTATAGAGTTTTACAGGTGATGACGCACCTATGTATGGCTACGGTTCTTCTATGCTTCTGATTCCTTAGCACCTTGGGATTACTAGAAGCCCACCTATGTGAGGCGTAGGTCAAGGTTATGTCATTGGACCATGATTTTTATATAAACTTATGTTTTTTTAAAAGGCTTCTATTGTATACTTGATAACTGTTTATTTGAGACGTGATAGACTAAATGTAAAACAATGTGTCCTAGATGAAGGTTGAGTAGGTATGGTGCTACAAATGCTAATACCCGAGACGATTAGACAGGTTGAGGTTTAGATACCAAGGCCAGTGAATAGCAACTTTGCGTAAACTCCCGGTGTGGTCGAAGCACAATCTTGTTAGTGGAGGAAAATCATGTCCATAATTTGTTTACATTTTCTTTGCTGCGGTATAGAGACATCACCGTACCATCATTGATAGCTCTAAGATGTTCAATAATCTTGGCTTGAACACTCAATTACACACATGTCCATGCTATATCCAATGGATAAACTCATGTGATGAGATAAAGGTAAATACAATTGCATGTATTGAATTTTAGATTAATATTATAAAGATAGTGCAAACATTAACATAATACCTTTGCAAGTGTGTTCTTTGTTGCTAGAGAAACCTTGGATTGGATTTACAATGTTTTGCATAATACGTTGGCTAACAAATACATGTTCAACTACAATGGTAGCAGAATTACTCTTTCACCTATGACTACTCTTGAAAATTATTAAAGTTGATCTTATATGCACAAAGAATAAAGGACTAAGCCTTTCCAAAAAAATGAGTCAATTTCGATGTTATAATACCTTCCTCTAAACTTGATTTGTTACCGAATGAGTCTATTACTTATTTACTTTGCCTGTTGTTGGAACTATTATCTTGCTTATTGTACAAGAGAAAGAGACCAATCGAAAGAGTGCATATCACATTGTTTCAAGTGAGAGCTATCCTTATCCTTATATCTAGAATTTATCAACCAATTGTGTGATCAAAGAGCAACACTTAGCATAAACTTTCATTGATTTACCTTTGTGTGTTGATGCTTATGTTAATCTTGTGCATGCAAATAATGATGGAAAATGATTCTTTTGTTTTGGAAGCAAATACTTGTGCTGAAAATAAAAATTTTCTTCCCAGTGCTACTAGAAAAATTTAAAGAACAAGAGTACACGTTCCTATTAATAGATCAGCTGGTCTTTATAGCAAGAGTAAAAGTTCCTATTAAATGTTTTTATAGTGGGATGAACATTGTGTACACATGGTGTGACAAGATGAACTTTGTCAAAAACATGTAAAAGAAAATCTGTCTATGGCAGAACTTGCAGATGCAAAGAGGATGAAATGTTACAGATGCGACCAGCATTATTGCAGCGGAAAACTAGAAACTTCATTCGTGAAACATGATGATGCAATGTATATTGTTACATTTGCACAGTTTATTCATGACATCAAGGACACGTTTTTATTAATAGCATTTTATAGTCAGGTGGGCAAACATTGCACACATGATGTGATAAGATGAACATCAAGATTATGTTGCCTGCCGCATGAGCTCAATTATACTATATATAGAAGCAAACTGTCAAAAACATGATGTTTTTCTGCATGTGCTCAAACAAACCATGTAGAAGAAAATCATGTCTATGGCAACTTGCAGATGCAAAGAGGATGACATGTTGCAGATGACCAGCATTATCACAGCGGAAAACCAGGAACTTCATTTGTACAATATATATTGTTAAATCTGCATGGTTTATTCATAAGACATCAAACATTTCAATTAATAGCTTTTTATAGTAAGATGGACAAACATTGCACACATGATGTGACAAGATGAACATCAAGATTATGTTGCCTGCCGCATGAGCTCAGTCTATATAGAAGCAAATCATATAAAGAAGAAAGGTTGCAGTTGCAGATGTGATAAGCATTGAGATTGAAAATCAGAAAGTCATTTGCGTAACATGATGTAGCATGTTAATTCAATTGTAGTTGGTTTAGTCCTTAAGGCATAAATTATCAACATACACGCTGCAACTGAACAATGGGTTGCAAGGTAGCATAATAACAGAACATAGCTCCACGACCCAATAGTAAACATTGCAAGCAATAGAAATCCAATCAACTATGCTCACTGCAATCCTGAACATTAGTACCTATACCCAAACCAATAATAAATACAACAATTTACGGCCATATGTACAAACATTTCTTAGGAGACCACAAACAAGATGAAACATATTTTGTCTAATACTGAGCAGCAACATATGTATGATAAAGAAACTTCTAGATAGAATGTTCCCTGGATGGGGAAGACTAAAGAGAGAAGGAAATTGTAACAAGTCTTCAACTCATCGGGGTAGACTGACATGTGAACCATGATGAATACAACCCTCCAATTCCTTGAACTTCGTTTAGCTTCCTGTCACAATTTAGTGTTAGCAACATGAGATATCAGTGCGCATTATACATACATATGTAGGCTGTATCACTGTGCTGGTGCATTATAACATTGAAATAGCAATCTAAAAAAGCACTTACAATGTATCTGATATAAATAAATGTAAATGTTATTTTCATTCGATCTGACCTACCAAAACCATAACAGGTATAACATTGTTCTATATTTAGTTTTGGATATTACTACACTACCATTCTTCTATATTTAGTTTTGGATATTACTGCACTACCATTAAGAAATAGTTGTTGGTACTACAGAAATATTTCCATGTAATACAGATTAATTAATTTTCATGAATAATAAGAAATCAAATGAGTAGCGAAATATGACACCCTTACAGGAATAAAGGCAATTCCTCATTAACAAATTTCAGAAGTAAAGTAAAAGCACCTTTTATCCAAATTATTGTAATGCATACCACTACCACTGCTGCAAATTTGCAAAAATACACTTATTCTGAAAAAATATGTTTACATAAAGTCAAACTAGCAAATAGTGACCTTAGTAACCTCACAGACCTCCTCTAGCTGTTGAAAGCTCCAAGTTTGTTTTCTTTTCTTCGTTTCAAGGATTAAAGAGGGGATCTTGCAAGCAGACAACTGTTCTAAGTTGCACAGCTTTCTCTGCATTTTTTTCTGCACTATAACTTAAGGAACATTATTTCTTGTTTTTAAGGTTTGGTGCACCTTGATACCTGTTATTTACAATGGAACATCATCTCTGTGGTGCCATCAGTATCAAGAGATCATAGGTTGATCCAAACAAATCATTTCAATAACAGATCAGAAGGGCCAGTCTTTCCACCATTCATTGAAAGCTTTCTTTTCATCTGAATTTCCCGGACTGTTTCAGAAATCAAGAGACTCAGTTTTGGAACACTCTTAGTAGTCAATGGCAGGTCAATTCCAGCATTTCTCAAAGCTTCTATGATAAGTTTCTCAGATTTTGGGTCATGGTCAGCACATCGCAATGGTGCAATGCCTCTCAGAACAGGTTTTCCACAAGTTGCTTCCCCATTTGGCAGACCACTGCATGAAATCATAAGAGTAAACAGTTAAGACATGAATCAATGCTTGGTATGTACAAGATGAACACAGAAAATATATGAAAGGTAAAGTTGGCAATACACAAATTCAATGTTTCATTTCATACACTGCCATGCCCATGCATATGTGCAACACCCAAGGAAGACGTATTGATTCATAAATATAGTTTCTCAGCAAAAAGAAAAATAGAACAAAAATAAAAGAGCATAGTACGCAGATGGAACTAGGGAATACTACTTAACAGAAACAAAGAAACCCACCAATGCAATAAGTGATAGCACCAAATAACTACAACCAACAATAATTAAAGCTAGACTTCATGTATATAGAATTGTTTGGTATACTCCTACCTAATTCCAGTAAGATACAACATTAATTTACCATGGAAGTACAATGACGATAAAATTTAAGAGGTCTTTCACATAAAGATAACAGATGATGGTGGCATAAAAATACTATATTCCTGGGTTTTTCCAGAAACAAACGTAACCAGGGCATCAATGCAGTAAGCCACAGTGTTTCGTTTGACCATGTATTATGTGAAATCAGACTTAAATAACAACTTGACTCAAAAAATGGGAACCAGCGTCAGTGACTGTCCAGCTACTTGTAGGGTCATTTTGAGAACAAAACCAGTCTTCTTAACATAATAATACGCAACCCTCATACGTGTATGAGACAAAAAAAACAAAACCAGTAAAAAAATTATGCTGGTGTTGATAATAGGTCATGCACAGACTGAATGATGCAATGCCCCAACTTTGCATTCAACTCCACCACACCGGTAAGACCCACACAGCCAGCCAAACTGTGAAATTGACCAAAAATACTAAGAACATTTGAAGTGACGCTTGCACGATATGGGGATGGCAATGCAGCCTAAACGTTCAAGGGTTTATAAAGATGTCATGCCAGTTGAAAACGCTGTGAATAATCACATAAATGCAATACCACAGTATGCCCACGTGTAAATTTGGAGCCAAGCACAATGATAGAGGTAGGCTTAGTCAATTGTTGTTGAGTTGCGGTGCAGCTCAAGGTATGCCATAGGTCAAGCTTAGTCATGCTAGCTTAACTTGCAAGGTACCATGATTTTCTTCATGGGTAGGAATCAAGTGAGCATTACCGGAAAAGAAATAGGACCACATACAATGTTCTGTGTAAATAATTTTGTTTGTGTGGCCCGCTGATAGTTACATGCAAATTTGGTATGCCAACCCTCTTCACATAATCGTATCACCTAGACACTTATGGCAGAGAGCTAGGTGATGTCACATGCAAATTTGGTCACATGTAGAATCATGAATGCCAAGAGTAAGTCCATCTTAACTCAACAGTGTGGCACCTGACAGGATACCAAGACTATCCTTTCACTGTGTGAAAGGTACATTTCCTATCTTCCATTCCCCTTTTCTGCCTCTGTTTTTCCATACTGTTGCACCCTCCTTGCTGAAGTCAACAAGAAAAGCAAGGCTGGCATAACAAGAGACGATGGATGATACAGAATCTATCCCCCGAAGGGTGAGAAAATAAGTGTAATCAAACCGAAGAAGAGTGGGAGACAACTAAAACAAGAGCTGTAGAGCACAGGACATGGTGGAATCTTCTCTGAGAAGGGTGAGTGACAGCAGAATCAAGAGAGACAAGGTACGCATGAAATGTGCTGGATGAGGCCTTGTCCTGTGGCAACCTACATATTTTTTTCCACAACGGCAAAGCCAAATTTCATTACTCAAAAGCAACGAAATTACATGAGTTCTTAGCAACAAAAAGAACGAAAAAAGATCATGCACAAACAGCCATATTGGAATGAACACAGAGGGTTCAACCAACAGGCAAAAGATAACCTACAAAATCGGCAACCTACATACTGTTTGACAATACATTAAAAACAATGGCAAGGTTAACACTTAATAGCAAGACATCAATTGTCGGTGCAGAGCTTGGTCAAGTGGAAGAGCACACAAAAGGAGTTGCCACCAGTCCACAAAATTTTTAAAAGATCAGTTAACAATCCCAGCCAGTCAAACTGGTTTGTGTGTCTCAACAAATATTTCTGTTAGTCAATTTTGTTTTGGTGGTGAGAGAAGTTGAGGTGAGAGATGAATCCACTGAGAGAATATATGGTACATTCACTTGGGTTAAGCAACACGTGAAGAACATTCAATGCAATCCAGTAACAAAGTCCTGAGGAGACCAAAAAGCTAAACTCTGAAACATTCAGCATAATATTCATGTGGATCAAGCTATTCAAAAATATCTACCAGAAAGTCGAGCCCCACCACATTTTTGTCGATGCTTAGATGGAATAACTTGCTGAACATGGAATGGTAGAGGCACATGCCAAAGTGATTGTGGGGTAATTGAAATTCACATGCAATTAATTCATGATAAAATTCGTAATCTGATAAATTAAATTAAAGGTATTGATATAGGATATAGATAAGTGAAATGAAGAATGCAACAGCTACATAGTTAAGTTCAAGGATTCAGCAGCAATAGAGTTTCCAAAAATGCCTTTACCTATCCAAAGCCAGGAGGCAGCTACAAGCCGCTAGCCCTGGCTCTGTTGCATTTGACAGTTGCTAGTTCCCATTTTAAATCATCACATACATCCACTAGCATTTACATTTCACCAAATAGTAGTTACTATAGTTATTATATTAGTCCAGAACTCCAGATACTAGTGCAACTAAGTTTTAAAAGGAGAACAAGGATTCAAGGAATACGCGGGAACCAAAGTATTCGAAACAGAATTGTGAGCCTTCACCAAATAATCGAACAATATATGTCTGTAGACTCAGTCCTCTGCCCATCATGAGCTATAAAATGAAGTTCAGTAACTAGACACCAAATCAATGTGGTTCAACAGGTTTTCTACATCTACTTAAATAAAAGGTTAAATCTATTTAAAAAGTCTACAAGTTGTTCCACCTAGGATGAATTTTGTCACAAGAGTGCCACAAAAAATTCGTCATAAACCAGAATTACATACAAATATTGCGAAATCATACCACACAAGCACATCCTGGACTAGTGCACCCACGAAGCGTACCTTTTCTTAGTGGGGAAGGCGCAGGGCTGATAGAGCTGCTGCTTGGGGTCCAAGAGGATGTGACTGAAGCAGTACGGGGACAGGGGCATCGCCTTGGCCTCGCAATTCGAGGCCGCACAGCCCGCCCTCCTGGCCGCAGCCGACACAGGAGGAGGCGCAACGGCACAATTCTCCTCCAGCGGGCCAACGACGACTCCGTTCTCCGGCGGTCCAGCACTGGCCACATTCTCTTTCGGCGGTACAGCAGGCGGGGGCTCGTCGTCGTCGAGCGCGGGGCTGGCGCCGTGCTCCCACCAGTACTGGCCGTGCCTGGCGGGGAGCTCATCGGCGAGCACCCAGTACTGGGCGCGGTAGAGGGAGCAGAGCTGCACCAGGCGGCGCCGGCGCCGGCAGAGGACCTCCTCGCGGGACAGCGCCGCCGAGAGGCTGAGCTCCGCGTCGCGCGCCGCGCCGACGACTTCCAGCGGCGGAAGCGGCAGCGGCGGGTGGGGGTCGTCCATGGAAATGGAGTGGACCAGGTCACCAGGGGTATTCCACGGCTAGGGTTTCGGGGTTTAAGGAGGCGGCGGGGGCGGGGAGCCAGAAGCGGAAGGTTTGCCGCCGCGCCGGAGGGGCGGGGCGCGGAGCCGAACGGTGACTGGAATCACATCAGAACGGGCCCATCTCAGAGGAAACCAGCTGCTTGTCTTTTTTTTTATTGTGTTCAGCCCATTTTCTGGGCAGCCCAATGGCTATGATGAACCTATGTCCTATGGTGAACATTTGCTCATTTGCTTAGGGTTAGGGCCCTCTCCGTGCTTAAGCTCTCGGCCGGCTTTTCTTGTTCTATCTTCAATTTATTTTGTTGTACTTATGACTAGTCGGCCTGGGTATTCGGTTAACTGAAACTGATTGGTTCGGTTTCTCAATTTCTAAGATAACAAATAGTGCATGTTTCTAAACTCATAGTAGCAATGTTTCTAAAGATAATAAAATAGTTACACTTCTTGCTTTTCAATCACAGAATTTTCCTACCATGATGCTTAGTTTTTTTAGCTGCAACAAATTACTCTAGTATCACATGGGCCACCACATATTATTCTGCTCATGAAACCTTATTAGTGTTGCATCTTGTAATAATGTGATTCCTCGGTGTTTGCAGTAGTCACTCCGTAGAGAAGCTCGAGCTAGGGAAAACTAATAGATTGGATTTACCACCCCCCATGGTCAGACTTTAGCAGTGGAGACAAAGGTGCTCGGATCCTACGTGGAGGTGGATATATGTGTTCTGAACAAAACCGAGGGAAACTTAGGGGTGAGGCCCTCAGGAGCTCATTCACTAAAGTCTAAAGGTAAAGGCGTGCAGCAAGGGAAGCTCGGTGTCGCTAGAAGGGAGCATAATGACATAGGTGGTTAGAACCTAGAGACATGAGAGCATATGGGAGGGAGAAGGTCGGCGCTTCCAAGATTGTCGGCGTGAAGGAGTCATGGTGATTTCAAAG
This sequence comes from Bothriochloa decipiens, assembly GCA_023333625.1. Taxonomy (NCBI): domain Eukaryota; kingdom Viridiplantae; phylum Streptophyta; class Magnoliopsida; order Poales; family Poaceae; genus Bothriochloa; species Bothriochloa decipiens. The sequence continues at coordinate 27,886,244 of CM041646.1, forward strand.
GTTTCTCATGGAAAATAGAGGAGCAAGGGAGACAATATTTGATGTCCTACTTGACTGATCCTAATACAAGCAAGGGTGAACTTAGGGTGGTGCACTACTAAGCAGATATACAGAATTTGGTAGACATACATGGTGAAAATTTGTCTAGTTAGTAAAAAAAAAATTCTTATCATGGAGCATCGGCACCAGGTAAGTTCAATATAGCTTCACCCCTTAATACAAGTATTTCCTTTTAATCTACTCTTTAGAGTTCCCATAGTTGCACCCCCTCCTTACTGGTTGTTAAGTTGTGGGCACGAGGCACGATCTATATGGTGTCACATGTCTGATGCTCCCCTTCTTCCCTCTTCCTTCTCTGGTATTCAATACTAGTCATAACAAATAGGATAATATGTGATAGCCAAAAGGGATACATCAATGTCGTTAGATGAGAGGACAATGCTGGAGGGGGACGGGTCCAAATGTTGCACAAGAGGTGGTCTATGTTAATGGTTTGGCTATTCTCCATTTGTCTAATGCGCAACTTCTAAAACATCCTTTAATCCGGCTCTTTGGCCAGGCTCCTCAGGTGCTCCTCCGGAGGAGCCATAGTTTGTAGCTACTCCAAAACGACTCACCCTACAAAACATTTGGTAGGGAGGAGCGGGAGCCAGAGCACTAGGAAGAAGCCCTACTAAACATGTCCATGTCAACCATTTTGCCTATCTAACAAAACAGTGTGCACCACTCTGGTGCTTTGCTATACAACTTGAATGTTTGTCTCGCGCATGCAATTTTCATGTTATCAGATTGTCTATCCAAGACAACTTTGCTGTTTTCTTGAAATCTTTGTGATTTCTTCTCCGATCTTCATGCCCTTATTATCTCCTTGACCTACTAGATCCAATCTACCGCATCTTAGTACACACTAGTATAAATTCACGTGCGGCACGCCCGTGTTTATAAAAAGTTGTATATAGTAAAAGATTACTAATATTAGATACAATATAGACTTATCAAACCATAAATTTAGGACCAGTTTGACTATTAACAGAACACTACATAGAGTATATTTCTTCCCTACATAGCCTTGCATGTTCAACTGTAGTCCAAATTATCATTGCTTTGAACACCTTCACCTCTGCCCCAGAGGCTCCCTTCATCTTCGCAACAATCTTCTTCAGACCAATGTGAAAGGTCAAGATGACGGACTAGAGGGGGGTGAATAGTCCCTTCTAAAACTTATCGCGCCGGCTAATCGAAATAAATACGAAATTAAAACTATCGGTCTAGCCAAGACTTCAGCCCTCTAACTATGACTCTGCATACCTTGTAAAAGATCCTAACCAAGAAAGTAAGGTGCCAAACTAGCTAGTACTCTCTTAATCAATTCTAACTTGCAAGGTCACACAAACCTAAATAACTAGTACTCTAGCAAACAAAGGAGCACCTAAGGTTATACAAACCGAACCCAAGAGCTCAACTTTACTTAACTACACAAGCCAAGCAAAGCAACTAATTAGACTACGCAAGCTAATTAGCCACACCAGAGATACTTCTAAGCTACACAAGCTAGAAGGCAACTAGATAGCTACATAAGCCAACTATTACAAGAGTAACAACACAAGCACAGTATATATGAATGTAAATACAAGCTTGTGAATAGAGACGCAAACCACCGCGAAGTGTGAAACAAGATGACACGGTAATTTTTCACCAGGTTCACTTGGTTGCCACCAAACTACGTCCTGTTGTGGTGATACACCCACTTGGAGGTTCACTCGTTAATTGGCGTCACTTAGTCAAACCCACAGCCTCGGGTGCGATGAAACCAACAGAAGATGGGGATCCTCCAAGCCACGAGCTCAACTAGAGTTGCTCTTCGCGATCCCCACGGGGTGAGCACAATACTCCTCACAAATCACTTCTCCGGAGCACCGCATGTTCTCCTTGCGTGCTTCGACGGAGTCACAATCCACCAAACCGTCTAGGTGATGGCAATCACCAAAAGGAGCAAGAAATTCTCAAATGCAATCACCACCTAGTGCCATCAAACATAAATCCCTAAATGCATGCACACTGAGTTTTTAATCCTCTCTCAAATTAGCACAAATCTTGGATGGAAGAGAAAAGAAAGAAAGTGGATCTTCAATCCTTCATCCACACCCACACAGGGCTCTCACTCTCTCTAGAAATCTTGCCTTAATTCATGGGAGAGAGATGAGGAGAGGATAAACCCTAGAACACTCTCCAAGAGAAAAAATGGTGAGGAGGCTCACTGTGTTCTGTTGGGATAGAGGCAAAGGAGGAGGCCGACGGTCTATACCTGGTCGCCCGGCCTGGCCCCCAACGGCACCTGGCCACCAACGGTCGGGAGCGCCGTTGCCACACGCGCTTCCTCTGCTGCTCGGCAAAGGGTAGAAGGAAAAGCTCCAGGCGCCGCTTTCTCTGTCTCTGTCCTCGGTGTCTCACAGGAAGAAACAAGGAGCGGCGGCGGCTTCCAATTCTTCAGCAAAAGCACTGGACATCGAGTGGCAAACATCGTCTCCATCTTGGGCCAGCAAGCAACGGCCAGCAGCTGCAGCCCACGGCCACGCGCACAGCAAGCAGGCCAGCAGCAGTGCAAGCCAGCGGCAGATAAGCTGAAGGCCAAAGCCATCGATCCAGTCCAAGAATGTGACCACGGGCCAGGCCCATGAGCCAGCAAAAGGAGCGGTGGAATTTTTTTATTTTTAATTTTTTTAAAATTTTTTTTACAATTTTAATTTTTTGTTTCGAAATATGACAGAACTAGTCGTCCACAGTGGGCGTTTTTTAAAAAACGCCCACTGTGTGGGCGTTATATGTGACGTGGCATAGGGCCGGCCGCCGCCGGTGCCGGTTTTTGCGGGCGGCCCCTGGCGTGGGCGTTTTTTGGTGACGAGGGGGCCGCCTGCAAAAGTACGTGCTGTTTTGTGGCGGGCCTCGGAGCAGCCAAAAAACGCCCACTGTGTGTGCGTTTTTTGCACGCCAGGGGGCCGCCTGCAAAAGGGCGAGGCCGGCCACGCACTTTTGCAGGCGGCCCCCTGACGTGCAATGGGCGTTTTTTGGGCTCCGCCTATATATACCCAGCCCCCCTCTTCAGATTTTCATTATATTCACTAAACTTTCCAAAAAAAGAAAGAGGAGAGGAGGGAGGGGAAGGAAGTAAACGGCGAAGCCCTATCAGTTGAGCGTAGCCATACCAATGAGTTTGTGGGAGAGGATAGTGGTTCTGAAGATGAAGACTTGCTTCCCGGTTATGTTTCGAATTATTAGGGCCGTTTTGTTAGATGAATTCGGATTAGTAGCTCATCGCCTTAGCGGACCTATAATTTTAGAATGTATTAGTTGTGTTCGAAAGGGTACGAATAAGGAACCGACGGGGATTTCTAGATATAGTACTCAAAAGAATCGTCACAATACGCCAGGGCCCCGACGAGAAACGAAGAATATAATAAAAGGTAAATTTTGACAAAAGCAAAGTGTGTATCATACATCAAGACAGTAATTATATCGTACAGGGTACTACTGTCCCCGAGCCTGTCCCTGCCCCTACCCCCTACCCCTCTTCGGCCTCCTTGGTCGCACGTGCCCCGACGAGTAGGTGTGGCGATCCAGTGGAACACCTCGAGTCGCACGGACGTGCTGCACTGGAGTCATCTGTGAGTGATAACTCCTGCGTGTAGGGCGGAGGTGCTCCTGCAAGCTGTGAAGGGCCGATCTCGACCTCCTCGTCGCTGATCGGTGCGTCAGTGGGGCATCATTAGGTAGTCGGTAGGTTCGCGACGAGGTGTCGGCTCCCTGGGCCGACGTCGAAGCTGCTCCCTGCGCGGAGGTACCCACTCCATGGGGCGAAGGCCAGACTCCCCAGGCTGCTCCCTGAGAGGAGGTACCCACTCCATGGGGCGAAGGCCAGGCTCCCCCGGCTGCTCCCTGAGCGGAGGAACCCTCACCATGGGCCGACGCGCTGGGTGGAGCATGAGTGAAGTGCTTGGATGCCTCTGCTCCGTGCACGGAGGACCCCGCTCCGGAGGAACGAAGGTACGGCGTAGAGAACGCTGTGAAAGGTGTCATCGTAAGTCACACAGTCATCCAGATTGGAAAAACATAGGTAGACGAGGTGGGGTACATGAAGTTACCTCTGTCTGGGGTGCAGAAGGACGTGCTGGGGGTGCCGGTGCAGGAATTCGAGGTGCTGCGTCGGAGGTCCAACAAGTCAGAGCCTCTGAGCCATCCTCACCAACAGGTGCGACATCCTGAAGTGTCGGAGGTCCAGCAAGAACGCAACGTCCTGAAGCGTCGGGGCGACCTCCCCGCACGGCAGGTGGAACGTGTGTGTCTTCGGCCTCCATCGGTCGACCAGGGCTGCTAGAAGAGACCTATCGAAACTCCACCTCCTCGTCTCATCTAGCAGCTCTGGTGTGTCGTCCACCATCCCTGCATGACATTATCACAGTTAACACATATGACACATACAAACAGAAAGCGACAAAGTATGCTATTGTGGGCATGTCTGAGTCCTTCGGGCACTTCTTATAAGTATGTCCCTCCTTGTCGTATTTGCTGTAACGTTTGTACCTTCCACCTGCTTCGGACTCATCCATGGCGTTTTGAAGACGTCTTGTCTTTCGACGCCTAGCCTTATTTCTGATCTTACTTGGGTCTGGAATATAACTAGGTTGCGGTACTGTACCTGTAAAATTCTCCGCTATGCCAAAACCATAAATTTCATGTGACCATGTATGCAATATGGCTTCCTTGGTGAAATAGGGAGATACAAAAGTACGATCAAGTATTCCACACTCCGAGCTCGCTGTAATAACATGGGAACATGGTTTGTGGTAGAGTCTTGGCTTGTGGCACGTGCATGCGCAATACCCATCCTCCTTAAGTATGCATTCTTGCACAACTCTTATTCTATATACTCCACGCTTGGCCCTATCAGCACACAAGATTTTAAATCGGTGCTCTCTAATACATTGAGTTATAACTCTATGCTCCTTTGCCTTCTTACGTTTTTCCTCTAGATAATTTGTCAACATATGTCCGAAGAAAACACCTCGCACTTGCATTGATAGGGGAGCGACTTGGTACCGGTCTCTAAAATATCTGCATGTTCCATGCAGGATGAACTCAACAATGGCAACCAGGGGAAGGTCTCTAACACCACGCATCACCCAGTTATAAACTTCGGCCAAATTAGTTGTCATAATGTCGAACCATGCTCCGCCGACATCATGCAGCAAAGACCACTTCTCCTTAGACTCATTCTCTATCTAGTGCGAAAATTTTCTCACAGCAGATGCCGATCTCCTTCTGATGTTTGGACCATCTGTAGGCAGCGGTCCTAAGGCTTCTGGACCATCCTCACCAACAGGTGCTGATCGGCTTGAGTGCTCTTCCCTTTGCTTCGTTGTGAGCTCGTCCAACCTCCTCCAAAGCTCGTTGAATTTTTTCTCTTAATTCTGTCCGCACAGCCTCTTAAATAGATCCATCAAGCTCTTCCCCTTAAACTGCTTGTAAAAATTAGCACCCATGTGACGCATACACCACCGACTTTGAACATCTGGCCAATCTTTACCATATCCCATCTCTGCATCACCGTTCTTCAGATATTCAATTGCCCGAAGAAGGCTAGCGTGACGGTCATGAATTAGGCATACACCAGGCCTCATACCATCGATGCTAACCTTCACCTGCTTGAGAAACCAGTACCAACTATCGGTATTCTAGCTCTCCACAAAAGCGAATGCCAGTGGTAGAACTTGATTGTTTTCATCCACGGCAATTGCTGTTAGTATCTGACCTCTGCATTTACCTGTCAGAAATGTCCCGTTAATACAGAGTATTGGACGACAATGCACAAATGCCCTGATGCAAGCACCTAGTGCAAAGAAAGCACGTTGCAAGACCAATATTGCACGGTCATTCTCCATGATTAGGTATGTTATAAGATCTGTACATGTCCCTGGATTTCTGGCGGCTATGCATTGAAGAAGAGATGGTAAATTATCATATGAGGCTTTGAATGTGCCAAATCTCATCTCGATAATCTTCTGTTTTGCCCTCCATGCCTTAGCATATGAAATGGTGTATTTGAATTTATCTTCGATATGCCTTATTATTGACCTTGGCTCGTATCCCAGATTATGCACAACATCTGAATACATCTCTACAGCAATAAATACAGATGTCATGTTTCTGTGGTACTTCTCTACACCTTCCAAGTGACAGTTGTGCTCAGTGACTATTGACACTTTCCAATAATCCTTCCACTTTCCCTTGAATGTATGCACCCTCCATGGACAACCATCGCTGGATCTCATGCACTTAACTTCATATACACACTTTGTGGACTTTGCTACCCAGAACTCCCTTTGCAGTGATACAGCCCAATGCTTGACTGCCTCCATCAATTCTTCCTTCTCTGCGTACATCGCTCCCTCGATTACCTCATTCTCCTTATACTCCCATGGAACATGGTATCCCTCTGAAATAGCAAGTCCAGAGAAGTCTTCATTAGACCATTGCCACGGATTCACATTGCATCCTTCCTCATCAGAAGATTCATCACCCTCCACTTCCTCATTCGCCGCATCTTCGTTTTTCATTGCCTGAACAATAGAGTTGATCCTCTCGCCCTCATCTGCCAAGCCTCTCGGCTCACTGGCTTCTCCTTCTCTTTCTGGTTCCCGCACATCCTGTCCCTATTCGTCTCCTTGCTGAGCACGGTCGTTTCCCTCTTCCATTTTAGCATCAGTCCTAACCATGCTTGTATCATCTACATTTTGCAAGGTTGCATTGTCTTTATCGTGCACCTCCATAAAAATGCTGGGTTCCCAGCCCCGCTGCAATGCATTTTCTACATACCATTTCCATGTTTCGATGCAATCTACCGACATCAATTCCCAGAAGCATTCTTCGTTGCCATGGTTGACTACTATATTTACTTTTATTGTGTTAACCTCTGGGTTGATATGAAATGCCCTCATTAACCAGTTACACACTGACTAAAAATTTCTTTTCGCTGGCCTATCTATCCCCTTTAGTGTTGACCCAAATTCAGACAGATCTATACCATACGGGCCATATCTGACAGTGCCACTACCATGGAACAACCAAAACATCACTTTGGTTGACATATCTATTCAGAGAAAATACGATATTCGTCACATTTCAAATCATGCAATCCATTGTTTAAAGCATAGCATAAACATCATTATTCCTAAACTCTAAATATATCTATTCAGAGAAAATACGATATTCGTCATATTTCAAATCATGTAATCCATTGTTTAAAGCATAGAAGAAACATCATTATTTCTAACATGAACTGCAATGCTCTAACATCATTATTTATAGATCTAATATACATACTACTCACAGATCTACCCAGAGTCAACTAAAAACTAAACAACTCTAGTGCACATTATATTTTACTAATACATAGCAACAGACTTATAATGTAGAGAAACTTACCTAAAAGCCGAGGTCTCAAACTGACAGGGATTCGCCGTTTACTTCCTTCCCCTTCCTCCTCTCCTCTTTCTTTTTTTCTAGAAAATTTAGTGAATATAATGAAAATCTGAAGAGGGGGCTGGGTATATATAGGCGGAGCCCAAAAAATGTGTGGGCGTTTTTTGGCTGCTCCGAGGCCCGCCCGTAAACCAGCGCGCACTTTTATAGGCGGCCCCCTCGCCACCAAAAAACGCCCACGCAGTGGGCGTTTTTCGGGCGCCAGGGGCCGCCTGCAAAAGCCGGCACCGGCGGCGGCTGGCCCTGTGCCACGTCATATATAACGCCCACACAGTGGGCGTTTTTTAAAAAACGTCCACTGTGGGCGACTAGTTCTATCATATTTCGAAACAAAAAATTAAATTGTAAATTTTTTTTTAAAAATAAAAATAAAAAAAATTCAAGGAGCGGCAGCAGCATTGCTGTATATCTCCCGGTCGACAGCAAGCATGGGCTCCATTATCCAAATACCAGCCGCTTGGACAACCATATAATCGAGTATTACCAAAAATATCGGTGGTGAACTCTCAACCATCCACACGCATGCATCCGAAGAAAATGACCAGCAGCAGTCAATTTCTCTTTTATTTTTGCATGTGAGCCTGCAACCAACAGAACCAGCAGCCGGCCTCCATTTACTATTTTATCATGGTCAACATGCAGACTCGGAACAGCGCTCGTCTTCCCTTTGCTCTGAACAACATGCAGCCGATCAACAATAGTAGCGGTAAGAACGTGTCTCCTTTTCTCTCTAAATATAGCCTGGTTTATTTTCATCTCTCTTAAATAGGCTAAACCGAAGACAATACTTTGAGATACAAAATTTCACAAATAAAATTTTCAGGCTTTCTCATGATCTCACCGCGTCACTAAGCAAATACAAATGAGACTCATATTTAGTGGCATTAGATAACCATGTAATTAAAGATTTCTCCTTTTAATAATACGGTTATCAATCCTAGATCCGGTCAAGCACTTTTCTAATCTAATCTTCGACCGATGAAATGAAATGTCCTACAAATATACCTTTGCATTGCACATTTCATTCCAACTCCATCTCAATCACCGTTAGGAGCGATAGATGGGCCTTGAGGTCTCGGTTGGGTCTTCGTGTGCGATGGCACTCTCTGGCTATGGCGGACGCGATCTCGCCGGGACCGTGTTCTCCACATCACGGTGATACTCCTGGTGGAGTCGGCCGACTTCCATCAGCAACGCGTCATGGTGGGGGAGAAACTTCATGGATGTGATGAAGCGGGCGACGGCACGTTGTTGCTTGCAGGCTCTGACGGCTTGATCATCTCACACGCTGGATCGCAAAGCTCACAAGTGGCCTTGCCGCTCTTGTAGAAGATATTGGTTCGCCTTTGGCACATCGGCAGCGAGGCCGCCCGATGGTGCAATCCCACGGTGTTGGTGGTGGCAGCGTGCTAGGGCTTCAGCAGCTTGGTGAGGCGGCGGCGTCCATGCACAGCACGAGATTTAGGAGGAAATTAATTAATCTAATACATATAATTGAGAGGTGCAGCTGAGGTCCAGCTACGATTGAGTCCATTGAATGCATGGCGTGATTTTCTTTTTCTATATTGCTCTGTCTGTCGGTCAACTACGATTGAGTCCATTGAATGCATGGCGTGATTTTCTTTTTCTATATTGCTCTGTCTGTCCGTCAACCAATGACAACGTTAGGAGCGGGTAGAGTTTTTGTTGAAAAAAGCAACGCATACGAGGGAGATTGAACTAAAAAAAGCGAACACATCTTAGATATATTACGGGGTGATCCACTTATTAGGAGTGAAGAAGGCCTAATATCTCTTAGATCAAGATCTTAACTCATATTTAATGGTTAAAATATAGGGTGGGTATAAATTTTTAGGTAACGTATATTTTTTTAATTTTTTCATTCTTTTATACTATAGATAGATATAGATTACGGTCCAGTGATTGAGTTGTCATCACTGTAACAAGAAGGCAGTCACCTCCTCAAGTGGGAAAAGATGAAGCTAGTTTTTTTTAATAAACTCATACGAGTTGTTACTACATCAGCACCATGCTGGAGTGGCCAAAGCTCTTTGGATCCTGTTTAGTACTTTTTACTATATAATAAAAGGCTTCACCATTATTCAAAAAAAAAAAAAGGCTTCACCAAAGAAGTCAGGAAAGCCACGTCTAGGTGGCTTCATCCTTCTAGTAAGAAAATCGACTTCATTTTTTATTTGCAACAAGTCTCCTAGAGCCGTTTTTGTGAGCTAGTGTTTGCAAGACTTCACCCAAGAAACCAAAATGAAAACCTCTCAATAAGCCTGGCACTAATAGAGCCTAAGTATCATTTATACATATTATATGTAAGGTTAGGTTTCTTGCGGTGGAACATGTCCACTTAGTCAAAGCCCACCACTTGCATATGTGACTGCATATATAGAGCATATTTTAGTAAGATTTAATGACAATTTTTCTCCATTGGTAAACGATGGATTTATTTAATTGTGCTATTTTTTGTTAGTGGTAGGCAACATATTTATCAATAGTTCTGAGGGTTCACGGCGTATTTGAGCACCAGCATCATGACATGTTTTAAAAAATTAAGTATCAATTACAAGTGTAAAATCGACACCATTGCACGGAATCCGTTAAGGAAACACATGATATTGTTTATACTGATTGCACACACATGATCACCTGAATATCTTTCCTTGCCATTTCAGGTATGAAAATTTGCCAATGCATTTCCTAAATACTTGGGACCGAAATATGAACCCTGAGGAACCGGAGGTCCCAGCTGCAAAAAGCAGAGACCACTATCACCACCCCAAGTCATAAAACCGCTCCATCGGAGGAAGGACGGACAGCGCGAGCAGCGGAGATCGAAGGAAGGACGGACAGCGCGAGCAGCGGAGCAAAGGGTTTGGCCGCTTCCCCAAGAACCACGGATTCAGGTAACGGACTGTCCCTTCCCTTTCTCTGTGGTTACTAATCGTGTTCTCTGGTTTATTGCCCCAGTTTTCCATTTCTTTTGGTGATTTTTACCTGTTTCCACGAGAGGTAGCGTTCTTGCGCAAGATTTATGTTCCTTTTTTCCCTTCCGTTTCTGGATTTCCAGATGCGACATATTTCGTATCCCCCGTTTTTTTCTTTGGTTAATCAGAACTACAGTTCTGTTATTTTAACTAGAAGTAATTCATCCTCAGGAGGTTGTCTGCGATGCCGAGAACTATTGACTTGTTTGTGCCACTATATGAAACTCTAAGGTGTTACTATGCATCAGCAACAGAGTAATTTTAGGACTCTTGTTTATCTGGGAGAACACTGAACCCTGCATAGAAATTCCAGATGGCTGTGATTTTATTGTTTCTAGTAACTTACTAGTTGTATGCATCATTGCATATGTGGACGAAGAAATCTGAACAGCGGTAATAATATCGATATTTATGTTTTAAACGAAAAAAAATAATTCTTTGCATATCACTATCAGTCTATTACACCTTCTCTACTTTGACCATTTCTGAACCTATGCAAGACTATCATAATATGAATGTGAATGGACTTGTTCGCTTACACGAAGTTATGAGAGGAGACGTATGACGGTTCTCTTGACTAGAGGCTAGAGCGTCAGGTCTATTTTAGTGGTCCATTGCTGGAGTTCTTTATCGAGTACTTATCTGACTACAGAATAATATATATTTCTTTTTGGCCTTGTTGGGACACCTGAACCTGTTAGTGATACACGAAAAAAACATCCACACATTATGGACTTTTCATAGATGGGAGTAGTTCGCTTTTGTTTTAATAAGCCCATATGTAGCTGAAGTGGTTAGCAAAAGCTTTGTGGCTGTATGAAATGCAGCGGATATAAAACCATGGTCAATGAAGAAAAGTGCCTTTTTGAATAACAAATACTAATGTTTTAGGCTTTCTATGGGATACTTTTCAGAATATATTCGAGTAAAGAAGAAATGAACGTACATATGTGATGCAAAGTCTAGATTGTTCTATTGAGCCACTTAATTGTCACATAATGTATTGGTTTGATCCTGTCAACTATGTTAGCTGATATTATTTGCTTGTGTAACATCAACATCACAGTGGCGATGCATGCTTCAGTCAAATATGTAAGGTGTTATCCTGGCTTGTTTTGTTTCTGGTTTGTCTGCAATACTTGTTTTAACTACTGCTGCTATTGTCTCTTTATTGTTTTCCTTGTAAAACCAACAATTTGTTAGTGTGCCGTTTTTCCACTAACAGTTCTTGTTTGTATAATATTAGGTTGACTGGATTTGTTAGTGATGTAAAATACAAAGGATAGCATGGGGACCCATGATTTTGATGGTTCTGAACTTTACAACAAGACAACTTCACTTCATGATCAGTTCTTGACACATTTATCATTATCTAGTTCCAATGATGGCGAGGAGATTGCAACTTCATGTCCTGCCAAGGAGTGTCCTTTGGCCATCCTTAATTTGTCCCTAAAAAGTTTTAAGCAGGATGCTATCGAGGAGGATGCAGTTAAATGGAGTCTTGAAGAGAACTGTTTCCCCTTTGTTCTTTCAGACTTGGAATGGGGTGATTCTTCATATGCTAGTTCTCTCAGCGAACAGTCATCTACAATCAATAACCCCAGTATGCCATTCACTGTACAGTCAGATGATCTTGACAGAACAGATATCTGGGTTTCTTCTTTGGATCTTGAAGCTGAGGATTCTGCCTTGCTGCCAGAGCCAGACAAGGAACAGTTTCAAGATGCACTCGGTTTTGATTTCCCCAGCCCTTCTTTCAGTGCAATCAGAAGCCTCCAGTTTGGTCCTTCCTCCAGTTATAGTACAGGAATATTGCAGAGCAATGGGGCCAACGACTCTGATGAGCCAATATTCTGGCCATTTGAGTGCACTTGCTACAACAGTCCTGAATTTGACAAATTTCTGAGTGTGTCGCCTCGTAGGAACACAATGGATTTCGGGTATGCAGTTCGTCACTTGAACCCAGTCTTGCAGAGGCTCCGTAAGAGCACACTATCTTCAGTGAAGAAATGCATCGACCCACGTCAAGGGACTAGCAATTCATGCGCAAAAGCAAGCATGTCCTCCTCCCAAGAGAAGATTCAGAAGACGCCTGTAGTTCCCTCCAGGTTAAGCAGGACAACAAAAGCATCTGCACCTTCCAGTCATCACCAGAGACGAAGGCCGCCTCACCTGAAACTTGGTGGTCCAAGAAAGGTTAGCTCTCCACAACTTCAGGCAGATCATTCTACAAAAAAGATTGAAGCATCAGATGTCCGAAAATTAGCTGATAAGAAGAGTCGGATTGAAGAGTTAATTGGATTGGATGAGTTTGATGGCCATGAAGGCATGGGCTCGGATTCGTCAGACCACCAATTTAGTCTATGGATATCTCCAAGATAGTTGGCCTGTGCAATCATCCTGCTGTAAGCAACCTACCATGAGCCATCCACATAGGTTCTTCCATACGAAGTAGGTTTATAGCAATCAGCAGCTAATACGCTGCGGATTTTAAGTATCCGTGTATTGGCATTGCTCTGAGGTCAAATGCAGGGTTTTTGTAAACCAAGATGGTGTGTTTTGTAATCATCAATACAGTATATACGACCTGTTGCCTGATGTCAGTTTCAGGTCAATTTTTTTTTAGAAAGGTCAAATTTTGGCAGTGGTAATCAGATCTGATATCAGATTCTGGTGCCCTTGCAGCATGATGTATGGCGTGATGATAATGCATCTGCAACTGGGAAGATGCAAGTATGTAAAGTTGAAGCTTCCCATTCAAGTATCTGCAAAAAAGCACTTGTATTCTTAGCATTTGTCGCTTACCGCGTTGCTTAGCCATCCGGCGGGAACTATTCAGATGCTTTTGTGTAATCGACTCAGATGGCAACAATCCTAGAAAGCTAGTGCTGCCATAGTAGGAGTGTACTACTACACTACAAAATCCTTTTGGCGGCTGCGCTGATTTTCAGAAACTCATGGCCTACGAGGTGTGAAGAAAAACTCCATCTCAACACTTCGGCTTGTGTCGATGTTCAGATCTTCCTTTTCATGTTGGCTGCCGACCACATCCATACTATATAAAAAAGAAAATTATATAGAAAATCTTATGGTTTCTTATGTTCCTACGTGGCTTTATGGATTGATTGATGCTTACTTGAGTTTAGCATGGGGAAAGTATCATGTTCCATTCCTCTTTTTCAGTGACGGTGGGTACTTGTTAAGGGGTTGTCGTTTCAGTTGGCTTATCAGGTATTGTGGATTGTTTTCTCTTACACAATATTACTTCAGTCTTAAACCGTAAGTCATTTCATGAATTTTAGAGAGTCAAAGCATCTCAAGTTTGACCAAACTTATAGAAAAAAATACAAAGATTGATGACATTAAATAGATATATTATAAAAATATGATTAACAAAGAATCTAATAATATTTAGTTGACATCCTAAATTTTATTATCTTATCGTATAAATTTGGTCAAACTTGAGATGCTTTGACTATCCAAAATTCTTAAAATAACTTACAATTTGAGACGGAGGAAGTACTATTAAAAAAAAACTTCGAAAACCATGAGCATAACTTTTTTTATTTGATTAATCAATCAAAGGATGTGAACATGAATCTCGCATATCTCGGCCACGCCCATGTTGATCCTTGCCATGCGGACTCCACGTCATGTTCTATGTAATTCTAGCATTTTGAATTTTAGTACGGTAAGGGAAATGTGAAATAATCGTCTTCCATCTCTTTGGAGTCCTCAAGTCAGTTTTGTGAATGGTTGTCCTTCAACACTTGCATTGCATACACTGAAAACCGACTGCTGCTGATTGTGTTCTCACATTGGGCAGAAAAAAATCTGTTAACTCCCTCAAAAAAATATCTGCCACAGTGAAGGAAATTTCACGCCTGCCAATAATTTCCCATCCTCAGAAAATAAATAAAGAAGGAAAAATAGGAAACAGACAAAAGGCAGAATCAAGAGGCTATACGAAGGGGCAGAAAGAGAGAACAATCACTAGCCCTCTTTCTTGTTGGGCGCTCAGCAAGGCAGGCCAAGGCAGCGCGGCCCCCTTATCTCCAGGGACCAGGGGACGACGCGCACCAACGCACCGCCCTTCCCTTCCCTCCTCCTCCTCTTCCTCTCTCCTCGGAAGGTGAGCACCTCCAGCGATCCTCTCTTTGTCCTCTCTGTGTATGTTCTTCGTTCTTGGGTGGTGGGATTCTTGCCTGCTACAGGCTCCTGGTTCTCGTGTCGAGATTTCCATTCATGTGTTGGATGGATGGATTAGGATTATCTAGCCTGTGTTGTCGGTGGTTGTCCGCGGAATCCCTGGATTATTTTTTGGGGGAAATTCTTGATTTTTTTTTTTGGGTTCAGTTTTGGTTGTGGATGAACGGCAAGGTTCATCTTTCCGTCTTTAGATATAATCGATGTCAATGCGAGGTTGAAACACAATTGATATTCTCTTTCGCCGGAACGAAGCATCCTTTTGTGAACCCACAATTCCAATCTTTGCGCGTTGTATCGGTGCTCCTATCCATCCAGATTGCCGCGGATTGATTTGCTAGGAAGCGGGTGAACATCTACCGCTATTTTTAAGCCTGTCTTCCTGTTTCTAGCACATTTAATTTTCCTTTTTTTTGTTTGCCACAGTTTATTCTCCATTTACTAGCACATTTTGTGTTTACAATTTGGTTGGGGTCAGATGGATCAAGAACAGCATACTGATGATTGGCATGCGCTATTCCTGTGCATGATTGGAATTGCCATTTGTGTTTATCTGAGAATTTTAGAAGATTGGTTTGTAATGTTGGTTATTGTAATGTCTTGGTGCAGGTTAAGGGACGGTATTTCTGACCATGGCAGGGACCTTACTCCAGTCAGTTGCCCTCGGGACATCATTCGGGGGTCGCATAAGCACCCAGCGATGGCGGTCCCATGGCACCAGGAGGCCTGTCTCTATGTTGGCAATGTCACTTAGCCGCCCTGTCAAGATGTCAGCATTTGTGGGTCTAAGATCAGTGCACAGCTTCTCGGTCACACCCACGGTGTCCAATTCCAGGTCGACAGTTGCATCTTACAGGTCGTCTCGACGGACAAAACGTTCTTGTTTTGTTACTCGGGCAATGTTTGAGAGGTTCACGGAGAAAGCTATTAAGGTCATCATGCTTGCACAAGAGGAAGCAAGGCGCCTGGGCCACAACTTTGTTGGAACTGAGCAGATTCTCTTGGGTCTGATTGGAGAGGGCACTGGTATTGCAGCAAAGGTGCTTAAGTCCATGGGAATAAATCTCAAGGATGCTCGTGTGGAGGTCGAAAAGATTATTGGCCGCGGCAATGGTTTTGTTGCTGTTGAAATACCATTCACACCACGTGCGAAACGTGTTTTGGAGCTCTCCTTGGAGGAAGCTCGCCAATTAGGTATTTTTTTTTTTTAATCAGGGCTTCTTGTGAAATGTTGTCCTTGTTGTTTTGCCTTAAATTTCATTTTCTGTTCTCCTAATTCATGCATGAAAACATGATAGAAGGAATTGCTGGTCAAGATCCCTGTGATACCCTTGTGGTCTTATTATCTTCTAATTTTACTTGTTTGCTACTCGAACAAAAATCTATTAGAAGAATGTCTCTATTGACCAATGTTCTGTTTTCCTAGAAAGGAATTTCATTTTCCTATTACTTGATTATTTCCACGCTTGTGCTTTTTTTTTTTTTCTAGAGAGTTCTAGAAAGCTTCCAGTTAGCCATTTTTTTGGATGAAACGTTTTGCCTAAAATACAGTGTACAAATTGTTGATTATCGGATACAAAGATATCAATTGCATTTTGACAGAGCTTTAGTTGTACATTCCTATAAGTATTGAAAACATCATTCTTAACTGATGTCAGAGGGACTTTGACTTGATAATGGACAGTTCATTGCAATATATGTATGTAGTTGATCTTCCAGGTCCATGTGTTTTATGTCACCTATTTAAGTATTCAAGTGGAAGTTGCAAAATACAATGAAGCATCATAATCTCATTGCAATCCACTTACTCTGGTGCTATTTTATATTTTCATCTCGAACATATTTTATATCTTCATCAAAGAAACTTTTGTAGTAACACAAGCTGAAAAATAATAATGACCTCAGTTACAGGTGGCTTTGATCCCCATTTATCAGCATCACATTTGATATTTCCAAAATTTACATATTTGCATCATTAAGCTGTTTTCCCATTGAATAATTTACGTTTTAGGATGCAATTGAACTAATAGATGCATTTCTTTCTTCATTGTCGTATTTTGTGCACCTATAAAGAAATTTGCCGGGAGTCACCTGTATATGTAAACTAACTAATCCCATCCTGCTTTCTCATCTAATATGGTAACGGACGAACACCCTTGGCCTTTATCTTGTTCCTCAACTAAATTACATGTACATATGTTGGTAATTGTCAAGACATTTATCTTGACAAGAATATCATTTCCTTCTATGTATCAAACCACAGCACACTCCATTTCCTCATTATATTTCGAATTTTTAATAAGTCCCGTAGAAGATTTATCTCAAGCACTAAATACTTGCTTCCCAGGACATAATTATATTGGATCTGAGCACCTGCTTCTTGGATTGCTTCGTGAGGGTGAAGGTGTCGCGGCTCGTGTGCTTGAGAGCCTCGGAGCTGACCCAAGCAATATCCGTACACAGGTAAACCTATATGTGATGTCTATTTCTGACAGTAGTTCTCTGTACAAAAATAAATTTTGTTTATTAGCTGTGTCTTCAATGTCATGGACCTCTACAGGTTATTCGAATGATTGGTGAGACCACAGAAGCTGTTGGTGCTGGAGTTGGAGGGGGCAGCAGTGGTAATAAGATGCCAACTCTTGAGGAATATGGAACTAATTTAACAAAATTAGCAGAGGAGGTAATATTTCTGACCTACTGCATCATAACCAGCATAAGTTCTGTAATAGAACTCATGTTGATCATGTCTGCAGGGAAAATTAGATCCTGTTGTTGGAAGGCAGCCACAGATTGAGCGTGTGGTACAAATTTTAGGCAGACGAACCAAGAATAATCCCTGTTTGATTGGAGAGCCTGGTGTTGGAAAGACTGCAATTGCTGAAGGACTTGCTCAACGCATTTCAACAGGCGATGTACCTGAAACAATAGAAGGGAAAAAGGTACCCTTTTTGCATCTTTTCAAAGCAGTTATGCAATATGTATCTGTCTATGTATAGTATTTTGCTGTCAATTAATTATACATCTATTGTGAACATATGAGCTTGGATAATATTTTGTTCTTGTGTACTGTTGTTTAGTTGTGTATGGTATATTTATGCAGCTTTACATGAGGGTGCATGCATGTGTTGCTCTTTTCTCTCATTTTACTTGAGTCATCTCATCCAGTGGGCATTTAAAGTATCTAAGCACAGTTTATAATTGAAGAACCTACTCCATAACCATTGGAGAGATTGTCGAAATAATCATCTATACTAACCAGCACACTGATCGAGCAAATAGAAGAAAGTTTGTTGTAAATATTTGTACTCTTTTGTGATACATTAAATCATAATTTCTAAGTGATTAATCTCAGCTCACTGGTCGATTCTGTGATCTAGTAATTGTTTCAACTGGTTCCTGCCACATTTCTGTATTCTTGTGATGACATTTTGAGGAAATGACGGATATTCGTTCAACCAATTTACCACAGGTCATTACCCTTGACATGGGACTTCTTGTTGCTGGCACAAAATACCGTGGAGAATTTGAAGAAAGATTAAAGAAGCTGATGGAGGAAATAAAGCAAAGTGATGAGATAATACTCTTTATTGATGAAGTTCACACTCTGATAGGAGCAGGAGCGGCTGAAGGTGCTATTGATGCTGCTAATATCTTGAAACCTGCGTTGGCCAGAGGTGAATTACAGGTGTGTAGATAACATGTGGTGAACATTCTCTTATCTATTCTTTTGGAATAACTCCAGTATCTGGTTGTCCTTGAAGATGAGCTTTCCAGCGCTCTTGCTTGTGATGAGGTTTTTATTGCTAACCTATTTTGTTTAATTGCAGTGCATTGGAGCGACTACACTTGATGAATATAGGAAGCACATTGAGAAAGACCCAGCACTTGAACGGCGGTTTCAACCTGTGAAAGTGCCAGAACCAACAGTAGATGAAACCATTGAAATTCTCAGAGGACTGAGGGAACGATATGAGATCCACCATAAACTTCGTTACACTGATGAAGCTCTGATTGCAGCTGCAAAGCTGTCATACCAATATATCAGGTCCGTGAATTGTGAATAAAACTATATCACCTGCATCAGCGGAAATGCAAAACACCACAAAGAAAATTATGTTGGAACTTTAGCTTGCATCTCTGAAAAAAACAACTATGTTTTTTTATCGGATGTCTCCGAAGAGACAAAAAAACTTGCATCTCTGAAAAAACAACTATGTTTTTTTATCGGATGTCTCCGAAGAGACAGAAAAAAAAACAACTATGTTTGTCTGACTACGTCCATCCACAATTTATTTTTGCTACCTTATTGCATCCGAATGATCATCTGACAACATATTCTGTTTGCAGTGACCGTTTCCTCCCAGATAAGGCAATTGATTTGATTGATGAAGCAGGTTCCCGTGTTAGGCTACAGCATGCACAGGTGCCAAGTCAGCTGTTTTCATTTATTTGTATGCTTAATTCTTGCATGCCCTAAACAGTATCTAAATTTTACTTTTGGTGCAGGTTCCTGAGGAAGCAAGAGAGCTTGACAAGGAGCTCAAACAAATCACGAAACAAAAGAATGAAGCTGTTCGTAGCCAGGATTTCGAGAAGGTAATTGGCTATGGATGATCTGTTACATTTTATTTACATCTCTTTCAAGTTTGTGACACAAGTTAAATGTTGCCTGACCTCCTGAAGATCGTATTAAATTATAATTTCCATCAACCATAACTTTTCTATATACAATAGCTTGTACATAGAAAATATTCATTACAGTTGGAGGATTACAAAACTGGGTGGTTCAGTAATTCTTGTTCACTTCATCAATCAAAGCTCTTACTTGAGTAAAGTTCCCCGTTTCCATTTTAGGATGTAGTAACACAATCAGAGTTAAAAAAAACAGTTGTTACATGCATTTTGGTTTTGAAGAGTTATCAGTGATAGTTTTATTTGAATGATAGTAACATGCCCCTTAATGTTCATTTGACTATGCACTTTCTTTCTTCCTTTTCTTTTGTTTATTTTGCAATTTGCACCTGCTTCAGTTGGATATGTGGATGCCCTTGTTCTGCCTTCTCCCTGTACTTTTGGTTAATTAATTGTCTGCACCTTTTCTAGATACAGATGTTCTTTTAGCTAATTTTCCTTTTTAAATGTTATGCCGTTAGGCTGGGGGATTGCGAGACCGTGAAATGGAATTGAAGGCCCAGATAACAACCTTCATTGACAAGAGCAAGGAATTGAGCAAAGCAGAGGAAGAGTCTGGAGAGGCAGGACCTATGGTCAATGAAGCAGATATCCAGCACATAGTATCGTCATGGACTGGCATCCCTGTGGAGAAGGTTTCCAGCGATGAATCCGATAAGCTTCTTAAGATGGAAGAGACTTTGCACAAGCGTGTCATTGGCCAAGATGAGGCTGTGGTAGCCATTAGTCGCTCCATCCGCCGAGCTCGTGTGGGTCTCAAGAACCCCAACAGGCCAATCGCAAGCTTTATTTTTGCAGGTCCCACCGGCGTTGGGAAGTCAGAGCTTGCAAAAGCTCTTGCTGCCTATTACTTTGGCTCTGAGGAGGCTATGATCCGGCTTGATATGAGTGAATTCATGGAGAGGCACACAGTATCTAAGCTGATTGGTTCACCTCCAGGATATGTAGGATACACTGAGGGTGGCCAGCTGACAGAGGCAGTTCGACGCCGGCCATACACAGTTGTGCTCTTTGATGAGATTGAGAAGGCACACCCGGATGTCTTCAACATGATGCTTCAGATTTTGGAAGATGGGAGATTGACTGACAGCAAGGGAAGGACTGTGGACTTCAAGAACACACTCCTGATCATGACCTCAAATGTAGGGAGCAGTGTCATCGAGAAGGGTGGGCGGAAGATCGGATTTGACCTCGACTCTGATGAGAAGGACAGCAGCTACAGCAGGATCAAGAGCCTGGTCATTGAGGAGATGAAGCAGTACTTCCGACCTGAGTTCCTCAATCGTCTCGATGAGATGATTGTATTCAGGCAGCTGACCAAGCTCGAGGTCAAGGAGATTGCGGATATCATGCTCCAGGAGGTCTTCGACAGGCTGAAGGCCAAGGACATCAATCTTCAAGTGACCGAGAAGTTCAAGGAGCGGGTGGTGGACGAAGGCTACAACCCCAGCTACGGTGCACGCCCGCTGAGGCGAGCCATCATGAGGCTGCTGGAGGACAGCCTTGCTGAGAAGATGCTCGCCGGGGAGGTAAAGGAGGGCGACTCTGCCATAGTGGATGTGGACTCAGAGGGGAAGGTTGTTGTGCTCAATGGTCAGGGTGGCATACCGGAGCTCTCAACTCCAGCGGTCACCGTTTAGCTCGTACATAGCAGATGATGACAAAATAGCGGAGTTTTTGTTTCAAACAGATTATCTATCATATATAGTTAGCATATAACTGTGTATATGTAGTGGTATAGTCAAAGGGGAAATCGTTGCTGCCTTTGAATTCCTTTTCAAATTCAAGTATTCTTTTGTCTCTCGTTAATCTGCTTGGTTATCAAGGTATTGTGTACAAAGTGATGTGAAAAGCTGCTGTCTGTGTAGCACTACGGCATCCAATACCGTCTCTCGTCTCGCAGCCAGCCAGCCTGCGGTACCCATGTCCTTACCTGGAACTAGAACGCCTTAAGAAACATAGGATTTGGCGTTGGTTTTTAAGTAAGCATCTGGAAAGAATTGCACTTAAAATTCCAAAATATAACGAACAAAATAAAAAAAAGACAAAGGAAGTAATGTACCGTTTCTACTGACAGGAGACATGTCCAGTGTTGCTAAGCTCTAGTAAATTTTACAAGAGACCAGATTCCTTTTTTTCCTCTTAAGGAACACAGGAGACTGGATTCATGAATTTGGAAACTGCAATCCGTTTGCAAATGAGGTTAAGTTGTTGGGCCGCTTTGTTTCTCTCTTTCCTTATAAACAATAATGATTCATCCGTATTTTGATCAGGTAAAGGGCCAAAAACTTTGGCCTGCAAACAGTTCACGGGCCCAGCCAACGGCCCAAAGTCGTATCCTCTGCAAATATTTGCAATACTTTTTAAGTGTTTTGCAAGTGTTCCAGACACATGTTTTAGTGTTTCATCTGTTTTGTATGTTGCAACTGCTATATCTAGATGTTTAAAAAGTAGATCGGTGGTTGCACATGGGATGAGCGTGGGAAGCAGGCTGGCGACGCGGTCAACGTCCAGAACGCTGCGAGCCCGCTGCTAGGTCGCTTGCCCGCATGCAAGGCCGACGCATTAGGGTGCTCGCTCGCTTGGTACCATCCAACGCTAGCGCACGGATTACGCGTCCAAGTGCTATCAAATCCAAAAATAATAAGGAAATAGGCTGAACTTATATATCTTGTGAATTAAAATTGAAAAAAATCCTTCTGACCTCTGTCAACTATTGCAATAGTCTCATTTACCTTCAACTATAAAAATCATTGAGCTATTGAACCAGCCGATTCACCTCGCCAGGTGGGTCATTCCAAAACAGTTTTGGCTAACGTGGCGCTGCATCAGTTGTTCTACGTGGCGTCACGTCAGCCATCTGGAGAGATAAATTAAACTTTTACGGTAATTTCAGGTAAATTGAACTCCAGGGTGGGTTGAGGGAGCTGCCCGCGTCGCCCCACACAGGCGGCTCGCAGCCAACCCTAGCCGCCGTCGCCAGCCATCCGCTCCCTCCCCTTCCCCTTGCCTCTGCCAGAGGAGGTCCGCGGGGAAGCCCGCGCGGCTTCCTAGGATGGCAGCGGCGAGGTCTTCCTCTCCCAGGCGTGTGCGAGCTCTCCGTGCGGGGATGGCTCTCACCGATGGGAGCGCCGCTGCGTCAATGGCTTGCCGGCGAGCCCGATTCGGCCCTACCGGCCTTGGATCCGTCTTTGCCACCACTGGATCCTATCTGAGCAGTGCCGCCGCCATGGCTTGCCGGCGAGCCCGATCCGGCCCTGCGGGTCTTCACTTCGACCTGATGCTCCTGCTGCAGCTCCCTCCCGCTCTTCTCCTTCGTCTCTAGCGGATCAGCGCGGCGGTGGCCGCCGCCCCTCTCCTACCCCTCCCTCCTCCATTGACAAGGGCGTCCTCAGGGGGCCGGCATGGCAGATTAGGGCCTCCTGGGCCTCGATCTGACTCCTCCAAGGCCGACGCCGTCCCTAGCCGATGGGTTCCTTGGGGGCTCACTCGTTTGTGCCAACTGGGAGCTCGACCAGCGCGGCAATGGCCGGCCACCTCGTCTGGCGGCCTCCGGCTTCTGGCGGCTGAACTGGGCCTCCGTGACCGGATCTGATGGGTGGCGGCCTACAGGGCGCTACTTGGCGGTCACCTGTGTGGCGGCGTCCTACGGGTGACGACGACTCCACCTAGGTGGTACTGCAGCATCGCGGAGCGCACGGTTCGGCCGTGGGCATACTGACAGTGGGGCAACGTGCACATGTGTGCAGGGGCCAACTACGACAGCACATTCACGTTGTTTGGCCGCGGGCTTGTCAGCGGTGGGGTTGCATGTTCATGGGCGCCTTCCCCCTCGGGAGGGAACAACGTGGTTTGGCTACAACGACGACGTCGGCTTTGATAAGTTCTTGGGTGACAGCGTGTAGGGGGTGTTGGTGCACGCCTCCCACCACGCGGGTGAGTCCGGGAGCGGCTCCGTGTGGTGTGACGGTGACTGGCACCTCCCCTTGTCCGATTGCTTGCCAGTGCACGCCTCCCACCATCGCGGATGAGTCCGGGCGCGGCTCCGTGCGGTGTGGCGGTGGCCGACAACCCCCATGGCGAGGACGCTTATCGGTGCGCGCATCCCTTTGTCGCGGGCAAGTCTTCTATGGCTCCGCATAGAGTGGAGGCGACCGACCCCATCCTCTCTTCTTCAGGCTCGATGTTTGCCGGTGCGCGACTCCCATCATTGCAGGCGAGTCCGATAGGCTCCGCAGGGTGTGGCGGCGACCGGCTACCACCTTCAGTCGCGGGTGGGTCTTCGGAGGCATTGGCGAAGGTTCTGGGCGAAAGCTCAGCTCGGATTCATCTGAGCCAGCGACGAGATTCTCCTTCTTGAAGGCGTCGTTGAAGAGCCTTGTAGATGCTCCTGCTACTACTCCTCGGCACATGGCTCGGGCGAAAGCCTGCCAAGCTCCAACTTGGCTCACGATTTTTAAGTTACAACATCATTCACCTCCCTGGAGGCATTGTTGAAGAGCTCTTGTGTTTGGTGTAGTAGTTTCAGCGTCTCGCTAGTGATCTCTTGTTTCTTGTGGTTCTGCCACTTTCGCCCTGGTGCTAGGGCCCGATGTTATTTTTTTATTTTCCCTCCTTAAACATTTTGTAAATCTGCCATTTTGGGCCTTTTGAATATATCCAGGTGGGAAGTCCCTCCGGTGAAAGTTCAAAAAAAATTGAACTCTAGGAAGGTTCATTAGACTTTAAAGGTGTAGAAATTGCTTTTTAAAGGTGTAGAAATTGTTTTTTAAGTCTAATGAACCATTGCAAACAGAGAATGAATGTTGACCTAAACATTCACCGACCTTTTTCACTATATATAGAAAGACAAGAGACACAAGGAGCTGAGAGCGCTAAGACCAACCGCAGCGGGTCCTGTAATGTAGTCCTGGCGGAGCACGTATCGGAGAAAAGAGCTACAGCGCAGTCCGGCACCGCCTCCTGGAAAGTCTGCAAGCCGGTATGTGTCCAGGAGCCGGCGAGCGTCCGGTACCGCATGCGGGGGGCCGGATGCTAGTCCTGTTCGCATGAGATGAGAGGGAGACAAAGTGCATGTGACGTGGGTCCCGCTGTTGTTACTATTTTTAACTAACAAAAAAATGTTATAACTCATAAATCAAAAAACCAAATTAAATTTCGATTGCACCATTAAATTCGTTTCAATAAATACTTCAAAATAAGATCTCACGTAGATATAGTTGGATAAAATTTATTTACAAATATATGGGCTTCACTTTTGATAGTTGGTATAAAGGATGAGTTATAAATAATAATAGGTGCGGAAGAAACATGCATAGAGAAGAGAATCTTGATGACTAGGATGCATAGGGGATACAGGAATATGAGTACGAATAGTCTAATAACATATATTGTTTCCCGAGTAAATTGCCCACTCTGTTTTCTGCTATTCATTCCAGACCGGCGTAAATCCTTCTCCTGTAATCGGTGATGAGCCTCTCTCTCTCTCATGGCTGCTGGGTCGCCGTTGCTCCTTCTCAGCTTGGCGATCTGGCTATCAGTGCTCTTAACCTGCATATATAAATCCCCATTACTGATTACTGCAATAGTAGTAATGACGTGTATGACAACTCATCATCAGGAGATACAAATTCAAGAAATTAGGAAGAAAATGGAGGAGCTAGCTAGGTACCTTCCGGTAAGGCCAGCGTCGTATATGGAACTTACGGCTGGTGCCCTTGAGGACAGTGGCACAGATGCGGAGTTCCTTGGCGGCCTCCACCATCGGGAGGTGGAAATAGCGCGCAATGTCGTTCAGCTGCAGATTGCCGGCTCTCTCCCTCTGCAACATGATATTACCAAACTCCTTTTAATTATAATAAGCATTTTCAATTGGCAGAGTAATATGAATGCTGCTATGTCCTAATAATTACAGAGGAGATAATTAAACATCTTTTATCTTATACGAACCACGTCTGATTCTTTTTCAACCCTTACATCTTGATTCTAATTAGATCGTCTCCACGATTTGTTTTCTTGCTTTGATATCTATCTTCGAAAATCTGCTCACTAGGCCACAGACATAGTGAGTTAGCCAGTCTTCGAAAATCTAATGAGAGTTAGCCAGTCTGTCCTATACACTAATCACAGACACATGTTTGAAAAAATTCATCTGTAATTTGCTACTTCTTTAATAAGATCTCATACAGACGCAAATGAACAGACATGCGTCTGTAATGTGTGTGAACACGCGTCTGTAATGAGTTTGTTTTTTTACATAGTGCCAGGCACTTATTGGCCTCTCTTTGGTCTTCTAGCTTGCAACGGAACATGTGAATTCTCAAAGTTTTAGCGGCGTGCAATAGTTCTAAATTACCTTCAGAAACCAGTGGTACACATATGGATGTTTTCTTTTCGTGACTACAAGAAAGACACATGCGCACCAGTACACGACGTGCACTGATATATGCACACTAAAACATATAGATCATGATGTACAATGGTAGGTATACCTGGATCGCGAGTGCAGTCTTGGCAGCCGGCCGAAGCTCTGGTCGTCGTCCTTGCTCCTTGGAAACTGGCTCAGATGAGACCTGTAATTTGAAAAGGTATATATGGAGACTTCGTACGTAACGGAGTAGAAGACAACATTAGTTACAAAGAATGATGGAAACTAAAATCGACAAGTGCAAATGCATGATCAGTTTGTGCAGCAAAACCAACCTGCAGGCGCCTCTGCTGGCACGTTGACGTTGGCCGCCTCGACCATAGCAGGCGCCTGCACAGCGCCGCCGTCATCAGCAGGACGGCCACCGGCGCCTACTCGTTGGTGGCCGCCATTAATCTCTGGTGCCACTGCTTCACGGTGGTCGTTGGCTTGACCACCGTTAATCTCTGGTGCCACTGCTTCACGATGGTCGTTGGCTTGACCACCGTTAATCTCTTGTGCCACTGCTTCACGGCGGTGGTCGGTGTCGCCGTGGCCACCACAGACGACCATGCTGGTGCATAGGGCATCCTGGAACGCCAAGATCGAGTCCTCCAGGACGATGTAGCCACCGCCAGCACGCTGCCGTCCGTAGTCCGTCAAGTAGTGCTTTACCCACACGTAATCCCGGCCCCTGAAACTGCTCAGATAATTGTAACCAGGTTACTAATGCAACCAGATTACTAGTAGATAATAATTTCATTTGCATCTCAAAAACTTGCAAAGCCAATATGCTACATGCGTATGAAATCTAGGAGTTCAATGCACTGCACAGCTTACTCGACGTAGGACTGATGCGTCAGTTGTGTTGTCGTCACTGTCGCTGCCAGGCCAGAGGCTATGCGATACACCTCTAGGGTTGCATGGTGGAACAAGCCGCCGGCGACCCCATGGATACTAAGCTTTGTCGCTTGAAGCCCTAGAAATTCAATTGCAGCCAAGACAACGACGTAAGTGTTTGATCGATCGGTCCATATGCAAGTAAGTATGCCAGTGTATAGCAGCACGTGTGTCTATACCGTTGCTGTGCACAACTTCTCGAAGAACCTGGCAGCCGGTGCAGTCTAGCGATGCGTTCTGATGCACGACATACGACGACGACGCCGCCGACGGCCTTGGTGCGGTCGCCGACGACGTACCTGCAGCGCCGACGTCTTGCACACCGCTAGCAGTAGCAGTAGTAGGATTGTCGGCAAGCAGGACATTGTGCATAGGAGCGCTGTTGTCGACGGCGGAGTCATTGATGTCCAGCATCGTTGGTGGCGGCCACTCTAGAAGATTGTTGTCGCCGGAAGGACCTGCTGCGATGGCGCTTTGCTCCGCCGGTGCTGCCTGCAGCAGCGGCGGCGGGTCCGCCATGCCTCCGTCACCGTCCATGTCCAGTAAGTAGAGGACGTCGTCATCAAAGCCATCTGGCACAAGGAACGGGTCGTAGATCCCTTGCCCGTCGTCGTCGGCACCGTCGGTGCGGCCGCCGTCGGCGTCACACTTCACTTTTAAGGATAAAAGTAGAATACATAAATAACCATATATGTGCCCCAGGAACAGTCACACATGTAGAATGATAAATTACAAAGAGTATCATCACCCTGTTTATTACATAGCGTACCAATATTTATTATAGAGTATTACGCATAAACAATAAAATCTAAGATAACATTATTGCGGAAGCTCCCACAGAGACACGTCGACTGGTGAACATCAAGCCTAGTACTCAACCCGATAGCTCTCACTCTAACCTTCATCTGTTACCCATCCAGGATTTTCTAAAATTGAAAGTAAAGCAAGCGTAAGTACACAACCGTACTCAACAAGCATAACATGGGTTAATGAGGCTCAAATAAGCTGACACGGTTTGACTGCATTTAGCTTTTATATGTTAATCAAGTTGATTAGTTAAGCAGCATCAAGGTGGCATGTGTTTCCCAAAACCATCATGATCAATGTAACATAAATAAATAGTAAACATAATAGCAAATATATGAATAATTTAACGTGATAAGAGAGATCATCATTAGTGTAAGGAGTCTCCAAGGCCGCTCGTGTCCTTGAGCAAGGCTAGTATACCAGTTTATTAAACTCTGCGTAGAGGTGTACACTTTTACTGTGAGCCGTGAATTGCCCTTTCGCCCGAGGCCCGTCGACCTCTTAGCCCACTACCAAGGAGGACCGGCAGGGTTCACTATGAAGCCTTTCAAAGGTCCGTCTAACAAGTTAGGGCCACCGAGGTTTCTATGCCCTACCGATGTAGTATCCCTCCTTGTGATGGCACACGACCGCAGCCTATACTCATACAGACAGAGGTCCAACTACACCCAACCCGAAACACACCCCCTTGTGCCATAAAGGGAACCGCTAACATGCTAGAAAAGGTCCTCATACTGAGCTAAAACCAGAGCCATATAGCCCTCACAGTTGTACTGTAAATCCCGGAAGGTACGTTACTGATAACTTCTCAAGTGGTTAAAAGTCATTATTACTATTCATGGCATAAATACTCATCGAGCCACAAGATCATGATATCATTAAGCACTAGCATCTTGGCTACCCAATGCAACCCAAAAGGTTCGAGGAATCAGGATATCAAAGCTAGTTATAAACTCTAGGTTATCAAACGGACACATGCACATGTATTGTTATTTTTAGTGAATAGGTAACAAGAAAGATCCATGCTATACTTGCCTTGGTTCACAAAGTCCTGCTGGTCCTGCTGATCCTCACAAAAGCTTGGCTCAATAAAACCCTCACCGTCAGAACTCGACGTTAACAACCAACACCAGACAATCCAATCGAGCATACATACACGAAGCAAACAAAGAACTATTAGAGAAATAGTACACCAATGTCATTAGAATAGAATAAAATGTTTACCAAACTATTATACTCGCTTCTACGATCACACAGACGTCAAGTTCACTGAAAACGGAGTTATAACGGCGAAGTTATGGATTTTTAAAGATTTCCTATAGATAAATAAATACATTTAATATAGACTAAAAATATAAAGTTTCCAAAATACTTAAAAGTAGTACCACTGCATAGATTATGAAATTATGAATCTAACGCAATTTGAACGGACCAAATCGGAGTTAAAACGTGAAAGATATAAGCCTTTAAAGATAATGGCAAAACTGTAAATAGCTGAAAACATAAATTGACACTGAAAAGAGAAAATACGTCTTCCAGAGAAGAAAAAGTATTCTGGAAGCTATTATAAGGAAAATACGCTTTCCAGTGGACAAAGCGTATTATAGATCTGTTTAGCAGGAAATACGTTTTCCTACAGAGGAAACGTATTATGCTGAATACGCCAAGGACTCTTAATTGAATAAGTCAAACCCCAGGGGGTTTTTGGCAAACCCGCCGGCTGAAAGGTTACAATGTAATTTGATCCATCTGTTTCAAGATGAATGGCCCAGATCGATCGGGGCGTTCGGACTCGCCGGGGACGACGCCCGACACGGCGGCGGCCATCGCCGGTGGCAAAGGAGTTCGCCGGCGTTCACACGGATCACGATTCCGGCCACCAATTGACACGGGACCGGTACCAAACGAACGGGGAGTTCTCACCGTGCTCACCTGCATAGAAGATGGAGGTCGAGGTGAAGCGGGGATGGCGAGTAGCTCGGAGCGACGGACGGCGGCGAGCTGCGCACATTGGTGGCACGGGTTAGATGGAATCAAGCCAAATTGAGGACACAGACGTGCTCAGGAGTTCACGGCTAAGCTAGAGGCCAACTTACGCCGCTAAATACCTTGCGGTCATGGTGGAATTCAAGTTTCGGCAGTGGCGGCAATGGCAGCGGCTGGGGTTCGGTTCAGCGCGCAACTTCGGAGCGAAGGCGGCGGCTTAGGGTTTTGGGTGGAGTCTGCGGACGTGAATTGAATCATCTTATAGTCCGAAGACGGGGGTGCGACCGGGCGAGGTGGGGTCGATGCAGCGCGGGTCGGACTCGACGCTCGTGTTCGAGTCCCGGTCAGAGAAGAACGATGACGGTGTGGGCTCCACCTGTCAGCGACAGAGACGAGGGAGCGACGCGCGGAGCGATGGCCGGCTTGGTGGGCCTGGCGACCTTCGGCCCAGGATGAAGGACGATGGCGCGCGCGGACGCCTTGGCGGGCTGGCGGTCGGCCAGCCCAAGAGGGAGAGAGGAAGGAGCGGGCCGCGCGGAGGCGGGGAGAAACGGGCCGCCGGTTGGTTATCGGGCTGACCGGGCCGAAAACAGAGAAAGAGAGGAAGAGGGAAGGAAATTCCTTTTTCATTTATTTAAACCATTTTCAAATGCAAATTCAAACAAATTTTGAATTCCAAACCAAATTCAAACTGCACCACATGAAATTATGCACCAGCATGAATGCTCAAGCATGTTTCTATCATGGTCCCACTTCATTTTCATAAAAATATTTACTTTGCCTATTTAATTTTTTTCAAAAATCATTTTGGCCATTTTTTTAACCTCTAAAACCTAGGGTGTTACAAATCTACCCCCCTTAAGAGAATCTCGTCCTTGAGATTGAGTTTGCTTACTCAAACAACTATGGATAATCTGCCCTTAGTGCATCCTCCGTTTCCTAAGTTGCCTCAGCCTCTGAGTATCGATTCCACTGCACCTTACACATCTTGATAACCCGGCTTCGGATAACCTTTTCTGCTGTATCCAAAATCCTTACCAGAAACTCTTCATACGTGAGATCATTCTTAAAGGTAAGTTCTTCTAATGGAAAGTGTTCCTTCTTAGGTACACGCAAACACTTCTTAAGTTGAGACACATAGAACGCATCATGCACTCCAGCTAAACTCTCAGGTAACTCCAACTGGTACACCACTTCACCACATCTTTTCAAAACTTTAAACGGACCAACATACCTTGGTGCAAGTTTCCCTTTCTAGTTAAACCTCTTCACACTTCTCATAGGAGATACCTTCAAATACACATAGTCACCTTCTTGGAATGTCAACTCTCTCCTACATGTATCCGCATAACTCTTCTGGCGAGATTGTGCTATCCTCAAGTTTTCCCTAATTACTCATACCTATTCCTCTGCGGTTCTCAGAACATCTGTCCCAAACAACTGGCTTTCCCCAGTTTGATTCCAGAACAATGGTGTCCTACACTTACGCCCATACAGAGCTTCAAATGGTACCATCTTGAGACTCTGTTGATAACTATTGTTATAGGAGAACTCCGCATAACCCAAGTTCTTATCCCAACTTGTGCCAAATTGTAATGCACAAGCTCTCAGCATGTCCTCCAGAACCTGATTAAGCCTCTCAGTCTGCCCATCGGTCTATGGGTGATATTCAATACTAAGGTTCAGCTTTGTCCCCAACGCACTATAAGTAGCTTTCCAAAAGTGAGATGTGAACTGGGTACCTCTGTCAGACACAATCCTCTTGGGTACCCCATGAAGACAAACAATCCTTTCCATATACAGTTCTGCTAACCTTGGAGCACTGTATCTTGTCTGGACTGGCAAAAAGTGAGCAACCTTGGTCAATTGGTCAACTATTACCCAAATGGAATCAAAACCTCTCTATGTACGAGGTAATCCTATTATAAAGTCCATACCGACTTCCTCCCACTTCCATTCTGGTATCTTCAATGGCTGCAACAATCCAGCTGGCCTTTGATGTTCTGCTTTCACACGCTAACAAGTGTCACATATAGCCACATACTCTACCACTTCCTTCTTTAGACCAATCCACCAATACTTTTCCTTGAGATCCATGTACATCCTAGTACTTCCGGGATGGATAGAATAAACTGACTCATGTGCCTCTCGCAGAATTCCTAACGAAGATCTTTTATCTCTGGAACACATATCCGGTTGCCATACCATAGAGTACCCTTTTCATCAATGCAGAATCCAGGTGCTTTCCCTTCAGCTAACTTCTTGGCTATGTACTTCAAATCCTCATCTTCTTGCTGACCCTTGCGGATTTCCTCCTCTAATGTTGATGTCACCTCTATTTCCATTGAATTAGCAATAAGAGTAAGGTTTAGATGAGCAAACTCTGCACACAGCTGATCAGATTCAGGTGTCTTAGCAGGCTTCTTCCTACTAAGGGCATCGGCCACAACATTTGCCTTTCCAGGATGGTAATGCATTTCAAAATCATAGTCATTCAACAACTCTAACCAACGGCGTTGTCTCATGTTCAGATCAGACTGAGTGAAGATATACTTCAAGCTCTTGTGGTCAGTGAATATATCAGTCTTGTGGCCAATGAGGTAGTGTCGCCAAATCTTTAGAGCATAAACCACAGCTGCTAATTCTAAGTCATGAGTAGGATAGCTAAGCTCATGTTTTCTCAACTGCCTTGAAGCATAAGCAACAACTCTACCTTCTTGCATAAGAACACACCCCAAACCCAAACGGGATGCATCACAATAGATAGATAACTTCGTACTTAGGTCTGGCAATACCAACACTAGAGCGGTTGTCAATCTCTTCTTGAACTCTTCAAAGCTAGCTTGGCACTTGTCGGACCACATGAACTTGGCATTCTTCTCTAGTAATGCTGTCAATGGCTTAGCAATCCTCGAGAATCCCTCAATGAATCTCCTATAATAACCAGCCAACCCAAGAAAACTGCGAATCTCACTGACATCTGTAGGTGGCTTCCAATCCAACATATCCTTCACCTTGCTTGGATCAACTGCTATTCCTCCATTGGAAACAACATGGCCAAGGAAAGAGACTTCCCCCAACCAAAACTCACATTTGCTCTTTTTAGCATAAAGTTGGTGCTCTCTAAGCTTCTGCAAGACTAACCTCAAATGTACTGCATGCTCCCCCTTGTTCTTCGAGAATACCAGGATATCATCAATAAAGACCACCATAAATTTATCAAGATACTCCATAAACACCTTGTTCATCAGGTACATGAAGTAGGCAGGTGCATTGGTCAACCCAAAAGACATAACCGTATACTCATATAAACCATACCTAGTGGTGAATGCCGTCTTCGGTATATCAGAACTCCGAATCTTCAACTGATGATAACCAGAACGCAAATCAATCTTGGAGAACACATAGGCACCTCTCAACTGATCAAACAAATCATCAATCCTGGGCAAAGGGTACTTGTTCTTGATAGTAACCTCATTGAGAGAACGATAATCAACACACATCCGTTGAGTTCCATCCTTCTTATCAACAAAAATCACAGGTGAACCCCACGGTGACGCACTAGGACGAATGAATCCCTTCTCTTCTAATTCCCTTAATTGTTTCTTAAGTTCCTCTAATTCATTAACCCCCATTCTATATGGTCTTTTAGCTATGGGTGCAGTGCCAGGTAATAACTCAATAATAAATTCAATGTCGCGATCAGGTGGCATACCTGGCAATTCATCGGGGAACACATCCGGGAATTCCTCCACCACTTGATTCTGAGAATCTGCATTGTCGTCAAGCTGATTTAGTGTGGCTATAGGCAATGCTTGTACTCTGACATTAACACTGATTCTATCCCCTCTTGGTGTAGTTAGATCCACAACCCTCTCTTTACACTTTATCACTGCTTGGTGAGCTTCCATCCAATCTAACCCCAGGATTAAATCAATACCAGATGCATTCAATACTACAGGGTTTGCCAAAAAGTCTACCCCCTTAAGTTAATGTTAGACAAGGGGCAGTAGTAAGAAGCTGGTATAGCACCCCCTGGTGAATTTACTACCATTTGATCTTTCATGGGTAAAACTGGCATGATATGCTTTTTAACGAATGCTTGTGAGATAAAGGAATGCGAAGCTCCAGAATCAAAAAGTATAGTAGCATGGATAGAGTTGATGTTGAACATACCCAGCATAACCTCTAAAGCTTCCTATGTGGTCTCAGTGGACACATGGTGAACTTTCCCATACTGCGGAGGCCTCTGATTGTTGTTCGGGCGCTGAGGGGTCTGCTGATTCATCTTGTTATCTGGACAGTTGTACGACATGTGCCCTTCTTTTCACATATGAAGCACCTTGTAGGCGTGTTGGGACCACCATTCTTCAAAGGAGTGTTGTTGGGGGCCATGAGACGTGGAGCCTGATTATTATTGGGACGCTGCTGCTGGTGTGAGCGTTGATTCCCATTCCCACTCTGCTGGTTCTGACCATAATTCCTCTGATGGACTGGTCCTTGGAACCTCTGCCTGAACCCTTGGTGGAAGTTAGAACAGAAACGTGAGTTACTACCAGAGCCCTGTCCATTCATCTTCCTCTTCTTATCTTGTGCCAGACGTTCATTATCTAGCACAATTGCACTGTTCACTAACTCCTCAAAAGTGTCATACCTACTGCCCTTCAGTTGCAGTCTGAGCTCATAATAAATACCATTGAGAAAATGGCGCCACTTATCAACATCCCTCATAACCTCATGGGGAGCGTAGCGAGCCAACTCCTCAAACTTAGCATGGTACTCGCTCATAGTCATCGAGCCCATTCTGAGATTCCAGAACTCCTCGGCCTTCTGTTCTATCAAACCCTCGGGGATGTGGCGAGCCAAAAAATCCTCTTTAAACCTGTCCCAGGTGATAGCAGGAGCATTATAGGGACGTGTAGCTTGGTATGAATCCCACTAGTTCTGGGCAGCTCCCTGGAGTTGCCCCGTAGCATACAACATCTTCTCAGCATCATTGCACTGAGCCAGGTCTAACTGCCTCTCCACAGCACGCAACCATTCATCAGCATCTAAGGGATTTGTAGTGTGGGTAAACACAGGAGGATGATCTTGCATGAACTCCCTGCGTTTATCCCTTGGTGGTTGTGCGTGTGGTAGCCCTCCAGCTTGCATGGTCTGCACAAACTAAGTCATGGTCTGCATCATCTGCACTTGTGCCTCCATCACTTCCTCATTAGTGATATGACCAGCACCATGGCCATGGCCTCTAGCACCACGGTTACCTCTTCCTCCCTAAGCGGCCATTTGTATTCCAACAAAACCAAAGCTTAGAGTTATTCAGGTTACAAATCACTTATATAATAATAAGGATTGCAAAACTAAAAATTCTGGGTGAGCTTTAATTTCAGTAGTATAGAAAAACCTTTATAACTCGAGATCTAGAAGTTGAAACAGGACGTTCTATATATAAGAAATTCTCTACAACTTCTATTCAGACCATTTTACCAGATTCTGTCATCTAAGCGGTAAGATTAACTCAACAATAGGAACTGTTCAGAAATTCCAGACAGCATGTTACATCAGATTGCAATGAGCATAACTTCCAACTCAGAACTGATATTGACCTGATTCTTGTGGGAATTGTTAGATAAAAAAGTCTAGCTTCTCCCAAAAAAATCTTATAGGCATTGGAATAATCAATTTCAAGATATAACCAAAATATCACCGACTGCTCAGAAGACAGCAAAGCGGGAGACAGGATAAACCAACCCAAACTTAATTTATTCAAACTTTAACCTTAATATACTTAACTAAGGAACTTGCGGACAGGCCCACAAAGCTCCCGCACTCACACAAAAATCCAAATCATCCATATTACATAATCATAAATCATCAAGCACTCAAGGTTCACACACACTAGAATGACACGACTAACATGACTCACGATACTAATAACGTGTCTATTACATAAGGGTTTTTAAACTAAGATCAAAGCTCATGGTCCAGCTGTTCATAGATCTTTGGTTGCCCAGTCATGGTTCTGAGCCTATCAATCTCTTTTTGCTTCTCCTTAAGCTTCTGCTCCAGCTGCTCCACCGTGCTTACCATGCTCTGATGCTTGAGCATCATGTCACACGCAAAGTGTGCCAATTCCCGTGACTCAGGTGGAAAATCATGAGGACTCTTCATACCCCATCCAGCCTCCATTCTGTGGTCAGTGCGAGGCAAATAGCGAAATTCATCATCTCACATATTCCCAAAGCGATGGCCACGGAGAGCAATCCAGGCCGTAAAAGCAGCACCCTCAATGCCATCCTCTTGAGTTGGGCTAGGACCAATATGCTCATAAATCATCTCTATGTTGTAGGAGCTCTGCATCACACCTAGGGAACATATGGCCACATTCGTCTCCCAATAAGTACCTTCCAACGGATGGGTATGTTGGAAACAAGTGTACTGCACCGCGGGGTCCCAATCAGCATAATAGTCACGGAGAAGCTTCATGAGTCATAGATGCGATCTGGTGTGGCACTCTGGTACGCGAGAGATATTCACAGTCTATCCCATAGGAGCGTGCGGTCCACCTCCTCCAGCAGAACCACCAGCAGACGGCGGTAGAGATTGACCATCATCTTAAACTGCTTCTAGCTCTTCTTCTTCAGAAGCTTCCATTGGTTCTTCTTCTTCAGAAGCTTCCATTGGTTCTTCTTCATCTTGAGGGGATGGAGGCACCGGGGTTGGTGATGGCGGAACAGCTTCCCTAGTCTCCAGGTGGGTGAACAGATCATGATACGCAGCAGCAGTCATGCGGCGAGTATAGAGAGGCATCTACAAGATTTAGACATAGGTTAGAGTGGAGTCAAGGTTTTCACAATAGAGTGGTATAAGAGCATAAAAATTTAGTAATTAACAAGGCTAAAGTTAAGAAGCATGAAACTAGTGAAGCAAAGGAAACTGGGAATGACCATTCTAACTAGGCTCGCGTCCTACAGTAAACATGGCTCTGATACCAACTTCTCACACTCCACTTTCAAGGATAAAAGTAGAATGCATAAATAGCCTTATATGTGCCCCAGGAATAGTCGCACATATAGGATGATAAATTACAAAGAGTATCATCACCCTGTTTATTATATAGCGTACCAATATTTATTATAGAGTATTAAGCATAAACAATAAAATCTAAGATAACATTATTGCGGAAGCTCCCACAGAGACACGTCGACTGGTGAACACCAAGCCTAGTACTCATCCCGATAGCTCTCACTCCAACCTTCATCTGTTACCCATCCGGGATTTTTCAAAATTGAAAGTAAAGCAAGCGTAAGTACACAACCGTACTCAACAAGCATAACATGGGTTAATGAGGCTCAAATAAGCTAACACGGTTTGACTGCATTTAGCTTTTATATGTTAATCAAGTTGATCAGTTAAGCAGCATCAAGGTGGCATGTGTTTCCTAAAACCATCATGATCAATGTAACATAAATGAATAGTAAATATAACAGCAAATGTATGAACAATTTAACATGACAAGAGAGATCATCATTAGTGTAAGGAGTTTCCAAGGCCGCTCGTGTCCTTGAGCAAGGCTAGTATACCAGTTTATTAAACTCTGTGCAGAGGTGTACACTTTCACTGTGAGCCATGAATTGCCCTTTCGCCCGAGGCCCGTCGACCTCTTAGCCCACTACCAAGGAGGACCGGCAGGGTTCACTATGAAGCCTTTCAAAGGTTCGTCTAACAACTTAGGGCCACTGAGGTTTCTGTGCCCTACGAATGTAGTATCCCCCTTCTGATGGCACACGACCGCAGCCTATACTCATACAGACAGAGGTCCAACTACACCCAACCCGAAATACACCCCCTTGTGCCATAAAGGGAACCGCTAACATGCTAGAAAAGGTCCTCATACTGAGCTAAAACCAGAGCCATATAGCCCTCATAGTTGTACTGTAGATCCCGAAAGGTACCTTACTGGTAACTTCTCAAGTGGTTAAAAGTCATTATTACTGTTCATGGCATAAATACTCATCGAGCCACAAGATCATGATATCATTAAGCACTAGCATCTTGGCTACCCAATGCAACCCAAAAGGTTCAAGGAATCAGGATATCAAAGCTAGTTATAAACTCTAGGTTATCAAACGGACACATGCACATGTATTGTTATTTTTAGTGAATAGGTAACAAGGAAGATCCATGCTATACTTGCCTTGGTTCATGAAGTCCTGCTGGTCCTGCTAATCCTCACAAAAACTTGGCTCAACAAAACCCTCACTGTCTGAACTCGACGTTAACAACCAACACCAGACAATCCAATCGAGCATACATACACGAAGCAAACAAAGAACTATTAGAGAAACAGTACACCAATGCCATCAAAATAGAATAAAATGTTTACCAAACTATTATACTCACTTCTACGATCACACAGACATCAAGTTCACTGAAAACGGAGTTATAACGGCGAAGTTATAGATTTCCAAAGATTTCCTATAGATAAATAAATACATTTCATATAGACTAAAAATATGAAGTTTTCAAAATACTTCAAAAGTAGTACCACTGCGTAGATTATGAAATTATAAATCTAACGCAATTTGAACGGACCAAATCGGAGTTAAAACGTGAAAGATATAAGCCTTTAAAGATAATGGCAAAACTGTAAATAGCTGAAAACGTAAATTGACACTGAAAAGAGAAAATACGTCTTCCAGAGAAGAAAACGTATTCTGGAAGCTATTATAAGGAAAATACGCTTTCCAGTGGACAAAGCGTATTATAGATCTGTTTAGCAGGAAATACGTTTTCCTACAGAGGAAACGTATTATGCTGAATACGCCAAGGACTCTTAATTGAGTAAGTCAAACCCTAGGGGGTTTTTGGCAAACCCGCCGGCCGAAAGGTTACGGTGTAATTTGATCCGTCTATTTCAAGATGAACGGCCCAGATTGATCGGGGCGTTCGGACTCGCCGGGGACGACGCCCGACACGGCGGCGGCCATCGCCGGCGGCGAAGGAGTTCGCCGGCGTTCACACGGATCACGATTCCGGCCACCAATTGACACGAGACCGGTACCAAACGAACGCGGAGCTCTCACCGCACTCACCTGCGTAGAAGATGGAGGTCGAGGTGAAGCGGGGACGGCGAGTAGCTCAGAGCGGCGGACGGCGACGAGCTGCGCACAGTGGTGGCACGGGTTAGACGGAATCAAGCCAAATTGAGGACACAAACATGCTCAGGAGTTCACGGCGAAGCTAGAGGCCAACTTACGCCGCTAAATACCTTGCGGTCACGGTGGAATTCAAGTTCCGGTGGCGGCGGCAATGGCGGCGGCTGGGGTTCGGTTCGGCGCGGCGACTTCAGAGCGAAGGCGGCGGCTTAGGGTTTCGGGTGGAGTCTACGGACGCGAATTGAATCATCTTATAGTCCGAAGGCGAGGGTGCGACCGGGCGAGGCGGGGTCGATGCAGCGCGGGTCGGACTCGACGCTCGCGTTCGAGTCCCTGTCGTAGAAGAACGACGACGATGTGGGCTCCACCTGTCAGCGACAGAGACAAGGAAGCGACGCGCGGAGCGATGGCCGGCTTGGTGGGCCTGGCGGCCTTCAGCCCAGGATGAAGGACGACGGCGCGCGCGGACGCCTTGGCGAGCTGGCGGCCGGCCGGCCCAAGAGGGAGAGAGGAAGGCGCGGGCCGCGCGGAGGCGGGGAGAAACGGGCCGCCGGTTGGTTATCGGGCTGACCGGGCCGAAAACAGAGAAAGAGAGGAAGAGTGAAGGAAATTCTTTTCTCATTTATTTAAACCATTTTCAAATGCAAATTCAAACAAATTTTAAATTCCAAACCAAATTCAAACTGCACCACATGAAATTATGCACCAGCATGAATGCTCAAGCATGTTTCTACCATGGTCCCACTTCATTTTCATAAAAATATTTACTTTGCCTATTTAATTATTTTCAAAAATCATTTTGGCCATTTTTTTAACCTCTAAAACCTAGGGTGTTACAGTCGGCCATTGCTTACATGTAGGCGGAGCGTGCGCCGCTGCGGGGCGATGGAGGCCAGCGGGCGCGTGTGCGCGTGAGAGAAATGGTGGGGGATCGAGGGTGTAGCGGTTTTGATGATGGGGAAGAAGCGGTTAACACATTTGTCGGACCGTTTATACTGTCAGTCTTATCCGAACGTGTTCTGTCCATTTCTTTCCGTTGGGGAATAACTTTAACATAGAAACATTCTTTTCAAACTTTGGAGACAAACATTTTATTATAAATATTTGAGATGCTAACATGTGCAGCGAAGATAACGTAGATAGTTCGCTGCACGTGTTTTCAACTTCGCTTATATATTTTCGCATGTTTCAAGTTGACTGGCGAAGATGACTTCGCCGTACATTAGACGCTCAGCGAACATGATGTTGACACTTCGTTGTGGCTGTCAAACTTCGCGCATATAATTTCACATGTTTCAGGTTACTCGGTGGAGATGACTTCGCTAGACTTTTGATGAGTAGCGAAGCCAACGTGGCAGCTTCGTCTGAAGAGTCTATGAGGTTCTCAGCTGAGTCAAGAAATCATGATCAAGTCCAAAGTTGCTTAAGAAGACAAAAGGAAAAGGTCGAAGTGTGCTTCACCACTTCGCCGATGTGCTTTCTAGCTAAATGTACAGGAGGTTCCATGGCTAATTTTGTAAGATTCCTTAAATGACGAAGCCAGGGGGTCTATAAATACCCTCTGGAGTATAAGTTTTTGGACAGAATGAAACATAATTACAACCAGTATATTATTTTCACCTCATATACGTGTATGTGATTTCGTTATCCAACGCTTTTCATTATTAATTATATATAATATTTTATTTTATTTGTATGTCCTTTCTTTTTTATTAAAAAAAGCTTAGAGGAATTAACTCGATTCATTTTTAACTTCCAAAAATGTATTTGGAGAGGCCACTCCACTTGAGCTTATGGTATCGTGTGTCTCTCATCATCAATGAATTGGTGCACGGCGGCGGATACCAAACACTTATATAGGATCTTGCATTTGAACTTTACACTAGTATAAAAAAAGTTTTTACTGGTGACTACACTATGTTAGATTTTTCTAATCACAGTCAAGTCTTAACTTCATCACATACGGACATTTCACGCGTTCGTATATGAGGTACGTGCTGTGACCACATCAGCAAAGGCAGGAAAACACCAGCATAGTGATGAGAAGACCATTCAGAATTTCAATTAATCAATAGGATCCCTAGGGTGGCGACGGCAACCACGGTGCTGGGAAAGTGGATTTTGCTGCTGGACACTCATTTGTCAAATTTGCTCGTGGATATCGAACCTAATAAACTTATCATTTCCAACTACGGAGGAGAGAGAAGTTTTACTAAATGACCACAGGTTCCCTTAAATCATGTAGGGGACAAACCCGCGACTTGAACAGTCTGGAGTGACATTGTGAATTCAGCATTTAGTTAAGTGTTCCTACCATAACCGTTGTTGCTTGAGTCACTCTGCAACTGGACCACTTTGCCAAGTGTGTCAGGGCCATGACACTGGACAAAGTGGCCAAATTTGCCGAGTGCTAGGCCCATGGCGCTCGGCAAACCAGCAGTTAACGGCCCTGCAACTTTACTTTGCCGAGTGTCGGCCCGGCAAACGAAACTCACCAAAGCGCCCTTTGCTGTATTGTCTGTTACTGTTTACGGTTTCTGTAGTGGGCTGTCCGCGGTTCTCCTGTGCTGTTTTGTCCGTTGCTTGTCCGTTCGGTCTCCGGTTTGCTTTCAGTTTGTTGCGTAGGTTTTGTGGTGTTCCGCTGTGTTCTTAGAGGATATCCACCCACTCAATAGGGTCGTGGACATCGTGCTTTATGTATTGCTTCTTGGGGTTGATTGCTAAGGTGAGAACCTAATGTTTCGTAAGAAATTTTAAGGCTCCCATTCATCCCTCTCTGGTCGCCATATCCGGTCCTTCAACCATTCATTGTGACGTAGAAGTCTGGAACAGAGGTGGACATTGAGACACCACGCCACTGTGGTGCCGTGGTGCCTTGGGAACAACCTAAGAATTCTGCATTTTGTGATGATGTGCAAATATGCACGTCATCCTTGTAGTCAAAAAAAAGACTAAGCCACGTAAAAGCTAAGGCGCACAACAGCCAGAGTAGAAGCCTTTTTTCTACTTCCTCCGTTTTAAATTATAGTTCGTTTTGACTTTTTTGGTGCATGCATTTTTGCTATGTACCTAGATAAATAATATACCTAGATACATAATAAAATGCATATACTAAAAAAATCAAAGTGAACTACAATTTGAAACGGAGGGATTAGATTGATAATGCACAACCACTTGATTTGGCCAAACCCACCAACAAACCTTTTTCTGGCAATTAATTTCATATGTGTCGTGCGCTGGAAGCGGATTTGGCCCTCTGTCGCTCACTCTCCCTCTGCTGCTGTCACTCACGCCCCCACCGCTCACTCCGATCCATCCCATGTATCCCACCGCCCCCTGACACTGCCTCCCTCTGCCACCGGTCTCCAGGTCGTCCATCCATCACCGTCCATGTTGAACCCTGGCACATTCACATCAGTTGCACCCGTTGCGCATCCATCCGGCAAGGGGAGAGCAATTGTGTGTTCAGATGAAGGATGCAAGGCGGTGGAGGCATCATCGAGCACGGGATGAAGGAAGCGGACTCTTCGAGGACCGAGTATGTGATGCGGTTGGTGGCCAGTGTGGAAGTACCGGGGCGTGCAACAGCGCAAGAACAAGTACTACGATGTGATCTGGAACACCGATCACTGTGAATGATTTGTGACCAATTTTATCATTTGTGAATAATTTGACATATATTTCTTTGATATCTAGAATCCATAGAAATGATTTGTAATTCTTTTGAAAAATGATATATTTGTGTTATTCCGAAATTACATCACTCCACTCAATAAATTACACTGAAAAAATCATTATAAATATAGCCACAAGACACTGTAAGTGCATGAGTAAAATTTTGGTTTTGTTGGGAGGGGCTATAACAAGTTGTCTGTTTTTTGGGAGAATTAGGTATATGACCCTAAAAACAAAACCTCTTAGGTATATGGCCTCTTTTGTTTCGAATTTAGCTATATGGCCTCGAAATAAAATTTCTTTGGCTATATGGCCTTCCATCCGTTTTTGCCATGTGACGGTGTTAAGTCAATGATAAAATGACTGTTTTACCTCTTATCCTACATGTCAGTGACAAACATGGGCCTTTCTTCTTCCTTGGCTCTCGTGTGCAGGACAGTAAAAGTGCCTCAGTCGGCGAGGGCCGGGTGGGCGGGGTGGCGCGGGGCCGGCGGTGTGAGGGCGGGCGCGGCCGGCGAG
Source organism: Bothriochloa decipiens (assembly GCA_023333625.1). Classification (NCBI taxonomy): domain Eukaryota; kingdom Viridiplantae; phylum Streptophyta; class Magnoliopsida; order Poales; family Poaceae; genus Bothriochloa; species Bothriochloa decipiens. The sequence goes on from CM041646.1 coordinate 27,929,128, forward strand.
TGCAAGGCTGGCATGGCCATGGCTATGTGGCAGGAGCTCGTGCGGGAGCTCCCGGCGGCCGCCGGCATGTTGCGAGCGCGGGTCAGGCACGGCGGCACGGGGCTAGCGCGAGTTCGGTGCAGCGACGCGGCGGCACAAGGCGAGATCAGGGCCGGTGATGCGGCACGCAGGGCCGGCGCGGCACGACGGCGACGAGCGAGGCTGGCCCGGCGGCACGGGAGCTCACTGAGAACGTCAGTGCCGCGGATGCGCTGCACGGACACCATGTCTGCCAAGGAGCTTCGGGAGACCGGGAGTCGGAGTAAGGATTGCCGCCGCCGCCGTCCTGAATATTGGTGGTGCCGTACCAGTCAAAGGCGGAGTCACAGGAGGAGCCGCCACTGGCCGGGTTTCCGCGCACTCCACCAAACGAAGGCGAGCATGTCCGCCAAGGTGGGATTGGGGGTGGAATGAAGTGCTGGAGGCGCGTCCGGGGTGGGAGCTCCACTCGGCGCCTCCTGGCCGCCGGCGGCGACGGCGCTCTGGCCGGGTGAAACAGTGGCAGCGGTGGCTTCCCCATGGCGAAGTCTAGTGCGGCGATTTTTTCCAATATGACGGGCGGACTGAGTGCGGCGCTCGGTTATTTCGCCCGGTGGAGTAGCAGGATGACAAGGGTATTTTTGTCTTTTCACATGGCAAACAGTGGACAAACTAACTGAGAAACCTAACAGAATGGACTGAAGGCCATAAAACCAAATAAATTTTATTTCGAGGCCATATAGCTAAATTCAAAATAAAAGAGGCCATATACCTAAGAGGTTTTGTTTTCAGGGCCATATACCTAATTCTCCCGGTTTTTTTCTTTAACATCACGCGAAAACTACATATTATTTGCAAGCACGGTAAGTAGTAGACTTCTGGGATATGCGAGTCTATTGTGTGTTGTTGATGGTGTTCAAAACGTGTGCGTCATCCCTGTGATCGAAAAAGTCCAAGGCACGTAGAGGAGAAAAGGCAATGGTCACTCCTGCAAATGTGTCACATACACATAGCTATACAAGTATGTATCTCACACACATTTGTGAAAAAATTGTTCCACACCACATGGCTTTCTTCGTCGCTGTAGCTTCCATCTGCATCATTTTTGAAACATCCTCAATTTTTCACGAAGGGAAAATACTCAGAATAGAGAATAATGCAATAGTATGAAGCTCAAACCATCATATTATCTAGCAATAGTTGATACAGAAATCCATACTTCGAACAAAAGAGTACAGTTAGAAGGGGATTACATAAATAGCTCATCGCCACACTGGCGGGATCATCAGAGTAGCGGCAGCTTCTGGGATAGCTGCGGAAGGCGGAAGTACAATGAATCTCCAAAAAGAAGCCTGAGCGTAGGAACAAGACGTCTACTCCTCTTAGTCATCGAAGTCGTAGTCAGGTTCATCTGCCAAATAATTTTTAGTACCATTTGTACTGGCAACATCTCCCACCCTATGCTTTGCTTTTGCTATGTAGTATTTGGTGGGATGCACATGATATAATCAAATGACCTAATATATGGCTGTGGTTTTCTATGCAAGTAGTGACCAATATTATATAATATAATTCATCAAGTTTTAACCCATCTCAACCACATATCCATCCCATTCCATCACCATCACACGCATCTCACCCTCTCGCACTCAGTTGACAGGTCCAACTCCCTCTCAGAGCCTGTCTCAGCGGCTCACAGCCGGAAGGGTAACACCAGGGGAAGAATAGAAGGACTCATCTCACTACTCTCGAGAAACGTGGGTCTTAGGAAAGAGCCATACCAGTGGCTCGCGGACTATATATATATAGATTCATAAACTCTGCAGAGCGTGTACTCCCGTAACCACAAGATCACTATCATCGGCGGTGCCCCGCATAAGCTGATTCCGGCTGTTTTCTAACCGGTGCGATGCCACCCTACCACTCAGTACTGGGACATCCCGGATAGGTACCACCGGCACACTGAGACTGTGAGACATAGTACCGGGCCCCCGAGGTCACTATGCTATCTAAGGCGGGTGTGGGTCTCCATGCCCGTACCTCTCGACACTATCTGCTATCAACCTAGTAGTAGCGGCACCGTCCTAGCTAGTCAGACACCCGTATCCTGCCCATACAAGAGCGAGTGGTGAGCACGTAAGTCCCAAGGTTCCAGTCCTCAAGAGATGTCAGGTCCTAGGGGGATCAGATAAGATTATCTTCTCTTAGGGACTACAACAGTCCGTGCTACAACAGCACCTCCTACCCGAGGCTTCGCTCCACGGAGGTTCTCACCCCCGAGATCACCATATTCCTCACAATGTGCCCGCCACAAGCACCTCACACGGGAATGCCTAGAATACATCCCCCGGCAAGACTCACCCACATGGCTCATCGTAGAATCCTGTTCGATCGACTCAACCCTCACCACACACCCAAGATGCACGCAGCACTCTCCCCGAGGAAAGTGGCACCACGTGCCTTAACCACATAACCATACTCTCCACCACGCATCACATCACGCAGATATAAGCGTAATAGTAAAGCATCATAAGTAAATAAGCACGCGTCTAGCCTATCAGTAGGTGTGCAGGAGTAAGGTTGCGACAAGGTAAAGGCTCATCAAGCAAATCTACCATGCAACCTATCATCAGGTGATATTCATAAATAAAGCACTAGCAAACTAGATGTTATGCCATGCGTAATAGGATCTACCAGGTTGGGTGGGGTGTGGCACCTGTGAAGTCATCACCGAGCTCCTCCTCGTACTCGTAGTCATCCTCCTCAAACTGCTCCTCCTCTGAAACGAGACATAATAGCCGCGTTAGCGGCTCCTATAGAGTCAACACAAGGAAGCAATAAAATTCAATAACTCCAAATGCACTCATACATAAGCCTATGATGTAGAGCTCATTTTTATAAAAATTTGGATACTTGGTTCATATTTTTCGGAGTCCGTATGAATTAGTTATGAATTTCTGAAGTTTATTCTATTTTCTAAAAAAGAAAAAGGGCAGATTAATCAGAGGCTGACACGTGGTGTGCTCTGATTGGTTCACGTGGCGCGCGGGCATAGTGGAGCTGGCGCAGGGCTGACGTCATGCTGACGTCAGCACTGACAGTGGACTCGGTCAGCGGCTGACAGGTGGGACCCACGGGTCTGGTCACTGACAGGTGGGGCCAGGTCAATGGTCAATGTTGACCGATCAACGGTCAACGCTGACCGGGCCTTGACCGGGCCTCGGCGGGCTTGGGCAGGGCTGGATCTGGGCCAGGTTGGGCCGGCTCGGCCCGGACACGTGTCGGTGTATGGACTGGCCACATGGCGGGCTGGTCCTCTGTTGGGCTTGGTCCACGAGCGCTGTCCCCGTGGGCTTGGTTCACTGTGGACCATGGGCAGAGGGGGCTAAGTGGCGCTGCGCGGGTGGCTGGCTGGGTCCACGTGGTGGACTCGGTGCTCGGGCAGGGAAACCTTTCCCCTTTCCTCCGTCTCCCGCGTGCGTGCGGCCGATGCGGTCGGGCACGCCGGCGACGTGCAGGCGGGCAGCAGCTGTGAGCGGTCAGGGCAAGGCAGTGCAGCGGCTAGGCGAGTGCGGTGGCCAGGCGGGTACGGCCACGGGGCGCAGGTAGGCTGGGGGTGCCTCTGCTCGTCGGCGTTCGTGCTCCGGCGGTGGCCGGCGGTGAGGCTGCAACTGCGGGGCATAGCAGCGACTAAGGGGCCACTTCAACTTGTGCAACGGGCTCGTGGGGTCAAGGCGAAGGTGACAGACAACGTTAATTTGGCCGCGGGGCTCCTAGCGAGGCGGACGGCAGTGGCGACCCGACGGCGGCGACGGCGGTCCTTCGGCCAAATTGACCGGTGGTGCTTCACCTTCGCCTCCATCTTCTCCTCCTTCCTACGTGCGGAGCAGCTGGGGGCTCCTTGAGTCTAATGGCATGGCTAGCGAGGGCTCGGCGGGGGCGCGCGTGACCGCGGTGGTCACAGCGGCGCTCCGGTGGCTGAAGCCATGGCGACCGAGGTCCGCAATGTGGCGTGGCCTCACTGTGGACAAGCCACGCTCCCAAGATGTTGCTGTCTAGGTGGTCTAGGCTACGGCAGAAGTGTTGGTGACGTTAATGACGGGGAAGGGAGAGAGGGGAGCGGGAACGGTGGCGGTGTACTGGCGATGGCCATGGAGCAGGCGGAGGTGAGCTCACCTTCGCACGGCGTCGATTCGGGTCGGTCCGGCACTGCTGCATCGGCTTGGTGGAGAGGAAGAAGCGTGGGGCAACAGCGTGGGCTCACTGGGGCTCCGGGTCCTCCTCCTCCGGTGGCTCGCGTAGCAGCGTCGGAGGCGCGCGTGGGTCCGGCTCCGGCAGCAGCAGCAGCTCTTCCCCGCTTCCCTCTTCTCCTCTTCTTGTTTGGACAGGCGAGCGGTGGTGCGGCTGGCATCAAATGGCTGCGCGGCACTGGGAAACCCTAGTGCGCTGAGCTCCCCTTCTTATAGCAGCCGGCAGCCATGGCGGACGGCAAGGATGGCAGATGCCAATCCTAGGACGGGACGCAGCCGCAAGTTAGGGTTAGGGCTTTGGGGGCGAAGCGCGGCGCTGGCAGGTGGAGATGGATAGCATCCAGGGCACGGTGGCGAGTCACAGGCGAGCGGCGGACGGCATCGCGCGGCCATGGCCATGTTTGGCATGGCGGACGCGACCCGCGGGCGGCCATAAGAGGGAAAAGGAGAAGCTGACAGGTGGGGTCTAGGCGTCAGCGGCGGGCACAGGCGCGCGGGCGGTCTTGCTTGCCCAGCGGCAGCGCGAGAGAGGCAGGCAGCGTGCGCGTGGGCGGCCAGCGCTTGCTGGGCTGCTTCGGCCGTGCTGGGCCGCGACAACGCGCAGGTGGGCGACGCACGCGTGGGCGAGGCAGCACGGGGAGGCAGGCCGCGGCTGTGGGCCGTGCTGGGTTGGTGAATGCGGGGAGGAGCGGGCCGCGAGCGGGAAAACGGGCAGGCCGGCCCGAAGACCTCATCGGGCTAGGCTGGTTTACTCCTTTCCTTTTTCTTCTTCTTTTCTTTTCCCTTTCTATTTTCTTTTTCCAAACACTAATTAACTATGCCATTAATTCTTGTTAATTATGTCAGTGACCATGGTGCACACACCATGGTAGGTCCACTAGGGTCTCATGGTCATGATGGATCCATTTCCGAGGTTAGTCGACAAACTCATACACATGCGATGATAGGTTATTTGATTTTATTGATCATCACATAAAATCAAATAAGAAGCGAATCAAACTTTGGTAGATTAAATGCGATGCTCATGCTAACATTAGGTGCTACTCGTGCAACTACTAGCGGGTTTCCTATATGACATTCACCAAACATCGGTAATCTTTAGAATTTTTTTTTAAAAGTCTGTATTTTTGGTGTTTGAATTTTCGGGGATGTTACAGTTTCACTCACTCTATTGGTGTTGCTCGATGCATGCAGACAAAGAATAGCCATTAGTGTCGAGATCAACTGTCATTAAGTTGAATATATTTGTGAAACTACTTATCGGCAGCACCATGAGTATAAGTAGTAGACATTTCTGGGGCGTGGGAGTTTGTTGTGCATTAGTAAGTGATGGTGTTGAAACGTGTGTCATCCTTGTAATCGAAAAAGTCTGAGCCACGTAAAGGAGAAAAAGGTAACGGTCACTCCTATAAATGTGTCACATACATAGCTATACAAATGTCACACACATTTGTGATAAAAACTAATTGTTCCATGCGACATGGCTTTCTTCCTCGTAGCTTCCATCTACATTATTTCACTCACTCTGTTGGTGTTGCTCGATGCGAGCAGACGAAGAATAGCGGTCGGTGCCGAGATCAATTGTCATCAAGTTGAATATATCTGTAAAACAACTTATCGGCCGTGAGTACACTGTGTACTCGCAGAGAAAGGACAACGGTCCCTCCTACAAATGTGTTTTACACACATAGCTATATAAATATGTCTCACATTTGCAAAAAATGGTGTTCCACACACTACCACATATTCGTGTGAGTATGTCTAGATCACGTGAGTTTATTATCTTTTCTAAACACTACGTCCAGAAAACTTAACCGCAGCGGGCCAAAACACTTTCCCGCAGCGGGCACCAGCGCCCGCTTGCGGTGCCACGCCACGATAAATGGCGGCACCACTGCAGCGGGCGCTAGGTCCGCTGCTGTATATCGTTTCTACCGCAGCGGGCACACTAGGATGCCCGCTGCGGTAAATAAATTTGAAAAAAAACAAAAAAAAGAGGAAAAGCCTGTATGGGCTTGTATCTGGGCCGCCGAAACCCTAGCGCCGCCGGGAGACCCGCTGCCGCGCCGTCAGGAGGAGCTGGCGCTCGCGTGCCACTGGTAGGAGCTGGATCCGCCAGATCCGCGGGCGGATCCACGGGCCCCGAATCCGGATCCACCAGATCCGCGGGCCCTAAGGTCGAATCCGTCGGAGGACGCTCTGTCGGCCGCCATAGACCGCCGCTGTGGGGGCCGCTAGATCCATGCGGGGCCGCTCGATTCACACCAGAGGAGCTCGATCCACGCCAGGGATACTCGATCCATGCTCTGGATGAAGACCGAATCTAGAAGAAGAGAGAGAGTGAAGGGTGAGAGAGATGAAGACTGGATGAGAGAGGGAAACGTGGTGTGGCTACGTCCTCGGACGACCAACTCCACAAGTTGTCGAGCCTCCACACCGTGCACCAGTGCGCCAGCGTTGCTAGGACTGCCGCACCCCTGGCCGCCCCGTGCCGTGCTGCACCTCGCGTTGCACCTCCTTCTCGCGCCGCGCCTCTGCCTCGCGCCGCGCCTCTGCCGTCATGGTGTCGCGGGCCGCCGCGCGCCTGGCCACTCCGCCCCACGCGCTGTACGAGGGAGAGAGTGAGGGAGGTGGAGAGGGAGAAAGAGTGGGGTGGAGGGGGAGAGAGTGGTCGGTGGAGGAGGATTTGCATGCGGCGGCACTGAGGCGCACTCGCGTTCGCGTGCGGGGGTGGTGGGGGCAACTCGCGTGAAACGATGGAAGTGTGGGGCGGCTGGGGGAGGTGGAAAGAATAAAGGACCCAAACCCTAAATGTCGTACTTATATGGTTACTGATATCGGGCCACTGGTGGACTATTTGGTCCACAATTTTTTACCGTAGCGGGCCTTATTGTGTGCCCGCTGCGGTAAATCGATTTACCGCAGCGGGCAAAAGTGGCCGCTGTGGTAAATTAAAAATGCCCGCTGCGGTAAATCATGGTGATTTACCGCAGCGGGCAGCTAAGACGTCCGCTGCGGAGTCCATTTTGGCAACGCTGCGGAAATTCGTTTTTGACATAGTGAGAAAACATTGCATAAGTTTATGGACATACAACTTGCTATGACCAATTCTAAGAGAGTGAGCCGATTGATCTTGAGATTGACGAAGTCACCATAAGTAGTGTCTGCGCGTGAAGCTTAATGGATGGGCACAATCAAGAGAAATTGGTGCAACTAAATTTCAAAGAAGAGAATTTTAGTGATTGATACAATACCAGGGGCTTATTTGTGTAAGGATATCAATCAAGCATTGTCTGTCACTGACTTTGAGAAAATTAAGTAGCAGCAAATGTTTTTAGATTCTGAATTTCTGATGCAGGGTTGTTTGGGGAATTTGATGTGTACTAGGACAGTGGAGGGCTGCCACTGAATATAGCAAAAGACTAAAAGATAGTAGAAGCCAAAAACCAGCTCCTGAGCCAAAAGCTCCTGAAGGCTATAAACAATTTGCTAGTGTCGATATTTGGGGATAACCAAAGGTTGTTCTACTTTAGTCCAAACTGACTAGAGTATACTCCCTTTGTTCCAAACTATAAGACATTGTATCATATAATTTGAAATGAGGGGATACATAAATAGCATATAATTTGATATTATACCATGTATTGAAATCCTAATAGTCAGAGTTTTGATACGTGTATGGGATAGATATTATAGTCTACTAGCAAATGTGCCCGCGCGTTGCTACAGGTAAATGTCAAATTCGATTCAATACGTATATATTCTGTGCAATAATAAATATAACAATTAAACTGTAAAATATTAACTTTCTTTATGCAAGCTACTTTTCTTATTAAGTTCTGGAAAATAAAAAAATTAATTTTAATTTTAAAACAAAAAGGTCCAGCATAGGCATGTGCACAACCAGTAACAACGAAAAACAACCCAACATGAGAAACCCTAAGGCCAAAGTAACAACGACCACGAATTATCTAGAGCTAGTTAAAATATGAAAACCTGAGGTCAACCCAGTCTATTTCAGTTTCCTTTTTTCTTCCCACGTTGTTCAGCCAGTTAGCTAGCCGCACAGTGAGAGAGAGCAGAGGACAGGAGCCTTCGGCATCAACCGATCTTCTAGCTGATGCGCACGGCCCACCAGATACCCTTAAGGCAGTGGCCATCCTCACAACAATGGCGTTGAGGCCAGCAACGACGCCCGTCTTTCTTTTTGCCTTGTGCAATGGTGGCCTTTGCCGACGCCGACGCTGCATCCTTGGTGGCCTCCTCACTCACTTCGTCCGGGCCAATGTGGACTTCCCACGGGCTCCCTGGCCTCGAGGTTATGTGCGTCGGCCGTAGGTACGCCGACCTCGGTGGGCGAGCGTGCGAAGACGCTCTTTCGTGCTGGAAAGCGTCGCCTCTTCCCACCCAACCTTGTTGTCCTGCTTGAGCGCCTCCCTACACCATTGCGCTAGCCTCGTCTATGCCAGCCTCAACTTGCACTGTCATCGTCTTCCTGCTCCGTCCTATCCCCATCCCATGTCATGGCCATCGATCATCATACAGACCGGCGTTGATTTTGTGCTCGACTTTTTATATGGTTGGTGACCTTCATTTAGTATGTGATTTTCTGAAAAAATCTTGATTTGTTTGGTTTGTAGCTGTTGATGCAAAGTTCTATCTGTAAACACACCGGGCTAATACCCAAATTCGATATCCAAAGCGTGCCAGTCGATTTGACCTGTTAATCGACAAGGATGATAACTTGAATAAAAACCGAACGAGACGACAGCGATGCGCCTGGACGTCAAAGCTCAGAGATATATTCGATAACTCTTGAACAGATCAGACGAGACGACAACGATACGCTCGGAAGTCAAAGCCTGAATCGTGCTTGGTAGACGCGGAACTTGCAAGGTCGCCGGAGATCAAGTTGATGCAGCCCGTCGAATCTTGAAAGAACTCGTTGAAAAAGAGAAAATACTTGACGAAGTCGTCGAAAAGTAAAGTGCTAGTAAAAATAAATTGCGATAAAAAGTAGATTTGTTTATTGATGCTTGGATCCTCATTACAATACCCTTCGGCACATATTTATACTCTGCTATTCGAAGAATCCTAACCGAATACGAAAAGCTTAAATATAGAAAAACAAACTTATTCCTCTGAAGGAAAGGAATAAAACTTGTATAGGAACTGGACTTAGACTACACTGTGAAAATCATAAGCTCATATGATGCCGATCCTCTGTCCGTTTCTGTCATGATGAAGTTATCTTTCCATCGGCATACCCTCTGGTATCGGCAATAATCTTCTAGCTCCCTGCCAGTCTCATCGGTAACAGCTCTTTAGCCTTATCGGCAATGACCTGGACCAATCCACCCTTCATCAGCAACCACTCATCGGCAACATCAAAAGCAATGCTGAGGACAAAATAATAACCAATCTCTTGCCGATTAGCTCAGTTTCCGATTCTTACTGACACGTGCCGAAAAACGGTGTCAACACATGCCCCCCAATTTTGGAGTATAAAATACTTTATGCACCGAAATTTCCTCCAAGTCATGATTACCCATCGCCGAGCCACCTGAATGTCCCCTCAAATATTGCGCGCGCTGCAGTAAAAACCTGTATCAATGGGCCCATAAAACACTTCCTCCACCGTGGCCCATCCTTTATTCTTGATTCAACCCTAGCATTTTCTCTCTCTGGCGGCGACATCAGCAAGCAGTCTTCTGGCGAACTCGACTGGTGACATCCTCAGCGGCAGTCTTCAATCTCCATTAGCATTCCTCGCTTTTCTTGTCTTCATCTGCGGCCATGGCTGTCAACTTCGACGTCCCCAAGGTTAATTTTCTTCTTCATTCATCTTTTGATATTTCTTCTCTCCTTTTCCACATAGCCCAGGACTCCTCTTTATCTTCCTCCTTGACCTTTAATCTAGGAACTTTGCAATAAGCTCTTCATCCCCACGCATCGAGGCCAAATAATTTGCCTAGGCCCAATGGTGAATCCAGATCCGACCGATATCATCAACGCAGAAACCAACCGCATCCCCTTCAGAGCTCAAAATTTCAATTTAGAACTTTGGACCGATACTTTTCGATCCTGGCCAAAGATCACCAAAGGATGGAAAGACTGGTACTTGAGGGTTGCCAGGCCGATGGAGGTGTATTGGGCAGAACGCAGATTAGATCAATGCATTAGACTGTCCATTGCCGATATGGAGAGGAATGAATCAATGTTGATTGCTGCCTCTTACTTTCGGTCTGACACCATGAACGCCTTCATATTCAAACATGGACCAGTCTCTCCAACTCTTGCCAATGTGTTTATGCTCACTGGCTTGGACATATCAACTGCTGATGACAACACTCTGTTCCAAAGGAAGCCTGAATATCGACTGACTACCCAAAACATCGGTGGCTGGACTGGATACATCAAGGAATATCAAAAATCCGGATCGATCAGTCAGAGGGAGCATTCAGCTTTCCTGAATATGTGGCTAGAAAAGTTCACCTTCTGTGGTAGAACAGTTGGACCAACCAATATGTATCTATCTACAGCAGAGATGTTAGCTAATGGCATCAAACTTCCTCTTGGCCGATACCTTCTCGGTTTAATCTATCATCTCCTTCACCAAGTTTCATAAAGGCTGTTACAAGACAAGTCCATCGACAACCTGGGAGGTCCTTGGTGGTTCATCAACATGTGGCTGAATGCACATATGTACAAGTACCTTCACTTTGATTTATTCACCCAGCAGTTCCCTCGAGATCTCCCTGAAGATTACCAACTTGGAGAAGATGAATCGGCAACACGCCCTCCCTTAATTTTGGAGAAGCATTAGCAGTACTTCCAGGGGCAGAGGCAAGCAGAGCCCAAATCGGCAACTTCTTCCAAAGGCTCTACATCGGCATTCCTCCTGAGCTCCGGGCCTGGGTCCCTTACATTGATGAAGAAGCAAGGTTCCATTTGCTCTTCAACTTTGCCGATGATGCCTTGAATAAAGACGCTGAGATCCTCAATGCAATGATCACCCCTCGTGCCATCTCGGTCAATATGTTTGGAAGTGGGAAGAATATCAATACTACACATGAGTTCTACAATCCATCGGTAGTAGAAAGACAACTAGCTTTCGGACAACTGCCCATCAAACTCTGCTATGCCGATGTGATTAAGCCGAGAGAAACTATCACTAGTAGCATGGATTGGTGCAAAATAGTCACTCTTCCTCCTGATGCCGATACCTCTAATGTTGACCAGACCGATTGGGCACCGGCTTCCTTCATCACCGAATCTTTCAAATTATGGTGGCAAGAGTAGAAAGAGCAACTATTCTTCGCATCTCCTCACTTCTATTGGAATCTTATCGACCCTGATCATGCCATACCTGCCGATGCAGTAAGTTTGACCATCTGCACTTCTTCTAATTCTCTTTTTTAGTCTATCGGCAACTAACTCCTTCTCAACAGGTTGATGACCTGATCCCAACATTGAGCAAGAGCGGCAAAGTCATAAGGCTGTGGCCGATATCCCCAATATTTATAATCGGCCACAGAGCTCCCTCATTAGATGTTCTGACGTGCCGCGGTCATTCCAAGAAGAGCTTCTCCAAATCAAAACTGACCAGAAGTATGGCTGCTCCATCGGACACGGCTGCACTCTCAGCACGGACGTCCCAGGTAACTGTCTTATTTTCTTCTGTGCGTGCCGATTGCTGTGATGTACTGATCTCATATTTTAGGGTGCAAGTTCTATATTTGTTGAATCCTCATCGGCAACTCACCCTTCATCTCCACCTGCTGCACCTTCATCGCCACACTTCGTCGTCCTTGATGATTCTCCAGAGGTACCCCTCAAATTAAACTCTGACCATCATATTGGCATGTTTACTCATCTGCTTCTCTCACAGCATCAAATAGTCGCATCGGCAACTGCCCCAAGTGCGCAGACATCTCATCCACCCATTGCCGATGCCCTCCAGTCATCCGGCGCTGACGTTTCTCATCACAAGCTCAAGGTTTCATCAGATGAAGAATCCCAATCAAAGCGGGCGAGTCTCACACTAGCTCCAGGTGCATCATCGGCATCCTCGCCCTGCCAGACATTGCCCGATGTTCCCGCACAGACTTCCCCATCGGTAACTGTTCTCCAATCGGCAGTTGTACCCGTACAAGAACCTTCATCGGCACTGGTGTTGCAGCAGCAACCAGCCGATGTACCAACGCAGGAGATGCCATTGGTAATCATACCTCAGGTTGCTTCTTCTATCCAAAGGCGAGAAATTGCCTTAAAACAAGTAAGTTAACTCCCTTAGTCAATTTTTTGACACTTATATCCTTTATCTAACAACTTTTCCCTTCTAGGAACAAGATTCCCCCGATAGCCTATTTTCCTTCTCAATTATTGGAGATATTCCTGATGATGAAGAGAACGAAGAAAGCTCTGCTCCAGCCTTATCATCTGAAATTAAGTCTAGGCTGGAGACATTGCTATCCCTGCTGCAACAGAAAACATCTCAGCTAATCCAGGACTCTGACTCCACCAGGGCAACTTTCAAGGCAATCCGAGGCCAGATCCCTACCGATGTTGAAGAGACACTCTTTCAAGCCGCACACCTAGAGAGTCAACAACTTCAGTAGCAGAAAGTTGCTAAACGTATTGCCAACAGAACTACCCAGGCACAACTCTAGGAGGAGATGATGAAGCATAAACAATCTGCCGATGAGAAACACAGACATCGGCAAACTAGAAGCCTCCTGTGTAGAGCTGGAAAAGAAGATTTCCCAACTATCGGTAAAAAGAGAAGCTTTATTAGTGGAGCTGAAAAAGGTTGAAGAAGCCCTAGATATAGTCACTCAAGAGAAAGCCCAAATGCCTGACGCTATCCAGATTCTTCAGCAGGAAAGGGACAACCAAGCCCTCAAGACACTGGCCCTTAAGAAGAAAATCAAGCCAGTAGAAGGCAATGCTAATGAAGATGTAAGGACAATAGAGGAAGCCAACCAGATTCGCCTGCATGTGATATCGGCTATTCATTCACTGCTGAACTTGTAAACTTCTTTTCCATCGGCAAAGTAGTGCATCGGCAACTTGTAAGACTTCATATTAACGTAGCGCCGATACGTTCTTGTTGAACAAGTATTATATCTGTTTCTCATCCAAATACTAGGATAATATTTCTTCAGATATTTACCATTCAACGCTCTTGGAAATATTTCTCCTTCAAGAGTTTCTAGGATATAAGCATTACCAGGAACGGACCGATTTACTCGATAAGGACCTTCCAAATTAGGAGACCACTTGCCAAACTTTGCGCTCTTAGCCCCAATCGATAAAATCAGTTTCCAGACTAGATTGCCAATAACAAATTCCTTCACCTTTACCTTCTTGTCATACCACCTGGCAACTCTTTTCTTATTCTCTTCAACGCTGAGTAAAGCCTTTAGCCGATGACCTGCCAAATCTTCCAACTCATCATTCATGAGTGTATTGTAATCATCGGCCGACAGTTGATCTTGATGAAATATCCGCCTTGAACCTGTCTTTATTTCCCAAGGCAAAACCGCGTCATGTCCATATACCAACTGATAAGGCGACACCTTAGTAGCACCATGACAGGCCATTCGATACGACCATAAGGCCTCGTTCAAAACTGTGTGCTACCTCCTGGGATTCTCCTTAATCTTGCGCTTAATGAGTTTAATAATCCCTTTATTAGATGCTTCGGCCTGACCATTAGCTTGAGCATAATAAGGAGAAGAGTTTAAAAGCTTAATTCCCATCTCATCGGCAAATCCATCAAACTCTCCTAAAGTGAACATGGCTCCTTGATCAATCATAATGGTCTGAGGAATATCGAACCGATATACAATATGCTCCTTCACAAAATCAATCATGTTGGCCGATGTCACACTTTTCAAAGGAACTGCCTCAACCCATTTTTAAAGTAATCGGTGGCAACGAGGATGAATTTATGCCCTTTGCTTGATGGTGGATAAACTTGACCGATGATATCAATAGCCCATCTTCGAAACGGCCACGGCTTAATTATGGGATTCATTGCCGATGTGGGTGCCCTTTGGACGTTACCGAACTTTTGACACTCTTGACACCCTTTAAAATACTTGAAACAATCTTTGAGTATTGTTGGCCAGTAAAATCCATTTTGTCTGATCATCCACTTCATCTTGAAAGCCGACTGATGTGCCCCACATACTCCTTCATGAATTTCGCCCATTAAACTCTTTGATTCTTCTTCACCTAGACACTTGAGCAACATTCCATCCATTGTTCGATAATATAACTCATTATCTAGGAGCACGTATTTAGTAGCCTGAAATCTTATACGCCTTTCGACCTTCTTAGATGGACCCTTCAAGTAATCGGCAATCTCCTTCCTCCAATCATCGGCGTCAGTTGCCGATGTCAGCACTTCCTGGATCTGTTGGTACCCCGAAGCATGCTGTGCTAGCCGATTAGCCTCTTCATTATGCAATCTGGAGATATGTCCAAGGAGAAAATATTTAAACTCCTTCAATAATTGTCAACATTTTTCGTAATACGAGATTAAAACTTCACTTCAACACTCATACATTCTAGCTAGCTGATTAATAAATAGCATTGAATCACCAAAGATTTCAACAGCATCAGCACGGACTTCCCTGAGTAACTTTAATCCTTTCAACACAGCCTGATATTCAGCCTGATTGTTTGTCGATGTGGTAGCAATCAGCAATGAGAATTCGTATTTCTTCCCTTGAGGTGATATCAACACAATGCCGATGCCTGCTCCTTCTCCACATGTAGAACCATCAAAGAAAAGTGTCCATGGAGCAGTCTCTAAAGAATTTACCATGCCGCAATCCTGAGTAATAAAATCGGCCATCACTTGCCCCTTGACTGCTTTAGCCGATTCATAACGCTGATCGAACTCTGATAATGCTAAAATCCACTTGCCGATTCTTCAACTTAGAATTGAAATTAACAACATATATTTGACCACATCGTCTTTGTATATAACAGTGCATTCGGCCGTTAACAGATAATGCCTTAATTTAACACATGAGAAATATAAGCATAAGCATAACTTTTCAATGGCCGAATACCTGGTCTCAGCATCAACCAACCTTCTGCTCAGGTAATAGATTATACGTTCTTTCCCTTCAAACTCTTGGATTGAAGCTGACCCAATGACTTCATCATCACCCGACAAATACAACTTGAAGGGTTCTCTGTGTTGAGGTGGAACTAGCACTGGAGGATTCACCAAATACTTCTTAATTTCTTCTAAAGCCAACTGCTGTTCTTCTCCCCACACAAATTCCTGATCAGCCTTCAGCTTCAACAATGGACTGAAAGCTTTGATTCTTCCTGATAAATTAGATACGAATCTTCGAATAAAATTAATCTTGCCGATCAGAGACTGTAGTTCGGTCTTATCGGTAGGAGCAATCACTTTACTGATGGCATCAATGGACTTCCTGCTAATTTCAATACCCCTCTGATGCACCATGAAGCCTAAGAATTGTCCTGCCGATACACCAAATGCACACTTGTTGGGATTCATTTTCAACCCATGTTTCCTTGTGCACTCCAATATCTTCTGTAAGTCAATCAGATGATTTTTGAAGTCTCCAGACTTAACCACCACATCATCTATATAAATTTCAACCAATGTGCCGATGTACTCATGAAAAATGTAATTCATTGCTCTCTGATAAGTAGCACCGGCATTCTTCAAACCAAAAGTCATGACAATCCATTCAAATAACCCCACATGACCTGGACATCTGAAGGCAGTCTTGGAGATATCTTCTTCGGCCATAAAGATCTGATTATATCCGGCGTTCCCATCCATAAAGCTAATAATCCGATGTCCAGCAGTAGCATCAATTAATAAATCGGCAATGGGCATCGGGTAGCCATCCATCGGTGTAGCTTTGTTAAGATTCCTGAAATCAATATAGACATGAAGTTTCCCATTCTTCTTGTAGACAGGAACCACATTAGAAATCCATTCAGCATATTGGCATTGTCAGATGAACTTTTCTTCAATCAACCTTGTTATTTTGGCCTTAATATCAGGTAGCACTTTAGGATTGCATCGGCGTGCTGGCTGTTGATGTGGCTGAAATCCTTGTTTGATAGGTAACCGATGTTCAACAATTGATCGATCTAACCTGAGCATCTCTGTGTAATCGCAAGAAAAACAATCCTTATATTCTTTTAATAAAGCAATCAATTGTTCTCTGCTCTGGAGATCTAACTTAGCACTAACAAAAGTTGGCCTCGGCCTACTGCCATCACCAATGTCTACTTCTACTAAGTCATCAGCCGATGTAAATCCATGACCCAATTTTCCATCATCGGCAAACCTATCCATTATAACTCATCTTCAGATCCGACTGCTTGGATCGGTGGAAGCTCATAATTGGCAATTCTGAGAAACTCTGAATCCCATGCTTCCCCCGATATACACTTGGACCGCTCATAAGTTTCTGACTCTGCCGATGCAATTATATAAGATGAATCACCAGGGACTACTTCAATCTTATCTTCCACCCATTGTACGAGGCACTAGTGCATTGTAGAAGGAACGCAGCAATTGGCATGAATCCAATCCCTTCCTAATAGCAGATTATAAGCACCTTTATCGTCGATGACAAAGAACATGGTCGGCAATGTTTTGCTGCCGATGGTTAACTTAGTGCAAAGTGCTCCCTTAACTGGTGATATATTACCTTCAAAGTCTTTAAGCTTCATATCAGTCTTGGCCAGATCTTGATCTCCTTTCCCAAGCCTTCGAAACACGACATATGGCATGATATTAATCGCAGCTCCCCCATCTATGAGTATCTTGGATACTGGTTGCCCATCAACTCTGCCTTTGATAAATAAAGCTTTGAGATGCTGCCTCTCATCATTGGTAGGCTTCTCAAAAACAGCAATCATTGGATCCAAGGTCAACTGAGCTATTTGTTCGGAAGGAATAACTTCCTCTTCATCATCGGTAAGTGCTAAGAATTCCATCGGCAACATGAAAACCATGTTGATATCTGCCGATGGGCCTTCATCTTTGCGCTTTGGTTGCCATATTTGAGACTTCATTCCATGGGAGTTTTCTTCTCTGTGCTCATGTTGCATCTTCCTCTTCTAAGTTTTTGTTAGACCTTCAGGGCACCATTGAGGAAGCTTTGTCTTCCAGACAGGCTGATAATATTTCATATTCGAATCTGGGCAGTTTATGTTGGGATCTCTGCAGAGTATTGCTTCATCGAGAACTCTTGCATTGGCCATCTCCTCGAGTTCTTCCTGATCCATCAAAAAGCAGTCGTCATGCCTACCCAGCCTTTCATGTATACTGGTTCTGCCCCCAGCCGATCATGCACTGATGCCCTTCTTCTGATCGGCTCATTGACGCACCATCTCTGATCACCATAATATGGTCTTCTTTTTGTCCGATCGGCTTGATCATAACCATTGCACTCAGGGCAGCTATCAACAGTATGCAATTTAATGCCTTCTTCCCAGCAATAAATGAAGAATGGGCATCTCCAATGATCTTCATGCCGACGCCATTCTTCCCGATGCAACTCTTCCTGTTGCTGCCGATAGCAATCACTTGAAACTCTATAGGGAGCAGGTCTAGGAGGTCTTCTGGAACTGCTGCTTTCTTCAACTGCTCTTTTTCCTCTTAAGTCATCGATGGTTACTTGATTTCTGGGATCCACCGATGCGTTCCTCTTAGCATTTGCTGATGTTAATACTCTGGTCTTGCTCACGGCATCCACCATGTTTGCTGGGAAAGGGTGCTGATCAATCTTCATCGGCCTTTGAGCTTTAGAGTTATCAAACTTAATTCTCCCAGACTCAATAGCTGATTGCAATTGCTGCCTGAATACTTTATAATCATTGGTACTGTGCGAAGTTGCATTATGAAATTTGCAGTACCTCATTTTCTTCAGCTCTTCTGCCGATGGGATCACATGATTAGGTGATAGCTTGATTTGGCCATCTTGAAGCAGCAGATCAAATATTCTATCAGCCTTCGTGATGTCAAATGTGAACTTCTCTGGCTCCTTTTGACCAAAAAGACAAGATATTGGCTTCTTACCTTTCACCCACTCAGCCAGGCCGATAGTTGGTTCTTCATCTGAGTCTGATTCCTCTGCTTCTTCTACAAAGGACACCTTTTTACTCCAAGTCTTTCTAGGTTCTGGAGCTCGAGCACCTTGGTCAGAAATCCTCTGTACAATATGGCTTAAACTTTCAAACTCCTGAGAATCGTATTTGTCTCTGAGGTGCGGCAACAGGCCCTGAAAAGCTAAACCAGCCAACTGGCGATCATCAAGCACCAAGCTGTAGCATCTATTTTTCATATCTTGTACCCTTTACACAAAGCTCTCCACTAATTCGTCACTTCACTATCTCAATTTCACTAAATCAGTAAGCTTCTTCTCATGGACACCAGCAAAGAAGTACTTGTGGAACTGTCTCTCCAAATCCGCCCAAGTATGAATGGAATTTGGCGGCAATGAGATAAACCATGTGAATGCCGATCTAGACAATGAAGATGAGAATAATCGATCTCTCAATTCATCCCTGTTAGCTGCTTCTCCGCACTGGATGACGAAATGATTGATATGCTCCATTGTTGATGTATCATCCTGTCTAGAAAACTTAGTAAAATTTGGTACCTTGTACTGATTTGGAAAAAGAATTGAGTCATATGCTGGAGGGTACAGAGTCCGATAAGAGTAAGTATTAATCTTGGGCTGAATCCCAAATTGCTCTTTCATCACTTCCACAATCTTATCGGTCCAAAATGCATTTTGGTCTTGCTGATGCACTGGCTGAATCTCTGCTGGAGGTGCTGGCCGATATGCTTCTACGTATCCTTGTGGTACTTGGCTTGGAGGAATCGGCATATTCATAGCACCAGTCTGTGGAGCGAGGCTCATTGGCTGTCTTGCCGATGTTTGATCCTAAAAAGCTACCTGTGTGCTGAGTCCCCATCACCTGGTAGCTTGGCTGAATAGCATGTTGCTGAGCCGGCGCTTGCCCTGACCAATTGTGATTATAACTCATCGGCACCTGATTTGCCGATGGCTGATAGCTCGCTGACAATTGATGCTCTTGTATGATTGGATGATAACCAGCATAATTGCCTTGATTTGCAGGTAACCCAGATTGAGACACAAACGGCACTATGGGTTGTCCTATAGTAGAAATCTTCTGTTGCATTGGCGGGGAACTTGCCAATGGATTCGCATAAGATGTCTGCTACGGAGGTACATGGAATCCCATTGACAATGGCTGTAGAGTAGGAGATGTAGTAGAATAATGTGATACCTGGGTCATCGGTTGGACCAGAGTAGCCGATACCATAGGACTCTTTCCTGCTACATCATGCACCTGAGGCAATCCAGAATTGGCGGTAGATGGTCCTGGAGGCATCCCATATCCCCACCAATTAGCAGCAACCTGGCTGTGTTGACCTGAAGGTCCTGACATTACCGATGCTGATAGATCTGTACCCAATTGAGTGATCTACCTTTCCTGAGACATTAGATCTGATCTTATCGGCGTGGCTTCAATGTTAGGTGATCCTGATAAAGCTGGAGGAGTAGGAGATTCCATACTCTCAACGGCTGGAATTGCCGATGGAGTATTGACAGATGCTGATCCCGGCTGATGATATGCTAGCCCGACATAACCTGGTGCTTGTCCTTCTCTTAATGTTTTCACAACAGCATTGTAAACAGTATTGGACAGCGCAGTGGAGTGGTTGATCAAAGCCTGATTCAATGCAGAATTAACCATCTCCTGTAATTTACCAGGGTTGCAATCAAAAGTTACCTGCCGAGGCAACGACAGATCTTGCTTCTGGATTACTTCTCCACCCCTATTCTTGCTGAAAGACTTCAAGCAGAGCTACCTATAATCTTCCATAGCTTTTTCCATGGTTAGCTTCTGATCTTCCTTGAGATCTGACTCTGATATCTTGATGATATTCTATGGATTGATATCAGCAGGGTTCTTCATGATAAATCTGTTGACTTGGTCCCACTAGGCATGCTAAAAGATGTGTTGATGCAAAGTTCTATCTGCAAATACACCGGGCTAATACCCAAATTCGATATCCGAAGCGTGCCAGTTGATTTGACCTGTTAATCGACAAGGATGATAACTTGAATAAAAACCGAACGAGACGACAGCGATGCGCCCGGACTTCAAAGCTCAAAGATATATTTGATAACTCTTGAACAGATCAGACAAAACGATAGTGATACACCCGAAAGTCAAAGCCTGAATCATGCTTAGTAGACGCGGAACTTGCAAGGTCACCGGAGATCAAGTTGATGCAGCCCGTTGAATCTTGAAAGAACTCGTTGAAAAAGAGAAAATACTTGACGAAGTCGTCGAAAAGTAAAGTGCTAGTAAAAGTAAATTGCGATAAAAAGTAGATTTGTTTATTGGTGCTTGGATCCTCATTACAATGCCCTTCGGCACATATTTATACTCTGCTATTCAAAGAATCCTAACCGAATACGAAAAGCTTAAATATAGAAAAACAAACTTATTCGTCTGAAGGAAAGGAATAGAACTTGTATAGGAACTGGACTCAGACTACACTATGAAAATCATAAGCTCACATGATGCCGATCCTCTATCCGTTTCCATCATGATGAAGTTATCTTTCCATCGGCATACTCTCTGGTATCGGCAACAATCTTCTAGCTCCCTGCTAGTCTCATCGGTAACAGCTCTTCAGCCTTATCGGCAATGACCCAAACCAATCCACCCTTCATCGGCATCCACTCATCGGCAACATCAAAAGCAATGCTGAGGACAAAATAATAACCAATCTCTTGCCGATTAGCTCAGTTTTCGATTCTTACTGACATGTGCCAAAAACGGTGTCAACAGTAGCTATGTAACATGTCGTGTTCCTGTTGGATTGAATTCTAGGAAGATCTGTATGCGTACTATGTATTTTTTGAGGAACTGCAAGTCACATATATTGGATTTTGTAATAAGAAGAAACCATCGAAGCTACTGAAATTTTGCCTCTTCAAATAATTTATTTATATAAAGTAATTTATATCTATCAGTTGGAATTCTATTTTTATAATTATATACGTACCCTGAACGTAGGAGGACAGAAAAAAATGGAACACCATAAAAGAAATTTTACTTGTTGTAAAATATAATATGTGGGGGAATCTCGGTTTTTGTGCCATCACATGTGCACCTCGGGAGATGTGGCTATCTTGGAATTATATGGGAGGTGATAACGAGAGCATCCGATGCTGGTGTCCAGCTGCTCTATAAATAGGAGATGGTTATCTCCTTCTTGTAATAACGAATACAATTGTAACAGTAAGCAATCTGTGATAATACAAAGAGCTCCTGTGATTTCCTCTCTACATCTGTGTTTACATTATGCGTTCCTAGTGTGCTTTGTGTGTGCTTCTGTGAATCCATTTACAACATGTTATCAACACGAATTCTACAGAGCTATAAGGTGAGAAAGGTTTGTCTTGGGGGCAGGGGAGAGAGTAACCACCCCATCCCCCATCAGGTCACATGGATCCAGCTCGGCATAGTCAACTAACGCTCACATTCGGCATTTTGTCGTCCAGGAGAAGAAGATCAACAGAGCTGTCAACAAGATTTGGGGTTGGTTCAACTCACGAATCTGGTCATAGTCAACTAACGCTCACATGGATCTCACATTCCTAGTAGAACACGGCATCGATGGGAGAACTGTCGGATTCAGAGATTCAGGGTTGGTTCAACTCACGAATCTGGTCCCTGTTTGGTCAAATTCGTCGTCCTGGTTTGGCATCCTGGTAGAATGCGATGTCGATGGGAAAACTATCAGATTCAGAGCGGGGATAACATTTGCCTCGAATTCGGCATCATCAGGCTTGCCTCAGTGCAGAATAGGAGGCAGCTCCCTTGGGTCTAAGAAGGAGAAGGACCGCATCGGTGGGACATGTGTCTACACAGGGCAAGGCCAGCTGTATAGGGGGGACAATGGCGGATGACATGTCTGCCCCAGGTCGGCATAAAGTGCAAAGCGAGGAGCTGCTCCCCGACGGCAAAACCATCATGTAAATGCCTATGGGTTGCTATAAATATCACTCCATGAGGAGCTTGTAAAGAGAGGTCAGTCCTACGTGTTTTAGCCGGGACTAGATTAATGAAAGTGTGCTCCATTCGACATATTGGTGTCTTTATTTTTAGTATTCAGTCATTGGGTGCGGGTCCTGAGGGGATAACCTCCGGTCCAAAACCAACAGTGGCGCCGTCTGTGGTTGTCGATCGAGCATCTAATGTGACCACGTAGGACGAAGGCAAACTACGCAAACACAGCGAATCCAGTGGTAGACGTCCAAGTCAACATGTCTCTGGAGTGACCCAACTGCAACTTCGGGTGTGCAGCTAGGTATAGTACAAGCCAGCGACCCAAGTGTAGCTCTCGGCATGCCTTCGGCTAGCAGTGCAGGCACAACATCAGCTTTGGTGCCGCCTCCAGCGTCGCATCCGGTGTCGGACGCCGAGGCAGATCGGGAGAACCGCCGGTGGGTGATGGGCCTAGCGAGCAGTTGGTGGGGGCTGATCAAGACCCTGAGGCACCTAATCTGCTCGACACCAAAAATTCCAGGTTGCTTAGAGCACTGAATGAACACCAGTAGAGGATGGAAGAGTTGAGGCAGCAGCGGGACCAGCTGGCAAACCAAATCACAGCGAGAAACCACAAAGCAGCTACCCAGCAAGCAATCATCCAAGCGACAGCCGAAGCCGTGAGGATACAACAAGAGCTACAGGCGATGCAGGAAAATGTTGATGCCAAAATTAACGTGGCTGGAGGGGGGCAAATCTATGAAGAACCACACGAGGCTTGCATAGACTTAGATACATCCTCCCCACTTTCCAGAGAATTGCAACGATACCCGTGGCCACCGGGGTTTAGAACGAAGATACCAGCATTTAACGGGCGTTCCAACCCAAGGAAGTTCATCTCCAGCTTCGAAGCCTCAATACATTCGGCAGGGGCCAATGATAAGATACTGGCTAAGTCACTCGTCATGGTAGTTGAAGACGTGTCTCATGATTGTTACATGTCACTAAGACCTTTCTCTATCACTTCATGGAGTCAGGTAAAAAATGAGCTCCTAGTCACCTTTCAGGGATTTCAGTCTGAAGAGAAAACTATGATGGACCTCCTCACGTTGTTCCAGCCGGACGAAGAACCTCTGTCTACATATCGGGAAAGAATCATACTGATGAAAGCATAGCTATTGAACATAACTGATGATGTTATCATTGCCGCGACAATAAAAGGACTTAAAGACGGATCCTGTGATGAAGTCTTGTCAAGGGAGATTCCAAAGACGGTCAATTAGTTGTTTGATGAGATGAGAAAATTTGCCAAGTCTGAAGTCGAGCAAGAAAGGATAAAAGCATCCAGGAATAGTCTAAAGTAGACAACCCCGAAGCAAGTTTCATAGACAACCCAGAAGGCGTTAAATGCTGTGCAAGAAGAACAGCCTCAGGCAGCCCAAGATCACCCGTAGCCGAATGAAGGTCAGGGACATGGAAACGGTCAGAATGGCCGGGGTGGTCGAGGCAGCCGAGGTCGTGTAAGAGGCCATGAAAGAGGACCGAAGATCCTGTATTGCGTTTTATGTGGAGAAAACAAGGGTCATTTCTCCAAAGAGTGAAATACATGTTGTTGGCCAAAGAGCAGCGTGAGAAAGACGAGGTGCCGACGCTGCCAAAAAATGTGAAGCAGGTCTTCCACAATGCGCCAAGAGATACTTTGGTGGGACAGTACTAGTTCGGAGCTCAGTACCAGCCAAGTTACAACCTGTACGCCTATCAGCAGCCGATGTACTGGCAACAGGCACAACCATATGTTCAGCAAAATTTCCCCCAGACCCAACCTCAAGTACATTCGGTGGCTGCATCCTCATCAGCAGCAATGGAGCAACAGTAGCAGGGATGACAATAGATACCAAAGCTAGAAAGCTCCAAGGAGTTGCAGATTGTCAACAACCTCCATGCCAATGAATGGTCACATTTACGCCATCACCGATGGATCCAATTTTGAGCATGAGGGCAAGAGAACAAGGAGAGAATTTGAGCGAAGGGTGCTGTCAGTATCACTGAAGTACCCAGTCAATATCCCACTGTGGAAGCTAGAACCCATAACATTCACAGAAGAAGATTTTTAGGTTCGAGATTACCTGCACTATGACACTTTTGTCGCAACTGCTTTCATAGCCGGATATACATTGCACAACATCCTGTGGATAATGGCAGCTCAGCGGACATCTCATTCACCAAGGTGTTCGATGAAATGAAGCAGGATAGAAAGTCACTTGATCCACTGAGAAGTGCTCTATTCGGCTTCGGGGTGAAGCGAATCAACCCAATAGTCAAGAAGACCATGACCATGGCATTCAATGAAGGAGATACGGTCAGAGCCGAAGAAATCATTTTTGACATCATGGACATACCGTACCCGTATACAGCAATATTTGGCAGAGGCATCATCAACAAGTTTGATATGATCATCAAACAGAGTTATCTGTGCATCAAAATGCCTTCCCTATTTGGAGTCATCACAATTCATGGTGATCAAATCGCGGCAAGGAAAATTGATGGCTAGCCAATACCAGGATACAGTATGGTCCATGAGGTGAAGCAGAACAGGCAGACCAAGAAGGATGATCTGGATTCAAAGAAGAAAAAAGAACCAAAAGCCGAGCTGGGAGAAGACATGCGTCGAGTCCCGCTAACACCGAACAGACCAGATAAATGTGTCCACATCGGAACAGGGCTAAACCCCGAAGAGGCTGCAGAATTGTTGAAATTTCTGGAAGAAAATAGCGATGTATTCATGTGGTCCACCAGAGACCTCCACAGGGTAGATCGCAAACTCGCACAACATAGCTTGAATGTGGACAAATTTGTGAAGCCAAAGAAACAGAATCTCAGGAAGATGTCAGCCGAGAAAGCCGAAGCAGCAAGTGCCAAAGTATAAAGATTACTCGATGCTGGGGTAATCCAAAAGGTGCAATATCCCGAATGGTTGGCCAATGTGGTAATGGTGAAGAAGAAAAGTGGAAAATGGCGCATGTGCATCAATTTCACTGACCTCAACAAACACTGCCCAAAGGATCCGTACCCCTTTCCAAGAATTGATAAGCTCGTTGACATCACAGTAGGCTGCGAACGAATGTGTTTGTTAGACTATTTCTCCGGGTACCATCAGATTTGGTTGAATTTGGCTGACAAAGAGAAGACAAGCTTCTTCACTCCGGCAGAAACTTATTGCTATAAGAGAATGCTAGAGGGTCTGAGAAATGCTAGCCCCACATTCTCTAGAATTCCTGACGAAGTGTTCTATGAGCAGAAGAAGAAGCACAATCTGGTAGCATACGTTGATGACATAGTTGTTAAGAGTGACAAGGAGCAGACACACATTGAAGATCTAAAGGAAACATTCATCAACTTGCATTTTAGAGGGTTGAAGCTGAACCTGAAGAAGTGCATATTCAGCATAAGCAAGGGAAAATTACTGAGATGCTTAGTGTTGGCCAGAGGCATAGAGGCCAACCCTGACAAGATAGCAGCCATAGTGAACATGAAGCCACCCGAATCTAAAAAGCGAGTCTAGAAGTTGATTGGCCGAATCGCATCCTTGGGAAGATTCATTTCAAGATTAGCCGAAAGAGGGCTACCTTTCTTCAGGGCGCTAAGAGAGGCTAAAAAATTTTGATGGGGACCGGAGCAACAACAAGTGTTTCATGATCTGAAAGCTTATTTGATGAAGCTCACCACCTTGTCAAAACCTTATACAAAGAAGGAGTGGTGGCGTCAAAGCTGAAATGCATTAGCAGGCGTTCAACTACTGAACAAGATACATTCAGGCATGTGTGGTGCTCATAGAGGGCCACATGAAATAGTGCACAGAGCGATGAGGCAAGAATTCTAATGTGGTGACCATGGCCGAAGATGCAAAGCAGATAGTCAAGACATGTCGAGCTTGTCAGATGTTTGCCAAGAAGAAGAATTCGCCAGCAAGCCCAACTTCACCCATATACCCAACTTGGCCGTTGTAAAGATGGGCGGTCAACATTGTAGGTGTTTGGCCCGTGGCGCTAGGAAACTTGTAATACACTGCTGTCACGCTCGAATACTTCACTAAGTGGATAGAGGCTAAAGCATTGGCAAAAATAACATCTGCCACTTTAATCAACTTCGTCTGGCAGAGACCTATCTGTAGATTCGGGCTACCAGCATATATCACGGTGGACAACGGGAAGTAGTTTGATTCGTCACAGTTCAGAACTTTTTGCCAGGAGCTTGGTATCAAATTGTCCTTCACATCGGTCAATCATCCTGAATCAAATGGTGCAGTTGAGAGAGCAAACAGTGAAATTTTCACCTCTATCTCAAAGATCATCAATGACAACAAAGAAAAAGGCAAATGGGTTCAAGTCTTGATCAACGCTGTTTGGGCTCACAATGTCTCCAAGTCAAGGGCAATCGAATTCACACCATTCAGGCTCTTATTCGACGAAGAGGCTATTACCCTAGAAGAAATGAAATTAGATTCATTCCGGACTGAAATAGCCACCACCACACCAATCCAAAGATACGTGGAACTCGAAACCTCTGAGCATCAAAAACTCAAAGCAGCAGAGAACATTGACAAGTATCACCACGAAACAAAGAGTTGGAGAAACAAAAAAGTTCTCAGAAAGAATATATACCCTAGAGATTTGGTTCTCATTCAGCACCCAGACAACCAAGGGAAGCTACAATCACAATGGTATGGGCCATTCATCGTGGTGAAGATGATCAAGCCAGGCGTCTACACCCTGATGAACGAAGAAGGCATTGAATATGCTCACACTTGGAACGCTGATAACCTTTGGCGTTTCTATTCCTAAAGCACGTTCGCCAAACTGGGTTGTAATTTTCTTTTTTACTTTCAGTAGTACAATTAAAGACATTTAGGGGTCTGCACTCTTTTTCCTCACAAGGGAAGCATTTTTGAAGGTGTGAGGTTTTTAATGAGGCAGCCCCTTGTACCCCTATTATTTATTTGCATTTGGTTCTCCCAAAAATTTTTTTGCACTTAGAGCCAAGAAACACCGAAAAAGAGCAACGCAAGTCAGTTGCTCTAATATTTGGTAGCACAAAAATAGGTTGCAAGCAACCAAGTGGGCACCGAAAATGGTTGCCAGAAAATGTCAGCCAAATATGGCAAACAACAGACTTTAGCAAAAATGCCGAAGCAGCGTGCTAAAGCGTACGAAAACAGGCAATGAAAATAGTCACCGAAAAACACCAGCCGAATATGGCCAGCGAATCAGCTTTGCAATAAGCTGAGCAGTTGCGAATAAGCGCGCAGAAAGGGACACCAAAAATGGATCCCAAACATCACTGAACGCGATGCTCATCGTGGACCACTATATGCAGCAAATTGAACCAATACACACACTTGCAGATGTGTCAACTGAAAAGTAATAATTACCAGATAATATTTCCTGACATGAAAAGATACGATAGCAAACATTCAATAATCACGACAGTAAGGCAATAAAGGTGGTAACCTACTATTTGTACAAAAACGTACATGATATTCAAAGCACAGTAGTCAAGGCTGCATCAATTTCCCAAGAACCTCTATAAAAGAAGATTGCAAGGCGCTCTGACAGATCAAATAGGCAAATGCCCAACATCCCTGGTTAAGCAAGACTACCGTAGCCCAGCAAAATGATTCGGTTAGAGAGAAGTGGGCATGGGAGGATTCGGGATTAGCCGCATCGTGAGTGTCATGCTTCAAGTCACCTTTGTTCCATCATCCAGAGAGCTATGCTTCGAGGGTACAGCAAAAGGGTTGACAGCAGCAACATCAGGATTAGGTACACTAGCAAGATATTTCTCATGGCTAGTAAAAGCCAACTAAAGTTCCTATGTCCCAGGAATGGCTTGCGAAGTAGCAAAGGCGAGCTTCTCTACACCTGTACCAACTACATGTTGAAGCAAACCAAGTCGCTTGGTTTGACGAAGTCCTCACGAGGCACCTAAAGAGCTCACAAGTGAATCAAGTCCAGGAATCTAGCACTAAGAGGTTCGTCGCGCCCAAAGCGTCCATGGTACCTGAAGCACTAGGCTACTGTCAAAGATATTTACTCAGCAGTCTACCATGGGATATCCTGAGGTAGTAGATTTGTGGTGAGGGCGTGCTAATACCTATGAACCAAATGTGAGATGCAATACAAACAGCTAGGACAACCAGGGTTTATCTAGTTCAGGTCGCTCGAAAGCATAATACCCTATATCCTGTGTCTCTGCTGCTGTATTGATGAGTACTGGGGTACAATGAGATGAAAGATTAGATGTGTTCTAGGGGGTCCTTGCCTACCTTATATAGCCGGGGGCAAGGTTACATATCTAGGGTTTCCATGTGGTCGATTACATTGCTCCGTATCTTGGAGATCATGAACAGATGTAACCGACTAAGACTCCTTGCATGCCAAGTAGCATTCAGGACCCGCGTGGCCCACTGACCAGGGTGGTAGCAGACCACGGGCTTTGTTTTGTCATCTAGCCCACCAACTTGGGTGGTGATAGACCGGCCTCTGTCTTGTCGTCCAGCCCACCGACTAGGATGGTGAAGGACCGGCCTCCGTCTTGTCGTCCGACCCACCGACCAGGGTGGTGATGGATCGGCCTTCGTCTTGTGATTTGGGCCGTCTGGTCTGTGCAGCCCTAGACCTAACCGTGAGGGTATAGGGGTTTATACCCCCACAGCTAGTCCCTGAGGACGATGTATCTTGAGGAAAAACGCCGTCTTGACCTATGCCGAGCAGTGTAGATGCGGACCACATAGCGCCAACCAGTGAGGATGCAGACCACATAGTACTGACCAGTGAGGCTTCATCCCAAGCAGTTCGTAAGTCTGCTCCCGACCACTGCTCCTATAAAGGATAGTAATTTGTTGAAAGATGCATGGTGTTCTAAGAAAAATAAAAATTCTTTTCTCGTCCTGAGACATGGGCCCATGTTAACACGTGACACGGAGTATCACCGGGAGGTCAACATGAACCATCTGCACAAATACGGTAGCGAACCAAGAACAGGAAATAGGCCCAAGTCCCCATGAGGTGACATGGGCCCACATAGTCCCTATGCTGGATAGAAGATAGGATATGTTGTATTGAGCTTTTTAAGAAAAAAGTCAAACACAGCCCCAACTAGATATAGTCAGTGCCAAAGGGCTAGATGTTTTTAGACTATCATAGAGTCCCCAGGTACGCCCTGGACAAATCACAGGCTGGATCGGGCCGAGGAACACCGAGAACCCAAGGCCTGTGGGCCCCTCTAGGTGGCAAAGTACTGCGCAGTCCCCAGACGTGGGAAATAAATTATGTAACCAAAAAATCAGTCCCTAGATTTGAGGAAAAATCCATCATCAAACTTGGAAAGAAGTATATATTTAAAGAAAAAAATCTAGGGATAGATCCCAAGATTCTGGCACGTGCTAACTTTTGGTGTGAACAAGCAAGAAAGGTGCACGGGGGAATAAAAAATCTCATTGCCCATGTCCGCACTCGGGGACCAACATGGCCCACAAAGCCGTGTCCACACGAGTCAATGGTTCCAACCCTAGAAGTCAAAGCGACGCCTATCGATCCCTATAAATAGGTGGCCACTGCCAGGGTGAACGGTTCCATGTCTCATTCATTTCCAACTCCACAGTCTCCCACTTTCTTGAGCGCTCGACCTCATCTACTTCCTCGCAACCGTCGCCGCCGCACCGTCCGCCACCGCAAAACAGCCAAGCGGATCTAGCGCATCCACACCTCCACCGCATGCCGCTCACCCATCCACCAACCACCCTTGGAGGAGATGGTGAGGAAAGGAGCCAAGAAGGCAGCGAATGCAACTGGATCTGGTGGGTTTGGAGCGCATTGGCTGCAGTCGACCTCCACACGGGAATCACTGTAGGCGCTCGCTGATGAGGGTCTGCTTCTGATGTGAGAGATGGAGGTTTGGCGCGAGCCGTGAGGTGAGGACTCCCTTCAACCCTGAGATGGGAAAATCGTAGTCTTTGAGGACTATGTGACGCGGGAATTGGGGCAGCCTGTGAATGGTTCTTGTGAGATCTCTGCATTTTCTGGGGGATCTCGGTTTGTAATCTTGACCCCAACTCCATCCTCTCCATCTTTATCACATTTTGTGAGTGCTTCCTGGGCACCCCCCACTTTAATCAGTTCTGCCATTTCTACCTATTGAGGAAGAAAAGGCCAGAGACCGAGGGTCACAGATTGCAGGGGGTTGCTATTTGTGCCTACGGGATGGGATGAAGACCCAGTGGCTGGACATTGCCCATCAGTCAGCACAGAAGAGCTGGTTTACATGCTGGTTCTACATAAGCCAAGATGTGGAAGGTCGGAGGGTACCCTGTGATGTGAATCAGGTGCCTGAGTTCAATCCCAAGTGGTCGAATAAACCATCTGCAAATGAGATGCATCAGGTAAGAGAGATGTTGCAGCTGATGGGCAACAAGCTTGTCGATGGTCCTCTAGTGGCCAGGATGTGGTTGGTGCGTCGGATCCAGCCCTGCAAAGAACAAGTGAACCACCTATTCGACTACGCCGGACGTGCCGACCCTTCCCGGGAGACTCGGGAGAAGCTACCATTGGAGGCACTGAACCGACGGATGACCTCCCTGTTCGAGAAGTTCAATCTAGACATGAGTTACTCGGAGGTGCGTGCACGGTCGTATGACCTCTCTCGACCACCACCAGTAGTATTGATAATGAAATTGGATTTATTCATTCAGCATGCTTGATGATGATGTATATAACTTTTGTGGTCTGACTGACAGACATTGCTTGGACAGGACCGATCCTCATTCTTCTCTATTGTGCTGGTGGAGCAGTGGCCTTAGGGTGAGGCACTCTCCAACTAGCAGAGGACCAAAGAGGCCCATTACCAGAGTAGGGCCAGAGCAGGGCAGGGGACAGTAGATGTCTCCAGCCCTGATGAAGATGAGGATCCCACTACTCAGGCAAGGCACCAAGCAGCTGGCAAGCAGCCAATGTCAGCTGCTGCCAAGAAAAAGAAGCCCTCCACTCTATTGTCTAGGGGCAAGTTGATCCTGGACGGCAGAGTAGGGGAGAGCAAGAAGAGGGGTGCCCCGACCACCCTAGAGTCATTGGACTCTAATGACCTCCTAACGCTGGATGAGCATCGAAGGAAACATCAGGCACCGATGCCTCAAACAGGGAGGACGCCGAGGTCCCTGACGTCATCGACGAGGCGGTTGTTGACAGTAATTAACTATCAATTTTAATGGTCAACAAAGAAGAGATAAAGGACTTAAAATGAACATCACCTTAGACTTAGGGGTATTAACTAACAATTTTCATGAGTTTTGGTGAATGTCTGTTTCTATAGGGGGTTATCAGAAAATGATCAAAGAAGGTCCACATGTCATGTTTACATAGAGAGAAATCCACGCATCTGAAAGAAGACTCTAGAAGACTCAGGAAGGCAAGACACCTAAGATGGGGCCCATCTGTCAGCTGGGCAGGCGCTCGCCCTAGCATGTGGGGTGCCTGCCCTGTCCCTTAGCCAATCAGGGCCGAGCTCATGGATCTTGCCCATAACCGCCTTTGAGGTTGAATCTAAGCCGTGCTTGAAGGTCAGTTTGATCCGAGGGCTCTGGTGCATCTGAGGAGGCTATATAAGCAAGGCCCTACCCCCTGGGTTGAAACGCTAATTAATAATTCATCATTCATATCAAGAGGAGGCCATCAGCAGAGCTAGGGTTTAGAGATCTCTCTCCACCAGAGAATTAGAATAGCTACTTCAATACTTCAAATTCTACATAGGTTTAGACTACATATTTCAAGAGTTGGGCGCCCGTGCCCAGGATTCAGATCATCGCCTATAAGTTTGGTACTATCTTGTATCTTTCTCTATGACTTTATTCTAAATATCATTATATTTTTATTTATTATGTTCCTAGTTTTCTCTAGTTCTATATTTGATTTAGTTATGATTGATAATAAGTTTATGTATATGTTTGCAAAGCGCTTAGCTCTTTTCTCGAGGGAGTTATGTGGTATATTACATGTAGGCATGGTTCCTAGATGCTATTTACCTGCAAATGCATCCTATTGGCCAGGCCGTGTGGTAGTTCGTGGAAGTGACAGTTTTGTTGAGTCTTATATAGTCCACACCCCGTTAGTAGGACAGGCAGAGCTCATATTGCTTGGGAAGTCATGCTATGTTCTGGCTTTCTTCAGCGATATTCCTTATACATAGATGGAAGGTCTTTTGTGCTATATATGATAGTGTATGTGCTAGAGTAGATGAAAGACTTAGTTTATTAGAACCTACCTAGAGTTTAATCTTTTTCCTGATCAATGTCTACCTACCTTATGATGAGTAGTCTATCACTAATCTCTGTGTGTGTTATCCTTTGAGCTTATTAATTCTTTATATCTATTTATTATTGGCTTACCCCCATCAAAGCAAGTGACTGTATGATTTGATTTCCCATAAGTAATCATGTTTTGCATGTTCATCTCTTTTGTTTAAGTCCTTAGTTCTTTCCCTTGAGCTAAATATAAATTAATGATACCTGGAATATTTTCTTGGTGAAGTGCTACAATGGTATTTTATCTATGCACTTGCGAATTCCTTATTTATTTTCTAAGAGCATTTATAGTACCTACACACTCTTGCATCATGCTGGGGATGACAACTTAGCTTAAGTGGTGTGAGAAGTGTCAACAGAGGTCGTCGCGGAACGTACCGCCATCGCCTCCCCCCTAATCAAGGGGGATCTGCCTCAACAACCTGGCCGGATCAAGCCGAGGGATCTTCGGCACCACCACCATTATCGCCGCCTGCGTCACATAGGGTGGCGACACCATCAACCGGGATGGCCTCATTTCTGGGGCACCAAGAGGCGGCAAGGGTGCTGACTCCACTAGTGTAGCCCACCAAGACAGTTCGAATTAGTGAGGCATCGGGCCAAGTCCCAAGGCGTGACAGGCGGGACCTCAGGCGCTCCTAGTGGGAGAGCAGCCCCCAATTCAGGGGAGGATTCCGACGGTCCTCGATGTGAGTACTGTGTCGTAATTACATTCGTTTACTTCCTATATGCTTGGTTTATCTGGACACCTGTTATTTTGCTACTGAATATCTTAATGACTCAACCCATGTGGTGGAATATAGCCATGCCTTGGCGGTGCTGCTCAGCCGGGTCAAGGTGAGTCCTGGCAACGAGGTTATTGAAAATTTTCTCAGTGTCTACTTGGAGTAGCAATTTCTATCAGCAAATGGTATGCTCAGTCCCTTCAAGAAATGTGCGCTCAGCGCGGCAAGACCATCAACTAGTTTGCACCCATCTGGGAGGAGTGCCAGACCCTCAGGGTGGGCAAGGGCCAGCTTGAGGATCAGGTCAAAGTTTACCTAAATTGGGAGATGGACCTGGAGGTGGACGTCGCCTTGTTGTGTCGCAAGGTGGAGGCACTGGAGGAGGACAACGAAAGTAAGTCATTGAATTATGCCAACATGTGTATATGCCTGCTGTAAGCTGACTTGCTTGTTTCACAGAGCTAAACGATTAGAATGCTTCAATGGCCATGGAGATCTCCAGCCTTCTGAACTAGAAGGAGGCAGCGACGGAGAAAGCAAAGGGAGATGCGGTGCAGATCATGCAGCTGACTGGTAAGCCAGGCGATATCAATTTTGTCTACTGCATACTAGGCGGACCAGTGTATGCTAACCACCATTCGTTTGTTGATACAAATTTAAGGGAGTGCCACATCGCCCAGTTCAAGGTACTAGAAGATGCCAACGCCTCTCTCTAGGGTCGGATGAGGACCATGACCGACCACATTAGGCCAGTGCTGAGGGCCATTTTTTGAGGAGAGGAGCACCCCACCGACCATGTAGGCAAGTCGATTGCAGTTGCTGACCAGTGCAGGAGGCTATGGCTGGTGCTGTAGGAGTTTGTCAGAGGGGCTGGGCGCTATGTGGCCACCACCGTGCTAGCCATGGTCCACGCCAATTGCCTAGAAGTAGAATTGTCAAAAATTGAGCGTAGTATCCCTGCAGAGGTTCCTAACGAAGAAGCCCAAGAACTCTGGGCCTTGTCCAGACCATCTGCTACCACCATTATCGAAGATATGACGTTGATTGAAGATCCTGCAACAAATGGTGGTGATCAGTAGGCCTTAAACAATGTATTTATGTTAAAAACACTGTTTGTAAGTTGTGCCGAGCATTGGGAGCTCATAAACTTTTAGCCTTTTGATGCAGACAAGTAGGCATGTTTAAGCGAGTGATAAACATAATGCCATTTCAGATGCATGATATGCGTAATTTGTAGAAAAAAGGTGTCGACAATTAAGTTTTGCCCCCACCCTCGAAGCAAACTAACTCTATTAGGTGACATAGGGATACACTAGTGAACAACATAGGACCACCAGGATCACTAGGTACCTAGTACCATTAGAGAGCAACTACCGAATCTCCTAGTGCCATGTAGCACGGAGCTGTAACACATCATAAGAGGATCGAAGCAGTGCCTTGTCAAGCCGTTCTCGGCAGGCAGGAAACAAAGTTTAATTATGACTTATGCAGGGCGCATGTATGACAGATAGTGCATGGATGCAAAGCTGTAACAGGAAGTAAAAAAGAACAAAGGGATTTATTAATTCATGAATAAAACAAGGAAACAAGTACATATCTTATTCTATGGGTAGAAGCGTATAAGCTGCTCAATATTCCATGAATTGTCCTCTTCAACGCCCTTTAGAGTCTCTAGCTGATAGGACGTTGGGCGTGTAATATCCTTAATCCTGAATGACCCTTCTCAACTGGGAGATAGTTTGTGCAGATCATCTGTATTCTGAATTCATCGTAGCATATAGTCACCGACCATGAATAGCCTCCCCCTAACGTTACGGTTGTAGTAACGATGCACGGAAGCTAAGTACTTGGCCATGTGGGCGCAAGATTCAAGTGCTTGCTCCTCTTTGGCTATGACATCCAGCTCTCTAGCTTCGTTGGAGGCATCTTTATCATGGAGCATGACACGTGGTGATTGGAACGCGACCTCAGCTAGTAGGACAGCTTTGGATCCAAACACCATGAAGTATGGGGATACTCCAATGTTATGACTGGGATGGGTACGCAGTCCCTAGACCACAGCAGGCAATTCCTTGAGCCACTAGCCAGGTTTGAGTTCCTTGTCATCTTGGTAAACTTGTTTACGCAAAGCATCAATAATCATGCCGTTGGCTCGCTCCACCTGTCCATGGATACGTATTTGACTTTGATGCTGAGATCGTCGCAGAAGTCCAAAAATGCATCGCTGGTGAATTGGGAGCCTAGATCAGTAATGAGACTATTTAGCACACCAAACCAGTGGATAACGTCATCATGGAACTGCACCACCTTTTTAGTTGTGGCTTTCTTGATGGCCTTGTACTCGATCCACTTGGAGAACTTGTCGATTAGCACATAGACACACATGTGACCACCAGGTGCCTTCTTGAAGGGGCCTATCATGTCCAGTCCCCAGCATGAGAAAGGCCAAGCGACCAGGATAGTCTGGAGTTCATGTGCAGGGACATAAAGCTGCTTGGCAAACATCTAGCAATTCTTGCATCGGCGCACATAATCCTCTGCGTCACTGACAGATGTAGGCTAGTGGAACCCTACTCGGTAGGCTTTGCCGACCAGTGTCCGGGATGTAGCATGGTTACCACAAGTGCCGGCGTGAACATTTCAGAAGTTTGATACCCTCTTGTTGGGTGATGCATTTCTGAAAAACCACGGACCTTAGACCCTTGCACATCAGCTTACTGTTGACCATGAGATAGGCACGGGCTTGACGAATCAGCTATTGGGCTTCAATCTTGTCCTTCGAAACAAGGTGGTCATTCAGGTATCTGACAAAGGGCTCTCTCTAGTCAGTCTGGGGAGGCGCTGCCTGCTTGGCTGGCTCATCAACCGGTGGCTGCTCACTACCATGATTAGATCCCTGCTGGTCATCTTAGCTTTACTCAACCTCCTTAGCTTTGCCACTGAGCACCACTACGAGCTGGTCGGTAGTGGGACTAGGCGCGGGTGCGTTGTGAGCCTGATTAGGGATCAAAGGCTTGATCAAGTCTTTGATGAATACACCAGGGGGTACCTCGGCATGAGATGATCCAAGTTTAGATAACTCATCAGCACCTGTATTCTCATCGCGAGGTACATGGATAAATTCCAGCTCATAGAATTTATTCTCCAGCTTACGTATTTTGGCCACGTAGGCATCCATCTTCTTGTGGACAATGTCCCAATCCTTGTTGACCTATTGAATGACCAAAGCAGAATCTTCGTACACTAGGAGCCGTTTTATGCCTAGCTTGACTGTAATGCGGAGGCCATGCAAGGTGGCTTTGTATTCAGCCATGTTGTTGGATGCCCTGAAGTGGATACGAAAGACGTAATGGAGCGCGTCCTTGGATAGAGATATGAAGTAGACACCTACCCCAACACCATCAATGTTCAACAAACCATCATAGTACTTTTGTCAGTGGTCGGCAGTTGTATTAGCCAGGGGCAAGTTGATGTCTGACCACTCCATGATAAATCGACCAGGGCCTGAGATTTGATAGTCTTCTGGCTGTGAAATGTCAGTGTGACTGCGCAAAGTTCTAACGCGTATTTAACGATGCAGCTGCTGGCGTCTCTATTGCACAAGATGTCACCAAGTGGAGTTTCTGTGACCGCTGTGATCTTGAATGCCTAGAAGTAATGGAGGAGCTTCCTTTTGGTGATCAAAAGCGCGTAGAGCAGCTTCTAGACGTGGTTATAGCATTGCTTGGTTTCGTTGAAAACCTCACTAACATAGTAGATTGGGCGTTGTACACTGTAAACGTGCCTAGGTTCCTCGCGCTTGACTACCATCACAATGCTAACCACGTTAGTCATAGCGGCTATGTAAATGAGAAGCTCCTCACCTTCTCGTGGAACTGTGAGTACTGGGGGAGTCGCAAGGTACTCCTTGAGCTATTTGAAAGCTTAGTCGTCCTCTTCCACCCACTCAAACTTCTCTTTTGCCTTGAGAAGCTTGAAGAAGGGAAGCCCTTTTTCGCTCGTATGGGAGATGTAGCGGTTCAGGGCTGCCATACACCCAGTGAGTTTCTGTATGTCTTTGATGCACCGTGGTGGTTGTAGATCCAACACGATCTAGACCTTATTGGGATTAGGGCATATGCCATCCTGACGAACCACATTGCCCAACAAGATCCTAGAAGGAACGTCAAAAACACACTTGTTCAGGTTCAATTTCCATTGGAACTCATTTAGAGCCGCAAAGGTGCGTTGGAGGTTATCGACCAATGTATGCGACTCCCTAGTTTTGACCACCACATCATCTACATATGCCTCGACAAGGTCGTCGGCGATCTCATGATCGAGGCAGGCCTGGATGGCCCACTGGTAGGTAGCTCCGGCATTCTTGAGGCCAAACGACATGGTCGTATAGCAAAAAGCACCGAAGGGGTTGATGAAGGCAGTCTTCTCCTGGTCCTCCTTCTTGAGGGCTATTTGATGATAACCGAGTCGAAATCTAGGAAAGAGAGTAACTTGCAACCTGTAGTAGAATCTATGACCTCATCAATTCAAGGGAGATTGAAATCCTGTTTAGGGCAGTGTTTGTTGAGATTGGTGTAATCAATGCATATTCTCCATTCATTATTCTTTTTGAGTACAGGAACCGGATTGGCTAACCACTCCGGGTGATACACCTCTCTCATAAAGCCAGCTACTAGAAGCTTTGCTACTTCTACCCTAATGACTTCCTTGCGGTCATGAGCAAACCTTCACATTTTCTGCTTGATCGGTTTAGCAGTCTTCGAGACATCAA
Source organism: Bothriochloa decipiens (assembly GCA_023333625.1). NCBI lineage: Eukaryota > Viridiplantae > Streptophyta > Magnoliopsida > Poales > Poaceae > Bothriochloa > Bothriochloa decipiens. The sequence continues at coordinate 27,967,357 of CM041646.1, forward strand.
GGTAGTGCTCAGTCTTTTTCCTCGGGACACCTAGCATATCTACAGGTTTCCAAGCAAACACTTTGATGTGGTCCCGAAGGAACTGGATGAGCGCGTCTTCCTATTCGGGGGCAAGGGTAGCCCCGATCTTCGTAGTCTTCGAGGGGTCACCGGGGATGAGCTCAACCATCTTGTGCTTCTTGACCTTGTTAGAAGGGCGTCGAGCAGAACTGACTGGGACCTCAAGATCTACTAGGGGCACTTCCTTGACCTCCAAGCTAGTGTGCTCTAGGACGTGCTTTAGCTCCTCAAACTCTGCGCCTACGTAGGCGTTAGTTTTGCACTCTCGAGCCAGGAAGACATTGCCACGCAGGGAGAGGATGCCTTGCTTGGTTGGAAGTTTGAGTATGAGGTACCCGTAGTGAGGAACAGCCGTGAACTTGGTAATCCTTGGTTAGCCGAGGATGGTGTGGTAGAGCCCCTCAAAGTCAGCCATGATGAAGTTAATGTGGTCAATGCGGAAGTGCTGCTTTGTCCCGAACTAGACGGGCAAAGCGATCTACCCTGAGGGGTATGAGCATTTGCCCGGCATGATGCCCCAAAATGGGGAGTTGTAGGGCTTGAGGTTCTCTAGCTTTAGGCCAAGCTCTTGGAAGGCTAGGTAGAACAAGATGTTTAGGGCGCTGCCTCCATCGATAAGCACCTTCTCGAACCAGATGCCATCGATCACTGGGTCGAGGACCATCGAAAACCGACCAGCATCGGGGAGTTTGGCCCACATATCGTTCCAGCTGAACGAGATGGGCTGCTCGAACCACGGTGGAACACTGATGTCAGCAATGAGACCATCGGATTTCTAGATAGATGCAATGGACCGTGTCAGCAGCTTCTTGTCCTGTGCATTCTCTAGCCCAACCTTGCCACCGAAGATGATGACAATGACGTTCTCATGGGATCCCTGTAGGTGTGCCGTGGATTAGTGTCTTGATGCTCCTCCTCATCGGCATCATCCTCGTGGACAACCTCTTTGGTCTTAGCCTTGGAAGCTGGGCAGGGCTTCTTGTTGGTGGTGATCTTGAGTGTGTTCGCCAGAACTCTGCATTCACCCAGCATATGGCCCTTGTCGGGGTGGCGAGGGCAGTCCTAGCTAAGGACTTTGTCAAGCTCCTAGTCATGCTTCTGTTTCGATCCCTTTACTGCATTGACGGAGTTGGTATCATGGTTGCGATTGCGTCGACCACCATTGTAGCCCTCCTGACCACGACACTTGAAGGAACAATTGTCATCACACTGGTCGAGATCATGATTGCCACAGCAGTTTCCACGGTGATCTGGACAACACCCTGGTCAGCGATCCTGATCACTGTCATGGTCTCGGTCATCGTCACGACGATAGTTGCGGTTGGAGGGGCCAACGTTGCCTTCGTTTAGCCTGTCGTCTAGATGGGTGTACCTATTAGCCATGGAGAGGAGCTCTTCCATGGTCTTCAGTTGCTTAAGAAGCAACTTCTTTTGAAGATCCAGACCACGTGGTTGGACTAGCCTGGCAATGAAGAGATCGATTCCCTCTGCCGGGGTGACATCAGTTACATGATTCCACGTGTCAGAGAAATGCTTGATGTACTGTCGCATTGATTCCCTTGGTCGATGCCGCACCTGCGCTAGAGCGTACTTGGTGCTCGGCTGAATACAGGTAGACTTGAAGTTGTCGATGAACATCTGGTAGAGCTGTCCTAGCTATGGATGGATCTGACGCACTGGCGTAGTAGCCAGGAGGTAGTGACGTTACTCAGGACCACCGGGAGGTAGTTTGCCATAACGTACTCATTGCCACCGGCTCCTCAGACAGGCACCTCGTATAACATGATCCAGTGCTCGGGATCGTCCTTCCTGTTGTACATCTTGACGTCGCTGATCCGAAAGCTTTTTTGCCAGACCACGGCCTTGAGGCATTCTGAGAACAATGCTGGTCCACTCATGTGCCCACGAGCATGGTAACATTCATTGAGGCGGTCACAGAGGTTGGAGCCTCGATGCTGCTCAACTTCCTGCTCGACACGGTGGTTATCATCGTGTCACCGGTTACCACGCTAGCGATTGTCATGCTGGTCGTCGCGTGGTTCATCACACGGGCCGTTATCATTGTTGTCCTGGCGAGGTGGCTAGGGTGGAGGGTTGCGCCCTCTGTGATTAGAAGAGTTGTCGGCACCACCTTCTGAAGGTTGGTTGTGGTGGCTGTGGTTGCATGGCTGGCGAGACCGACGGGATCGATATGACATGGTCATAGATCTGGCCTTTCATAATCAGTTCACTTGATCTTTGGTGGCTATCAGGTGATCGATGATGGCTTCAGCCCTAGGAGTCCCTGGGGAAGAGTCGTCAACAGGTGCCTGGCCATGGCTATGTTTGTTGTGGGGGTCTCATGGACGGGAGTGTCTCCGGCCATGTTGAGTTCGTTCTAGAGATCATGATAAAGATGATGCAGCCTAGGGCCATTTGCATCATTCACTGTGTTGTCTACCTGCTGCTGCTCCTAGAGTCAACGCTGATTTCATTTGGAATGGGAGGCTCATTGTTGCTGATCATGAAGATTGTGCCGCCAAACCCAGGAGGGAACTTGGGAAAATCCAAGGTCAGATCTGGTGGAGGGGTCTGTGCTCGGTGCTCCAGTGTGATTGGGGTCATGTCCTCAACGTGGTCCTCGGTCCAGACCTCAGGGCTCTCATGGTCAGGGAGGAGGTACTTGGTATAGTCGGAGAGGTCAAAGGGCGATCTCTCAATCTGGGCCAGCGGATCGGAAATGGTGCTGCTCTCTGGGATCGTCTCTGAAGTGGTTGGATTGAGCTCCTTCAGGGTCACCATGTTGACCATAGGCCTTGGATCTTCAGGGACCAAAACCCTAGATGAATCTGGGACCAAGAGGTGGTCATCACATCGCACAGGGGCAACCTACAGGTTCCTCATAAAGGAGGCGGTTGCGTTATCCAGGCTGTGCGGAAAGACGGTTCGACCTCTTAGGGCAGGAGTGTTTGGGCCTGCTGGTGCTGGACTAGCAGGCTATGGGTGCTACACACGGTGTTTGTCTCTGCTGTGCTCGGGACACTCAGGTTCAAGACTAGACAAGGCGGTCGATCTGTGTGGTTCAGGAGGTCACGCTGATGCTGATGCACATCGATGAATTCATCCAGCCTGACCGGAGGCGGAGCACGCACGGCAGCCAGACTTGGATCTGGCCGGCACTAACGACGGACTTGGTTGATAGGTCCTCGCTGCTGTGCTGGTTGGGAGGCACACCTCCTTAATGAATAGGAGGGGGTGCTTGGACCACAGCCAGATTAGGATCCTAGCGACGCGGGGGGTCGGCTTGGCTCAGGCGGCCTTGCCAACATGGTTGGTTGTGACTGGGACCACCTCGCTGATGAGCAAGAGGTGGTGCTTAGGCCGCAGGCAGATTTGGATCTGCACAACATGAGTGGTCAGAACGGTTTGTATGCCCACGCTGACGTGGAGGGACAGGGGTGAAATCTAGATCTTCATGAAGCCACGTGGGAGCGGACTCCACGTAATCTTGGATCTTGACCAGGGTTGCACCCTACTGATTAATCATTTCGATTAGATTGGAATTGTCGATGTACCTCCTCTAGTAGCGAGGAAATCACCAGTTCACCACTAGGGTGGCCACCATCTCTGCGACATTCATTGGCGGTGCAAATGACCCCGGGGTCGGCCTCGAGATCAGAGTCATTGTTGAAGAGGTTGGCACGGTTGGTGCTGGGACCAGCTGCGCCGTAGACGATGCTGGGACTGACTGTGATGCTCCCATGAATGCAATGGACGTCATTACACTGGAGGTCCAGGTGGATGCCCCGATGGTGAAGGTGATGCCCGCCTCAAAATCCATGGAAGTAGGGAAGGAAACCATCTGGCTCACCTCAAAATTGAATCGCAAACCCCTACCTGGCACGCCACTGTCGACGATATCTACTCGACAGTCTACCACGGGATACCCCGAGGTAGTAGATTTGCGGTGAGGGTGTGCTAAGACCTACGAACCAAATGTGAGACACAAGACAAACATCCAGGACAACTAGGGTTTATCCAGGTTTAGGTCGCTCAGAAGCATAATACCCTACGTCCTGCTTCTCTGCTGCTATATTGATGAGTACCGGAGTAGAATGAGATGAAATATTACATGCGTTCTAGGGGGTCCTTGCCTACCTTATATAGCCAGGGGGCAAGGTTACATATCTAGGGTTTCCCTGTGGTCGATTACATTGCTCTGTATCTTGGAGATCACGAACTGATCTAATTGACTAAGACTCCTTGCATGCCAAGTAACCTTCAGGACCCGCATGGCCCACCGACCATGGCGGTAGCAGACCACAGGCTTCATCTCGTCGTCTGGCCCACCAACCAGGGCGGTGATAGACCGACCTGTGTCTTGTTGTCTGGCCAACCACCAACCAGGGCTATTAGCTCGCGCTATACCCCCTCAACTAAAAAGTTGGCGGTGGGGGACGGCGTTCAAACTACAAAAACCGGTCAAAGGGCTCATATCGTGCATCAGATCAGCTTCGGCAAAAAAGTTAGGGGATGGCTTTCGTCAACCCACCTAGGCACATTCACATGAAACTAGAAGCAAAATGCAAAACAAAAAACTACTTAGCACACTGTCAAATTCGCATACGTATGGATATGTCATGAATCAGCTAAGAAACCAAAAGCGCAATGGCTAGTCAATCCGAATTTCACGTGCAATGTTTACAACACTGACAAAGTTTCAAACTCCCACACTCAGGGGATGACACAAATTGTTCCAATCGCAAACCAAACACAAACAAAGTTCAAAGAGCATCAAGCCACCAGGGCATTTTCATCTTGGGCAACATTCGAATAATAGGATCTGCTGCAGCTATCGACACAGTCATGGCAGCTTCGATGATGGCAGCATCGGTGTTAGTGGGGGCATCCTGCATCCTTCAATGAGGTATACAGCACATGACAAGCCTCCAGAGCAGCATATTTCTGGCCTAGATCCATAGCGCCCTCAAGCTGAGCCATCCAGAAGTGAGAAAAGGCAAGTAATCATATGCAGAAATCTCCTCCCTTGGTTGAGCCTTGGGGAGTTTAGCTTTGTCCCCTACATTGGCAAGCAACTGAAGGTATTTCTCCAAAATCTCCTGAAGGCTGCTGCAAACCTACTGCCGCTATGATTTTGCAACCGTGTCGCTTGTATTCATGCTAATCTGCAGCTGGTTGGCTAGCTCCTCAGCACATCGACGGGCGTCATTTTTGTCTCTAAGTTTAGCCCAAGCCTCGATCAAATCTCCTTCTAACGTTTTGATCTGGGCCTAGAACTTTTCAAGATCTGACTCTACCAATGCCAGTGCTGCCTTGTCTTACTTCTGTAGCACCGCGTTAATCATTGAAGCCTACGCCACACTAGCATATGCATCAGAAAGCAAACAAAAAACTTAAATCAACATTCGGCAGCCAAATACTCACCGAGATGGCATGGAACTCCAAGGCCAAATGAAGCTCCTCGTGATCCACTAGCATCAAGTCCCTTTCCATATGAGGACCAGAAAAGGATGGGGCGCATTCCTATGCAAAGGCAGCTCTGGTGGTCGACGGAAGAATCCTCGAGGTCCGACAGTCCACTCTCGTCACCAGCCGGGCTTGAGAGGCAGCCCCTAAAGCATGCACAATTTGATAAGCTTTCTCGCAAAGCGGACTCATTTCCTCTGGGGAGGATAGACCCGAGTATACTCACATCTCACCATATTCAGCAGGGGTGCTATCCAGTGGAAGCACGCCATGTCCAAAAAGTGTACATGCCACCATCTCGGGGGTCATCCCCGAATGTTAATGGAAAAAGAAGGACTTACCAATCACGCGTGCCAGATGAGGCTTGGCCACGAGATCACGCCTCGAAGTAGGAATAGATCAAGTTGGGGGAGCAGCAAGAGCTTTGATGGATGCCGTCTTCGATGAAGTCACACCTTACTTTGATGCTACCAAGCCAGCATCGTCCGATGTAGGCTTGCTCCGCTTTCTTGGATTGATTTGAAGCCCTACGCCGCTCAGGGCTGGCATGTCATCCACGGCGACGGAGAGAGGGTCCACCAAGCGCCCAGTATGCTTCGGCGCCATGGGTGATGAAGATTCTACCTCATCCATGAAAAACTCCTACACATCAAATAGAACATATGTCAAAACCAAGGTACAAAGAAGCAGGCAGTAGACAACAAAACTAAAAGTGAATGCGGGCAGGCCTAAATACATGAATTTCTAACCATGTCATCAGCCAAAGAATTGAAAGGAGGAGGTTCAATAACAAACATTGCACTCCTTTTAATTGGTTTCAACCGTAGCTGACCTACCATCTCATGTCCAACCTCTACATCATGAGGTTCGTTGGAACTTCAAAGTCGAAGTGTTTCGCATTTACGCCGCTCAACAAGAATGGTGCTTCGGGTAGGCGGAATAGCTTCACCGGGTCCCAGACCACGCTGACCATTGTCACGCCCACCACTTTGCCCGTGACCGCGCCCCGAATTAGGGTTCGATGAAGTGCCAGCATCACCTTCGGCAGCTTCGTTCACCCTGTTGGGCCTAACACCAGGAACCGCCCGATCGCTGTAAGTGACTTCCATGGCATCGAAGGCACGGTTCACATGGCGGGTATGGCCCATTTTGATTTAGTGTTCATATTCATCCTGATTATATGAGTTGCATAGCCAATTTGTGAGCTTTTTGATGTGGGAAACAATAGCTTCATCAGTCAGATAGCCTTTAGGATGATCTAGGCTCCAAACAGGCCCTTTGTACCCCTCTCACTCATCAAACGCGTCGAAGTGAACCTCACTGCTTAGTGGACATTTGTCCGAAGCAATCATTTCTTCAACCAGGTCTCGGCTGGTGTGATGATTAGTAGTGCACTGGTAAGCTTCGAGCTCATAACATCACCAGGAACTAGAGCATGAGAAGGGGCACGACTCAAGCCCACCAAGGGTGACATCACCGAAGATAAAGAATGAACCTTTGACAAATCATATCGAGCAGCATCCTCAGCAGCTTTGTCTAAGAACACGTGAACATCAAACCAAAAGTCCTTCCAGTTGTCCCACTTGTTCTTGAATCCAGGCACAATGCACGAATCCTTCTTGTTTTGGGCCAGAATAAAATTATAAGATCCATATTCGGCCCGGACATCATCAGCTCTGCCAAATTTTCTGACCTTGGAGTGATGATGAGCATCATGAAAGCAACTAAAAATGTTCATGCTCAGCTCGCTGCACATCATTTTCATGGCCATAGCAAAGATGCTAAGCCAAGTAAATGCATTCAGCGTGAGATGGTGAATCTATAGCCAATACCGTTCTAGTACTTGTCCAAGAAAGGGTTCAATAGGAAATAGAAGCCCAGCTCTAAAAAAATTACTGAACATAAGACCCTCATAAGGCCTCAGCTTTGGTATAATTTCATCTTCGTCAGGCGCGCAACATAGAGATCTTTCAAATGTGGTAATCAACCCTATGGTGGCCAAATGGTCAAGTGCAGCTTCATCGATCCGGGAAGGGTTAAGGCGACAGGTCCAAGCAGCATGCTTTGGCTTTTTCCTCGGCGGGCCAGATTCAGGTCACTGGTCAAATCTTGAACCTCAAAAGCCTGGCTGTCGACACCTTTGATGTAATCCTCCACGTTAACATGGGCATCGATGCCGTCCCCAACTAAACCTTGCAAACTATGAGCATGTGGGTTAGATTCGACACCGCCTCCACCCGCCGAATCAGCAGCTAAACTCATATCCTTTCTAGCTGCCTCAGGCCAGATAGCTGCTGTGCTGGGAGTAGTCAAAGTGCTTAGACTGTTGTTAGAACTCGAATCTGACCCCAAATTCGAGCTTGAGTAGTCACCAGAACCAGATTCGGTGCTCGCCTCATTTTCAATAGAGTTAGAATGGCGAGTCGAAGGTTATGGGGACGGCGTCAATCGGGTGCCCTTTGCAAAGTAAGGCACATCTCATAAGCTCCAGATTTGGGGTCATGGAGTCGAGTACTGAATGTGAGCTTCAGTGACCAAGGAAAAGAAGATGCGCCCCAAATCAAGATGTCAGTGCGAGTCGAAGGGCTACTGTTGGGGGCAAGGAAGAGAGTAACCACCCCATCCCCCTTTGGGTCACACGGATCCAGCTCGGCATAGTCAATTGACAGTCACATTCGGTATTTTGTCATCTAGGTTATGAGAAGAGGATCAACAGAGCCGGTAACCAGATTCGGGGTTGCCTCAACTCCTAAATCTAGTCCCTATCTAGTCACATTCATTGTCCTAGTTCGGCATCCAGGTAGAACATGGCGTTGATGGGAAAACTATCAGATTTGGAGCAGGGATAGCATTTGCCTTGAATCTGACATCATCACGCTTGGCTCGGTGCAGAATAAGAGGCAGCTCCCTTAGGTCTGAGAAGGAGAAGGACCACATCAGCGGGACACATGTCTACATAGGGCAAGGCTAGCTATACAAGGGGGACAATGGCGGATGACATGTCTGCACCCGATCGGCATAAAGTGTGAAGCGAGCAGCCGCTCTGCGAGGGCAAAACCATCATGTAAATTCCTACGAGCTGCTATAAATACCGCTATGTGAGGAGCTTGTAAAGAGAGGTCAGTCCTGTGTGTTTTAGCTAGGACTAGATTAATGAAAGTGTGCTCCATTCGACATATTTGTGTCTTTATTTTCAGTATTCAGTCATTGGGTTCGAGTCCGGAGGGGATAACCTCTGGTCCAGAACCAACAGTTTGGAAATTGATTCCTATGTGCATACACATGCACTTGTGGTGATGCAAGGAAGGCCCCGCCTCCCACTCACCTGAAACCAGCCCTAAAGAACCAAACAAACGCTATTGCCTTGAAGGCAGACGAACGAACAATGTTGCCCTGAAGGCACATGCATATAGTCGCCGCTGTCCTACAGATGAGCGGATCTGACCACTAAAGCACCATAGGAGCAAAAGAGATTGCCTCTACATTCCACCACAGTTGGCATGGACGAGCAGGCCTGTACAGACCGCCACCCCAGCCACCTTGACCTCCGATGGTCAGATCCAGTGGGCCTTAGCCTGGATCCAGCTGACCGCGATAGCCCCGACCCTGAAGGCCATGGGCATGAGCTACCTCCACTTGGCACATGGGCACCTAGGCATCATGGACCCCGCTGCCACAAGGGTGTGTGGGCACGACCACATGTATGGCCACGGCGCACGCACACTAGTAGAGATATGACCTAACATGATGAAATTCCTTATGATGATTCTGTTATGGTCACCAAAGAGTCATTTCCATGACGTTTTGGTCGCTTTGGTTATCGATCAGCATGATGATTTCCTGAATAGTACATTTTCATTACGCGTTTTAAAAAGATCATGGGATACGTCACTAAAAACCTAACAAAATCATCATAGATACTTTCATGGCATTGTTCATCGCTAGATTGTGATGTTTTTCATGGATATCATCGGGTTGTGACCAACATACTTCATCACTGAGACCCACGGCACTCTATTTTGCTATGGGAGCCAGCGCTGTTTGCTGGCATGTTGATGATATCTCCTCGGCAGTCTACCACGGGGCTCCCCGAGGTAGTAGATGATCGGTGAGGGCACGCTAAGACGTATGAATCAGATGTGAAATGCAAGAAAAATAACTAGGACAACCAGGGGTTTATCCAAGTTTAGGCCTCTATGAAGTGTAAGACCCTACATCCTGTGTCTCTGCTGTTGTATTGATGAGTACCGGAGTTCAATGAAGGATGACGTGAAGTCAGATGCAATGTCCTAGATCACGGAGATCTGGGTTACAAGAGAGATCCTAGAGATCTGCTCCGTATTGAGATGTGGTCTATGTTGACCTAGTCTATCTAGGGACCTCTGCCCCTTCTTATATATTCTGAAGGGACATAGTTACAAGAAAAGTAGTCTATTTGGTACTAATACAGAACCGTGCGGTGCACATCGTGCGCCGCACGCCTTCATCTTGAGCTGGGCCATCATTGATGGTGCGGCCCAAGTATAGCCGCGAGGGTATATGGGGGTCATATCCCCACACGGCGGGACAATGGCCTTTACTCATACTTCCATCTGCCGTTAGCACGCATCACTAGTACCCCCATCCCCCGTTAGCCATGGACCCGCCATCACTGAGCCGGACACTTCTCCATCCGATGTTATGGGACCCACTGTCACTCATCCATTCTGAATCGTCACCGTTCAGCATCTGGCTTGCGGGACCAACATGTCAGTTAGACCACAGTTCACCGACCGACCTGTGGGACCTGCCTGCCAGGGGAACCTTGAGGCCACCCCCTTCTATGACTAACCTATGGGACCCGTCTAGCACTGTTCTCCATCAGACGGGTGGGATCAGCACTGTTTTCATAAGACAGGTGGGATCCGCGTGTCAGTTTGATGGTACCCGCCATAGGGAACCCATCTCTGTTCATGTGGGGCCACACTTCCTAGACCGACATATGGGACCGTGTCTGGTACCTTTCTCAACCTAACAAGTGGGGTCAGAGCATCAGTTAGGTGGGACCCACAACTAGGGACCCATCTATGTTCATGTGGGGCCACCATTCGTCGACCGACCTATGGGACCCGTCTAGCACCCTTCTCCACTCTTTGTGTGGGACCAGGGTGTCATTCAGATGGGACCTGCAACTAGGGGAACCCTTCTCCGAAGGACCTACTATGGGACCTGCCCACAATGTAAGACCCTCTCTGTTCACATAGGACCACCATTCTTCGACTGACATGTGGGACCAGCTTGTAATCCTTATCGTTCCGACGTCCAAGACCATGTGTCAGTTAATCAGGACCTGCCACTAGGGGGAACCCTTCTCCGATAGACCTGTGAGACCTGCCCGCAACGGGGGACCCTTCGCTGTGCCGGCAAAGGGGAATTTCCAAAAAAGGACAAGGTTTTCCAGGATTAGAACCCGGAACGTAGGCGCGAAGAACTAAAGGCCATTTCCATTTCACTGGGTGCCTGCATGTGTTTGCATGTCTTTGAGATCCTTCATATAACTATATGTCTGGGCGTTGCCAAACATGTTAACTTATAGGGATTTGTCCCCTCAAAGTGGAAAAATATCTACTCCTTGGACTTGCGGCCGAGTCGGAGGCGGCAGCAGAGAATCCCCGGTGTACTCGGGTGGCTCCGGTGTCCATTGGGAGGCAGGCAGCGGGTCTCTCCTGGTGGAGCGCGGCAGCACTGGCGTCCGCATCGGTGGTTGTGTGCCAAGTAGAGGCGTCAGATCTAACCCGTCAGTGTCCTTTCTCCCCTTTTACTATCTATTTCTTCATTTGGGGAATGCCTACGAGATTTGCAGTTTAGGGTACTGTAACTATGATGGTTAGACTTGATTTAGTTGAATCTATAATGGTTACAGCTACATTAACTGCTATTCTAGTTTGAGTTATACATATCTATGTGCTGCTGCTCTAAATTTGGATGAGCTTTTGTCAGCCTATCCCGTAGAATGATATGAACAAATGCACACATTAGTGCTCTCTAACCCTATATTTCCTTTATTGTTAATGCTACTTTTGCAACTATCCACCCCGTGGTCTAAACTCTCACTGATTTTGCATATTTTTGCTACAGCAGGAAGATGGACAGATCCCGAATGACTATAGGAAAGAAAGGCACAGATGAGTACTATATTGGAGCCACTCAGTTCATGTACTGGGTGAAGGAAAAGTACCCAGGGGGTGAAGATGTCTGTTGCCCGTGTCAAAAATGCCTTAACAATGAAACTGTACCACAGCAAGACTTGTGGAAACACATTACTCAGAACAAAATGTCGATCACATACACTAGATGGGTTCTTCATAGGAAAGAAGTAGAATCTTCAAGTGGAGACATCTTAGATTCATCAGATATGCATGGATCTCATCATGAGGATAGGATTCTAGAGCCGGAGGAGTAGGACAAAGACATTAGCATATTCCTGAAAGATTGGGATTTGATTACAAACCTGTTAACATGTGAAGAGCTCAAGGAGAAAAATTCTTCAATGATTGAAAGAGTGGTAAATGATTTGAAACAAGCATCCTCACTGGATCTGCCTACATAAGATTCTCCCTCTTTATTAGGTTGTTGTACATGAAGTCCCATGATCGAGTCAGCAACAAATGTTTTGATACACTTTTATGGTTACTTTCGAAAGCATTCCCTAAGAGCAACCATCCAGACTCATATAACAAAGCACGCAAATATATTCGACATCTAGGGCTTGGTTATGATAAGATCAATGTGTGCATGAACAACTGTGTGTTGTTTCAAGGTGAAGTTCTTGAAAAGGCTGATGTGTGCCCAGAATGCCACATGTCTAGATGGGAGGATGGTAGCAAGCGGACTCCTCATAAGGTTTTGAGGCATTTTTCTCTAACAAAGAGGTTGCAGAGGACCTTTGCTACACTAAAAACTATAGGGTTATGAGGGTGCTATGCTAGCCAGAAAACAAAACTTTTCTACCTCATAAACCAGGATCTACTACTAGTTACAGGTTACGGGATTACCACTAGATGCGCTGGTGCAGCAGAAGACGACTTGATGTAGTCGTACGCGTCGCAGCAGGCAGTGCAGTTGTGTGGTCGTCTGTCACATTAAACCCCTCGCATGGTTCGTCCCAGTGCTCCAGATGCAGCACCTCCGAGGAATCCCATACGTGCAGGGAAGAAGCGATGCACCTCCAGACTGTTAGGTCCGTGAGAAGCAGAAGGCGCAAGCGTGGGGAGGGCAACGGCGGCTATTCAAGCATGTAACCTCCTGGCTGTGCCCCTTCCCCTTTCTTATATAGGCATCCCCAATTAGCTCATGAGTTGGAGGCCCATTAGTAACCCTAAGCCTTGTCTAATTTGGGTCCAACCCGAATTAGGTTTTCAGCCACTTAAGCGTGCGACCCTATGGGTTCACACACACATTGACATGGACCGAGTACTCCTACTCACCCAATAGTTGACAGCGGCCTCTAGCAAGGTGTGACAACTCCTATGTGCACACAAATATCATATCAGACGAACCACTACGACCACATATAAGTTATTCCCTTTGCCTCTCGATATATGGTTCATCTCATGGGTTAACACTTAACCCAAGCACGCCCATGCATTTGTTGATCCAATCACTTGAGTGATCCAGTGATATCTCTCTCATGTAGAGAGGGGCAAATTCCATTTGATTGTCTATGTCCCATAGCATGCTTCCCGACCACCCGAAGACCACCTTTATAACTACCCAGTTACGGAGCAGCGTTTGGTAGTCCCTAAGTAGGCCGTTTCACATTTTGAGTACATACCACAATCTCAGGTCTAAGGACATAACATATATGACGTGAATAGATACTTTCTCATGTCAGGTCAGTCCAGCCTATATGTCTCACATGTGCCCACATTATTAGTTTGACATCTCCATGTCCATGACTTGTGAAACATAGCCATCAACTAATACATGTGCTGGTCTAATATTCAAGTGTATTCTCACAAGAACGCCGACCAAGGACAACTTTAGAATAACCATTCAAGTAATTGAGTTTCATAAATAATTCACATAATTGCCAACCAACACAAGTTGTCTATAATGGATATTCAATGAACACTTAATGCATGTCATAGATACAACTGGAATATCATCATCTCCATGATTACCTCTAGGGCATATTCCCAACAAAAACAGTAAAGGATGCCGAATGACACAAGACTAAGTGAGAGGAGGTTGACGGTGTATTGAGCCATCCAGCAGACGGGGAGGCATGCAAGCACTTTGATATCAAACATCGAGATTTTAAAAATGATGCAAGGAACTTGAGGCAACTTTAGCAACTTTAGCTCATCATATGGTTTCAATCCATTTGGCAACTTTAGCTCATCATATAGTATGTGGCTTGTTCTTGTAACACCTCTTAACCTGCCACCATGGGAGTGTGTGAACCCATCCAATTTCTTTATGTCTCTCCTGATCTCGGTACCAAGATCTCTAGGAAAGGGTTTTGATTTATTCTTGGAGCCTCTTTGTTGGTATTTCTTAGTGTAAGCAGATAAATCTACAAGTGCATGGAGTACCATTTTAGCTTTCACTCAGAAGTATTTAGGGTATCATATTTTCCACAGGGAACGGAGGTGTTTCTCCTAGCTAGTTCGCCCAAGGAACAACACAAGGGTAGAGATAGAAAGAGGGTAGAGATGGATTCCCGTAGCTTTAGGGTCCTAAGGATAGCGTTGCAAGAGTTGTACCTGCTTACTTCGGGCACCGGAGCACACCTGGTCTACCAAGAGATACTGGCCAGTTGGTCTATGCCGCACCCAAATGTGGGGGATTACAAAGGACGGACGGGACTAGGTCACTCCCCGCCACCTACCCCCTCAACTGTGGGATGTGAGGCAAATGAAGGTAGCCCATAGCCTAGACACCACATCTATGCTAGTGACTACTACTCTAGCGTTGATCAGGGTTATCCATCTTTATCGGGGCCCTCTACTAGAGCATCCGTCATGGGGGCAGACGATGAACCCGTAAACAAGAGAAGATCAAGCTAAGCTAAACAAAAGATCTTTATGAGCATGTAGGAAACACAAATACTTACTTAGCCAAGATCCCGTTAAGGAGCCAAGTAGAATACCTGTAGAGGTACAAGGTTGGGGAGGCGCAGACAAGCCCGACAACTACCCGCTCACCCTCACATCTCGCTCTCTAGCTCTAGATAGCTACTAGGGCATAGCCCTATGGAGTGGTGCTCTAGCTCCAAGCTTGTGGTGGCTCTTCTCCCTTGAATGTGTTGATGAAATGAGAGGGGGAATGGCCCTCCTTTTATAGGTAGAGAGGAGGGGGTCCTTGGAAATGTGCCATCCCCACATGGAAAGGAGCAAACCAACCTCCATAGGGCGGTTGCGCACCTTCCATGTACAGTGTGCACCAGAACCGACCTCCCCACGTCACTTTGGGCCTCCTGGCCGAAGATGGGCCTGTTTGGCCCTAGGAGTCGGGCGTGCGCCCCTCCCCTGGCGCACCAACAGGGGTTCAGAGCCAAACTGGCCCAATTTTGGTGGACATGCTCCTCTTGGCGTCCTGAGTTGGCCCATGTGGTGCACTCACCGAGTTTGGCTGATTTGACATGAGTTTTAGTTCAACCTCCTCTCTTCTGGGCTCTGGCGACTAGGCCTTTTGAGTCTGGGCCTTGGTTGCATGGTGGACCAGCCCTGGTTTGGCCCTTGGCCCAAATATAATGAATGGTTAGGCCTTCTTTATCTTGTTTTGATATGGGCCAAAGTAGGATTAGTTATTTCTTTTATATTTCTCTACTTTTAGCCCACTTAAGGTAGATTTCTGTATAAGCCCTGCAAAACAAGTGAAACACCAAAACTTATGAAAATTATTAGTAATAAGCCCTATTCACTAAGTTTGGTGTGCCTTTTCTATTCTTATTGGTGGTATAAAATGTGAGTTAAGGACCACCAACAATTGCCCCACATTTAGCCCTTTGCTCGTCCTCGAGTAAAGTTTTAGGACTAAGATGGGTCATCTCCTTGATATATAACCTACATACAAGATATTCCAAGCTTCACCTGCACTTGTGAACTTCAAATTGTCTACCACATTGTCTTGGGTAATTGAATAATGGAACAACATGGATTTAAATCCCCTTTCATCAGTCAGCTCAGAAACTTAGGTTTTCATAAGATTTTTAAAAAAGAAAAGATAGCCTTGCTCCTCAAATGATACTCTCAAATCACTCATATATATGTCTCTGGTTCCTCACCAAGGCATTTGGAAAGTGCCTTCTTTTCATAACCCATCTCTAAATCTTTTGAGTGGAGTTTTGGGTATGTATGAAAGTGGGCATACTTGCATCACATATTTTGTGAAGTCAAAAACCGAACCACACAGAGATACAAGTCATACACTTTGATTGAGATGTGCAAGTGTGTAGAACATAGGATGGTTCCAAACTCTAAATATTTTTGGTACTCCATGCATCATGACTCTCTTTATTGATAGATGGATGATTCTTTGAAGAGTATGGGCTATAAAAGGAAATAGTCATGTTTTTTTTGAACGGGGCTTTGGACTTTCCATTATTTATTGCTGAGAAAATTCTTTTTTCTCATGCTCCTTGGCATGTATCACATTTTTTCTTTTCTTTTTCTTCTTTTTTTTATGCCCCTTGGCATATATATATTTTTCAAAGCCCATATCTCTTATTGTGGCAATGAAAACTTTGGATGGGGAGATGTAATGATGGAATGTGAGGAGTAATTATATGATGGATAACGAATGCATGGCTGTTATGGTAAGAGTCAGCATTTTTTTTGGTGGATAACAAATACGCGGCTCTCAGGGTAAGAGTCAGCATTTTTATTCGATGGAAGAGTGTGCAACTCTCAGGGTGAGAGCTGGCATTTTTAGTAGACGAATGGGTGCATGTTGTGTTTGACTCTTAGTGTAAGAGTCAACATTTTATTGGTGGGTGTGTGTGAATCTCAATCATGGGTGCATGACCGTAATCTGACATAGGTCACAATAATTTGACCCAACTCAATGATCCGACAAGCAGCATATGACTAAAGGTTTGCAGAAATGAACATGTCATATGGCCTTGGTAGGAAATTCATTATCACTGAGGAGCATGCTATTGCATTTTGATTTTGTAAAATAAATCCCAAGTCCATCATAAAAAGAACAAGTTTCAAATCATCCATCTATATCACATATTCCAATTACTTAGATAACATGAGGTCCCTATGATAGTTGTTCACAAGTTATAGGAATATTGGCGAGGAATAGGAGTATGCAAATTCTATCAAAGGATAGCATGGAGATGTTGTGCTAGATAGTTTTGTATTTTTAATTTAACAAATTTTAAACTTCAAAACCTTGGGAGACATGAGGGTAGAGTTGCACAAACCATCGTTGAAGATGAAGGAGTTATGAGAAACAAAGATCAGGTCGGTTGAATCAAAAGTTCTACCGATCTTCTCTTCAACCTATTTGTTCGGTCCTTCTATATGATGGATCGCTTGATGTTGTGCATTGTGTTGGGGAGATCTCAAATGTGTGTGTTAGTTATGCTTGTGAGATCTCCCCCACACTTATTCTTATACCTTCTTTATTTTAATAAAAACAAAACAAGAGAAACAAAAACAAGCAAGCGCTCTACTGGCTACAAAACTAGGGAGCAAGAATATTATTATCATTATTTCTTTATTTCTATCTCATAAATGTATTTTTTTATTGTTAAAATATTTATTACTTTGATTATGGCTATAAACTTGTTCACCATCTTTTTATTAAAGCTCAAGCAAGGTTAAGATAAATTTGGAAAGTAAAACATGCCTTGATTTATCTGCATCATAAATTACTTCTATTGTTTATGAGAACAACTCAAGGTTCATTAATCAAGTTCTAACACCATGTCTAAAATTGATTAAAGGAGGTCATTTTAACCTAAGCACCACGCTTAATTTAAAAAGACCTATGGATGCACCACATGCGTCCATGTAAATGCACCCAAACCCAGAGCATGTGACAAAAGCAGATGAAGTATGAAATTATATGATCTAATGGAGAAAATTTTGAGTAAGTGAAGTGGTGAAAGTTACGTTTGTGTACCTGAGTATATGTATTGACAACATATATGTATGAGGTGTTGACAAAGTTGTTGCTGCCGCTAGCATGATGGCTTTGCACAGGCGAACCATGAGGCCAGACCATAGAAATGGATGTGCATCGGCCATGAGCCTTGATGGTACTAGCAAGGGTTTGGAGGTGAGCCCTTATTGCTTGGAAAGCAATGTTGGGTGGAGTTAGGTAACCCATAGGTGTTTATCTTTAGATGTGCGGGGCCATCCTGCTCCTCTTCTCCCCTCCATTTTTTATTTTTTATTTTTTATGTATATCCTCTTTTTTAACCTTCTCTTTTTTACTTCTTCTTTTTTTACTTTCCTTCTCCCATTTTTTATATCATTTCTATGTCTTTCATTTCTTTTTTTCACTATACTTTTTTTCAACACTTTCTTCATTTAGGCAAGGCTGACATCATCCTTTGTTCAGTATATTTTTTTGGATGACTGCTTGGTGTGTGTGGAACTTGGGCTTCTCGCCATCCTCCCCCACACTTGGACTTTTGCATAAAAGTTAAGTGTAGAGTCAGGGTCTCCTTTGTTTTTGAGTGTGTTCCATCACCCAAGAGCATCAAGGCTAATAACTGATATCATTTCAAGCATTGTATGACCCATGATCTTCTTCACCTGAAATGGTTAGCAGCAGGAATACCCAAGGGTGCATACAAACTTGGAAACATGTCCTTGCCTTTATTTGAGAGAAAGATTTTTTTAACAATAGAAATAATATTAACAACAACAACAACAACTACAACAATAATAATAATAAATATATTTTTTTCAAGATAATCCGGGTTATCTCTCGGCAGTGCTTAAGTTATGGTCCTAAGCTTGACCATGGGAACTTCTTCTTGCAGCTATCACTGGTGGTGTCGTTCCCAACTTCACCACCAAACAGTGGCATGGATGTTTAAGCTATAAGGTTGCCCCATCATACTACTATAAGATTTGCAATGTTTATGACAAACATAAGCATTCACAACCATTCTCTCAAAAAGTTTGACAACTAGAATCAAGAGATGGTTGCGATCCTCGTAGATGTAGGTGGTCTAAAGTGAAACAAACTCTGGAGACCCTAAAAGTGAGCATGCAACATGAGGGGCCTCAAAAGAGAGGTTAGCACGCTTGTTAGTGGGCCCCTGCTTGGCTCTAGAGTTGTTGCTTCGGGCATGTCCATGGCTTGAAAATTTTTATTCTCAAAATATATATCATGGATGATGAACATTGAATCTCGACCATCATCGAGAACAATGTTTTGATGGACAGAGGGACATGCATCTTGTTCGAGCAAGGGAGAAGGAGGACGTTCTATTTCAGATAGATGAAAACAAAGCTCAAGTGAAACGAATGGGGATAAAAGATTCGCCTGCTCGAACAAGTAGTTTGCTTTGCCTTTGGGTTTTAGAGCAAGAACTAGTGCTGGCAGAAGCAAAACTTTCAAACTTCTCATCAGGGCTCCCTTCTTCTCTTGTTTTTTTTGAATGAGATTTTCAAGAGGCTGCCCTACGAGAAGGTCAAAATTGAGGATGGCATAGATAAGGAAGCATAAGAAAAACTTTGGTTTTGTCAATTTCCAATGGCACAACCCTAATAATCCCACAATACTCAAACATAAGTCCGAATGGACTTCTGAAGAGTTTGTCGGTCTAGACTAGCGGCATATCACCCTAAAAGGATTTTTGCAGGAATTTATGATAGTAGTCCCGACTGTGAGGTTGTGTAGGGCTGTCACAGAAGTCCCCCTTAGAAGAACATTTCACTTCCAACAACCATTCTTTCAATGATTTCTCTTTTAGGGGAGACTTCATTTGAAAGAAATGTTGGATTTTTGTGCCAAGAAATGTTCAAAGTTTTGCCATAATCCTGGAATTTTGATAGCGAACTCGAAAGGATAAAACATTCCTTCCTTCGGTGTTCGTGGTTCAGGTGAGGGCTCAACAGATGAATCTAAGGCACGAGCCAGGATTCAACTAATGAGGGCTCGTCAAAACTTGACATGCCATTATATGGAGGGATTTGGGTATTATGACGGGAGAAGCATGCTTCTCTAGGATGTAATCAAGGACTTTCCTCTATTCCATCATGGTTTGTTTTTTTTTCAAATGACCCTCCAACGGTTATGTCAAAGCATAGGGTAGCATCTATGTCTAGACCCAAACAAAAGATATGCAAAAGCACACTATTAGGTAAAGACAAGTCTGGACTGGCATGTAGTAACATTGAGAACCTAGCCCAGGCTGCACCTATGGATTCCTTCTCATTCTGCTCAAAATCAAGGATTGCTCTTGGTAGAGTAGCGATACGAGACATGGGGAAGAACACAAGATAAAACTTTTTTAAGTTCACCCCATTCTCCATTTGCACTTTCTATGTCATTAGTGTACTATTGCTTCACCTCCCCCTTGAGAGAGAACGGAAACAACTTCCACATAAAAACTTCTTGTGCCATGCCAGGAATGTTTAGGCACGAACACATTTCCTCGAAATCATCCAGATGGTTTAAAAAGGATTTTTGTAATAAAAACCTGAGAAGGGTTATGCCTGACCAAAACTTTCAAACTAGGGTGGAGTTCATAGATACATGAAACGTTTGATTTTGAAAAAAATGGTTGCTCCAAGAACTCCCCCATTGAAGAAAAAAATTTTGATTTGAATTTGGCTTCATGGTAGATGAGGAAGAGAAAATATTTTGTTTTATAAAATAAAATATAAAATATTTTTTTTGTTTTTAAAATAAGGATACAGATACGAGAGTTCTACCTGCTTACTTTGGGCACTGGAGAGCGCCTGGTCTGCCAAGCAATACCGGCCTATTGCTCTACGTCACACCCGAACGTGGGGGATTACAAAGGATGGATGGGACTAGGTCACTCCCCGCCACCTACCCCTCAACCATGGGATGCGAGGCAAATGAAGGTAGCCCCTAGCGTAGACACCATGTCTATGCTAGTGACTACTACTCTAGTGTTGATCAGGGTCATCCATCTTTATCAGGGCCCTCTACTAGAGCATCCCTCGCGGGGGCGGACGACGAACCCATAAACAAGAGAAGATCAAGCTAAGCTAAACAAAAGACCTTTATGAGCATGTAGGAAACATGAATACTTACTTAGCCAAGATCTCGTTAAGGAGCCAAGTAGAATACCCATAGAGGTACAAGGTTGGGGAGGCACGGACAAGCCCGGCGACTCCCCGCTCACCCTCACATCTCACTCTCTAGCTCTAGATAGCTACTAGGGCATAGCCCTATGGAGTGGTGCTCTAGCTCTAAGCTTGTGGTGGCTCTTCTCCCTTGAATGTGTTGATGAAAATGTTGATGGTCCTTAACACCTCATTTTATACAATCAAAAATACCTAAAATAGTCAATTAAGGGACATAAACCATAGTCATAGGGTCCATTTCCACTAGTTGTGATGACTATGTGAGTATAGATACAAGGTGGCCAAATTCATGGTAAAATGACATCATAAAATGCTCATTTTGACTGCACCATGTTGAAGAGCTCGTCGGGATGCATGAAATGGAGTTTTGGTTCATCTAATTCGGAGTCCAGACGACAAAGTTATGCCTTCTGGAAGATTGCAAATGGATTCTAGGAGCAGTCCGGAGTAAATCAGCCATAACAGGTTCATCCGAACTCTATTTTGGGTGATCCAGGTGGCCACATGAAGCTAACGAGGAGGGCTACCCATTGGGGCCAAGTTCCAATGTGCCTGCCTTGGTGTCAGGGCACCCGCCCCCGTGCTGATGGTGACCGACCCCAAAACCGAGTCTGCCATGTCATCGATCCGTGTGACTGACTCCCCATGGCCTTCACACCGTCCATCAAGGTCAGTTTGATTCGATGGTGGTCAATGGATGTCACATGGATCCTTGGGGCCACTTTCATCCACTTGTAGTACCAAAGTCGGTCCAAAACTGACTCAAAATCGACTTCGGTCGCATGCAACTAACTTGGGGAAGCCATCCATCACCGTTGGATGCAAAGTTGGTGCGAATGGATGGTATGTCCAGGGCGCCTACCCCCACGGTCACAGCTACCAACCTCCAGAGCACTATAAATATGTCCCTCATCCTTCATTTGTAACACACACCATGAACACACCATGAATATCAAATATTTCTTCAATTAGAGTGGTCATTCTCCACATGAGAGTAGTAGATCGATGGCTCTCCTAGAAAGAAGTTGAGGATAGAAAGAGAGTGAAGAGAAGCTTGGAGAGGAGTCAAGCATGTTGGCAACCTCTTCACTTGTAGCTCAGTGGAGTCAACTCTTCTTCGAGTAATAAAGTATGCCTTCTTCTTCTATCGTGTGGTAACTTTGTTCTATTGCAATACTTAAGTATTACTTTACTTTATTGTTCTTCACTTGTTTCACCGCCTGGTTAAGGTGCTCTAGTTCTAGGTACCAAATTAGAGTAGTCAAGTTTATAGATTAAGCGACGTGCTTAGGCTATAGCTTGCCTGTGAATGGTCCTAAATCTCCGGAGATGGTGGCAATAGGTGGCCACAGCACTATTTGCGTGTATAGTCCATCACGATAGGTTTAGTCTGAGTAGGGCCATGAGGTGCTTACTGTCAGAACCATTTACTATAGTGCATTCCAAGGGAGTACGCTAACAATAATTAACTTTAGTAAGATCTTATTTAGTTTTGCCATAGTTAGAGAACCCACACATATTCTCTTTATCCTTTTATCACCTATACTTGGATACACTTAGTTCTTCACTAGTTCACTTCATGTTCCTTGTGGAAATTTGATACCTTGGAATACTCCTTGGTGAAAACTACATTGACATCTGTGCGCTTGCGGATTTATCTGGGTGCTATATCCAGTGTCAATTAGTTTTCTGGCGCCGTTGCCAGGCAACGGTAGCTGTTCTAGTTTTGAACCGAGTCATCCGAGTATCATTTATCCTTTATCCATCATACCAGTGTCCCATTACATCATTGAATCCGCCTCTCCATAGGGCACTAGATTTGAGCTGCCTCCATCATCAAAACCTATCCTTGCAAATGGTTATGAAATTAGTTCTTCTTTCATAACTAAAGCTCAAGAACATTCTTTTTCTGGGAAAAACATGAAAACCTATATACTCATCTTTGAGAATTTAGGCAATTGTGTTCATGCTTGCACATTTCTGGTGTGTCACATGAAACTCTTAAGTGGAAGCTATTTCCATTTTCTTTGACGGGATTAGCCAAACTGTGGTATGCTCGAACCATCAAGAGTGTAGATGGAGAATGGGAGGTTCTTAAATCCAAGTTTTGCATAACCTTCTTCCCTATCCTCCAAGTGATTTGTCTTAGTGAAGAAGTCCTAACCTTCATAGACCTTTACACATCTGGCCCTGATCTTTCTATACCCGATCATATGCTTCTGCAACATTTCTATGTGGGTCTTCAGAAGGAATCCGCACAATTCCTTGATCTTGCTTCTAGAGGAGCCTTCTTACATCTGTCTAGTAGTGAGGTGAGAGCTATCCTTTATAGGATCCTAGAAAACTCCCCCTACACTAATGTCCATGATGAATCCCCCGAAGAAAAGGACATTCCAACCCCCATGCAAGAAAAGGTCCCGATAGCTAAATCCTTACCAATTCCATCCATACCATTAGCTATCACCCTAATTCTTGAACCATTCAAAGGGACAACAAAGGAAGAGGAAATTCATCCTTTAAAATTAGAGGAGATCACTCTTCTAATGTTGGAAATAACTTCCACCATCACTTCCAACATAGATCATTAGCATGTAGGACCCTAAATCATCATTAATTCTATTCATCTCAAGATTTGGTCGTCCAAGAGCCCCTCAAACCAATTTCATCTTCCACCTCTTACTTTGATTCCCCGTATGAACCCCGTTGTTTCTTCATTGATAATTCAAACCAAGGAGGAAATCCAAACCTTTTGGTTGACATGGAATGGGAACAAGAATCATCAGAGGTGTGGACCCCTATCCTAATAGAAGAGGAGGATGAAGTTCCACACGTAGAATGTCATAGACAAGAAGGCATTCATGAATATATTTGGTCTATAGAGGGATCAAATTTGGAGTCCAATAAGATGGATCATGTGGATGAACATCAAATGTATATTATAGAAGAACCACAAAATCCACATGTTCATGAGAAATCTCCTGAGTCTATCTCTCCTGCTACCGCTAGCACTTATGAGAGTAGCAACCATCCTTTGTTTCTCCTTTATGAAACCTTCAAAAGGATGGTTGTGGATGCTTTTGTTTACCATAAGTACTTCAAAGCTCATAGTTGCATTGGCACAAGTTCTTACAGCCCAACTGCAAAGGTCTAGCTTATGACTTAAAACAAAGCACTAGCAGGAGATAACCCATGTACTTGTTGTTTTACATTCAATAAGGTCTGTTTAGCTTTTATCATCATAAGTTTGAATATATATAATCAAAAAATGAAGAAAAAATAATAATAGAAAAAATAAATAAATAAATAGTTTACCTTTCAATTCATACATGTTCCTTTTTGAATAAAATGGTGCCAACCTAAAAAATGAGCTTAATTGTTGCACCGGCCGATGCGCTCAAACATCGGTTGGGTTTGTAGTATCACCTTGCACTAGTCTTTGTTGTAGACATCAAAAACATGAATCAAGACTTAGCAAGCATATGATGGGTGAAACCAAGAAGGAATTCAAGATGAAGACAAGATGCATCTGTACAATTCAAGAGTGAGGCTAATCGGGAATGGAGAACTTAAAAGCAATGATGGTCCATCCAAGGAAAAATACTAAGGGAAGGCAGTGGAATGTAACAGGGCCAGTGACCCTGCTAGGGCCACGGCGCCCGTCCTCACCAGGCGGTGCCAGCCCTGGCCAAGGCACCCGCCCTAGGGTTGCCGGCTCCCGGACCTAGCCACATCACTGATCCATGACAAGACCTTCTCACATCTCCAAATCATTAAAATCAAGTCAGTTTGATCCAAGAGCTCTCGATTGAGGTCACTTGGATCCATGGGCCCACTGTCATACATATGGAGGCACAAAACTGACTATCCGTGCCCAAATCAAGAAGAGTGTGTTATGCCCACACTCTACTACACCCCAGGAGGCGGCACACCAAAGGTGGAGTGGTCCACCCGTTAGTGCGGGGGCGGCCGCCCTGACACCCAGGGTGCCCGCCCTGGCCACGGTGGGCACCTACCTCCACAGCTTCCGCTCCCAAACCAACTCATAAAGGTAAAAGGTATGTGGTTGATTTTTAAATCATTACTTCTTCTTAAAATGAATTAGCTCACATTCTTGTGCATATGAACTTCTATCATGTCTTGTCTTTACATAGGAAGAGTGGAGATTGAGATGTTAAAATTCAGTGCCCATGTTTTATCTTTACATCTTCATCTCTAAATTAAATGATTAAACATGAAACCCTCTTCTTATGCAACTTGTTGTCATGTTAAATGTTACTAAGAAAAATCTAAAAAAAATTAATACATGACATAAGTATGTTTCTCCTTCACCATGATCTCACTTTAGCAAGATAAAATGTTGCTCACTTTTCTATCATGCTATTTGCCTCAATTTGCTTTGTGATGAATAAAGTCTTGGTTCACTAGTACTTCTGTACTAGTAGATCCCTATTGCTTGCACTCTTGGTGTCTTTGAATGAGCACAGATGCTGAAGGAACTAGTGTGGGGGTTGGGAAACCCAACCCCAACTCAAGCCACCAAGGGAGACCACCATTCTCATCACTGCATGGAGGTAAGATTTAAGTGCTTTACGACACAGTATAGGTTGCACCTACATATTTCCCTTTCCAAATCTGCATCTTTAGCTGATAGGTTGCACGTTTATATTTCAATAAAAACACTCACCAAGGTGTTATACATTTAGAATAGGTTTATTTGAAATAAATAAATAAATAAATAAAAACATAATAAATAATCATTCATCATAGTAGACATGGATCTTAGTAGTAATAAATAAATAAAGAATTGAAGGAGACTCGTCCGAGCAGAAGAATTCCAACTCCATGAAAAGGAAAAGTATGGGGGAGTGTCTCTCTCGCTTAGGTATGACAATGCTTCATCACTCTCATTTACCTTCATCAGTTTTTCCTATCCTCGCATTGTGAAACAATTAATGTGCAAATAATAATAACAATGATACAATAATAATCATGATCACATTGTGAAAGATAAAAGTTTGCAAGGCTAGAATTCTAGCATATACAATCTTTCCATGCCTTGCTAGAATCTGATGCAAAAGAGGTGACATTAATCTTTACTTAAGTACCTATCTTGTTGGAAATGATGAATAGTTGCTTTGTAATACTCTGCAAAAGCTCTTCATACAACCTTTTACTGTTTAAGTTTTGATCATGTGAAACTAGAGTTCATCTTAAGTCAAATTCTATTGTGGGTTGCACTTGCTATAACCAAGTTTATGCTCTTGTGAGATTAGTTGTGGTAGAGAATAGAGTAAATCTTTTAACTTGTCTGAGGAATGGTTGAGACAAATCTGGAGTTTTATTTTGAAAAATCTCAAAACCCTTGCTAAAGTTCCTCAATGGTGTTAAATTTCTACCACAAGCCATATACATGTTCCTTAGATAGGAAAGCCCTTCTTGATCAAGATCACTTACACGTGCACCCCTTGCTACTTCTACATTGGAAGTACACAACCACCAAATAACCATGCACCCCTTTCTGTTCCACATTGGAAATATGCAACTAGCTCCATACATTATTATGAGACATATTTTTTTTGAAGGGCATGAGCTACCAAAAGAAAAAAATATATTGAGAGAAAAGAGGGATATAGTCCCCAAATGAGAGATTATACAGCGGAAGCCACAATACCCGCTACAAAAAAAAGTGTTCTCGATGAAAAAAAAAGTCGAGCAAAAAAATAAAAAAGAGGACCAGATGTCCCATGTAGAATCTCTAGTAGCCATGCTCCCTTCAAAAAGAAGTTACCATCAGAAAAAAGTCTCAAGGAGTTCTACCAAATACCAAATATACACACTTGCACATCTTGATCATTTTGTATGCCTTGTTGCTCCTTTTGATCTAAGTGTCTAACTTAGCAATATATTCAACTCAAGTTTGCTTATATTTTCCCCACCTATGAGCTCCACATAAGCTTTAGTATAGGTGCAAAAAGGTCTCTATCTTTGGCCTTGGTGAGAATTATCAAACACCATTGAGCGATTGAGTGTACCATTTGAGGAACTTAGGCATGCTTTTCTTTAAAAATCTTGAAACCTCCAGAAAGAGTCTCGGCTTTACCAAAGCAAGTTACAAAGTTTCTACATACTGCTCTATCTTACTTTTGCATGTTACAAGTGTTGGGAGTATGCCCTAGAGCTAATCATGTAGATGATGATATTTTGATTGTATCCATGATTAATAAAGTGTTCATTGAATATTCATTATAGACAACTTGTATTGATTGGCGATTATGTGAATTGTTTGTGAAACTCAATTACTTGAATGGTTATTCTAAATTTGTCTCTGGTCGGCGTTCTTGTGAGAACATACTTGAATATTAAACCAGCACATGTATTAGTTGATGGCTATGTTTCATAAGTCATGGACATGGAGATGTCAAACTAACAATGTGGGCACATGTGAGACATGTAGGCTAGACTGACCCGACATGAGAAAGTCTCTATTCATGTCATGTACGTTATGTGCTTAGACCTAAGATTGTGGTATGTACTCAAGATGTGAAACGGCCTACTTAGGGACTATCAAACGCTGCTCCGTAACTGGGTAGTTATAAAGGTGGTCTTCGGCTAGTCGGGAAGCATGCTATGAGACATAGACAATCAAGATGGAATTTGCCCCGCTCTATGCGAGAGAGATATCACTGGATCACTCAAGTGATTGGATCAACAAATTCATGGCCGTGCTTGGGTTAAGTGTTAACCCACGAGTTGAACCATATATCGAGTGGCAAAGGGAATAACTTGTATGTGGTCGTAGTGGTTCGTCTAATATGATCTTTGCGTGCACATAGGAGTTGTCACACCTTGCTAGAGGCCGCTGTCAACTATTGGGCAAGTAGGAGTACTCGGCCCATGTCAATGTGTGCGTGAACCCATAGGGTCGCACGCTTAAGGGGCTGGAAGCCTAATTCGGGTTGGACCCGAATTAGACAAGGCTTAGGGTTTGTAATGGGCCTCCAACTCATGAGCTCATTGGGGATGCCTATATAAGCCAGGGGTAGGGGCACGGTCAGGGTTACACATGCCTTAAGTAGCTGTCGTCGCCCTCCCCATGCTCATGCCTTCTGCTCCTTGCAGACCTAGCAGTCCGGAGGCACATCGCTTCTTCCCTGCACGTGTGGGATTCCTCGGAGGTGCTGCATCTAGAGCACTGGGACGAACCACGCGAGAGGATTGAGGTGACAGACGACCACGCAACTGCACTACTTGCTACCACGCGTACGACTACATCAAGTCATCTTCCGCTGCACCTGCGCATCTAGTGGTAATCCTATAACCTGTAACTAGTAGTAGATCCTGGTTTATGAGGTCGAAAACTTTTATTTTTTTGGCTAGCGTAGTACCCTCGTAACCCTTCAAAAGGTGAAAGCTATAAACCCCATATGGCTAAGATTGATGGTGGATTTCTAACTCTAACTTGCTCAGTTCAATAGTCAGTATTAGTTTGTATATGAGTTTTTTAGGGTGTCACATTGAAGCAGCTCCTATTCCAACATGCTAACCCCACATCTTTGCTCAGGATGAGCAAAGGTTTAGTATGGGGGAGCTTGTTGACAGTCCTTAACACCTCATTTTATACCATCAATAATACCTAAAATAGTCAATTAAGTGACATAAACCATAATCATAGGGTTTATTTCTAACCATTTCCACTAGTTGTGATGACTATG
The DNA here is from genome assembly GCA_023333625.1 of Bothriochloa decipiens. Lineage (NCBI taxonomy): Eukaryota > Viridiplantae > Streptophyta > Magnoliopsida > Poales > Poaceae > Bothriochloa > Bothriochloa decipiens. The sequence goes on from CM041646.1 coordinate 27,995,888, forward strand.
TGAGTACAGGTACAAGGTGGCCAAATTCATGGTAAAATGACATCATAAAATGCTCATTTTGACTGCACCATGTTGAAGAGCTCATCAAGATGCATGGAATGGAGTTTTGGTTCATCTAATTCGGAGTCCGGACGACAAAGTTATGGCTTCCAGAAGATTGCAAATGGATTCCAGGAGCAGTCCGGAGTAAATTGGCCATAACGGGCTCATCCGAACTCCATTTGGGCCACGTGAAGCTAACGAGGAGGGCTACCCATTTGGGCCAAGTGCCACAGTGCCTGCCCTGGTGCCAAGGCGCCTGCCCTAGCCAGGGCGCCCGTCCCCGTGTTGATGGTGATCGACACCAAAATCGAGTCTACCACGTCACCGATCCATGTGATCAACTCCCCTCAGCTTTCACACCATCCATCCAGGTCAGTTTGATCCGATGGTGGTCGATGGATATCACATGGATCCTTGGGGCCACTGTCATCCACTTGCAGTACCAAAGTCAGTCCGAAACCGATGCAAAACCGACATCAGTTGCATGCAAGCGACTTGGGGAAGCCATCCATCACCGTTGGATGCAAAGTCGGTGTGAATGGACAGTATGTCCAGGGTGCCCACCCTAGGTCCAGGGCGCCCGCCCCCATGGTCATAGCTACCGACCTCCAGAGCACTATAAATATGTCCCTCATCCTTCATTTGTAACACACACCATGAATATCGAATATTTCTTTCATTAGAGTGGTCATTCTCCACATGAGAGTAGTAGATCAATGGATCTCTTAGAGAGAACTTGAAGATAGAAAGAGAGTGAAGAGAAGCTTGGAGAGGAGTCGAGCATGTCGATGACCTCTTCACTTGTAGCTCGGTGGAGTCAACTCTTCTTCGAGTAATAAAGTCTGCCTTCTTCTTCTTCTATCGTGTGGTAACTATGTTCTATTGCATTACTTAAGTATTACTTTACTTTATTGTTCTTCACTTGTTTTGTCATCTGGTTAAGGTGCTCTAGTCTAGGTACCAAATTAGAGTAGTCAAGTTTATAGATTAAGCAAGCTGCTTAGGCTATAGCTTGCCTGTGAATGCTCCTAAATCTCCGGAGGTGGTAGCAATAGGTGGTGATAACCCTATTTGCCTGTGTAGTCCATCACAATAGGGCCCCGAGGTGCTTACTGTCGGAATCATTTGCTATAGTGCATTCTGAAGGAGTACGCTCACAGTAATTAACTTTAGTAAGGACTTATTTAGTTTTGCCTTAGTCAGAGAACCCACACATATTCTCTGTATCCTTTGATCAACTATACTTTGATACACTTATTTCTTCACTAGTTCACTTCACGTTCCTCGTGGAAATTCGATACCTTGGAATACTCCTTGGTGAAAACTACATTGACTTCCATGCACTTGTGGATTTATCTAGGTGCTATATCTAGTGTTAATAGAAATGAGAGTTGAATGGCCCTCCTTTTATAGGTAGAGAGGAGGGCCTTGGAAATGTGCCATCCCCACATGGAAAGGATCAAACCGACCTCCATAGGGTGGTTTCGCACCTTCCATGTAGAGTGCACACCAGAACCGACCTCACCACGTCGGTTTGGACCTCCTGGCCAAAGATGGGCCCATTTGGCCTCAGGAGTCGGGCGCGCGCCCCTCCCCTGGCGCACAGACAGGGGGTCCGGAGCCAAACTGGCCCAATTTTGGTGGACGTGCTTCTCTCAGCGTCCTGAGTTGGCCCATGTGGTGCACTCGCCGAGTTGGTCTGATTTGACATGAGTTTTAGTTCAACCTCTTCTCTTCTGGGCTCTTGTGACTGGGCCTTTTGAGTCCAGGCCTTGGTTGCATGGTGGACCAGCCCTGGTTTGGCCCTTGGCCCAAATATAATAAATGGTTAGGCCTTCTTTATCTTGTTTTGATATGGGCCAAAGTAGGATTAGTTACTTCTTTTATATTTCTCTACTTTCAGCCCACTTTAGGTAGATTTCTGTATAAGCCCTGCCAAAACTTGTGGAAATTGTTAGCAATAAGCTTGGCCAAAACTTGTGGAAATTGTTAGCAATAAGCCCTATTCACTATGTTTGGTGTGCCTTTTATATTCTTATTGGTGGTATAAAATGTGAGTTAAGGACTGCCAACACTCTTATAGATGAGCTGCTGCAACTATGGAAGGGTGTCAAAACTCGTCATGTACTTCTTCCTACAAAAGAAACTTTTAATCTACGCGCTGCCGTGCTTTGGTGTGTACAAGACTTTCCAGCATTGACCACCATGTCAGGCTGAACTACAAAAGGTTATTTTGCTTTATTTATTGTGACAAAAATCCTATGGCAAGATTGCTAGGATCCAAGTTAGCCTTTTTTGGACACCAATGCTACCTTCCAGAAGAACACGAATGGAGTGAACACAAGTCGCTATTTAATGGAACAATTGAGAAGAGAGGCGCGCCAGAAAGGTTCACCTACAATGAGATCATGGCGGAGCACAAGAGGGTGGAAGATGTCAGGCTAGGTATCAATGGTGGGACAAAGAAACATAAGTGTGGTGAGCATATGTGATAACATTCTTTGGACATTGCTGAAAACTGACAGGACAAAGGACACAACCAATGCTAGGCTAGATTTGCATGATATAAAGATAAGGCTTAAATGTCACTGCGTGCTGAAGGGAAAAAAGCTTGGTGTTACGGATGCCCCTTACATCTTGTTGCCTGAACACAGAATAGCATTTACCAAATTCCTTCATGGTGTCAAGTTCCCAGATGGTTTTGCAACCAACCTAGCATCATCCATAAGTGCAGATGGGACCAAGGTAGTAGGCAAGCTAAAAGCACATACATGCCATGTCCTTCTATAGAGGCTTATACCTATAGGCTTATGAGGCCTTGTTAAAAAGGATTTGTACCCAGTTGTTTCAGAAGTTGGTAACTTCTTTAGGCAATTATGCAGCAGAACTTTGAAGAAAGAAGTCATAAAAAACTAAAATCTGATATCGTTCTCATCTTATGCAAGCTTGAGAAGATTTATCCATCGGCCTTTTTTGATGTAATGGTGCACTTGGCTGTTCATCTACCTCAAGAGGCACTTCTTAGAGGCCCCGTACAGTACAGATGGATGTACCTAATAGAACAGCGACTAGGCACATTGAAGTATTTCTGTAGGAACAAAAGGAAGCCTGAAGGGTCAATTGTGGAGGCTTACTTAGAAAATGAGACCTTGACAGTTTGGGAGAGGTTCATCAATGATATGGAAACAAGATATGACCAGGATGACAATGACATTATGTCACATGATGGGCCATCAGATGGTAACCTCGATATTTTTAGTCATGGTGTCAAGTTCTTTGGCCGGTGTACAAGAAGAGAAATCATAGGCACAGAGTGGAACGAGTTAGCTTGGTATGTGCTCAATAACTGTGAAGAGGTTCAAGACTTTGTGGAGTAAGTATGGTTTTTCATATGCTCATCTTCTGATTCATTTATTACGTATGAAATGTTCCCCATAGTAATGCAAATATGTTTTATAGAGTATCAACAAAAGTTACATGACGAAGGGGCGTGTAATGCTGAAAAGATGCTACAAGAACAATTTCCCCAATGGTTCAAGTCTCGTGTACGTGATTGAATTATTTTACTCCTGTTAGGCCCACCATTCAAAGAATTATATCACAACTTATTGGTGATGGTGGTTTCGTGTTTTTGTGCAGATCATGCAGCTGTGTATCGATGAACCCACAAAGGTCAGTGAAGGTTTGTTTTCACTATCTTGTGGCCCTGCTTCCTGAGTCCAGACATATCGAGCTTGCTGTATCAATGGCATCAAGTATTTCACTATTGACTATGAGAAACATTTGTAGACAAAGAACAGTAGTGTCATGAGACACTCCACTCATGACGATAGGGAATTGGAATTTTATGGTGCTGTCAGAGAGGTTATTAATTTGGTGTACCCAGGTAAAGAAAGGACGTTCATTCTTCTATGCTGTGACTGGTACCATCTATGTGGCAAGTCAAAGCACAAGCTCAATGGCATTTACGATGATGGATATTGGAAAGCCATCAACATTTCATCACTTTGGTACCAGGATGACCCTTTGATTCTGTTGACACAGGCAAACAAGATTTTTTATTTGGAGGACACCTAGTTGGGCGAAAACTAGCGTGTCGTGCCGAAATTCCAACAAAAGGGTTCTTATGACATGAATGAAATAGAGCCTCTGGTGCTCCAAGATGATCATTGTTTTAATGAGGTACTTCAAATGCTCGAGGGTGAGGGTGAGGGTGATGGAGATATACATAGTCCTAGGCGTGATGCAGAAGTCACTTACATTGTAGCCAACTTACAAGATCTTCTAAAAGGTAAGAGGAAAGCAGATGACATGCTTGAAGCCAGCGATGATGAATATGAGGATGACGATACTGCTGATCAGTATTGTAGTGACGACAATGACCATGGCATAGATGACATGTTTGAAGACGATGATTATGAAAATTAGGAGCATTAATGTATAATTTGTGGGAGAACATGTATTATTAAATTTCACCTGGCTTTCGATTTATGGCTTTGTATTCTGAACATGTTTGATGTGTGGAGTTGTTTTAAACTTGTGCCTCAGCGGACATATTCCTTTATCCACTGGTGTGTACACGACTATTTGGTTCAACTACAACTATTTGTTATTATAGGTTCGTACACTGCATGGACCATAGACACAAGCATTCCCTATAGACAGCATACTTCAACATAAAGCAATGCATTAATAACTTCTGCTTACATTAATTAGTGACAAGAGTCATGCATCTCCTACAGATTAAACTATCCACTAAAGCAAGCTCCATCCATAACATGGGATGTGTCTGGCCTGGTCATAATTACAATGGTTGGACTATCACATGCGTTGGGTTCAAACAAGCAAAGATCTTCGCCCCACCGAACTGGTGCGGCCATCCATCAGGCAGGGCATTGGATGTTCTCTTGAATTCAACCAGCACAACATCAGACTTTCCTATGGAGTCGTGGCTCGCTGAAGCAAATTCCCTGTACAACATGGGATGTGTCCTGCCCGGTCAAATATACAAGATTCAGGCCATCCCATGTGCATCAAGGGAATTATTACTTTGGGAGACGTAGCTATTGAGTTTTACTGCAAACGCATGCAAGAGGACACTAATCGCTGTCAAGGAAAAGCTGTCCAAGTAAACCCTCTGGGCCCACCGATAGGTGGGGGACGGGGGACCCCATTGGTTGCACGCACCATGGTTACGAGGCATTTACTGTAGATATACCATTTGGTCATTGTTCTATTCAAAATTTAGGCTTGAATCACAAGACGGGAGGGCAATTTGAACACCGAAAATTTGATATGTGTTCCAGTTGCTCCAGTGCCGTGAAACGCATGTAAAAATTCTGTTCTTCCCTCCGCATCGAAAATTGGTTTACCACACCATCGATTTCATCCAAGGGCATTTGTGGTATTGTGATGGCTCCCCCACATAAATACGCAAGGAGTTGCAGTATCCCCACCTCAATCTCCATTCTCCCGCTCTCCCGCTTAAATTCCTAGCCCCCTTCGCCACCTTGATTCAAACCCTAGATGCATCGGCCAGCTGCTAGGCTCCCTCTCCACTCACCAGCCGCCCCCCTCTCCTAGCCTTATCTAGATCCGCTCTCCTTCTTTGAGCACCCCAAGCGGCTATAAGGGCCGGATCCAGACCACCTACAACCAGGATCTGGTACCCCTTCGTCGAGGCTGGCCGCACCAGTTCTATGACCAGGATGACAGGAGGGTGGTGCCAACGACAAAACATAGTGAGGAAACACGAAAGGTACCCAAATTCCTTTTATTATTATGCGTGCTACATTCTAGGGGTTGTATCTTGGATCTGTAGATGGTGATGTGGTTTTATGTTCCTTAGTTGATTGTATCTCACATGCGTGTAGTTCAAGTAATGGCTTCCGTATAAGCTGTAGCTAGGCACCTAATTTGCATCCTCCTGCTATGTTTTGTTGACATTTGGTAAAAGGTTAACTCCTTAAATTCCTTTGTAATCTAGATGTTGAACTCCGAAATATCTCCCTCAAGCAGGGGAGCATGTTCTGGAAGATCCAGCACCTCTTGCAATCGTGGTGCTTGTTCAATCTTACCCTGTTGTGAGTGTAGTGGGATTGCTGTAGGTAGCGGTGCAATTCATTTCTTTGTTATCTTCATACCAATGCAATTTGCACATTCGTGCTGCTTAAGTTTGTTTCTCTAGTTTTAGCCTCTGGGGTGAGCAAGAGCCCCAAGTAGAACCTGCCAGTAGGGCAAAAGGCAACACCAATATGGGTCCCGCCGCACTCCTCTCCAAGCGAGTTCATTCAGCTAGCCCATCAGAGTTGCAGCAGCATCTTGGAGTTGTCACTTTGTGTAAAATTCCTCACGCACAAGGCGAACAGAGCCCAGTGAGGGACTGGCCATGTGTTGATGCAAAAAGGCGTTGGATCTGCAAACACACCGAGCTAATACCCTAGTTCGATATCAAGGCATGCCAGTCAATTTGACCTGTTAATCAACAAGGATGATAAATTTGAATAAAACCCGAACGAGACGACAGCGATACGCCCGAACGTCAAAGCTCAGATGATACTCGATAACTGTTGAACAGATCAGATGAGACGACAGCGATACGCCCGGACGTCAAAGCCTGAATCATGCTCGGTAGACGCGGAACCTGCAAGGTCACCGGAGATCAAGTTGATGCAGCCCGCCGATTCTTGAAAGAACTCATTGAAAAGGAAAAGATACTGGTGACGAAGTCGTCGAAAAGTAGATTGCTTGAAAAGTAGATAAAAGTAATAGTTTGTTGTATTTGATTGTTCTTTTCTTCATTGTCCCTTGGTACATATTTATACCCTGGTACTATGAGTCCTAAACAGACACGACAAAGTATTACCTAAACAAGTCTTATCTCTAAGGAATAAAAAATAACGACTCGTACCAAGGTCGGACTCAAAAATAGACTATTAGAATAATGGCATAAATATTGCCAGTTTCCTTATCCATTGCTCTACGATGAAACCTCTATCGGCACACTCCTCACTGCTGTAGATTGCATCGGCAACCCATCGATAATGACTCAGACCTGCTTTCCACGTCCTTCAGCTCTGCTTTCCATTGGCAACCATGCTTCTCTCTCCATCGACAACAGCCCTCTGGCCTCATCGGCAACAGCCCTCTAGCTTCATCAGTAATGTACGAGATCAACATGTCCTTTATCGGCAATCATCCGTTGGCAATTCAGAAGCAATGCCGGAGAAGGACCACTCCCTTGCCGATCGGCACAGTTTTCGACCCATATTGACACGTGTCAAAAAATGGTGTCAACACATGCCCCCAATTTTGGAGTATAAAATATCTTATGCGCCAAAATTTTCTTTGAGCTCCTTAGAAAAAATTTTCTCTGAGCTATGACTACCTCCTATCAAAAATCACCTGTACAACTCCTCGATTATCGCGCGCATAGGCACCATATCTATCCCGGCGCTTCGATTCACCCGTTGGTAATGAAGGATAAGTCTGAAATACCCCTGCACCAGCTGCCCTATAAATACTCCTTTCACCGGGGCCCTTCAACACACGAACTCAAGCATTCTCTCTCCAGCGGCGGCTCCGACGAACCCGGCGGTAATCTCAACCGGCACCATTCTGCAACATCCCTAACTCTCAGCGGCGATTCTCTCCTCCACACTTTGATTCTCCACAGTGATTTCTAACTCTTTCAACAAATCTCCAGTAATGGCGCTCAACTTCAACGTCCTTTCGGTTAGTTCCCTTCTTTGCCTTTCCTGCAACTTTCTTGATCTGTCCTTATTTTTCGCCCCATTCTTGATTTTTTCCTCTTCCCTTCTTCTTTTGATCTTCTGAACACAGGAGCTGCGCGATAAACTTATTATTCCCATAGAACAACCGCATGTACAGTGCTTAGGTCCAATGGGGAATCCAGATCCAACCGATATTATAAATGCAGAAACCAATAGGATCCCTTTCAGAGCTGAAAACTTAGATTTGGACTTATGGTCAGACACCTTCCGTTCCTGGCCCAAACCCACCAAGGGATGGAAAAATTGGTACCTGAGGCTCGCTAGGCAAATGCGAACGTACTGGGCGGAGCGCAAATTAGATCAATGTATCAGGCTATCTATTGCCGATATGGCCAGGAATGAGAACATGCTGATTGCTGCCTCCTATTTTTGGTCTGACACCATGAACACCTTTTTATTTAAACATGGGCCTGTCACCCCCACACTTGCCGATGTATACATGCTTACCGGCCTAGATATCACCACTGCTGATGATGCCACTGTTCTTCATAGAAAAGCAGAGTATCGAGTGAATACCCGCAACATTGGAGGCTAGACAGGATACATTCGGGAATATGAGAAAACCGGATTGGTTGGTCAGAGAGAGCACGCCACTTTTCTGAATATGTGGCTAGAAAAATTCATTTTTTGTGGCAGAACAGTTGGCCCAACTAACATGTATCTCCCCACAGCGGAAATGTTGGCTGACGGTGTAAGTCTCCCTCTTGGCCGATACCTTCTTAGCTCTGCTTATCACCTTCTCCATCAAGTCACAGAAAAACTCTTACTGGGTGAACCTATCGGCAATTTGGGAGGCCCTTGGTGGTTCATTAATATGTGGTTGAACGCCCACATGCACAAGCAGCTACAATTCAACTTATTTGCTCAGCAGTTCCCCCGAGATCTCCCTGAAGATTATGTATCGGCAGAGGATGAATCGGCATTACGTAGGCCCCTCAACTTTGGTGAAGCAATAATAGTTTTACCAGGAACAGAAGCCAACAAAGACCAAGTTGGCCGCTTCTTCAACAGATTCTACTCCGGTATCCCTCGTGACAACAGAGCCTGGGTGCCCTATATTGACGAAGAAGCCAGATTCCCTCTTTCTTTCAACATTGTCGATGAAGCTTTGAACAAAAATACAGAAATCATGAAGGCTATAATCACTCCCCGTGCCATCCTAGTCAATATATTTGGTAGCAGGAAAAATGTTAATGCCAGCTATGAATTTTATTATCCGTCAGTAGCAGCAAGACAACTGGCATTTGGACAACTACCAATCAAACTCTGTTATGCCGATGTGATCAGGCCAAGAGAAATCATTACTAGTAACCTGGAGTGGCTAAAAGTAGTCAACCTTTCCCCTGATGCCGATACTTCAAATGTTGACTTCTCTACTTGGGCGCCAATTTCTTTTATCACCGAATCTTTTAAGTTATGGTGGCAAGAATGGAAAGATCAATTGTTTTCTGTATCTGTCCACCATTACTGGCACCTTATCGATTCTGACCATGACATCCCTGCCGATGCGGTAAGCCTCGCTACTCATCCTTTCTCTTTGATTTTTGATTCATCGGCACCTAACCTTCTGTAACAGGGTAACGATCCACCACCGACGACAAGCAGAAGTGGGAAGACATTTAGATTACGGTCAATTAACCCAACATCGTTCATTGGCTGTAAAGACCCACTCTGACAGCGTTCACTTATCGGGGAACTCGCTCCAAGAAGATTTCATTGATTGCCACCACAACCTTAGCCAAAACATTCCATGTAACTATTCTATTCACTTTCTTTTCATGCTGACTTTGAAAGATACTAATGTTGTATTTCAGGGCACGAGTTCTACTCCTGCCGGCTCTTCATCGGCAATTCGTCCTCCATCTCCCGTCAATGCACCCTCAGATGTTATCCTTGTCGACTCTCCAGAGGTATGTTTTTCCAAATTTAACCCGATTTCAACTATTATAATCAGCATTAATTACTCCATTTACTTGTAGCAACAAATGGACACATCGGTAGCTGTTTCAGCCAATCCAATGCCACAGTCCTCTTGTGCCGATGCCCCGCAGTCATCTAGGTTTGAGGAATCACAGCCTAAGCGCAAAGCTTCATCCAATGTAGCCCTTCAATCAAAACGATCAAAAACTGCATCGGCACCATCCATAGTTCCAGCACCATCTCTTCAGCCAAGACCAGCCGATGAACCAACACCAAGTTTGCCATCAGCTCCAATTACGGCACCAGCATCAGCATCACCTCTTCAGTCAGCACTGCCCTATGTGCCAGCACAAGGATTACCAACAGCACCTCAAGAAACACCTGCCGATATAGTCACAGAATTACCATCACCCAGCCCTGCCATAACTGATCCATCGGCAAGCATTGCTGAGGACATATTGCAAGCTGCCTCCTCCAGCCAAATGCAAGAAATCGCTTCGAAGCAAGTAAGTTAATTTAATCAAAATTCTGCAATATTTACTCTCCTGTAACTGACTAATTCCCTCATGAACAAGACTCTCCAAATAGCCTATTCTCTTTTACCGTCAACATTCCTGACGATGAAGAAGAAGAAAGTTCTGTGCTTGCCTTAGGAACTATACAGCTGAAGTCAGAACCAAATTAGAAACATTATTATCCTTGTTGCATCAAGATACACCTCAGCTGGTCCAAGACTCAGACTCCACAAGAGCAATTTTCAAAGCGATTCGTGGCCAAGTCCCCGACAATGTTGAAGAAATCCTTTTTCATGCTGTCCACCTTGAGAGCCGACAACTCCAGTACCAAAAGGCCACTCGACGAATTGCCGATAGAGCCGCTCAAGCAAAACTTAAAGAAGAAATATTACAATTCAAGCAGGCTGCCGAAGAAAAGCACAGAAGCATGAGCAACTTAGAGGCTTCGGGCGCCGATCTTGAAAAGAAAATTACTGATCTATCGGCAAAGAGAACAGCTTTACTGGCCGAGCTGAAAGAAGTGGAAATAGCCCTGAACCAAGCCGTACAGGAGAAAGAAAACTTGTCCAAAACTTTAAAAATTCTTCAAAAAGACAGGGACAATCAAGCCTGTATGGCGCTGACGCTGAGGAGAAAACTTAAACCAATTGAGGACACTGCCGATGCGGACGTCAGGGAAGTGGAAGAAGCCGACCAGATTCGCCTGCGCGCGATAACCGCTATTCAATCTTTCCTTAGTTTGTAAGCTCCATTCATCGGCTTTGTCAAGTTATCGGAAATTTGAACTTTGCCAATTGACTGTGAATGTAATATAATGCTGATACCTTTATTCCTGTATTTTATGCATTCATCCAAATACTGGGGTAATATTTCTTTAAATATTTCCCATTTAACGCTTTAGGAAATATAACTCCTTCGAGGGTTTCTAAGATGTATGCGTTACCAGGAGCCAACTGATTTATCCGATAAGGACCTTCCCAATTAGGGGACCACTTGCCGAATTTCAAACTCTTAGTCCCGATCGGCAAAACCAATTTCCAGACTAAATCTCCATTTGCAAATTCTTTTACTTTCACCTTTCTATCATACCACCTAGCAACCCTCTTTTTATTTTCTTCGACGCTAATTAAGGCCTTTAGCCGATGACCTGCTAAATCTTCTAATTCATCTCTCATAAGCGTATCATACTCATCGGCTGTCAAGTGATCCTGAGAAAATACACGCCTAGAACCAGTCTTAATTTCCCAAGGTAAAACTGCATCATGCCCATATACCAATTGATATGGTGAGACCTTAGTTGCGCCATGACACGCCATCCGATATGACCATAAAGCTTCATTTAAAAGAGTATGCCATCTCCTAGGATTTTCCTCAATTTTCCATTTAATAAGCTTGATTATTCCTTTATTAGATGCTTCAGCCTGACCGTTAGCTTGAGCATAATAAGGAGAGGAATTTAGAACTTTAATCCCCATACCGATGGCAAAATTATCAAATTCTCCTGATGTGAACATAGTTCCTTGATCGGTAGTAATAGTCTGAGGAATACCAAATCGGTAAACAATATGTTCTTTCACAAAATCAATCATATTTGCCGATGACACTTTCTTTAAAGGAATTGCTTCAACCCACTTTGTGAAATAATCGATAGCAACGAGTATGAATTTATGTCCTTTACTCGACGGCGGGTAGATCTGACCGATGAGATCAATAGCCCATCCTCTAAACGGCCAAGGTTTGATTATAGGATTCATTGCCGATGCAGGTGCTCTTTGAACATTACCGAATTTCTGACATGACTGGCACCCTTTGAAATATTTAAAACAATCCTCAAGAATTGTCAGCCAATAATACCCATTCCTCCTGATCATCCATTTCATTTTAAATGCCGATTGATGTGCCCCACACACTCCTTCATGAATCTCACCTATTAGACTTTTCGATTCCTCTTCACTAAGGCATTTGAGCAAAACTCCATCTAAAGTGCGATAATATAATTCAGTATCAAGGAGCACATACTTGGTGGCTTGAAACCTTATACGTCTCTCCACTTTCTTAGACGGATTTTTTAAATAATCGGCAATATCCCTTCTCCAGTCATCGGCATCAATTACCGATGTCAGCACTTCTCGGATCAGTTGATATCCCGAAGCATGCTGTGCTAGCCGATTAGCTTCTTCATTGTGCAATCTGGGAATGTGTTCAAGGCGAAAATCCTTAAACTCCTTTAATATTTGTAGGCACTTCTCATGATAAGTAATCAAAACTTCACTTCGGCATTCATATGTTCCGATCAACTGATTAATGACTAGCATGGAATCCCCAAAGACTTCAACCGTATCGGCACGAATTTCTCTGAGCAATTCTAACCCTTTCAGTAAAGCTTGATATTCAGCCTGATTGTTTGTTGAAGTGCCAGCAATTGGCAATGAAAATTCATATTTCTTTCCTCGAGGTGAGATTAACATAATACCGATTCCTGCCCCTTCGCCACAAGTAGATCCATCAAAGAAAAGTGTCCATGGAGCAATTTCAGCATAATCTACCACATTGCAATGTTGAGTAACAAAATCGGCCATTACCTGTCCTTTAACCGCTTTAGCCGATTCATGACGCAAATCAAATTCTGATAATGCTAAGATCCACTTGCCGATCCTTCCTTTCAAAATCGGCATCGACAACATATGCTTAACCACATTGTCTTTGCATATAACAGTGCATTCAGCCGATAACAAATAATGTCTTAACTTCGTGCAAGAGAAATATAAACACAAACATAATTTCTCAATGGCCGAATACCTGGTCTCAGCGTCTATCAGTCTTCTGCTCAAATAATATATCACACGTTCTTCCCCTTCAAACTCTTGAATTAATGCTGATCCGATAACATTATCATCGGCAGACAAATACAACTTGAAAGGTTTCCCGTGTTGAGGTGGAACCAATACTGGAGGATTTACCAAATATTTTTTAATTTCTTCTAAGGCTAATTGCTGCTCTGTTCCCCATACAAATTCCTGATCGGCTTTTAATTTTAATAAAGGACTGAAGGCTTTGATCTTTCCTGATAGATTAGATATAAATCTTCGAATAAAATTAATCTTGCCGATCAAGGATTGCAACTCAGTCTTATCGGCAGGAGCAACAACCTTATTAATTGCATCAATAGATTTCCTGCTGATTTCAACACCTCTTTGATGTACCATGAAGCCTAAGAACTGACCCGCCGATACACCAAACGCACACTTAGTGGGATTCATCTTTAAACCATGCTTTCTAGTGCACTCCAAGATTTTTCGTAGATCAGCAAGATGACTCTCAAAACCTCCAGATTTGACCACCACATCATCTATGTAGATTTCAACCAACGTGCCGATGTATTTATGGAAGATAAAATTCATAGCCCTCTGATAGGTAGCACCGGCATTTTTCAAGCCGAAGATCATGACAATCCACTCGAATAAACCCACATGACCTGGACACCTAAAAGCAGTCTTGGAAATATCCTCTTCAGCCATGAAAATTTGGTTATAACCGGCATTACCATCCATGAAGCTGATGATCTGATGTCCAGCTGCAGCATCAATCAATAAATCGGCAACGGGCATTGGATAGCTGTCCATTGGTGTAGCTTTATTAAGATTCCTGAAATCAATACACACACAAAGTTTTCCATTATCTTGTAAATAGGAACCACATTAGAAATCCATTCGGCATATCGACATTGCCGAATAAAGCCAGCTTCAATTAACCTTGTGATTTCGGCCTTAATATCAGGTAACACTTTAGGATTACATCGGCGTGCGGGCTGCTGATGAGGCCGAAACCCTGGCTTAATAGGCAACCGATGCTCAACTATTGATCGATCCAGCCCAGGCATCTCTGTATAATCCCAAGCAAAACAGTCTTTATATTCCCTCAAAATATTAATCATTTGCTGTTTACATTGAGAATTTAACTTAGCACTAATAAAAGTTGGCCTCGGCCTATCACCGTTACCAATATCTATTTCCACTAAATCATCAGCCGATGTAAACCCATGACCAAGTTTTCCACCATCGGCAAACTGATCCATTAAAATTCATCTTTAGAACCGACTGCTTGGATCGGGGTGAGCTCATAATCGGCAACCCTGAGAAATTCCGTATCCCATGCTTCTCCCGATATGCACTTTGTCCGTTCATAGGTCTCAGAATCAGCCGATGCGATTATATAAGAAGAATCACCAGGGATAACCTCAACTTTGTCTCCAACCCATTGTACAAGGCACTGATGCATCGTAGAAGGAACACAGCAGTTGGCATGGATCCAATCCCTTCCTAGGAGTAAATTATAGTTACCTTTGCCGTTAACAATGAAGAAGGTGGTTGGCAAAGTCTCGCTGCCGATAGTCAATTCAACACATAATGCCCCTTTAGCCGGAGACACATTACCTTCAAAATCTTTAAGCATCATATCCGTCTTGGTTAAATCTTGGTCTCCTTTTCCAAGTCTTCGGAACATAACATACAACATAATATTAATTGCCGCTCCTCCATCTATGAGTATTTTTGACACTGGCTGTCCATCAACCCTGCCTTTAACAAACAAAGCTTTGAGGTGTTGCCTTTCATCATCAGCAGGCTTTTCAAACACAGCCATCATTGGATCCAGAGTTAGTTGAGCTGCTTCATCGGCAAACACTGCTTGTTCCTTGTCATCTGGCGCCAAGAACTCCATCGGCAACATGAAGACCATGTTAACATCTGCCGATGGACCTCCACCCTTGCGTTTTGGTTGCCATATTTGAGTTGTTACCTTTGGGATGATTTCTTTCGGGCACTGTAAATCCTCTTGACGCATACGTTGTTCCCTTCTTTTTTGAGTTTTCGTCAATCCTTCAGGGCACCATTGGGAAAGCTTTGTTTTCCAAACAGGCTGATAATGCTTTGTGTTCTGCTCATGGAGGCCTATGTTTGGATCCCTGCAGAATATCCCTTCATCAGGAACCCTTTCGTTAGCCATGTCTTCAAGCTTTGCATGACCCTTTGGAAAACAATCAATATACCCGCCAAGCCTGTCATGCACACTAACTCTGCCCCCAGTCGATCAAATGCTGATACCTTTTCTTTGATCGGCTTATTGATGCGTACCCCTCGATTACTAGAGTGATGTTGTCTCTCTACCCAATCATTTAAATAGTAACCATTACATTCAGGGCAGGTATCGGCAGTGGGCAATTTAATGCCTTCTTCCCAGCAATGAATGAAAAAGGGCAATTCCAGTGATCTTCATGTTGACGTAACTCTTCCTGTTGCTACCGATACCGATCCTCACATTGTTGCCGATACCGATCCTCACATTGTTGCCGATACCGAACACCATATGGAGCAGGCCTCAGAGGTCTTCTGGAGCTACTACCTTCATTAACAATTCTTTTCCCTTTAGCATCATCGGCAGGTTCCTTTCCCTTTACGTCCTCAACAGTTATTTGATTCTTAGGGTCTACCGATGCATTTCTTCTAGCAGCCTCCGATGTTAACACTTTGGTTTTGCCTTTAGCCTCCACCATATTTGCAGGGAACAAATGTTGATCAATTTTCATCGACTTCTGAGCTTTTGAATTATCAAATTTGATTTTCTCGGATTCGATAGCCGACTGCAACTGTTGCCTAAACACCTTGCAATCATTGGTACCGTGCGAGGTAGCATTGTGCCATTTGCAGTACCTAATCTTTTTCAATTCTTCTGCCAATGGAATCACATGATGAGGAGACAGCTTAATTTGACCCTCTTGGAGCAAAAGATCAAATATCCTATCGGCTTTGGTGATATCAAATAGAAACTTTTCTGGCTCTTTCTGACCGAAAGGACATGATATCGGCTTCTTATTCTTTACCCACTTAGCCAAACCGATAATTGGTTCATCATCAGAGTCTGAATCTTTTGCTTCTTCTACAAAGGACACCTTTTTATTCCAATTCTTCCTGGGCTCAAAAATCCTAGTGTCCTGATCAGAAATCCTTTGCACAATATGACTCAAACTTTCAAACTCTTGTGACCCATATTTTTCTCTGATGTGCGGCAGTAACCCTTGAAGAGCTAAATCAGCTAACTGCCGATCATCAAGTACTAAGTTGTAGCATTTATTCTTTACATCTCTTAGCCTGTGTACAAAACTTTCTACTGACTCATCACTGCGTTGTCTCAATTTTGTCAAATCAGTCAGCTTCTTTTCATGTACCCCAGCAAAGAAGTACTTGTGAAATTGCTTCTCTAGATCGGCCCATGTAATAACAGAATTAGGTGGTAACGAAATAAACCACGCAAAAGCTGATCCAGACAATGATGAGGAAAATAACCGAACCCTCAATTCATCCCTGTTAGCTGCTTCCCCGCACTGGATGATGAATTGGTTGATGTGCTCCATTGTTGATGTATCATCTTGCCTAGAAAACTTAGTGAAATCTGGCACCTTGTACTGATTCGGGAAAGGAATCGAGTCATAAGATGAAGGGTATGGAGTCCGATAAGAGTAAATATTGACCTTGGGCTGAATCCCAAATTGCTCTTTCATTACTTCTGCAATCCTATCGGTCAAGAGTGCATCCTGATCTTGCCGATGCACTGGCTGGATCTCTACCGGAGGTGTTGGCTGATATGCTTCTACATACCCCTATGGCACTTGGCTTGGATAAATCGGCATATTCACGGCACCAACCTGCGGAGTAAAGTTCATCGTCTATTTTGCCGATGCTTGCTCCTGGAAAGTTGTCTGTGGACTATACTGTTGAGTCCCTATTGCTTGGTGGCTTAATTGAATAGCAGGTTGCTGAGTTGGCACTTGCCCCGACCAATTGAGACTGTAACTCATCGGCACCTGGCTTGCCGATGGCTGACAGCTTGTAGACAATTGATGCTCTTGTATAGACGGATGATAGCCAGCATAATTGCCCTGAATTGCAGGTAACCCAGACTGAGATATGAATGGTACTACGGGCTGCTCTGCAGTGGAAGCTCTCTGTTGAACTGGTGGAGGATTAGTCAATGGACTCGCATAAAATATCTGTTGCGGAGGTGCGTAGAATCCCATTGACAATGGCCGTATAGCAGGAGGTACAGTAGAATAATGCGGCGCTTGAGCCACCGGCCGAATTGGAGTAACCGATGTCATTGGACCCTTCCCTGCTACATCATGCACTTGAGGCAGTCCAGAGTTGGTAGTAGATGGACCTGGAGGCATACCGTATCCCCACCAATTGGCAGCAGTTTGACTATGTTGACCTGAAGGACCTGACATTGCCGATGCCGATAGATCTATGCTCAACTGAGTACTAGGCCTCTCCTGAGACGTTAGATCTGATCCTATTGGCGTGGCGCCAGTGATAGATGGTCCTGATATAGCTGAAAGAGTAGGTGCTTCCATACTCTCAACGGCTGGAGTTGCCGATGGAGTACTGGTAGATGCCGATCCTGGCTGATGATATGCCGGCCTGACATATCCTGGTGCTTGTCTGTCCCTTAACGTTTGTACAACAGCATTGTAGACAGTATTGGATAGCACGGTGGAGTGGTTGATCAAAGCTTGATTTAATGCAGAATTAACCATCTCCTGTAATTTACCAGGGTTGGAGTCAAAGGTTACCTGCTGAGGCAGCGGCAGATCTTGCTTCTGGATAACTTCTCCTCCCCTATTCATGCTGAAAGACTTCAAGCAGAGCTGCCTGTAATCCTCCATAGCTTTTTCCATGGCTTGCCTCTGATCCTCCTTGAGATCTGATTCTGATATCTCGATGATGTTTTTTGGAGTGATATCAGTAGGATTCTTCATGATAAATCTGTTGATTTGGTCCCACCGGGCGTGCCAAAAGATGTGTTGATGCAAAAAGGCGTTGGATCTGCAAACACACCGGGCTAATACCCTAGTTCGATATCAAGGCGTGCCAGTCGATTTGACCTGTTAATCGACAAGGATGATAAATTTGAATAAAACCCAAACGAGACGACAGCGATACGCCCGGACGTCAAAGCTCAGATGATACTCGATAACTGTTGAACAGATCAGACGAGATGACAGCGATATGCCCGGACGTCAAAGCCTGAATCATGCTCGGTAGACGCGGATCCTGCAAGGTCGCCGGAGATCAAGTTGATGCAGCCCGCCGATTCTTGAAAGAACTCGTTGAAAAGAAAAAGATACTGGTGACGAAGTCGTCGAAAAGTAGATTGTTTGAAAAGTAGATAAAAGTAATAGGTTTGTTGTATTTGATTGTTCTTTTCTTCATTGTCTCTTGGTACATATTTATACCCTGGTACTATGAGTCCTAAACAGACACGACAAAGTATTACCTAAACAAGTCTTATCTCTAAGGAATAAAAAATAACGACTCGTACCAAGGTCGGACTCAAAAATAGACTATTAGAATAATGGCATAAATATTGCCAGTTTCCTTATCCATTGCTCTACGATGAAACCTCTATCGGCACACTCCTCACTGCTGTAGATTCCATCGGCAACCCATCGATAATGACTCAGACCTGCTTTCCACGTCCTTCAGCTCTGCTTTCCATCGGCAACCATGCTTCTCTCTCCATTGGCAACAGCCCTCTGGCCTCATCGGCAACAGCCCTCTGGCTTCATCAGTAATGTACGAGATCAACATGTCCTTTATCGGCAATCATCCGTCGGCAATTCAGAAGCAATGCCGGAGAAGGACCACTCCCTTGCCGATCGGCACAGTTTTCGGCCCATATTGACACGTGTCAAAAAACGGTGTCAACACCATGTCAGGGTGACCTTAGCCATGCCAAAGAGGAGGCTCCTCCTCCATACCCGCAGAAAGACCCAACTTGCAAAGGTTGGTTTTAACTTAGCCATGTCTAGCAATCAATTCGCACTATTTGATATCCATGATACTTTTTTCTAACAATTTGAATGTATGAAAACTGGTAGTATCATTGTTGCAGAGAAGAGGGAGGAAGCCCAGGCGACCAACTAGCAGACTTTTTCTTAAGAAAATGACCTGAGCAATGGGAGCAAGGTTGCCCATCTCAGTTGTAATGGGGAACAAAGGGCCACATGATCCATTTCAAGCTGCCAAGTTTGCTTCAGAGGCAGCTGTTGCTGTGAGATCTGGAGTACCAATTTTTCCACACTTGAACTATTACCAGCAACATCCGGGCCTAGCACACTTTAGTCACTTTGTGGCCAAGCTATCTATAAGTCTATATATCATCTATTGACATTCAAGTCTGCAACATGCAACTAAGTAATGGTTTATTTTGCATTCCCACATCTACAGTTGAGGCTAGCCATTGACCGCAATGATGAGGTGACAAGAGAAGCGTGCGTGCGTGTATACCAGTCTTGTATATGATAGGCATGATATCGGTTGAAGCAAAGCTACTTCAATAGCATTCCTCATGATCAGATGAGAAAGACATCTCATGACTCTTACATGAGTGATGCACAGTGGTTGGTTCTCGTAAAAATGTCATCAAAGAACAAGGTCGCATGTGTGTGTGTGCACACACGTGCATCTGTGCGTGCGTGTGTGATTCTCTATGTGTGAGCATGTGTTTGTGCGTGTGCGTGTGTGTGTGACATGTGTGCGGGAAGTCATTGATGCATTTTCTACTGTTTTTGTGCTCTACTTGGGCTATAGTCTAACACAATTGTGGTTATAGGCTGTCTCAAAGCAGAACAAGCGAAACCATGCAAAGCCAAGGGGCACCATCAGACAGGATCTCGCTCTCATGTTGCCCGTGACCAGGCATTTGTATGTGATGGATATGATACTCTTTTTTAATTTAGATATGCAATGCCTTAGTATTAACCAAAAGATATATGCAATTTTAACAGATAGACAAGAAGAAAAAGGACTAAGCAGAACACAATTATGACATGCTCATAGGAGAACATCAGCAACCTCATGAAGATGTTGATACATCAAGAGAATTAGCTGTAAGTACCTTGCTTTTCTCGAAATCTGCTAAAGTCATTGCCATAAAGAAGGAAAAGCACCAGGAGATCAAAGCTGTACCATCATTTTGAAGTTATAATATTACAACTATCGATATCCTATCTGTGCATTGTGCCTATGTAATCTCTGTTCTCAATAGGCTGAGGGAAGACCTATGCAGTAGTTATGATACTGTCTCTAGGTTCTACGATTTTAAAGCCTTGCACAATCTGTAAACTAATGTTTACTTCTTGGTTTTCGCAGAAGCCAATGCCTAGTGTAGTTGTTTCTGACATCTATTCCAGGGCAAGGTCCTCCGAAACATGAAGAACACAGAGATCTGTAATGATGCTGCTCAAGGAACAACTTGCAGCTCAAAAGCAATTTTCAGCTGCCCTCACTAAAGAGTTGGGTGAACTCAGGAGGTCGACTGAATAGGCTATTATGGATTTAGAGGAGTTTAGAGGCTATACGATGAGGACTGCAATGTGATGATGGGGCTCTTCACATCTACGCTGGTAACTCAAGGTCTTGTTGATGACGAGGAGTGAACATGTCTAGTTTGTTTGCTATTTTATTATGAATTCATGGCTGCTTCATATGTGAACTCTATCAGTGGCTTGCTGCTGACCAGAACTGTTGTACCATGATTTAGATGCAAACATTATTATGCATGAATTTAGTATATTGTGCAGTAGTGTTGTGATGTAATGATTGCTTTGCATGCATCATTTAAAATTGTGGTGAACATGCCATTGTGTTGAATTACTTTTGTGACAAAATGGTAGTTGAGCGCGTGGACGAAACCTGATAGGTAACGTGGGAAAACATGCTTGCAACACGTTGGCGAACCAGCATTCGAAACGTGGACGACTACCATCGTGATGCGTCATTTAATAAGAAATGAACACGTGGACAAAAAACGCTACATGGTTCAATGAACGTCTGACGCGTGTGCCAATAAAGCTCTGAGAAGTGGCACAACATCGGCATGACACGTGGTTCGGTAAGAGCATCAAACATGGTCCATTAAGAATGCGACACATCTTGCAATAAAAACCAACACGTGGTCCAATAGTAATTTGACACATACCCAATGAATAAACTGACACGTGCTTCTATAAAAACATGACACGTGATCCTGTCATAATGAGACATGTGATCTAGTTAAAAGAGGACACATGGTCCAATAGGAGAAAGACATGTGGACTAACCTGAGGGTGCCGCATCATTCTACTGATGTAGCCTGACCATAGCTAGGTCAGCTATCTATAGCCACGTCAGCTGATGGTGTGCATGACAACATAACGGCCATCTTGTGCTGTCTTCTAATGTACGGAAAAACCTCGATGACACCCATGGTTTGGTCATCGAAGGTGCATCTTCGGTGACACTTCTTTAAGATCATCATAACTACATAAGAGTGATGCGAGTTCCGTGATAGTGGCATTTTGGTCATAGATTCATCATGGAACTAAAATAGTGATGAATTTCACACCTATTGTGACAAAAATAGTTCATCATGGTAGGTCATATCTCTACTAGTGGCAGCACCTAGCGCAGGCAGGCGCCGCTGCTTTGGCACGCGGTCCACCGGCCTCCTCATGTGTTGGCTACGGGCCCAGCTGACACCCACTGCAGCCGCTCCACCGGCGCGGGCGTAGACCCCATGTAACATCCCTAAAAAATCCAAACATCGAAAATCATAACCAACAAATTTTTTTCTAAAATAACCTATGGTTGGTGATTATCATGTAGGAAGACCTCCAATAGTTGCACAAGGAGCACCTAATGTTAGTATGAGCATGCATGTTAATCCTAGAGTTTGATTTTCTTCTTGTTGATTTTATGTGATGAATAATAAAATCAATAACCCTTTCATATCACATGTGAATATAAATATGCACATGTGTGTAACTAACTTGGACATGGCTTCCAACGTCACCATGAGACCCTAGGGGACCCACCAAGTGTGTATGTCATGAACACTAACTTCATGACTAACTTGACCATGGCATAGTTTAGTTAGTGGCTAAAAATAGAAATAGAAAAGGGAAAAGAAAAGGATAAGAACATGGAAAGGGGCAAACTAGCCGGAGCAGCAACACGGCCCAACTAGCCAAGTTCGCCTAGCAAGCCACCGTGCTGCCCCGCGGCCCATCAAGCCGCCGGCCCCAGGCCAACGCGCCACACTCGCCTGCTTCTCCGCGCGGCTGGTCCATTTAAGCCGAGCGGCCCAACATGGACTGCCAGCACATGCCCGCGCACCCGTGTCTTCTCCTTGAGCCGCTGCCCAGCGGGCCCGCCCTATCAGCATCCCCATTTTCCCTTTTCTGGGAGCTCACCGTCCCGTCTGACATTCCAGTTATGGAACAGCCGACCTCCGCCGTTCGCCCCATGCCCGTGACCGTGCTGATGCCATTCATCGCCACCTGCCCGCACCGCGTGCCCCTGAAGCCCTAACCCTAGCTCGCGACTGCGCCCCAACTGCTCGATTGGCATATGCTATCCCCACCGTCCGACGTCGGCTGCCATTGCTATATAAAGGAGCTCGTTGGCCCCTTTAGGGTTTCCCCATGCCAGCCGCCTTTTTGCTGGCCGTCACTCTCGCCTTTCCATGCTGCACCGAGAAGGAGTTGGAGAGGGAGGAGAAGAAGAAGGCGGAGAGGAGCAGGAGCCAGAGCAGAGCATCATCACCGTCCGTCCGCGAATCAGAGGAGCCTCGGCGACCCCGTACGACTACACCAGCCGACGCCGCTCTACTTCTAATTCCCCGCACGCAGCTTCTCCGAGCCCAGCCGCCACCGACGCGCCACGCAGGTGAGACCACCGTCACTCTCTCCCTGCTCTGCCATGGCCGCTGCTAGAGCTCCGCCGTGTTCCCACTGCTCTGTTCATCTTCTCATTTCATTAGCTCCCCCATCCACTCCGCCGTAGCATAGAACACTTTGATGGTAAGGTTTAGGAGTTGGTAAAGATCCCAGTGGGGCCACGTAGCTTTGCTGGCCCTGGTCTCCCCGGACTCCGGTCGTCGAAGCGCCGCCATGGCTCTCGCAGCCGCGCATGCCCCCGCTGTGCCCCGATAGCTGCGCTAGATAGGGTTTTGGAGCTCCAAGCTACTCCAATTGAGAAGAGGAGGTGAAGATGGAGGCCGATTTCAAGCGTAGCTGGAGTTCACCATCGCCACTGGAATCCGTCCACCGCCATCGCGACCCCGCTGCTGTTCTAGAGCTCCTAGGTTCAATTAGAGCACTTTGCCTCCCTCGCCTTGA
Source organism: Bothriochloa decipiens (assembly GCA_023333625.1). NCBI lineage: Eukaryota > Viridiplantae > Streptophyta > Magnoliopsida > Poales > Poaceae > Bothriochloa > Bothriochloa decipiens. The sequence goes on from CM041646.1 coordinate 28,019,371, forward strand.
CCTCGTGAGCCCGTTGCGCGAGTCAAAGTTGTCTCCCATGCACCACAGCGCCTTGTACCGCCACCGCAAAGCTGTAGCACACTCCCGAGCCGCTCCCCACGTGCCCCATTGCCCCACTACCGTGCCTCAGCCGTCCAACGCCGTCGTGGCACATGCGCCAGTGAGCTGAGGTATCCCGAGAGTGCCGCACCTCCCTTGACGCGCCCCTAGTGGTCCAGCTAAACTCTAGCCATAGCTCACCTAGCCTAGTCTGGCCGGGACCGCCGTGCCATTCACCGGTGGTCAGCCCCCGCCAAGCCTGGCAGCGCGGAGGAGAAAGGGGATTTTCTCCCATGTGGACCGCGTCCACCGTGTGTCCGCGCTGGACCAACCACGACATGCTACGTGAGCCCTCTGTCGCTGGTCCACCATGGACCGGTTCCACGAAGAACAAGCCATAGACTTGGCCCATTAGTTATCCAGCCCGCCACATGGCCTATCCTCAAGCCGACACGTGTTTAGGCCGGGTGGCCCAACCGGCCCATATCCTGCCCTACCCGAGCCCATCTAGGCCCAGTCCGGGCCCCGTCAATGTTGACCGTTGACCCGATCCCACCGGTCATTGACAGTTGACCCGGTCCCACCTGTTAGTGACCGTTGATCCGGTCCCACCTGTCATTGACCGTTGACCTGATCCCACCTGTCATTGACCGTTGACCCGGTCCCACCTATCATTGACAGTTGACCCAGTCCCACCTGTCACTGACCATCGACCCGGTCCCACCTATCATTGACCATTGACCTAGGACCCACCTGTAAGCCGCTGGTTGACCTGGCCCCACACGTCAGTGCTGATATCAGCATGACATCAGCGTGACGTCAGCACTGCGTCCTTGCTACTGATCCCACAGTGCCACATGGACCAATCAGAAGCTGCCATGTGTCACACTCTCATTTTATCCAGTCCTTTTTCTTTTTATAATATGATATAATCTTGTAAAATTCATAACTTCTTCGTGCAAACTTTGAAAATTATGAACCAAGTGTTCAAATTTTAATAAAAATGACCTCTACGTCATTGGCTTATGTATGATTACATTTGGAGTTATTGGATTTCATTTGGTTCTTTGTGATTGATCTATAGGGGTCGCTTCCACGACCATTATGTCTTAATTTCAGTTTCCACGAAGGAGTTACTCAAGGAGAAGGACTAGGAGCATGCCAAGGACTTGAAGGAGGACTTGAGTGATAGCTGTTCAGGTGCCACACCCCACCCAACCTCGTAGAATCCTATTACACATGGCATAATATCTACTTTGCTAGTGCTTTATTTATGAATATCACCTGATGATAGGTTGCATGGTAGATTTGCTTGATGAGCCTTTACCTTATCGCAACCTTACCCCTGCACACCCGCTGATAGGTTAGACACATGCTTATTTACTTATGATGCTTTACTTCTACTATGCTTATATTTGTGATGTGATGCGTGGTGGAGAGTATGGTATGGTATATGGTTAAGGCACATGGTGCCACTTTACTTGGGGAGAGTGCTGCGTGTGTCTTGGGTATATGGTGAGGGTATGAGTCGATCGGACAGGATTATACGACGAGCCTTGAGGGCGAGTCTTGCCGGGGGGTGTGTTCTGGGCATCCCTAAGTGAGGTATCTGTGGCAGATACATTGTGAGGAATATGTGATCCCAGGGGTGAGAGCCTTCATGGAGCGAGGACCTGGGTAGGAGGTGCTGTTGTAGCATGGACTGTTGTAGTCCCTATGAAAAGATAATCATGTCTGATCCCCCTAGGACTAATATCTCTTGAGAACTAGAACCTTGGGAACTACATGCTCACTGCTCGCCCCTGAATGGGTGGGGGACGGATGTCTGACTAGCTAGGACGGTGCCACTACTACTAGGTTGTTAGCAGATAGTGTCAGGAGGTACGGGTGTTTGGGACTCGCACCCTCCTTAAAGCCGCATAGTTACCTTGGTGGCCCGGGTAACCACGCCTCACAGTCTCATTGTGCCGGTGGTATTTATCCGAGATGTCCTAGTACTGAGTGGTAGGGTGGCATCGCACCAGTTAGAAAGCAGCCGGAATCAGTCTAGGTGGAGCGCACCACCGACGATGGTGATCTTGTGGTTATGGGAGAACATGCTCTGCAGAGTTTTGAATCTATATATAGTCCGTGGCCTCGGCATGGCCTTTCCCCTCGACCTATGCTTCTCGGGAGTAGTGAGATGAGTCCTTCTATTCTCCCCCTGGTGTTACCCTTCCAGTTGTGAGCCGCTGAGACAGGGTCCGTGAGGGAGTTGGACCTGTCGACTGAGTGCGATCGTGTGAGATGTGTGTAATGGTGATGGGATGAGATGGATATGTGGATGAGATGGGTAAAAACTTGATGAACTATATTTATAATATAGGTCAGTACTTGCATAGGAAACCACATCCATATATTATGCATCTTTGATTATATCCTCTGCATCCACCAAAAACTACATAGCAAAAGCAAAGCATAGGGTGGGAGATGTGGCCAGTACAAATTGTACTGAAAATTTGGAGTTAGGTCTAGATGATGGCTTGTCGACGCCCCTGAAGGATGAAAGGATTAGACAGTCTCATGCCTACACTCAAGATGGTGCAAAATGATACTTTCGCGATATCCCGTCTACTTCCATAGCTTTTCTGGATTCGAGATACTCTGATGATTCCATCATGTGGCGATGTAATAATTTATGTAAACCCTTCTATTGTACTCTTTTATTGATGTATGGCTTTGTAATCAACTGTTATTGGATAATTGATGATTTGACCTCCTGGGCTATCATTATATCCTTCATTCTGTGTATTTTCCATTCGTGAAAAATTGAGGATGTTTCACCTCGCCTGGACCAGGCACGCGTGGAGAGTGAGCAGGCGCGACACGGCCATAGGCGATGTTCTAGCCGTAGGTGCACACACGGGCCCGGCTGCCGCCGCTGCTCTAACACAAGTGGACGAGCCCCGGTCGGCCACAGCCGTCGGCGAGCAAGGCCACTCGCCTGCCGACCGCGAGGCCACCATGATGTTCTGGGCATGGACGCACGCCGTTTGGCCGGACCAGCCGCAGTAGTTGGCGCAGCATGACCCAGATCCAGCCTGGCCTCGTCCTCCCATGGCTGCCTGGGCGCCGTCCTGCCTCGATCCTTGGATGCGCGTGGGGGAGCCTCCGGCCCCGCCGCCGTCACACCGGCCGCCGTGCGCCTAGACACGGGCAAGCCGTGCCGATCGCTATGCGCCAGGATACAGGTGAGCCACACCGGCCGCCACTGCGCGGGCTCCCCTAGCCCCGCCGCCGCCACATCCTGGCCCTCTGGCTGCTAGCCAATGCGCGCCAGGTGGGGAGCGTGGGTGTGGGCCCCGCCTTGGCCGGATGTGGAGGCCAACGCCACTCTAGTCCTCCCTCTCTGGAGCTTGTCCTGAAGAGATAAGATAGAGAGAGCGAGTGGGGAAGAGAAATGAAGGGGTTAGGGTTAGGGTTTTATCCATGCCTTATATCCCAGGCTGAAAAGGAGGGTGAGCCGTCCACCTTGATGGACGACCACAAATCGCCGACTCCCTAGCAGGCCCAGCAGGCCAGCCCAAAGGACGCCGAATGGGCTTCCAAGGCCCATTATGGGTTTTGGGAGACGGAGGCCTTGCATTGGCAAGGATAGTGGCCTAAAGCCCACTATATTTTCTTTGTTTTATTATTTAATTATTACAGTTATATTTACTACACTTTATTTGTTTGTGGCTTATACTTATTGTGTATTTATTTACTACAACTTATTTTCCACAAATTATTTAAATCCTAAAGATTTACATATTACAGTTTAAGTTCATTTTAATTTACTTTATTGCAATTATTTAAATCCTACAGATTTATTTATTGATATTTACATATATTGCAATGGATATTATTTTTTAAATTGTAAAGTAACCCTGGAGGTTATGCCTGGGAAACTTTTAAATAGCCCTGAAGACTATGCATAATCATAATCCTGAAGATTACAGGCCGACATGCGCTGATCTTGTACAATATTTGCACAAGCATGTCATCGGATATAGCGAAGAGGGATTTCAATATGCTCGTCGTTGACTGCAGCAACTACCTCACTTGGGCTTCTGACGTCCAAAACAGGCTCGATGGCAAGCAACTTGATCATACCATTATCAAGCCTAAAGCTGGCAATGATGAGCGTACAAAACACGATAAAAAAATGTGTGTACCTCATACGTCATCATCTCCACCCAGACCTAAAGTGTGAATATATGATGGAGAATGACCCCTAGGTCTTATGGCAGTCCCTGAAGGACCGCTTAAGCCAGCAGCTGACAATTGTGCTCCCCAGAGCACAACAAGACTGGGTCAACATATGCTTCCAAGACTTCAAGTCTGTGGCTGCGTACAATTTTACTTTGCACAGGATTGTGACTAAATTGCGTCTTTATGGCCAGAAGATCATAGACGCCAATATGATCGAGAAGACCCTGTCTACCTTCCACCCTTGCAACATTGTACTCTAGCAGCAGTATAGAAACACAAAGTACACTAAGTACTCCAAGCGGAGTGAAGTACTTTTTGTTGCTGAGCAACAGAATGAGGTTCTCATGAACAATCACTCTGCCAGGCCCGCTGGCTCCATGGCTATGCCTGAAGTGCATGCAAATGTTACTGAGAGTTCTCGCAACCATAAATGGGGCCGAGGAAAGGGGAAATGGTAGGGGAAGAGGGGCGCCATGATCAAGGGCAAGGGAAAGGGAAAACCCAAGGGTAGATCCAAACCCAAGAGGGAAAAGGGTGACCACGATGGGGAAGAGCAAGGTGTTTGCTTCAAATGTGGGAAAAAGGGGCACTGGTCCCTCAAATGCTGCACCCCTAGGCACCTCATTGACCTTTACTAGCAAACCAAAAATAAGGGTAAAGGTCAACACGAGTCTCACTTCACTGAGCCTGAAGCTTAGCCTGAGAAGCACGACAGCACACTTGTCGATGCAAGTGGTGGTGACCTCCAGTTGGACGAAAGTCATGACAACCTTCTTGATGACATTGATGTGTATGGGGACCAGGAGTAATCCCCAATATCATGTCACTCTTGCGCGATATCCACAAGTTTAAGCTTTATGAAGTTTGGCCATTCATGCTCCCGAAGATCATTTGTAATATGGTAGATGGTTGAACTATAAGCAATGTTTCCCAGGAACTATAATGTTGTATTATTATAATATATGCTTTATGTTGAATGCCTATTCTTGTTTTGTGGTGTTCAACAGGATCTGTGGAACCCTATGGCTGAAGAGGAGAAATGTCTTGTAGATAGTGGCACCACCAATATGATACTAAGGGAAACCAAATATTCCAAACATTGAGAAAAAAGGGAAATATTATGACCATTACCAGAAGCAATGCTCATATTGTGGGCACTGGAAGTGCCACACTAGTTCTGTTGGGAATACGCCCTAGAAGTAATCATGGAGATGATGATATTCCAATTGTATATATGACATGTATTAAGTGTTCATTGAATATTTATTATAGACAACTTGTATTGATTGGTAATTATGTGAATTGCTTGTGGAACTCATTACTTGAATGTTTATTCTAAAGTTGTCTCTGGTCGGCATTCTTGTGAGAACACACTTGAATATTAGACCAGCACATGTATTAGTTGATGACTATGTTTCACAAGTCATAGACATAGAGATGTCGAACTAATAATATGGGCACATGTGAGACACGTAGGCTGGACTAACCCAACTTGAGAAAGTCTCTTCATGTCATGTACATTATGTCTATAGACCTAAGATTGTGGTATGCCTTCAAGATGTGAAACGGCCTACTTAGGGATTGTCAAACGCTGCATCGTAACTAGGTAGTTATAAAGGTGGTCTTTGGGTGGTCGGCAAGCATGCTATGAGACATGGATAGTCAAGATGGAATTTGCCCCTCTACGCATAAGAGAGATATTACTGGATCACTAAAGTGATTGGATCAACAAATGCATGGCCATGCTTGGGTTAAGTGTTAACCCATGAGTTGAACCATATATCGAGTGGCAAAGGGAATAACTTGTATGTGGTCATAGTGGTTTGTCTAATATGATCTTTGCGTGCACATAGGAATTGTCACACCTTGCTAGAGGCTGCTGTCAACTATTGGGCAAGTAGGAGTACTCGGCCCATGTCAATGTGTGCGTGAACCCATAGGGTCGCATGCTTAAGGGGCTAGAAGCCTAATTCGGGTTGGACCCGAATTAGATAAGGCTTAGGGTTTCTAATGAGCCTCCAACTCGTGAGCTCATTGGGGACGCCTATATAAGTAAGGGGTAGGGGCACGGTCAGGGTTACACATGCCTTAAGCAGCTGCCATCGCCCTTCCCATGCTCGTGCCTTCTGCTCCTTGCGGACCTAGCAGTCCGGAGGCGCATTGCTTCTTCCCTACACGTGTGGGATTCCTCGGAGGTGCTGCATCTGGAGCACTAGGATGAACCACGCGAGAGGATTGAGGTGATAGACGACCACGCAACTGCACTACCTACTGCCACGCGTATGACTACATCAAGTCGTCTTCCGCTGCACCTGTGCATCTAGTGGTAATCCCGTAACCAGTAACTAGTAGTGGATCCTGGTTTATGAGGTTAAAAAGTTTTGTTTTTTGGCTAGCGTAGCACCCTCATAACCCTACAAAAGGTGAAAGCTATAAACCCCATATGGCTAAGATTGATGGTGGATTTCTAACTCTAACTTGCTCAATTCCAGAGTCAGTATTGGTTGGTATATGAGTTTTTTTAGGGTGTCACATTGAAGCAGCTCCTGTTCCAACATGCTAACCCCACATCTTTGCTCGGGATGAGCAAAGGTTTAGTATGGGGGAGCTTGTTGATGGTCCTTAACACCTCATTTTATACCATCAAAAATACCTAAAATAGTCAATTAAGTGACATAAACCATAATCATAGGGTTTATTTCTAACCATTTCCACTAGTTGTGATGACTATGTGAGTACAGGTACAAGGTGGCCAAATTCATGGTAAAATGACATCAAAAAATGCTCATTTTGATTGCACCATGTTGAAGAGCTCATCAAGATGCATGGAATGGAGTTTTGGTTCATCTAATTCAGAGTTCGGATGACAAAGTTATGGCTTCCAGAAGATTGCAAATGGATTCTAGGAGCAGTCTGGAGTAAATTGGCCATAACGGGCTCATTTGAACTCCATTTTGGCCACGTGAAGCTAACAAGGAGGGCTACCCATTTGGGCCAAGTGCCACGGCGCCTGCCCTAGCCAGGGCGCCCGTCCCCTTGTTGATGGTGACCGACACCAAAACCGAGTCTGCCATGTCACCGATCCATGTGATCGACTCCCCTCGGCTTTCACACCATCCATCCAGGTCAGTTTGATCCGATGGTGGTCGATGGATATCACATGGATCCTTGGGGCCACTGTCATCCACTTGCAGTACCAAAGTCAGTCCAAAACCGACGCAAAACCGACATCAGTTGCATGCAACCGACTTGGGGAAGCCATCCATCACCGTTGGATGCAAAGTCGGTGCGAATGGACAGTATGTCCAGGTTGCCCACCCTAGGTCTAGGATGCCTGCCCCCACAGTCACAGCTACCGACCTCCAGAGCATTATAAATATGTCCCTCATCCTTCATTTGTAACACACACCATGAATATCGAATATTTCTTTCATTAGAGTGGTCATTCTCCACATGAGAGTAGTAGATCAATGGATCTCTTAGAGAGAACTTGAAGATAGAAATAGAGTGAAGAGAAGCTTGGAGAGGAGTCGAGCATGTCGACGACCTCTTCACTTGTAGCTCGGTGGAGTCAACTCTTCTTCGAGTAATAAAGTCTGCCTTCTTCTTCTTCTATCGTGTGGTAACTATGTTCTATTGCATTACTTAAGTATTACTTTAATTTATTGTTCTTCACTTGTTTCGTCGCCTGGTTAAGGTGCTCTAGTCTAGGTACCAAATTAGAGTAGTCAAATTTATAGATTAAGCAAGCTGCTTAAGCTATAGCTTTCCTGTGAATGCTCCTAAATCTTTGGAGGTGGTAGCAATAGGTGGTGATAACCCTATTTGCCTGTGTAGTCCATCACAATAGGTTTACTCTGAGTAGGGCCCCGAGGTGCTTACTGTCGAAATCATTTGCTATAGTCCATTCCGAAGGAGTACGCTCACAGTAATTAACTTTAGTAAGGTCTTATTTAGTTTTGCCTTAGTCAGAGAACCCACACATATTCTCTGTATCCTTTGATCACCTATACTTTGATACACATAGTTCTTCACTAGTTCACTTCACGTTCCTCATGGAAATTCGATACCTTGGAATACTCCTTGGTGAAAACTACATTGACATCCATGCACTTGCGGATTTATCTGGGTGCTATATCTAGTGTCAACAGAAATGAGAGGGGAATGGCCCTCCTTTTATAGGTAGAGAGGAGGGCCTTGGAAATGTGCCATCCCCACATGGAAAGGATCAAACCGACCTCCATAGGGCGGTTTCGCACCTTCCATGTAGAGTGCACACTAGAATCGACCTCCCCACGTCGGTTTGGACCTCCTGGCCAAAGATGGGCCCATTTGGCCTCAGGAGTCGGGCGTGCGCCCCTCCCCTGGCGCGCAGACAGGGGTCCAGAGCCAAACTGGCCCAATTTTGGTGGACGTGCTCCTCTCAGCGTCCTGAGTTGGTCCATGTGGTGCACTCGCTGAGTTGGTCGGATTTGACATGAGTTTTAGTTCAACCTCTTCTCTTCTGGGCTCTGGTGACTGGGCCTTTTGAGTCCGGGCCTTGGTTGAATGGTGGACCAGCCCTAGTTTGGCCCTTGGCCCAAATATAATAAATGGTTAGGCCTTCTTTATCTTGTTTCAATATGGGCCAAAGTAGGATTAGTTACTTCTTTTATATTTCTCTACTTTCAGCCCACTTTAGGTAGATTTCTGTATAAGCCCTGCCAAAACTTGTGGAAATTGTTAGCAATAAGCTTGGCCAAAACTTGTGGAAATTGTTAGCAATAAGCCCTATTCACTAAGTTTGGTGTGCCTTTTATATTCTTATTGGCAGTATAAAATGTGAGTTAAGGACTGCCAACACTCTTATAGATGAGCTTCTGGAACTATGGAAGGGTGTCAAAACTCGTCAAGTACTTCTTCCTACAAAAGAAACTTTTAATCTGCGCGCTGTCGAGCTTTGGTGTGTACAAGACTTTCCAGCATTGACCACCATGTCAGGCTGAACTACAAAAGGTTATTTTGCTTTATTTATTGTGACAAAAATCCTATGAGATCCAAGTTAGCCTTTTTCGGACACCAATGCTACCTTCCAGAAGAACACGAATGGAGTGAACACAAGTCGCTATTTAATGGAACAATTGAGAAGAGAGGCACGCCAAAAAGGTTCACCTACAACGAGATCATGGCGGAGCACAAGAGGGTGGAAGATGTTAGGCTAGGTATCAACAGTGGGACAAAGAAACATAAGTGTGGTGAGCCACCAATAATTTATAATCGACTGGCTGCTTGGTGGAAGCTATTGTACTAGAAGGACTTGCTGCTGCTGCACAATCTTGATGTCATGCACACTGAGAAGAACATATGTGATAACATTCTTTGGACATTGCTGAAAACTGACAGGACAAAGGACACAACCAACGCTAGGCTAGATTTGCATGATATGAAGATAAGGCTTAAATATCACTGCGTGCTAAAGGGAAAAAAGTTTGGTGTTACGGATGCCCCTTACATCTTGTTGCCTGAACACAGAATAGCATTTACCAAATTCCTTCATGGTGTCAAGTTCCCACATGGTTTTGCAGCCAACCTAGCATCATCCATAAGTGCAGATGGGACCAAGGTAGTAGGCAAGCTGAAAACACATACATGCCATGTCCTTCTATAGAGGCTCATACCTATAGGCTTACGAGGCCTTGTTAAAAAGGATTTGTACCTAGTTGTTTTAGAAGTTGGTAACTTCTTTAGGCAATTATGCAGTAGAACTTTGAAGAAAGAAGTCATGGAAAAACTAAAATCTGATATCGTTCTCATCTTATGCAAGCTTGAGAAGATTTATCCACTGGACTTTTTTGATGTAATGGTGCACTTGGCTGTTCATCTACCTCAAGAGGCACTTCTTAGAGACCCCTCGCTCCTCACAAACCTAGCAATCCGGTTGCGCATTGCTTCTTCCCGCACATGTGTGATACCTCAGAGGTGCTGCATCTGTAGCACAAGTACAGACCTAGCTGATCATGGTGGTCGGCAACTAGTTAGTGACTAGTTGGACTGGTCGGGAACGTGCTCGGAGAATCCACGAGCGAAGGGTGTACTTGACGGACGACCATGCAACTACACAGCACTGCTACGATGTGTTTGACTACATTGAGTCTTCCACTGCACGTCTAGTGGTAATCCCGTGACCTATATCTGGCAGTAGATCCTGGTTTATGAGGTAGAAAAGTTTTGTTTTCTGGCTAGCGTAACACCCTCATAACCCTACAGTGGTATCAAAGCTCTGTGCTACTTTGTTATAGGTTCAAATGTGTGCATATGGTGATATGCACCATTATAGATGAGTCTCTGATCTTGGTTCATTGTCTTGCCATGTTGGTCTTGTAATGATCTACTCATACCAGTCAGAATTACGCCATCCGAGTTAAGTGTGTCGATGTCCTGACTCGGGGGCCAAGCACCAATGAGTGAATTTGTGCTGCGTGCTCCCTAATCCGGATGGTGATGCAAGAAGAACACATGACTTTTATCTTGGTTCGGGCAAGAGAAGGCCCTACGTCCACCAGGGAGAGAGAGATTGTATTATCTTGCACCGAAGTTCTTGTACAGGGGGAATACGAGCGAGCGAGTAGGAATGGGGGGTGTAGAGCAATGCCTAAGCCTAGAAGTGCTAAGCTTATGCCTTGCAACTGGTGAGCTTAGATTTCTCTAATTGTTGTCCGATGCTTGTTTGAATGTTGTTCGGATGTCTAAAACTAGCCCCTGGCATCTCCTTTTATAGGCCAAGGGGAGGCTCAGGTGTACAGGAACCCTAGGGCTATCGTAGGTGATGATGTCGAGGGTCATCCCTAACTCAGGTACTCGAGGGACCCTGACCGAGGGCCAACCTTCACTCCCTCAAGATTTTTCATGGGGCCGGGGCCTGCTTTTCCTTCTCATGGAAGATATCATCCCAGATAACTCCTTTCGTCCGCTAGGCGTGCCTTGTTAGGCAGGAGACTGGAGCGACATAGTTGAGGGGGAAGTGGGCAATAGCTAGAGACCAAACACGCGACGCGTGTCCCTATACCAGGGAATCGAGGTAATGGTTAGGTATGAGCATTGAATGCGGAGATTTACATGCTGCTTGGCTGGATCCGCCCGTTGCTCGTCGGTCCGCCTATAAATTCGGGGGGTAGGGTTTCGTCCGTCCCCATCTTGGCCTCTTGTTTCTACTGCCACCGCCACCAGAGACCAATCGCGAACCAATCTATTAGTGCAAGGGAGAGTGAGGGAGAGAGAAATCAAGAGAGATTGGGAATTGAAACATCCTCAATTTTTCACAAAGGAAAAATACACAGAATGGCAAATAATATAATAGTTCAAAGCTCAAACCATCACACTATCCAGCAACAGTCGATACGGTAATCCATACTTTGAATAAAAGAGTACATTTAGAAGGGATTACATAAATAGTCCATCACCACACTGGCGGAATCATCAAAGTAGCAGCAGCTTTAGGGACAACTGCAGTAAGAGAAAGTACAACAAAATCTCCAAAAGAAGCCCAAGCGTAGGAACAAGACGTCTACTCCTCCTCATCATCGTAATCGTAGTCGGGCTCACCTGCCAAATAAGTTTCAGTACGGTTTGTACTGGCCACTGGCTCCCACCCTATGCTTTGCTTTTGCTATGTAGTATTTGGGTGGATGCAAAAGATATATTCAAGGAGTCCTATATATGGCTGTGGTTTTCTATGCAAGTAGTAACCATCATGATACAATAGTAATTCATCAAGTGTTAACCCATCTCATCCACACATCATTCCCATCCCCATCATCACACACTTCTCACCCTCTCACACTCAGTCGACAGGTCCAACTCCCTCTCGGAGCCTGTCTCAACAGCCCACGGTCGGAAGGGTAATCACCAGGGGGAAGAAGAGAAGGACTCATCTCACTACTCCCGAGAAGCATAGGTCGAGGGAAAGGCCAATCCAAGGTCACAGACTATATATAGATTCAAAACTCTACAGAGCGTGTACTCCCATAACCACAAGATCACCATCATTGGTGGTGCCCCGCCTAAGCTGATTCCGGCTGCTTTCTAACTGGTGTGATGCCACCCTACCACTCAGTACTGGGACATCCTAGAATACCATCGGCACACTGAGACTGTGAGACATAGTATTAGGCCCCCGAGGTCCCTATGTTGTCTAAGAAGGGTGTGGGTCCCAATGCACGTACCTCCTGACACTATCTACTAACAACCTAGTAGTAGTGGAACCGTCCTAGCTAGTTAGACATCCATCCCCTGCAGATTCAGGGGCGAGCGGTGAGCATGTAGGTCCCAAGGTTTCGGTTCTCAAGAGATATCAGGTCCTAGGGGATCAGACAGGATTATCTTCTCATAGAGACTACAACAATCCATGCTACAACAGCACCTCCTACCCGGGGCCTTGCTTCACAAAGGCTCTCACCCCCGGGATCACCATATACCTCACAATGTACCTGCCACAGACACCTCTCATGGGGGTGCCCAAAAAACACCCCCGACAAGACTCACCCCAAGGCTCATCATAGAATCCTGTCCAATCGACTCAACCCTCACCACACACCCAAGACACACGCAGCACTCTCCCCGAGTAAAGTGGCACCACGTGCCTTATCCATATAACCATACTCCACCACGCATCACATCACAGATATAAAGCGTATTAGGAGTAAAGAAAGTATAAGTAAATAAGCATGCGTCTAGCCTATCAGTGGGTGTGCAGGAGTAAGGTTGCAACAAGGTAAAGGCTCATCAAGCAATTCTACCATGCAACCTATCACAGGTGATATTATATAAAATAAAGCACTCACAACTAGTAAATGTGCCATGCGTAATAGGATCTACAAGGTTGGGTGGGACATGGCACCTGCATAGTCATCACTGAGCTCCTCCTCATAGTCGGGGTTGTCTTCCTCAAGCAGCTCCTCTGAAATGAAATGTAATAGTCACATTAGCGACTACCATAGAGTTAACACAAAGAACCAATGAAATCCAATAACTCCAAATGCAATCATACATAAGCGTATGACGTAGAGCTCATTTTTATGAAAATTTGGACACTTGGTTCATATTTTTCAGAGTTCATATGAATAAGTTATGAATTTCTGAAGTTTAATCTATTTTCTGAAAAAGAAAAAGTGCCAGATAAACCAGGCATGACACATGGCACATCCTGATTGGTTTTGGTTGAAACAACGGATGACAGGTGGGTCCGGTGTCAGCAGTCACTAACTGGTGGGTCTGAGTCAACGGTCAACGTTGACCGATCAATCGGTCAACACCGACCGAGCCTGGTTGGGCCTCGGCAGGCCTGGGAGGGCCAGATTTGGGCCTTGTTGGGCTGGCCTGGCCCGGACACGTGGCGGGCAACGAGGTGGTCCATGTGGCCCCATGGGCTCCTAACGAGCCTGGTCCATGGCTGAGTCTGTGTGGACTTGGTCCACGGCGGACCATGGATTGTGAGTCCAGGTGGCTCCCTCCCACTGGTCCAGCATGGACCCACGTGGGCCTGTGCATGGGGTTGGGGGAAAACTCCTCTACTCCCCATCTCTTACGTGCGGCGGCTGGCTTGGCCGGACCTCGCCAGCGGCAAGCGGCGCAGGAGCTCCAGCCGGTCTTGCTGGCTAAGGCTATGGCTACGATATCACTAGGGGCAAGGGGACACATTGGAGGCGATGCGGCGGGTTCCCGCATCTCGTCTCGTTGGTGCACATGATGCGGTGGCATGGGACGGTGGTGCCACGGCCACAGGGCACTGTGGTGCTTTGGTGTAGGCTTGGGCGGTGGGTACGTCATCGCGGGGACGAGGTGGAAGTGGCTGCGAGGTCGCAGTGCGCTCACGGCACTCTGGCTAGCCGGTGTGCTGACCATCGCGGTGGCAGGCAGCAAGGCCATGGTCGTGGGGCATTGCAGCGCGTAGAAGGGGACTTGCTCTAGCGCATGCGCTCCGTGGGGCTACGGCAAACACAGCGCGGGTTTCAATTTGATCGGGGGTCCTCTAATCAACCGACGGTGGTGGCAGCGACAGCGGTGATGGCAACGGTGATTCTCTGACAAAGCTACGATTGGGCCACTATCTTCTTCTTCTCCTACTAATTGGAGAAGCTGGGATCTAAAAGAAGCTAAGGTGTGATTATACGGGGCACGGCGGGGCGCACGTGACCGTGGAGGTCACAGCGGCGCACCGGCGGCCAGAGTCCGAGGAGACTGGGACCTGCAAAAGCGTGCGGGTCCCTACTGTGGTTCGTGCCGGCTCCAAGAGGTTTCCAAAGATGTGTTCTAGACTACGATGATCATGATGGTCAAGCTAAAGAAGTAAACGAAGCAGCAGGCGTCGGGAATGTGAGAGGTGAGCTGGCCGGCGGACATGGAAGTTGGGCTCACTGAGTTGTTCCGATGGCGGCGACCGATGCGATGGTGTGGCTAGGCATGTTGATGAGGTGGCGGCTTGGTGGGGGTGTAGTAGAGCCACAATGTTGGGGAGGAGAGTCTGGGTCGTGCGGGCTCCTCCTGCGTGCAGACAGCGGCGCCGGTGGTGCTCTGCTCTGACTGTGGCTCTTCCCTGCCTTCTTCCTCTCCTCCATCTTCAACTCCTTCTTAGCAGCAATAGGCGAGCACGAGCATGGTCAAGAAAATGGTGCAGGCAAGGGGAAACCCTAGAGGCCGGACGCTTCACCCCTTTTGTAGCCATGGCAGGTGGCGGCAGATGGCGTGGATGGGCGATGCCCATCGAGTAGCTGTGGTGCGCCCGAGCTTAGGGTTAGGGTTTCCTAGGGGTGGCGGGGCGCAGGACGGTGGAGGCGCGCTCGTACACGAACGAACGGCAGAGTGGCGCCGTTTCCTAATTTTGGGCGACGGACATGACCGGTGGGTGAGCAAAAGAAGAAAAAGGAGGAAGTTGACAGCTGGGGCCCTTGCGGCAGCGTCTGTGGGGAGGCGCAGGCGCGTGCGCAGGCTGGCAGGCCCTTGTTGGGCCACTCGGCCAGCTGGGCTAGCAACGTGGGGGAAGCAGCAGAGGGCTTGGGCCGTTGCTGGGCCGGTGCAGCAGCAGGCCGGTAGGCCGAGGCGGGTGCGGGCCGCTGTGAGCGCAGGCGGGGCTGGCAGGCTAAGCCTGATGGTTGCTGGGCCGGTCGGGCCGGCTGGGCTACTTTGGCCTTTCCTTTTTCCCTCCTTTTCTCTAAATCCTTTTCTAATTCTATTTCTATTGCCTAAACCAACCCATGCCTTGATCTTGTTAGCAAAAAGGGTTAGTGACCAAGACATGCTCTTGGTGGGTCCCCTAGGGTCTCATGGTGGTGTTGGAAGCCATGTCCATGGTTAGTCATACTTATATATACACATGTGATAACAATGTTGTTTGATTTTATTACTCATTACAAAAAATCAAACAAGACCCAAATCAAACTTGTAATTAAAATGCAAATGCTTAACTAACATAAGGTTCTACTTGTGCAACTACTGGATGGTTTCCTACATGACACTCACCATTCATAGGTTATTTTAGAAAAAATTTTGTTGGTTGTGATTTTTGGTGTTTGGATTTTTTAGGGATGTTACAGGAATCTTTCCTCCCATCTGTCGAAGGGAAATCCACAGAGTCGAAGTGTAATATGACTATTTAAATCACATTACCCGATAACAGTTGAATACCATAATCCATACATCGAACAAAAGAGTGCAATAGAGTGGTTTACAATAACTTATTACATCGCCACTTGGCAAAATCAGAGTTCATGCAGCATAAAATTAAAAGCTTGAAGGTGCAGAAACTATCATCTCCGATCCAACTTGAGCATAGGCATGAAACCCTCAATCGCTGTACTCCCCAGATGAGTACTCAATCCTTGAACCTGAAACCAAATTTTTAGTACGATTTGTACTGGCCACTCCCACCCTATGCATTGCTTTGTGGTAAATGGATGCAAATCATGGATATATCAAAAGGAACCTATAATGGCTGGGGTTTTTCTAAGCAAGTAATCAAGTATATAAGTAATTAATAAGCAAATTTTATACACATTCCCATACCCACAACATCCATCACCTGTTGGGAATATTCCCTAGAGCTAATCATGTTGATGATGATATTCTGATTGTATCCATGATTAATAAAGTGTTCATTGAATATCCATTATAGACAACTTGTATTAATTGGCAATTATGTGAATTATTTGTGGAACTCCATTACTTGAATGGTTATTCTAAAGTTGTCCCTGGTCGACGTTCTTGTGAGAACACACTTGAATATTAGACCAGCACATGTATTAGTTGATGGCTATGTTTCACAAGTCATAGACATGGAGATGTCAAACTAATAATGTGGGCACATGTGAGACATGTAGGCTGGACTGACCCGACATGAGAAAGTTTCTATTCACGTCATATACCTTGCTGGTTTAGTCTATGATGAGCCAGTCGGACCTACCTTTATCATTTTGGGGATACGCTCTAGAAACAGCCGCTTTCACATTGAATAGGGTGCCATCTAAGTCTGTAGTTAAGACACCATATGAGATGTGGACTGGTAGGAGTCCCAGTTTGTCTTTTCTGAAAATTTGGGGTTGTGAAGTTTATGTCAAAAGACTTATATCAGATAAACTAACACCCAAATCAGACAAGTGATTTCGTGGGATATCCGAAGGAAACTTTAGGGTATTATGTCTATAACCGGTCAGAGGGCAAAGTGTTTGTTACTCGAAATGGTGTTTTCTTAGAGAAAGAATTTCTCAAAAGGGAAAAGAATGGACAAAAGGTGTATCTTGAAGAAGTTCAAGATGAGCTAGTAGGGACTGACTCTACGAGTGATGCTAATGTAGTAGAGCAAGTTGAGACACCCGTGGCAGTGGACACACCACCACAACCACGAAGATCAGTGAGACTCACGCATTGCATGGGGATTTGTTATTGTTAGACCGATGATGAACCTGTGGATTATGCGGAAGCTATGATGGATCCAAATTTTGAGAAATGGTAAAGTGCCATGAGATCCAAGATAGATTCCATGGGAGACAATCAAGTTTGGAACTTGGTTGACCCGCCCGATGGGGTTAGACCCATTGAGTGCAAATGGATCTTCAAGAAGAAGAAGGATATGGACGGAAATATTCACGTCTATAAAGCTCGGCTTGTCGCAAAGGGTTTTCAGCAAGTTTAAGGGGTTGACTACAACGAGACATTCTCGCCGGTAGCGATGCTTAAATCTATCCGGATCATTCTAGCAATTGCTGCATATATTGATTATGAGATATGGTAGATGGATGTTAAAATAGCCTTTCTAAATGGGTATTTAGAAGAGAACGTGTATATGATACAGCCCGAAGGTTTTGTTGATCCTAATAATGCTAGAAAGATATGCAAGCTTAAGAAATCTATTTATGGGTTAAAGCAAGCATCTCAGAGTTGGAATCTTCGTTTTGATGAGGTCGTCAAAGGGTTTGGCTTCTGTCAGAATGAAGAAGAACCTTGTGTTTACAAGAAGGAAAGTGGGAGCGCTGTTGTATTTCTGATCTTGTATGTGGATGATATACTATTGATTGGGAATGATATTCCTATGTTGCAATCTGTAAAGACTTCACTGAATAATAGTTTTTCTATGAAGGATTTAGGAGAAGCAACATACATCTTGGGCATTAAGATCTATAGAGATAGGTCGAGAAGGCTAATAGGATTAAGCTAGGATACTTAGATTGACAAGATGTTGAAGAGGTTCAACATGGAATAGTCCAAGAAAGGGTTCTTACCTGTGTCACATGGTGTGCACTACAGTGATAAGCAGTGTCCTTCCACTGATGCTAAGCGCAAGCGCATGAGTAAGGTTCCATACGCTTCGGCAGTTGGTTCCATCATGTACGCCATCATATGTACTCATCCAGATGTAGCCTATGCTCTAAGCATTGCGAGTAGGTATCAAGCCAATCCTGGTGAGAGTCACTGGACATTGGTGAGGAGGAGCTGAGGAGGGCTAAGGATGTGTTCCTAATCTATGGAGGTGATGAGGAGCTTTTGTAAACGGTTATACCAATGCTAGCTTCTAAACTGACGGGGATGATTCACTATCTCAATCAGGTTTTGTGTTCACAATAAATGGTGGTGTAGTTAGCTGGAAAAGTTCTAAGCAAGAGACAGTGTTCAATTCTACAGTAGAAGCCGAGTACATTGCAGCTTCTGGCACTGCAAAGGAAGGTGCTTGGATGAGGAGGTTCCTCATTAAGCTTGGTGTGTTTTCGAATGCGTTGGGCCCATTGAATTTACATTGTGATAACAATGGGGCGATTGCATAGGCTAAATAGCCTAGGGATCTCTAGAAGAACAAACATGTACTCCGAAAGTTTCATCTCATTCAAGAGTTTGTGAAATGAAAAGAGATCAAATTGTGCAAAATACATACGGATTTGAATGTAGCAGATCCTTTAACAAAGGCTCTTCCACAGCCTAAGCATGAGGCGCACATGAGGTCTATGGGGATTAGACATCTAAGAGATTAACTCTATTACAAGTGGGAGACTGTTGGGAATATGCCCTAGAGCTAATCATGTTGATGATGATATTCCGATTGTATCCATGATTAATAAAGTGTTCATTGAATATCCATTATAGACAACTTGTATTGATTGGCAATTATGTGAATTGTTTGTGGAACTCTAATTACTTGAATGGTTATTCTAAAGTTGTCCCTGGTTGGCATTCTTGTGAGAACACACTTGAATATTAGACCAGCACATGTATTAGTTGATGGCTATATTTCACAAGTCATAGACATGGAGATGTCAAACTAATAATGTGGGCACATGTGAGACATGTAGGCTGGACTGACCTGACATGAGAAAGTATCTATTGACATCATATACATTATGTCCTTAGACCTGAGATTGTGGTATGTACTCAAGATGTGAAATGGCCTACTTAGGGACTATCAAACACTGCTCCGTAACTGGGTAGTTATAAAGTTGGTCTTCGGGTGGTCGGGAAGCATGCTATGAGACATAGACAATCAAGATGGAGTTTGCCCCTCTCTACGCAAGGGAGATATCACTGGATCACTCAAGTGATGGGATCAACAAATGCATGGCCGTGCTTGGGTTAAGTGTTAACCCACGAGTTGGACCATATATCGAGTGGCAAAGGGAATAACTTGTATGTGGTTGTAGTGGTTCATCTGATATGAATTTTACGCATGCATAGGAATTGTCACACCATGCTAGAGGCCGCTGTCAACTATTGGGCGAGTAGGAGTACTCGGGCCATGTCAATGTGTGCGTGCACCCATAGGGTCACACGCTAAAGGGGCTGGAAGCCTAATTCGGGTTGGACCCGAATTAGACAAGGCTTAGGTTACTAATGGGCCTCCAACTCATGAGCTCATTGGGGACACCTATATAAGCGAAGGGGTACGGGCGTGGTCAGGGTTACACGCCTTTGGCAGCCACTGTCGCCCTCCCCACGCACGCGCCTTCTATTCCTCGTGGACCTAGCAATCCGGAGGTGCATCGCTTCTTCCCTGCACATGTGGGATTCCTCGGAGGTGTTGCGTCTGGAGCACTGGGATGAACCGCACGAGGGGATTGACGTGATGGATGACCATGCAACTGCACTTCCTACTGTGACACATACGACTGCATCGAGTCATCTTCCACTGCACCCGCGCGTCTAGTGGTAATCCCGTAACCTGTAACTTGCAGTAGATCTTAGTTTATGAGGTAGAAAAGTTTTTTTTTCTGGCTAGCATAGCACCCTCATAACCCTTCATCTCCATCCATCACTGAGTCACCATCCCAACTCCTCTAACACCAACTCGGACTCAAGTCGACAAGCCAACTCCCTCTTGGCTTGCCTCAGCGGCCCACGGCCCTCAACCTGGCTCACGGCCGGAAATCATACTCAGGGGGATGATAGAACACTCCACTCACTAGTCCGATGCATCCTCCTAAGAAAAGGTCCATAGCCAATGAATTGGCATATGTATCGATCGATCAACCATACACTCTGCAGAGGTTTCACTAATCCACTAGATAACCATCATCGGTGTTGATCACCACCTAGGCAGATTTCGGGCGCCTTCTGCCATAGAACGATGCCACCCTACCATCCAGCTCTGGATCGCTGAAACTATGAAGAGATCATGTGTCTGCTCCCGAAGAGAACACCATGTCATGTACTGGCTCCCGAAGAGGGCACCATGATCGTCTGGGAAGGGTGTTAGCTCCACCTCATGCATATACCTCCCTAACACTACTCGCCTAGCAGTAGTGGCATCGATCTATCCAGTGGTTCGGCCATCTCCCTCCATTGGAGAGCGAGTGGAAAGCAAGAGATTCCTAAGGTCTGGATACCAACGCAGCAGTTCCTAAGTGTGACCAAGCCAGGATATCTTCTTTAGGGTTGTTCTTTATCGTGCTACCATGACATGCTCATCCTGGCTTTCACCCTCAGGGGTTTCCACCCAGGATTCTCCACCTCATCCAAGTTGGCCCACCATAGGTTGATCTCGTGGGAATGTCCAGATCCATTCCCCGACATGACTCGCCCTAAAAGCACATCGTAGATCCCAGCTCGATCGACTCCAACCCTCACCCTACACCCTACCTTAATTTCCACCCCAAACCCAGATACATCATCACTAGCTCACATACCCATCCGATCCATCACACACACCAAGCCTGGCACCCGCTAGGCCTTCTCAGGGTTCATCACGTCACATCAAAATGTAAGCGAGTGAAGTATATATATATAGCAAATAAGAAAGTGGCTAAAATAATAGTGGGTAAGCAGGTGATAGGTTACAACAAGGTAGGGCTCATCAAGTAGTAATCTACTATGCATTCCTAGCACAGTCGATCCATCATATAGCAACAGAAGTTAAAGCACTAGTCATGCTACATTTTCCATGCGTAATGGGATCTACGAGGTTGGGTGAGATGTGGCACCTTCACTGACGTAGCTGTCGGACTTCTTCTGGTAGTCACTGTCGTCAGACCTGTCCTCGCTCGACCCTGTAACCAAGAATTAATGGTCGTAGAAGCATCCCCTATAGATTAGCACAAAGAATGAATACCAAATAAAACATCCAAATGCACTCAATCATAGTGAAAATAGGTAGAGCTTGAATTATAGAAAATTTAGATATGTAGATCATAATTTTCTGAGCTCGTATGAATTAGTTATGATTTTCAAAGATTTAACCATTTTCTAAAAAAGAAAAGGACTAGTTTATTCTGGTGCTGACACATGGCATCATGGGATTGTTCCACGTGTCGCGTGCGGGTCCAACAGAGACAACAGAGCAGCTGACGTGACAGATGATGTCATGCTGATGTCAGCATTGACTGGGTCAACGGTCGTCTGACAGGTGGGTCCAAGGTGACGTCACTGCTAACGTCATCAGTCAACGGTCAATGGTCAACGGTCAACTAACAGGTGGGCCCCACATGGGCCATTAACGGGCCGTTAATGGGCCGTTAATGGGCCGAGTGGGCCGGGCCAGGCCCGCCACGTGGCACACTCCGGTGCGGCCACGTCACCAGTCTAGATCTCAAACGGGCTCTGTCCACAGCTCGGGTCCACGGTGCTCTGGTGCCTGCTGGGTCCACTGACAGCGTCTCTGGTTCAATGAGTCGGGTGCACGGGTGTATCCTCGGGTCCATGCGGTCCACAGGTCGGTCCGTGGTGCACTGTCTCT
>CM041646.1:28041332-28056643 GCA_023333625.1 Bothriochloa decipiens
CCTCGGGTCCATGCGGTCCACAGGTCGGTCCGTGGTGCACTGTCTCTATCTAGGTCCCACGCGCAACGTCTCGGGTCCATGTGGACCGTGTCCATTTGCTCTGGCTCAATTCTATCCCCTTCCTCTATTCCATGAGCCCGACGGCGAGGCTCGCTAGCGGCGGCAATCTTCAAGTTGCCCATGGTGCAACGGTCCTCTGGCTCCATCTTCTAGCGCATTAGCTTCAAGACATCACGGTGATCATGGGGGTAGCCTTCAAGGTGGCAGCTTGGCTCCCAGTGGCGTGCTCCACGGTGCACGGCAGCTTGATGGTGACAGCGCACGACTGCAACCTCATGACATCCAAATCCAAGGCCAAACGGGGCACAGGGGTGCCCTTGGGGTAACACAGCACCCTCCTAATGCACCGACGGTGACCAAAAACCACGGCGGAGTCCGCATGGGTAGCAACTCCCATGACGGAGCTCTGGCGCGACCATGGTGCATGGCACGACACCCAAGAAGGCTCCAAGGCTCCCATCTTCTCTTTGTCCTAAAGCAGCACGTCCTGGTGGAGCTTGATGAGGCATCCTTGTCCTTCGAGGCGGCCGGAGACGATGAGGAATGGTGTTGAACGGTGGCGCTCTAGAGCGGCATGTCGGTGGCATGGTTATGCATCGGCGGTCCTTCGATGCAGCTCCTAGGCAGATAGCGTGTGCATGATGTGCTCCACAGCGAGGTGATTCCAGACCCGGCGTCGAAGCAGCTTGGGGCTCAGTGATGGGGTGGCAAGGTGGTCTCGCACGATGGCGTACAGCGTGGCGACGGGCATGGTGGTGTTCCGGTCTGGCATCCTCCCGATGTTATGGTCCTTGGGGCTTTGGCCGGTCTGTGTGTGCGTGTGCATGTGTCCAAGTAGACCGGGTGAGGCCTTGGCCTACGCGCTCCAAGGTGGAGCACCATGGCCGAAGTACAAGGCGGGGGTTGGAAGAGGGGAACGGCGGTGGTCACCGGTCTTTGGAGAGGAGAGAAGGTGCGGTGGCTTATGGTACGGCTCGCCTCCTTGCTCCCAACGGCGGCGCAGCAGTAGCTCCGGGCAGCAGTGACATTCTTCTTCTTCTCCAGCAATGGTGTCGGCCTTCCCCGCCTCCTTCCTTCTCCTTTCTTCTTCTTCTTCTCCAATTGGCGCTAGCGTGGTGAAATTGACTAGCCACCGAGGTGGTGGCAGGCGATGGAACCCTAGGGAATGCTGGGGCTTGCTCTTATAGGGGCAGAGGTGGTAGGTAGCATGGTGAGGGCACGGCAGTCATGAGCTCGAGCGGCCGGGGGCATTCCTATCCGAGGGAAGCTTCTAGGCTACTCGCGCGGCTGCAGTGGGCTCCAGTGGGCAGGGAGACAAGGCAATTTGGCTTCGTGACGAAGGATAAGAGAGGGGGACAGGCATGGGATAGGCTGCGTGTGGGTAGTTGCGAGCGCGTGGGAGAGCAAGATGCTCATGGCCGTGGGTGCCTTGTGGCAGAGCCTGTCGGCTGAGGTGGCTCACGCAGGAGCGTCGATGCGGAGCCGAGGCGGATCGGGTGGCTGGTGGCCTTGCGTTGCCATCACGCGAGCGGGTGACCTCAGCCTAAAAAAGATGACAGGTGGGTCCCTCTGCAGGACCCGTTGGTCAATGGTGGTGGCCGGCTCCCTTCAGCACGTCACAGGCACAGGTCCTTGATGGGCCTCGTGGGCTGTCCTGCTGGGCTAGTTGGGCGCGGAGGGAAAGAGAAAGAGAGAGGGAAGCAGCAGGGCCGGTCAGCAGGCTTGGGCCGAAAGGCTTCTCCTTTTTATATTTTGTTTCTTTTCCTTTTTCCATTTTTCAAATAGATGTATATATACTTGTATAGTATGTTGTGAAATACTTCATGGTATACTTAGAGGTCATAGGCCATGTTGGGCATATTCCCCATAGTAGATATTTATTTATTACATCACATAAATCAAATAAAAACCAAATCACATTTGGATGCAGCATGACATGTTAACTAATGAAACATTGAAGGCAAAGCTATTGCAACATTGGAAAACTACATGTGAAACATTGATCAAAATATTACTTTGAAACATTTAATTATGCTATGATTGCATAGGATGTTATGCATGACATGTTTAGGTTGTAAGCATAGTTAGGGGTAGATGATGACATGTTACACTCATCACTCACAGGTTTTTGGAGAAAAATTTTGTAACTTAGATTTTTGGGTTGTTACACAGAGCAGATCCAATCCTCCGCCATGGGTGTGGAGCTTCTTCCCGCGGATGATGGGCTTCTATCGAACATGATGGAGCAGGAGTTGTGGAAGCTGGTTGATGATGGGATCCTTCGCCCCATCACCTTGGACGACCGGCCAGAGTGGATGGCGCCACCAAGGGACCACCGGGAGCCGGATCCACCGGCGGGTACATTGTGAGCTTCATCGCCTTCCACAAGATGGGGCTCGGAGCGCCTGACCAACCACTACGAGGTCGAGCTCCAACACTTCTTCCCCAACGCCATCTCCAACGCGGCAATCTATGCTGCCGTCTATGAGGGGTACCTAGGGATGGAGCCACACTAGGAGCTGTGGCTCCATCTCTTTAAGGGGGAGTACTTCTCCAAGCCAGTGTCGCTAGGGAAGAGGAGCATCATTCATGCCAGTTGCTACAACTTGGCGTTGAAGCAGTGGGACCAGTACATCCCGACGGGGTTCATTTCCAACCACGACGGGTGGCACGCTCGATGGTTCTATCTTCAGAATGAAGATGGCCTGCTGCCGCACTACACCGAGCATACCCTCATGGACCACCCATACCACTAGCCGCATGGCATGGCGGGGGAGAATCAGGCGAGGCTAGACTCCCTGCTCGACGTGCTGAGGACATTGCGCAACCAGGGCCTGACCGCCGAGATTATCGTCTCGGCTTTCCATAGACAGAGGGTCCTTCCGCTGATGCAGCGCTCACTGCGCCTGGACCAGATGGGGCCTGGGGCATCCCTCGATGGGTGCCAGATATCAGTCGTGGACCTTCCCGTTGAGGAAGTTGTAAGGTGCGTCCCGATGCTGTCGGACGACAGCCACATAACTCGACCCACTATTCTTGGGATCTTCTTTTCTTCGCCTCATCCTTATTTTCTTTGGTCGTGGGTTTATGTGCAGGGGGACACAGACTTCAGGAGGTCGATGCCCCCTGTCAAGGAGGATGATCCCGGTCGTCAGGTGAGACACTTCACTGCCCACCAGCAAAAGAAGAGTAAGGATAAGGAAAAGAAGGAGAAGAAGAAGAAGAGCCTCGAGCGCCTAGCGCGTGACCAATGTCGTGTGAAGTAGAGGCACGAGGGGCTTCCCAAGGAAGAGTCTGCCTTAGAAGAAGAGAAGAGGGAGGAAGATGAGGGTGACAATGAGGAAGGGGTGCAGGCGCGTCTTGATGCCTTGCTGCCTGATCCCCCAAACTGACGTCCGCTTTACGCAGGAGATGGTCAAGGTAGGGTCGACTTCCCGGGGGTCAAGGGGGCCCGACGTCTGTCGAGGGCCGAGAGGTGAGGACCTCAGAGTAGCCTTGGGAGAGGAGGATGACTGACCCCTTGGCCCAGGGGGTCAACATCGTGGCGTATGCGTGGGGGACTCCTTGTCTTTGTCACGGGGAAAAGCCTAGCACGCCGCTGCTCCGTACCAGATCTTTGACCCTCGATGTGCGGACGCGAGATCGGACGGCTTCGGAGGAGCAGAGGACGCCACGAGTGTTACCTACCGTGGCACTAGGCAGCTCTGGGTCCAATAAGGAGTCATCGAAGACGGGGACTTAGAAGCTCCTGAGTGGTTCAAGGATGCCCGGGAGGGCACCCCTTATTCCTGTGGGATAAGTTTTCGCCCTTCGTGGTTTCATTTTCCCTTTTTGTCATTTATAGGATGTTTAACATCCTCTGCTCATGCATGTTCAGGCTCAAGCGTCCGATGGAGGCGGCGACTCCCTCTGCCGCCAACACTACAAGAAATCTTACTTTTTATGACAAAATTCTTCATGATGGTGGCTGATTTTGTCATATAAAGTACCACAATATGACGGAAAAATTTGTGTCATCACAAATTGAGGAGATCCCATATTTTTTATGATGACATCATTATTTTGTCACATAAAGGCAGCAATTTTCATCATAAATTGTGTATCCCCAGTAGACGGTTGTGGATTTTATTTTTGTGACGCAAGGACCTTCTTTTTATGACTACTTAGCATTGTCACGTTTAGGTACTTGAATAATTGACCAGTCTAAACCCCCTGCAGGTGGACCAAGCATTGACCATTGTGATGTGTGTGCACTTGGTATGAAATGTGGGCAACAAATTTCATAACATATTTTCTTTGAAAACAGAATCATTGCATATGGACAACATATTTCATAACATATATTTGTATGAACCATAGAACCTCCACCAACAAGAAAATATTAGAGATTATATAATATATAAATAGAGTTCAAGCTAGAACCTTATAGAGTACCAGACATAGTTTCATTCCCACATCCCCACATAGATATAATACAGACTAAGTTTCATGACAACTACACATCATCAATGCCCACTTGGGCTAACAAAAGTCATCACAGTGGCAGAGGTAAACATCATCAGTGCACTGTGCACACTTGGGCTTCCAAAAGTCTTCAGTGCCAAGCATCATCACTTTGCCTTGTTGTGAAGGCCAGCGTCCTCCAAGATCTTCTCATACTTGCCTATCTTGGCTTTGATGGTCTGAAGTTCCTGAAGGCACCCGTGAATCTTCTTCTTATGGATGTCGTCCTTGACCAGTTCAGTGAGGCTATCGATCTTCCAAGTGAGAGATGTGATGTTCTGCTGCAGGGGTTGGGTCACACTTTTGAGGGCGCTTATGAGTGCTGGTCGAGTCATCACCCAGTTCTGACATGGTACTAAAAATGGACAAGATGAACTATTATAGTGCTGCGTGCAAACAACAACAAATATATAATAGCCTCAGGTCAGTGTTATCTAGCATAAGCTTAAATCAAAACATTGAACACAAGTTCCCAGATTGGCCTTAGAAATTTGGCTTTTTCTCATAATATATTGGCTTGGAGCATCAAGACAAATACAACAGCATAATACTCAAATGAAATTACTAAACTCAAAATCATGTGGGCCATGAAATCACCAAGAAACTTGCAGCCTCGGCCATCAAGAAGTGCAATAGGAACAACAGTTGCTGAGAAGTTGTGTGTAGGCTTAGCCATCTGGAAGTCCTAGTGTAACAACAGTTACTAAGGCTTGCAAATTTCTTGATGATTCAATGAACTACATGAAAACAAATGAAACAACAGGAATCAACAGAAACTCCTTGCCAGTCATGTATGAAAACATGTAACAATACCACATAACAATGCTTCTGAGATATACCTCTGGCTCATGGCTTTGAAACTCAGTTTTGTAGCGAAATTCAGGATGCCTGCTGATAGAATAATCAGCTTCAACATCTTTTCTAGAGGAATGCTAAAGGAAGAAAAAACAAACAGAATATGTTTAGCCATCTGAATACAGAGGGAAAAAGTTTGCAGCCTTGGTGTACAGTTCAGTATGCATACATCTTTGACATCGGTCCTTTCAAATAAAACAACTCATCCACCTCTGTCTCCAGTGGCAAGATGATGTCCTGATTTATTGAACTCTATTGCTGAGATGATGTCAACTGCAGAGAATGAAAACAAGAAAAGGTCAAGTTAGTTTGCAGCCATAACAAATGACAATGGTCTATAATTGAACATACAAGAAAAAGTGGTAAAACATGTATAGTAGCAGGCTATCATCCACTCAAAATGGCTTTATTGAGATGCACAAAAATAAAATCAGCACTAAAAGCCAAGGCATAAATAAAGAAATGCGCATGACTAGCACTGTTTTAATCCCATAGTTCACAGTTGCCAACCAGTTTACCCAAAGAAGTAAAAAAATATAAGAACATAAGGTTCAGACTAGCTGAGAATAAGTTATTAAAGTGAGTGACTCAGATGTGACTCTAAAGACAACCATAACTGAAAAGCAAGAGTTTCAAAACTATGCGAAGGAATTAGAGCATTCACATGGTTCAAAAAAATTAGTAAATGCAGGCAATGGGCAACAAGGACCTTAATATAAATTGGATCTACACAGAATTTGAAGGGGGCATTGACTTTATAACAGAATGATGGTAGGCTTAGGAGCAACCATGTTATAGATAACATTTGAAATCATTTAGAACAATTAGGTAAATCCAGGTTAACATCCATGCAGGTGACGATGAGCAGGACACAAATAGCTAGTACAATGGTACTGACTCAACCACAGTGTCAACTCATGCAAATAGATGTACAAGTTACAAGGTATCAAGCACAGGAATCGATTAAATAAGTTGGATCACACCCTTGTAGAGTTATCCGCAGTTTGGCTTCTTTGGTGCACTAATAGATGCTCCTACTGGTATAGCTAGGGACCAACTATAGCAAAATGGCATGGATGAATATAGAGTACCCATTAGATTTAGATGTTTAATTTATGCCAATGCCAATAAACCTACCAATAACATGGTACCAAGCACAGGAATCAAAGCAATAAATAAATTGGATAGAATTACATGCAGTTTGGCTTCTTGGTTTCAAAGATAGTGACTCGAGTGCAGCAAGGGCGTAAGGCCACTCAATATGGTAGTAGAAAAAAATTGGCTATTGAAATAATACTAAAAGGAATCAACAGAAACAACAGGAATCAAATTAAATCAAATAGGCCTTAGATATAAGACAAGCAACATGTATGAAAACAAATAGGCCTCAGCTTTGTAGCATGTATGAAAACATCATTGGCAGTCATCATAAGCATCATCATTGGTGGTAAATTGTAGGATATAGCCCATTCCCAGCCCTCCATATTGGCCAAAGCCAATCGGTTGCATTGGGCATGCGCACTTGATCTTCTCATCTACACCATATCTACTTCTGACATGTTCCATGAATTGCTAGACTCCATACAAAAAGGCCGGTGAAAATGGTTCACTATCATAAATCTAGCTTCTATCCCTGTTGACCTAGTGCAAATCTAGGTGTGACAAAATTGAAATTCACCATGTATTTAGCTAACACAATGGTTAAATGATATAGATTTTAACAACTTAATTATCTAGTACCTTCTACAATGGCCGGAGAAGAGGTTCTTCCCAGCTTTGTTTGGCCGGTGAGACTACAGCTTGCTTGGTGCTTAGCCGAAGATGCAGCAGCTCTGGCCACCGTCGAGCCTGCAGCAGCTAGCCTGGCCTTCTAGGGCCCATCTCGGCTGGCCATCAAGGGGGACCTGCTCGATCTGGCCAAATGCAGGGGAGGAGCATGGCGCAGTTGCTGGTGGAGATGGGGAGGCAGAGAGGGAGGAGGCGGCGAGGAAGCAGGTCATCGGTGTCGTTTCTTGATCTAGATGGGGTTCGCATGCCAATGAGCCGCTGACGAGCCTAGTGCTGGAGGGGACAGGTGGAGAGGGAGCAGGTGGCTGGGGAGGGAGCTGATGACTAGGGAGCAGGTCGGCGGTGAGGGAGCAGGTCGTCGGCGTCGTTTCTCGCTCTGGATGGGGTCCGCATGCCAATGAGCCGCTAGTGAGCCTAGTGCTAGAGGGGGTAGGCGGAGAGGGAGCAGGTGGGAAGGGAGGAGGTGGCTAGGGAGCAGGTCGCCAGCGAGGGAGCAGGTCGCCGGCAACGGGGGTTGCCACATGCCGAAGTAGCTGGTGATAGACTGGCAACACAATGCTGCTTCTGTTTTTAGTTAAATACCACTTGATTTCAATGACATGTGGGCCCAACGTTTCAGTGCTTGTGGGTCCATTGTCCCAATGACATATGGGCCCATCTTACTGTTAGCCTCAGTTGCTCTGAGTTCATCCTGTACTCATCATTTTGCTTTTAAATCTCTGGCAAAATATTGTAACTAGTTTATCTCACACATATTTACTCCAAATTTCCACATTTTTTTCCTAAAAATTTCTAAAATCATGATCTATCAACATATTGCATTGATTTTGGTCATGTGTCAATGAGACAAATTTTGCACAAATGTAAGTTAAAGTGATTTAAATATGGCAAATCAACACCTTATTTTGAACCTCATAATGAATTCGGGCAAAAATATCATGAATACAAAAGTGGCTAAACTCATTAAGATCTAGTATTCTTATTTAGGCCATTTTGTCATCCAAGAAATTGATTATAACTTTGTTCTCAAATTCTACTCATCTCTCTTAGAGTTTCATAAACTATAAAAGAGATGAGTACAATTTGAGAACAAAGTTATAATCTCGGATGATAAAATGGCCTAAATAAGAAATGTAGATATCACCGAGTTGAGCATTAGTTGTATTCATGACATTTCCATTTGACATAACTTTGTACCCCAAAATTTGTATTCGAGTTTCAAATTTTACAAATTCAAAAATCAAACTCTATAAACAAACTCAAATGAAAAAATGATAAAACTATGGTCTGTAGAACTCAATCTGTTGAACATCTTTGTTTCTTAACTTTTTTCTAGTTGAGTTCATTTAGTAAACCTTAATTTTGATTTAAATTCATAATAGTCCTCAGCCTCTCAATGACATGCGGGACCCACAGCACCAAACCAAAATTTGCCACCTCCACCGCCAACTCTCCCGCCCACAATCTCTGTCACTGACAGATGGGCCCAATTCACCTCCCGCCCGCAAAAATCCAAAATCCACCCCACGTGTGCTCAATCCTTCGCCTAAGTCCCATTCCCCTCCTTTCCTCTAACCCTAATGCCGACCCGCTGCTGCCGCAATTCCTGCCGACTATCCGCCGCCTCCAGTCGCTCCCACCCGCCGCCGCCGGCAGTCGCGCCCACCCGCTGCCGCCGCCACTCGCACCCACCACGCCACAGCCAGTTTCACCCACCACGCTGAGGCTCTCGCGTCCACCACGCCGAGGCCAGTCGCGTCCACACGCCGCCACACCTCGTGCTGAGCATGGCATCCTACCTCCCACAACCTAGCACTGAGCAAGCACCGACAACATCCCAGACTGCCTTCGTGTCTGCCCTGGCGACATCCACCGGAGCCCTACCTCAGAGCGCCGCCATCCTGGACTCCCTCAGTGTCGCGCCGATGAAATCCAATTCGCACACCGACGCCGGAGGCCGGAGCCGAGATCACGCCGCAGGCATCCCGGTCTCCCTCAACGCAACCCCGACGAGAGCCACTCACGCCCACCACAATGCCAGAGGCAGGCACCGTATCTCACGCCGCCAGCATCCAGGGCTCCCTTCGCGGCCGCTGGCTTCCCAAAAATTGTCATCATTGAAGAGGCATAGGTAAATGGCTGATTGTTATAACATTATTTGATACACTAAACTTGGTGATTACATACATTGCAACTGGACGGAGTAGTTAGTTCCTTCTGGCACTTGTTTGTTATTGTGTGTTATTTTAAAATCTTTCAACCATTTAAAACATGTACTTCATTATACTGATTTAATCTACTATGTCACTTGTTTCTTAATTAATAAGATGCTTGTTCGTCTTGGCAGGTGCCTATCTGATCTTCATTTCTCAGCATTCTCTTCATTTCTCAGCATTCTCTTCGTCGTGGTACCAACTCTCTGGCTTTCTGCAGGCACAACAAGCTCAAAGAGAATAAGCTCCACTCGTTTTCACTACCACAGTGGCCCCCACTTCCCTTCCCTTGTGATCACAATGCATCATTTTAGTTTCACCTCTGGAACTTGGATAGTACATGTCTTGATCTCCTCCTCTCCCCTATGATATCTTCTTGCAGCCTTTCCCACTGCTGCTACTATTACAGCTACAGCTGCAACGGCTACAGCTAGGCCACCTCCTAGACTGGACATCTTCCTAGCTTGGCCTATGAGGTCTCTCCACACACCCAAGGTATGGACTTTGCCAGGCTACCACTTGGATAGAGTTACTTATCTGTTCACATCACATACATATTAGCCAGTACAAGCAACCAAGAGCACAACAAGTTTGCAACTGCTCTAGCTCCCTTTTGTTTTTGCATAGTAGGAGTGCTCGAATGTGACAGCAGAAAGCACAGACGACTCTGAGAGCAGCAGCAAGAACAACAGCAACCACTCCTCAGATCAGCTCGGAGCAGCTGCAAACATGGTGAACATCTTCTGCGTAGGATTTTAGAATGATGGAAACACCTATAGCAAAAAAGAGGATCTTTTATTTTAGAATGATGGAGAACATCTTCTGCCAGAAATAGTAGTTCATCTAGAACAAGAACTAGTCAATCTATATCGGCGGGTATTTTGCTATAGGGTGTGGATAAGTCTAGAAGACTATGTAGGGGATATGTTAGGTTAGTGCAGGATATATCATGTACTGGCGTACTGCCATTAGTGCTGCAATAGAAGACAAGTTAGCATTCTTACAATATTATTTTGTCACTAGCTTACAAAATTGTGTCCTGATAGAAATGCACCAACTGAACCTTCTTACATATGGCTCCAGTGAGACAATTTTTTCACTGTCTATCAGTGGGGCACTTAAGCAGTGTTGCCAGCAAAATGTTTGCCCCTTCATGGTATTTAGATTAGATGCAGTTTTCTTAATGGCACATTGCCTGATATTAAGAATGGTGTTGCCAAGCAAAATGTTTGCCCCTAGGCTCATAGTACTATACTGTATGTCCCCTAGTCATGTGCAGTGTCTTCAAGGTTTTTTTGGTGATGAGATGCCTATATCACTAGTCTATGCTAATATCTCTGGTATAGAAGTTACATTCTCAGGCTGTTGTAATGCTCATTGCTTCTTGTCTCTACCATCCTTTACTAGCCATTGTGGTCTCATATTGATTCAGTGTCTCTACCATCCTTTACTAGCCATTGTGATCTCCTATTGATTCAGTATGGTTGATCTGCAGTGAGGTGTGCAGGTGCTGATGATGGTTTGATAGGCGAGCTTGAGAGGATGCTCCTGGTCTCCTATTGGTTCAGAAGTGCTCCTGGTCTCCTATTGATTCAGTATGGTTGTCTCTACGTCCGTTACTAGCCATTGTGGTCTCCTACCTACTAATGGATCGAATTGCACTTTTGTTAACTGTATATGTATGCTCCTGGTGACCTATTAGTGGATGGAAATGCACTTATGTTTCTAGGTCAATAACTATAGTAGTACAGTACCAGCTATTTTACGAAACCTGTCCTAACTGCATTGAACTTGGACTTTTCTCTAAACTCTGAGGTATCTATGGAACTTGAATATTTGTGTAAACTTGAATACTATATTTTAGTAAGTTGCAGGTTTAGTAATCTGCATTTAGCCCAAAGGAACACTTGTCGTAATGCTACTTTGATTTTCATATTAAATATTAGGCCTCTGATGTTTCACTTTCCCTGCAGGCTGCATTTACTTGAGCAGAAAGGAAAATTTCAGATCTAGTTATTGGTAATATAAATATTTATGAGTATTGGAATTGATTGCATGCTATTTTGTTCATCTTGCCTTTGACATTACTTCGTTGTTGTAGCATTTAGTTAGAGTAGCACTATCACAAAATGATAGCAGATTTTCTTTAGTTAGCTAGATAAGTTACTCTAATGGCAGTACTATTATCTTAAGAGGCTGATCCGAAGTTTATTTACCAAATATTACTATGTGCAACTTAAGTTGTAGTGATAATGACTTAGAATGTTATTTCACTGTTATATGAATTTTTTAGGGAGAGGAGGGGGCTTGCCCCTACTGACGGCGCACACTAGGTAAATACCATGATATCAAAGGAGTAAAGTTATGCCTAGCTGTATTCACTGGTGAGTGCTAGAAATGTTGTTAGTGGGTTCTTTTGTTTTCAAATGTTGTAGGTATCATTCACTACTGATGATCAAAAATCATTTGATGTGTTTTATGAAAATAACTTTTTGCATAGAAACTTATATGCTGAATGTATCTTATCGTAGATTGATATCAAATCATGTAGCTGTTATCATCTCTGCTACATCCGGTGGAATCACCTTTGCTTGCCTTGTGTAATCGGTGAGTACTTATGTTCTTATGACTTTATTGTGAAGACTAGTAGTTGTTCTGGTATTCTCTTGTCTTCTCTTATCTATTGAGCCTTACAGTAGGAGGAACTTGAACTTCTGTAAACTATTATTCTGTCCATCTCTGTTGGAGACAAGTATTGAATAAAGTAGTTCAATGGCAAGTAGGCCTATTTTTATTCTATCTCAATTCTTCTACAAGTTGTATATTGGTGGGTACCATAGTACCCAATTCTTCTACTTTTCTTTTTTTTGCTAAGTTTTACTTTTATTGAGTATCTACATCAGCAGTTGATTTGGTTGTAATTTACTCTAATAAAGCAATACACATCCCGTCAGTGCGCCATCTACCTCTTATATATTCTTCCCAATGAGCACCAAAAGAACATAAAAGATATCTGCTAACACCTCAATGCCACTCCACGACTGAATACATGAATGATGATGTTCCATGATTTTTTTAATATATTGCCTATAGCTACATTACACTGGACCAAAACACTGCAGTTTACCAAGGGAACCAAAATTAGGTGTTATATTTTGCCTGCACCTGCACCTAGGGGATAGTTTCTGATGACTGCCCTCTAAATAGCAGTTTTCTACCTGAGATTTCAAGTCCCTCCATTTATTGCTTCATTGTGGTGAATAGTAGCTATTCTGATATTCTCTTGTGTGTTGAGCTTTATAGGGCAGGAGAAACTTGTTGTTAGTCCTATTTAAGTTTATCGCCAACTACTTATTTTCACTTGTGTTGTTTTATTCAATTGAAAGGTGTAGCAGGCATGGAGGAAAGTGAGGGACATGGGAGCTAATGTATTGCTAGGACTACAAACTCTATCTTGTCAGCAACTATATAAAATTATTTGCAAATGTATAGCACAAACTTGTGTGATGTATTTGAATCTTTGCACTATGTAATGTATCATATGATCTGGGTTGTATGTGAATGATGGTGTGACTTTTATATGGCTGCAGTGCTATCAAAAAAATGAGAAATTGTGACGCCATACAGTCGTCTTAAAATAGCTTTTGACAACATAAGACACTAACAAAAACAAAGTGTCACATAATTGATGGGACTATACATCACATTCCAACTTCATCACAAAATCCAGAAAACGAGCGTCAGAAAATCTACAGCACAATATATGACGACCATAACCCATCACAAAAAGGTAGCAGGAAACGTCCGTTATCTTACCATTTGTGATGATTGAACATAATGTGACGCGTTGGCTGTAAATTTTGTGACGTAATATATCGGCTTAAAAGAGTACCATTTGTGATGACATATAATTTGTCGTCACAAAAAGTACAGACATTTTGTGATGACTGGATAGAAAAACATCACGAGGACTTTATGTGACTATCGTTTTATGATGACAGGCATGACGCTATGAAATCGTCACAAGGATCTTTTTACGACTCTTTTTGTACTTTACATGACAGTTTGACATTGTCACACAATCCAAGAATTCTTGCAGTGCAAGCGGCTCAAGATCGATGCTAGCGTGAAGATGGCGGCGTCAGCACCAGGTGCCACTTTGTGGTCTCAATCGGCAGCGATGGCCGCATGGCTTGCAAAGGCCTGTGCCGTGAGTGCTCGGGGTAGGCTGACGGGCACTGCTTCTGTTGCTGGCTCGGGCACCTCAAGGACCGTGGCGGGTGGCATCATCACCCAGGACTAGGAGCGGACCGAGGTGCCCCCTGACACCACCGAGCTCGAGGGCGTCGCCAGTGGAAGCCCCGATCACCATCGAGGACGAGGGGGCGAATTCCTCTGCTTGTGATGTGGAGGAGATGGTGGAGCTCCCTCAACAGCAGCAGTCGTGGTCACCGTGGCCACTAGGGCTGCACGAGTGGGAGGAGTGACAGAAGCAGTAGGAGGACGAGTGACAGCCCTCGAGCCCACCGCAGCAACAGCAACAGCAGCAGCAACAGCAGTGGCAGGAGGCGCCGGCATCTTCGAGCCTTCCGCAGCAGCCGTAGCTGGTGGGGACGGCCTTGGACCTGTCGCGGCCGGAGGAGACAACCCTACCGGCCGCGGGGAAGGGCGAAAGAGGCTCTGCTGAATGCAGGCCAAGAAAACAAGTGGCCAAAGTCGTCTGCCTTGAGCCGTCCAAAGGAGCTGGAAACCGAGGACATTTCGACAAGGGAAGGTTTGGACAGCCGATCACGCAGGCGGTCCAAGTAGAGGCATCGGTGGCCAAGGTGGTTGCGATGGCACTGATGTCTCGCCCGCCATCGGCTGGGACGTTGGCCAGTCGGGCGTCCTTGCACGGCCTTGGCCTATATGCTCCCAACCTCCTCGCCAAAGGGAAGCAAAAGGCAGGGAAGGCTGGGTCATCGAGCGTTGAAGAAGAAGCCAAGTCACCATTCCCCACGCTGGCTGACCGAGTGCTCCATCACGGCAGTTTAGTCGAGATGTGGGACAACATAATGGCAGTCGTGCAAGAGCGGATCAATAAGGAACTCCCTTACTGGGGCCGTGAAGCTCTTCAACTCTGTGACCCAATGAATCCCGACGCGCCCATGTTCGAGGTGAATGATCCGGTGGAGGTCGAGCGCTGGGAGCATGTCGAGGAGTTCTGGGTCTGGATGCAACATGCCCTGTGGCTGGTGGTTGACATGATACGAGGGGTTGACTTGCTTTCCTATCTGACACTCTTTCTCATGATTTTTGTTTCCAGGATTTGAGGGGACGCTCCCAGACCAAATCTCAATTCATCCACCTGACAAGGGGTGGATGGGAGCAGGTCCCTGTGTTGCAAGCAGCGGTCAAGGCTGCCTAGGCCGCGGTGATGAAGGCAAAGGAGGATGTGGCCAAGGCCAAGGAGGAGGTGACAAAGGCCAAGGAGGACACCGTCGCGGGTCGAGGGGAGGCGACCCAGGCCGCGGAAGCAGAGACCAAGGCCAAGGACGATGCCACCAAGGCCCGAGAAGAGGTGCAATAGGCCCTTGAGGACCCCTCTTTGGCGGGAGGGCGTGTCAAGACACTCGAGTGGTCCGCAACGTGCATCAAGGAACTCGAGGAGAGCCTCACCCTGACTTCCTATGACAGCAACGCACTGAATGTCTCTGTCGGGGAGGAGAGGCGCCGTGTCCAGACCCTAGCCAATGAGGTCTCGATGCTGAAGCGAGACCTTCATGAGAACAGAGAGGGCCCTCGAGGGCACTGGCATGGTGATCGAGGAGCTGTGGGCGGAGAAGGCAGATGTGTCTGATGCAAAACCCCTGGTGTTAAGCATGCATCAACTCGTGCACTTCATTAGCATAA
>CM041646.1:28076643-28250321 GCA_023333625.1 Bothriochloa decipiens
GAACTTATTACGGTCTTGGCTGTATTGGAAAATGTTTGAAATCCTTCAAGATTTTGGAATGACTACCGGTTTATCAGGTCTTAATCATGTAAGTTTGCTAGTTAATAGCAAATTATGTGCTTAAGCTCTAATAAATTGGTCGGTTCTGTTATCGCTGAGGCCATGGCGGAGGCCAAGAAGGCGTTCGCTGAGCTGCGGGATGGGTACACAGCCCTCAAGACCCATACCAATGGTAGGCTTGTTTCTTTTGCCTTTTATCTTTTCGGTCTGAGTGCCTTGTCTGCCATGATTGACCTTCTCCTGTGTTTCAAGCCTTGACAAATAGAGGCTCCAGGCCCAAAAAGACGCCAAGGCGCTCTAAGACCTCTACTGGGCCGAGGCGACACTAACCAATAAGCTCCGAGGCACCATCGACTCGGTCTGCGATGGTCTAGGGCTCTACCCTAAGGAGGAGGTCGAGGGTGACGTGCATGGGGACCCCTGTATCCGATGAATGTAGGCCCTCGACCGTGCCTTGTGGGAGTAGATTCGTGACGCACTCCATCAGGGCATGAAGAGGGCGATGGCAGTCGTCTGCTCTGGCTTCACGTATGACATGGTAGTCGTCTCCCACGGCTTCATCTCCAACCCCAACAAGACTGAGGATGTGAATTGTGAGATGCATCTGGCCTTGATCGAGGTGGCCGAGGTGCCAGGCAGCGAGTTGGTGAAGGTCTTCGAGCCTGAGGTCGTCCCTCCTGACGCTGATGAGGAAGAGGGCCTGTGAACCAAATCTGGGCAAGTGGCCCGTGTAATAGGTAGTATGTTGTGAACAATGACGGTGTGGCCCTAGGGGCCATGGAGACATTATGCATGTACATATTTTATTTTGCATATGTTTTATTCTTGATGTTCTATTTCTCACTTTGCCTGCATTGGCTATTTGCAAGGTTTTCGGCGTGTACGCTTGCCCCTTGAGGGGGCAATGAGTGGAGGTACCATAGCCCATGGGTGTGGGTGGTCTCGCGGCTCGACGCCCCTCGACCCGTCAGGGCATTGCATGGCGTTTTTGACTAAGTGACAGGAAGCATCGAGGCATAGAAAGAATAGGACGTTTGAGTTTCGAAAAAACATGTGAATTTTTTAGGAACTTAGGGGGTTCCCCTTATACCCCCAAGGGAGGCTCGGCTGTGATGAAGCAGAGTTGAGGCTACCTTAAGAATATGAACAAAAAGTTGAACTTGTAAATGAAAGTACTTCTTATTCATTCATGGTATGAAAAATGTACAAAGCCTCGAGGCCCTAGGGGTAAAAGCGACATAGTTGTTCAATGTTCCTTGCGTTGGTGAATGTTTTGCCCTTCCTGTTGGATAGCTTGTAGGTTTTGGGCTTCAACAATTCTGCGACGATGAAGGGGCCCTCCTATGGTGGAGTTAGCTTGTGGCGGCCTTTGTTACTCTGCCGTCGATGGAGGACGAGGTCGCCGAGTTGGAGATCCCTCTTGCGCACATGTTTGTCATGGTAGCGTCGGAGCTTCTGCTCGTACCTCGTGGAATTGAGGATGGTCATGTCTTGAGCCTCCTTGAGTTGGTTAACGGCATTTGCGAGTGCTTCTTTGTTCATCTGTTCCTTGTAGGCCTTCAGTTGCGGGGACCCATACTCAAGGTCGGTGGGAAGGACGGCCTAAGACCCATAGACCATAAAGAATGGGGTGAACCTCGTGGCTCAACTCGGCATCATCCTTAAGCTCCATAGGACTGAAGGCAGCTCGGTGGCCCACTTCTTGCCATGCTTGTTTAGCCGACTAAAGATCCGAGGCTTGACACCTTGTAGAATCATGCCGTTGGCACGCTCAACCTGGCCGTTAGTTCTAGGATGAGCGACGGCGGACCAGTTCACACAGATGTGATGGTGGTCATAGAAATCTAGGAACTTCTTGCTAGTGAACTGCGTGCCATTGTCGGTGATGATGACGTTGGGGACCCTGAAGCGATGGATGATGTCGATGAAGAATAGCACTACCTGCTTGGACCAGATGTTGGTGATGGGCCGAGCCTCGATCCACTTGGTGATTGTCGACAGCTACAAGCAGATGGGTGTAGCCCCTGGTTGTCTTCTTTAATGGCCCCACAAGATCGAGCCCCCAAACTGCGAACAGCCATGTAATGGGGATCGTCTGTAGGGCATGAGTTGGGAGGTGGGTCTACCTGGCATAGAATTGGCATCCTTCGCATGAGCGGACGAGATTGATGGCGTCAGAGACTACGGTCGGCCAGTAGAAGCCTTGCTGGTAAGCGTTTCCAACAAGGGTCCTCGAAGCAGCATGATGGCCGCAAGCCCCTAAGTGTAGATCCTTGAGTAGCTTTCTTCCCTCCTCAATGGTGATACAACGCTGGAGGACCCCAGTGGGGCTTCGTCGATAGAGCTCCTTATCATCATCGTAGAGGATGTAGGTTTTCACCCATTGAGCAATGCGGCGGGCCTCGGTCGATCTTCCGGCAGCTCGCTCGAATAAGGCAGTCGAGGAAGGGAGTGCGCCAGTCTAGCTTGGGGGTTGGTGGGGGAGGCAACCCCTCAATCTCCATGGCCTTGGCCCCAATTGAGGGGGCCTCGATCGAGGGAGGAGGGTTGACTTCCTGTGTTGCGACTCCTTCCCCTGCACCTAGATCGATAGAGGGCTCATACGAGTCCTTCGAGAAAACATTAGGCGGGATAGTACCTCGAGTCGATGTGATCTTGGCTAATTTGTCTGTGACCTGATTGTATCTGTGAGCAATATGGTTGAGCTCGAGGCCGTAGAACTTGTGCTCCAACTTGCGGACCTCCTTGCAGTAGGCTTCCATCTTGGGGTCGTGGTAGCTCGAGGCCTTCATGACTTGATCGATTATGAGCTATGAGTCACCATGAACGTTGAGGCGTCGAACCCCAAGCTCGATGACAATGCGCAAGCCATTGATGAGGGCCTCATACTCTGCGACGTTGTTGGAGACGGCGAAGTGGAGTCATATGACGTATCGCATGTGGACTCCGAGGAGCAAGATGAAGAGCAGGCCCGTGCCAGCTCCTGTTTTCATCAAGGACCCGTCGAAGTACATCGTCCATAGCACCGCCTGATCTGAGCGAGAGGTAGCTGTGTGTCAGTCCATTCAGTAATGAAATCCACTAGCACCTGGAACTTGATGGCTTTGCATGGCGTGAAGGAGAGGCTCTTGCCCATGAGCTTGACTGCCCATTTAGATATCCTTCCCGTAGATTCCTGATTCTGGACAATCTCCATGAGGGGGAAAGATGAGACCACAGTCACCGGGTGGCTAAGGAAGTAGTGCTGGAGCTTGCTTTGCGTGATTACGATGGCGCTTCTGAATCTACGGATAGAAAACGTTGGTCTCTGAGAGTACCTCGCTGATGAAATAAACAGGCCGCTAGACAAGTAAGGCATGCCCTTCTTCTTCCCTCTCGACAAGTATGGCCGCACTGACAACCTGGGTAGTTGTGGCAACATAGAGCAAGAGTGGCTTGGCTGGATTCGGAGGTACGAGAATTAGAGGAGAGGTTAGCATAGCTTTGAACTTTGCGAGGGCCTTCTCGGCCTTGAGAGTCCATGTAAAGCGCTCTGACTTCTTCAAGAGATGGTATAGAGGTAGCGCTTTCTCTCTGAGACATGAGATAAAGTGACTGAGGGCTATGAGGTAGCTCGTGACCTTCTAAACGCCCTTGAGATCTTGAATTGGGCCCATCTTGGTGATTGCTGAGACCTTTTTGGGGTTGTCCTCGATGCCGCACTGAGAAACAATATACCCTAAGAGCATGCCTTGAGGGTTGAGATTGATGTTCTTTGCCCGGAGGCATTCGAACACGATTTTAAGGTCATCGATGAGGTTTTCGACCTTTTTGGATTTGACTACGATATCGTCAATGTAGGACTCAACCGTTTCCCCAATGTGTTTGCCAAAGACATGGAGCATGCACCGCTGATACGTTTCCCTGGCGTTTTGAAGGACAAAGGACATGGTAACGTAGAAGTACATGCCAAAAGGGGTGATAAAGGAAGTCATGAGCTGGTTGGACTCCTTCATCTTTATTTGGTGGTAACTGGAATAGGCATCGAAAGAGAGAGTTTCACATCCCGCAGTAGAATCAACGACTTGATCAATGCGTGGTAAAGGGAAAGGAACTTTCAAACATGCTTTATTCAAACTGGTGTAATCTACACACATCCTATATTTCCCACTTTTTTCTTAACTAGTATAGGATTAGCTAACCACTTGAAATGATGAACCTCCTTGATGAATCTGTCATCCAAAAGCTTATGGACCTCCTCCCTGATGATCTTGTGCTTCTCCTCGTCGATACAGCACAAGCATTGCTTCACCGACTTGGACCCGGCTTGGATCTCCAAGGCATGCTCAGCGACTTCCCTCAGTATGCCCAGCATGTCCGAGGGACTCCACGCGAACATGTCAGCGTTTGCACGGAGAAAGTCGATGAGCATTGCTTCCTATTTGTCATTGAGACAGGCGCTGATGGTCAGCGCCCTCCTATCGGAGCTGTTGGGGTCGAGGAGGATCTTCTTCGTGTCTTCTACGGGCTCGAAGTTGCCGGCATGGCGCTTAAGATCTGGGACCTTGGCAGCAAGGCTTTCGAGGGTTGCTAATAGCATCGTGGACTCTTCGGCCGCCTCCCCGTTCTCGACACACTCGATGTCACAGTCGTAAGCGTGCTCGTGGGAGGGGCTGACTGTGATGACGCCCTTGGGTCCCGGCATCTTGAGCTTGAGGTAGACGTAGTTGGGGATTGCCATGAACTTGGTGTATCCGGGCCGAATGATGATGGCATGGTACATGCCATGGAACCCAACCACCACGAAGGTGAGCGTCTCCTTCCTGAAATTCATGGAGGTGCTGAAGCAGACGGGGAGGTCGATGCGGCCAATGGGAAAGGCCTTCTTCCCCGACATGACCCCATGGAAGCCCCCACCGCTGGATTGGAGCTTTGACCTCGAGATCCCCAGGAGGTCGAGGGTCTCACCGTAGATGATGTTGAAGCTGTTGCCTCCGTCCGTGAGCACCTTGGTGAGGTGGGTGTTAACGATGATGGCGTCGACGACGAGCGGGTACGCCCCTGGCCATGGAACGTAGTACGGGTGGTCATCATAGTAAGTCAAATGTGATGGCTGTTTCAGACTAGTCGAGGTTGTGAGGGGTTGCGACCCGCATGGAGAAGACCCCTAAATGCTCCCTCTTGCACTAACACAGTGTGAGGTGAGCCGAGGGGCCCCCGTAGATCATGTAGCAGTCGAGGACATTGAGGAAGTCATCTTCCTTGTCGCCGCCCATGTCCTTGGGGTCCTCCTTCTTGTCATCTTTCTTGAGGCACAGGCTGTCGAAGTACTTCTTAAGCATGTGGCAGTCCTCGAGGTTGTGATTTGCCCCTTGTGGTAAGGGCAGGGCTCCTTCAGCATCTTGTCAAAGATGCCCCTTCGGGGGCCTCGAGGCTTCTTGTGCTTGATAGTAGCGATGAGATCATCAACCGCCGCCTCGCGATTGCCCTGCCGGCTCTTCTTCTTCTTGATGTTCTTCTTGGCACCCTGCTTGAGCTCTCGGGGTCGCCTTCCTGCGCCCTCTCTTAGCCATCACCAAAGAAAGTGCCCACTGCCTCCTCATCGGTCGCGTAATTGGCGAGGATGTCCATCAGCTCGTCGACGGTCTTGGGGGATTACGCCCTAGCTCTTGGACCAGTGCCTTGCAGGTGGTTCCCGAGATGAATGCCAAGATGACATCGTGGTCGGAGATGTGGAGGAGCCCGGTGCGTTGCTTGGAGAAGCATCGGGAGAAGTCATGAAGAGACTCCCTGGGCTTCTGCTTGTAGCCGCGGAGGTCCCAGGAGTTGCCAGGGCGCACGTAGGTTCCCTTGAAGTTCCCCTCGAACACCCTAATAAGGTCGGTCCAGTCGTGGATCTGGTCGGGGGGAAGCATGCTATGAGACATGGACAGTTAAGATGGAATTTGCTCTTCACCGCATAAGAGAGATATCACTTGATCACTCAAGTGATTGGATCAACAAATGCATGGTCATGCTTGGGTTAAGTGTTGACCCACGAGTTGAACCATATATCGTGTGGCAAAGGGAATAACTTGTACGTGGTCATAGTGGTTTGTTAGATATGATCTTTGCGTATACATAGGAGTTGTCACGCCTTGCTAGAGGCCGCTGTCAACTATTGGGCGAGTAGGAGCACTCGGCCCATGTCTATGTGTGCGTGAACCCATAGGGTCGCATGCTTAAGGATTGGAAGCCTAATTCACGTTGGACTCGAATTAGACAAGGCTTAGGGTTTCCTAATGGGTCTCAGGTCAGGGTCGCATAGGGATGCCTATATAAGCAAGGGGTAGGGGTGAGGCAAAATATGATCCGCTTGATCTATTCAGCTGTCGTCACCCACCCCACGCTCACGCCTTTGCTCCTCGCGGACCTAGCAGTCCGGTTGCACATTGCTTCTTCCCGCACGTGTGTGATACCTCGGAGTGCTGCATCTGCGGTGCAAGGACAGACCTCGCTGATCACGG
This sequence comes from Bothriochloa decipiens, assembly GCA_023333625.1. Lineage (NCBI taxonomy): Eukaryota > Viridiplantae > Streptophyta > Magnoliopsida > Poales > Poaceae > Bothriochloa > Bothriochloa decipiens. Next base: position 28,083,189 of record CM041646.1, read on the forward strand.
TGGTCAGCAAATGGTTAGCAACTAGTTGGACTGGTCAGGAGTGTGCTCAAACGATCTGCGAGAGAAGGGTTTACTTGACGAATGACCACGCAACTGTACGGCACTGCTGTGACGCGTTCGACTACATCGAGTCTTCCGCTGCACCTGCACGTCTAGTGGTAATCCCGTGACCTATATCTGGCAGTAGATCCTTGTTTATAAGGTAGAAAAGTTTTATTTTCTGGCTAGCGTAGCACCCTCATAAGCCTACAGGTTCTTCCCATGGGTACTCGAATGCATTGTTGTATCCTAACTCAAAACGCACGCTTTTGAGCTTCAAAGATGTCCATGTGAATGGTTTCCATGTAGAAACTAAGATTGAGCAAGGTACTGAATACCTACTCATCACTAAATTTGATGGGTACCAAAAATGAGTGGTGGAAAAGCTCCTTTCATCGCCATCGGGTTGTACTACACATACATAAAACCCACAGAAGAATACATTGTGAAGAAGACCATATTCAGAAACACATAATCATTTCGAATATGGCATCACCGTTTGGGTCATCCTGGGTTGAATATGATGAGAAGAATCATCAAAAATTCTACTGGCCATGATGTAAGAGGCTTCCCTAATCCTGAAGATTTAATTTGCACTACATGTGCAAAGGGGGAGCTAATCACTAGACCATCCCTCCTGAAGATTAGGGATGAGTCACTAATGTTCCTGCAAAGGATACAAGGTGATATTTGTGGACCTATTCAGCCCCTGTTGGGCCTGTTTAGGTATTTTATGGTACTAATTGATGCATCTACCAGATGGAGCTATGTGGACATGTTGTCCACTAGAAACCATGCTTTCTCCAAGCTCATTGCCCAAAAATCAAGCTAAAAGCAAGTGTCCCAGATAACCACACTCAGTCCATTTAGATGTATAATGCTGGTGAGTTTAGGTCAAAAGCTTTTGATGGCTATTGCTTAGCCATGGGCATTAAGGTAGAGTATTCAGTACCACATGTCCACACACAAAATGGTCTAGCTAAATCAGATCCTTGATCAAGAGGATCAAGTGGATTTCTAGGCCACTGCTGTAGAATTGTAAGCTGCCAACCAGTTGTTGGGGCCATGCGGTGTTGCATGCTGCAGAACTAATTCAACTCATGCCAGTTGCATATCATGATACATCCCCCTTACAGTTGGTGCTTGGGAAAGAACCAATTATTTTCCATCTACATATATTTGGCTGAGTTGTGTACGTGCCAATACCACCACCTCAGCGTAGATCAATGGGACCCCACCGAAAGTTGGGGATATACGTTGGTTATGAGACTTCATCCATAATCAAGTATTTGGAGCCTATGACTGGGGATCTTCATATGGCTCGGTACACTGATTGTGTATTCAATGAAGACCATTTCTCAGCATTAGGAGGAGATAGGCATTCAAAAGAATACCGGGAAATGGAATGGAATGCAACTGGGTTGCAATCCTTAGACCCATGCACCAGTGAATCTGAACTAGAAATTGAGACAATAATACATTTGCAAGGTCTTGCAAATGAGCTACCAGATGCCTTCACTAATCATAAGAGAGTGACAAGGTCACATATACCTGCAGTAAATGCATCAGAGGGAGTTCAAGTACCCCAAAAGGTTACTAACTCTATAGCCTCCCCTAATTCTAGGAAGAGGGAGAGACCTCCAGGTGCTCAGCACAAGGTCCTGCGAAGATGTCGGCAAAGATAAGTCACTGAGCCACTTGCATCACTCAAAGAATCAATTGAAGAAGCTCAACCTGAAGTTGAGAATGCCCTTGAAGAAGAAACTTGACCTAAAGTCGAGTCAGTCCCTGAAGGACCCCATCCTGAAGATGGAAACCCCAATGCGTCACGCGCATAATATCACATTGGGAGATTGGAATGCCCTAGCTCAATCGTTATGAGAAATCCTGATGAGTGGGAGAACGATCCTGAAGAGATCACCACTAATTATGTGGAGAAGGGAGTCATACAAAAGAAAGACCACAATTGTCAACATATATTTTGCCTCCAAAATTGCTGATTCATTGGATCTAGATCCAGAACCAAAGTCCCTAATAGAGTGCCAAAAGCACTCAGACTAGGACCAATGGAAAGTAGCAATCGAGGCAGAATTGCGCTCTCTATACAAAAGAGAGGTTTTTGGACTTGTAGTTCCAACACCTTCAAAAGTCATCCCTATAGGATGCAAACGGGTCTTCCTTAGGAAGAGGAGTGAACATGGCCAGGTGGTAAGATATAAAGTGAGTCTTGTGGCACAAGGCTTCACACAGAGACCTGGCATCGATTACAATGAGACTTACTCCCTAGTTATGAGTGGCATAACATTTCGATGTCTCATATCTATGGCAGCTAACTTGAATTTAAAAATGCACTTGATGGATGTTGTGGCCGCATACTTGTATGGGTCACTAGATTCGAAGATTTAACTGAGTCCCTAAAGGACTCAAGATCCCTAGGCCGAATCAAAACCGTAACATGTTCAGCGTTCGCCTGCAACGATCGTTGTATGGGTTGAAACAATCCGGAAGGATGTGGTTCAACCACTTAAGTAATTTCTTCCTGAAGAGGGGTTAAACAAACAATGATGGTTGTCCCTGTGTGTTCATCAAGAAATCCCCAAAGGGTTTCTGCATCATCTCAGTCTATGTTGATGATTTGAATATCTATGTTGATGAGTAGGGCAAAATGCAGCCTTATGACCCTTTTGGAAACATCTGAAACAGGTTACTCCGTCAAGAGTTGTGGTGCTCCTTGCACCCTGATCTTCGTTGTCGGGGATGTCTTTAGCAGAGCTATACGTAAGTTGCCAGCGGGCAGCTCGCGCATCATTGTGAACCTTCCTTGTCGAACCCGGAATCCTCTTGAAAGGAATCATAGTTGGTGATGCAATGTAAACTCTGGCATAGTCGATAACCCTGTGGCCTGGTTGTCCGCATATAAGGCAAGCGAGAGGAATGCCACCTGTGGGTGTGGTAGCTCTCTCTCTTGGACACACCAGGATCTTATGACCAGGATGGCCACATCCATAACAAAAGAAGGCTTCCTTTATTGTAGGAGTGCTTGCAGTAACCTCCCATGTTTTGGAATGCTGAAGGGGGCGACTCTGGAATGAGCTGCTCATAGGGTGATCACGCATACGCGATCGTTGCTGGACTAGGTGCTGATATGGTTCCTCAAGGCGATGCTTCCTATGGAAGAGCATGCTTGTCTCTGGATGGGTCTTCTCCAATCTCATTGCCTCGTTGATGGCTTCTTCAAGGGTGTGGCAAGACCTTCTTGTGATAGCAAGGCAGTGGGGAACTTCCAGCCCCGAGTGAAGTGATACACCTTGTCCTTCTCGGTGGCCACACTCTTCGGGTGTACATACCACATCAGGCGAATGAAGTGGACAACATACTCGTGGACTGTGCCAGCTCCTTGCTTGATACTATAGAACTCTTCTACTAAAGTCTCTTCCACTTCTGCTAGCACATGGCGCTCGTAAAAGGCATTAGTGAACTCTTCCCATGAGATGCTGGCGGGGTCTCGATGAGACGTGCTGAATCCATTCCACCATGCTCGAGTGCTACCATTGAAGTGGTGGGTTATGATCTTGACTTGATCCTCCTTTGTGTAGTTGGTTGAGTTCAGCCACTCAGTCATGTCATAAAGCCAATCCATGGCGGTGATAGGGTCATTGATGGGACCATTGAAGGTAGGAAGCTCCAACCTGAGCACACTAGCCAATCTCTGCTGGAATTCTTCAGTCAAGGTTTGAAGGGGGCGAGTTAGTTGACCCATCATCCTAGCCAAAGGTAGTGGGGGTGGTGAAGAATGCTCCTCAACATGGTCCTGACGAGTGGCAGAGTGACAATCTGATGTTCTTCCTTCTCTGGGTCAAATCCAATGGGGGTCCTATGTCCCATGTTGCTATGACTACCACCATGTTCATGGCCCATGGCGGGCCCTAGAAGTGGTACATGGTGGCTCAGATGTGCTGAACGGTGGGAAGACATCCTGCTTCAAGATCACTAGACTTAAGAACAGGTGCAAGTGATATGAGCTATTATCATCTTGGCTAAGTAATTTAAACTGATTTAATTAATTTGAAATATTTCTGTCTATCCAACACTCATTCAAAGAAGCAATGAAAATCCATAAGATGCGATAATATTCAAGCATTCATTACATTCAGTTGGTTACACGGCGATGTCTTTAGTAGCTACACCAGAAGACTCGCGAGAATTTCCGCACTACGCGCGGGTAGGCTTCAAAAGGGACAACCTACTCTACTGTTGAGTCATGTCTTCTTAGCCATTGCGGGGCTGTCTTTAGCTGGGTTACTCTGCGTCAGCTGCGGATCACTGCTCGGGAGTCAAACCTGGTGGCAGGAGGGGGAAGGTACTAGCAGCCATCTCCTGGAGCTGTGCATCAGTCTTGAGCATCCTCCGTACATACTTGCGGGCTTCTTCCCACTCTGGAGTAGGTTTTGACTCGGGCACGGGGCAGGCATCCATGTTGTGGCTGGTGGACCCTACCTTGAACTTCTTGGTGAGGGGCACTTGCGACAGTGGGCAGGCAGCTGCATCTGTACCTGCTCGTATTGCTGGATACGGTGGGCATCAGACTATTTCCCTTTCTCCAGCATAGCCCTCACGACATCACGCAGATACACACAACCTTTCATGTACCTGGCAAGGTGTGCTGTGTTGGACCAGCTCCACTTCTTTAGCTTGGCCACCTCTTCTTCTTGGGCCTTCACCTTTGCTTCGAGCTCTGTGACCTGGTGCTTGTAGTAGCACTTGTCACCTTCCAGCACTAGGAAGAGCTTGTCCTGGGCAACCATGTGTTCCCCTATGACTCTGATCTATGTGTCCTAGGGCTTTAGTGCCGATACCTCTTTGCACTCAATGATCTGGATTGATACTATGAAGCAATCCTATGGTCCATTAGGTCCCATCTTGCAGTGGCAAACCCAATGACAGTTTGACTTGGGGACACCAAGGTGCTAGAGTGGCTCATGCAAGACCTTGGCGTAGTCTTGCTGATACTTCTCATAGAAAGGAATCTCCACAAAGCTCTCCATCTGCATACAGAGCTGGGAAAGAAGTTAGAAGGTGAGTGAGAGAGGAGATGAGCCAAGCATAAAAGCATTATGCAAGGTCGATATATAACTAAAAGTGGTTCAAGATCTCCTATTCTATCGTCCAATCCTATGGGTCTTGTCCTAGGGTCAAGCATGGCTCTAGTACCAACTGAAACATCCTTAATTTCCACGAAGGGAAAATACACATAATGAAGGATATAATGATAGCCAGGAGGTCCAAGCATCAACTTACCCATTATCAGTTGATTACAAAGCCATGCATTGATCAAAATAATACAGTAGAGGGGTTTACATAATTTATTACATCACCACATGGCGGAATCATCAGAGTATCTAGCATCCAGAATAGCTGCGGAAGTAGAGGAATATTGCAGAAGCATCGTCTTTCACCATCTTGATCGTAGGCACGAGACCGTCTAATTCCTTTTGTCCTTCAGGGGCGTCGGCAAGCCGTCATCCAAACCTGGATCCAAATTTTTAGTACGTTTTGTACTGGCCACATCTCCCACCCTATGCTTTGCTTTTGCTATGTGGTATTTGGTGGGATGCAAAGGATAAAATCAAGAGGCCTAATATTTACGGTTGTGGTTTCCTAAGCAAGTAGTGACCAAAATTTATATAATATAGTTCATTAAGTTTTAACCCATCTCATCCACATATCCATCCCATCACATCACACACATCTCACACTCTCGCACTCAGTTGACAGGTCCAACTCCCTCTCGGAGCCTGTCTCAGCGGCTCACAGCTGGAAGGGTAACACCAGGGGGAGAATGGAAGGACTCATCTCACTACTCCCGAGAAGCGTGGGTCTAAGGAAAGAGCCATACCAATGGCTCACGGACTATATATATAGATTTATAAACTCTGTAGAGTGTGTACAACTGTAACCACAAGATCACTATCATCGACGGTGCCCTGCCTAAGCTGATTTCGGCTGCTTTCTAGCCAATGTGATGCCACCCTACCACTCAGTACTGGGACACCCCGAAATACCACCAGAACACCGATAGGTACTTCAGCACACTGAGACTGTGAGGCATAGTTACCCGGGCCACCAAGGTAACTTTGTGGCTTTAAGGAGGGTGTGGGACCCCATGCCCGTACCTCCCGACACTATCTGCTAACAACCTAGTAGTAGTGGCATCATCCTAGCTAGTGAGACATCCGTCTTCCGCCCATATAAGAGCGAGTGGTGAGCACATAGGTCCCAAGGTTCCGGTCCTCAAGAGATATTAGGTCCTAGGGGGATCAGACAGGATTATCTTCTCATAGGGACTACAACAGTCTGTGCTGCAAGAGCACCTCCTACCCAGGGCTTCGCTCCACGAAGACTCTCACCCCCGAGATCACCATATACCTCTCAATGTATCCGCCACAGATACCTCACATAGGGATGCCTAGAACACACCCCTCGGCAAGACTCGCACTCATGTCTCATCGTAGAATCCTGCCCGATCGACTCAAACCCTCACCACACACCCATGACGCATACAACACTCTCCCCGCGTAAAGTGGCACCACGTGCCTTAACCACGTACCATACCATACTCTCCACCACGCATCACATCGCAGATATAAGCGTAGTAGAAGTAAAGCATCATAAATAAATAAGCATGCGTCTAGCCTATCAGCGGGTGTGTAGGAGTAAGGTTGCGACAAGGTAAAGGCTCATTAAGCAACCTATCATCAGGTGATATTCATAAATAAAGCACTAGCAAACTAGATATTATGCCATGCATAATAGGATCTACGAGGTTAGGTGGGGTGTGGCACCTGAATAACTGTCACTCGGGTCCTCCGTTAGGTCCTTGGCGCTCTCCTAGTCCTCCTCCTCGATCAACTCCTTCGCAGAAACTGAAATCAAGACATAACGGTCACGGGAGTGACCCCTATAGATCAATCACAAAGAAGCAACTAAAATCCAATAACTCCAAATGCAATCATACATAAGCCGATGACGTAGAGCTCATTTTTATGAAAATTTAGACACTTGGTTCATATTTTTCGGAGGTCGTATGAAGAAGTTATGAATTTTAGAATATTAAATCATTTTCTAAAAAAAGGGCAGTTAATTCCTGGACTGACACGTGGCAGCGTCGGATAGGTGCCTCGTGGCACTGTGGGTCAGCATCTGAACGCAGGGGATGACATCACGCTAACATCATGCTGACGTCAGCACTGACGCGTGGGTCCGGTGATGGAATGGTAATGATGATGTCATGCTGAGGTCAGCACTGATAGGTGGGTTCGGATGGTGCAGTGGCTGACATGTGGGACCCGCGGTCAACGGTCACAGACATGTGGGACCCGTGGTCAACGGTCAACGCCGATCGGGCCTTGAACGGGCCTCGGCAGGCCTGGGTAGGGCCGGATCAGGGCCGGGTTGGGCCGGCTCGTCCCGGCCCGGGCACATGTCGAGCAGGGAGGTAGGCCGCGTGGCAGGTCTGGGCTCGTAGTGGGCCAAGTCCACGCCCTGGTCCGGCTGGTGCTGCGTGGACTCCGTCCACAGTGGACCGTAGATAGAGGGGGCCATGTGGACCCAGCCGGTTGGCCCAGCGTGGCCACGTGGGCCTAGTGGACTCGGTCCACACGGGCACAGGGGAAATTTCCCCTTCCCCCTTCTCGCGTGCGCGTGGCCAGGCATGGCCAGACCTCATCGGCGGCGGGCGGCGCTGCTGCTCTGAGTGGCCGGCGGGCTAAGGCGGTGGCTAAGGCTGCGCAGGTAGGGTGAAGCTGCTGGTGGGGTCGCAGCGAGCTCGCGGCGGATAGGCCGGCCGACGTGCGCGAGGCTGCACGGCCATGGCGGCTGGCGGCTATGGCGCGCGGAAGGTGGCTTGGGCATGCGCTACGGCTCCTCCAGGCCAAGGTAGAGGCGGCAGTGGGGTGTAGGCGGGCTCGCGGTGCCTCTGTTCATCGGCGCACATGCAGCGGCGGCGCCGAGCGGCATGGCCACGGCGGCAGGGCGTAGTGGTGCAGTGGAGCGGCGGCTAACGTGCGCATCCGATAGGCTAGGCTGAGACGAAGAAGGCGAGGTCATCAATTTGGGGAAAGCGGCTTCCTACCGGGCAGGCGAAGGCGAAGCGCTCGGCGATAGCGGACGGCGTCGGCGACGAAAATCCTCCGGCGAGGCTACTCCTCGGGCACCATCTTCTTCCTCCCTTCTTTATTGGAGTAGCTAGGAACTCCATGGACTTGCTAATGCGCCTAAACGGGGCACAGGAAGCACAGCAGCGAAGGACGCCATGGCGACGCTCTGGCTATCGGAGTCTGGGAAGACCGAGGGCGGCAAAGCGGCGCGCCCTCACTGTGCTCCGTGCCAGCTCCCGAGATGTTGACAAAGACATGTTCCAGGACTAGGCGAAGCTAATGGTGCGGTTGATGAAACCTGTCGGCGAACGGAGGACGGGAACGAGAGGGCCATACTAGCGATGGCCATGGACGCGAGCAGAGTAGCTCACCTGCACGTGGTGCTCTGGTGGTGGTCAAGGCTCACGGTTTGGCTCGATGTCAAAGAGGCAGAGCTGCAACTCAGTGCGGGGGAGTGGAGCAGTGTTGCAGGGTTCCTCTCCTCCCTGCACGCGAACGGCGATGGTGACGAACGGCTCTGGCTCCTCCGCTCTGGCACTGGGGTCCTCCTTTCCCACCTCCTGCTCCTTCTCCCTCTCTCCCACTTCTTCTCCTTGGGTAGCTAATGGGTGAGCGAGGTGGCTAGCAAAGGCGGCTGAGGGCCTGAGAAACCCTAACGGCCAGGGTGAGCTCCCTTTTATAGCCGCCATGGCGGCCACGGCGGCAATGGATGGCGGCGATACGGCGAGGCGCATCGAGTGGCCGCGGGCAGTCCTGAGCTAGGGCTAGGGCAACCCTGGAGATGCGTGGGCGTACGGACGGCATCCGGTGGGCGCTAGCACGGGATGAACGGCGGGGCGTGCTGCTACCATTTTTGGTGCGGCCGACGGGACGCGCCGGTGGCTAGAAGTAGGAGCTGACAGGCAGGTCCCGCCTATCAACGAGAGCGGGACGGACTCGCGACGTGGGCGAACGGCTGCTGGGCCATGTGCGGGAGGCAGGCGCGGGCGCACGGCCAGCGTACTGGGCTGGCGGGCGCCATGCTGGGCCACATGTGGGCGAGCGCGGGCGAGTGATCGGTGGCCTGGCGCGAGCGCGCGGCACTGCGGCGGGCCGCCTTGCTGGGCCGCGAGTAGGGAAACGAGTAGGACGGCGTTGGTGGCTTGCTGGGCTGGCTGGCCTGCTTGCTTAGCAGGCCACCGGGGCAGTGAGGCGGGCCGCGACGGTACGTGGTTGGCAGGCCGAGGTGGGCCGCGGGGCTGATTGGGCTGCTTTGCCTTTTTCATTTCTCCCTCTATTTTCTATTCCTTTTCTATTTCTTTTCTAAACCCCTACTCCAATTACATCATGATCATGCTAATGAAAGGGGTTAGTGACCATGTCCTAAATAATTGGTGGGTCCCCTAGGGTCTCTTGGTCAAGTTGCATGATATAAAAAGGGTTATTGATTTATTAGCAATACATAAAATCAATAAGAGGCAAAGCATACTCTTGTGATTAAAATGCAAATGCTCCAGCTAACATTGGTGCTACTTGTGCAACTTATGTTTTCCTACATGACACACACCAAGCATCGGATACTTTAGAAAAAATTTTGAAAGTTCGTATTTTTGGTGTCTGGATTTTCAGGGATGTTACAGTCCTACCCCCTTATGAGAATCTCGTCCTTGAGATTCAAAAGTATAACTTGCTCTTCTGACCGGTAGGGGGTAAGGCTTTCTTTTATACTGACTTCTTTTCCAGAGTTGCTTCTCTTTCTGCGTGGTCGCTTTACTGAACCTTGCACTTTGGTAGGCTGGTGCTTCCGTCTTTCTTAGGTCCCTTATTAGAAGGCGGATGGGGTGTTCCTGGTATTCCATTGTGCTTTGAACATCAAGTGCCACTGGGGGATGTCGGTTGCTTTGGCAGCCTTAGACGCTTGCGGTGCTATGACAATGGAGACTTTGGTGTACATTTGCGAGTTGTCCGAGCAACTCTATTCTGTAGGCAAGCTTGTCAATCCTTGTATGAATGCGGTATGATTCCATGTACCTTGTGCTAGCTCTCTCTTGCATGGAAACGGGGAGTTCCGCGATGCGGGAAAACTTTACGGCAGACATGGTTCCTGGGAAGGCCTTGGATCCATTCACACTTGGGTGATTCCTTCTTTAGCCTCATTGATGACGGCAGGCCCAAGGGTGTTGATTTTTTCCTTCTTCTATCCCCACACCAGGGTGGAGTCTGCACCACCTTCCTATCATGGCTTCAAACGATGATGTCTGAAGACTTGCTCGGCATCTTTCGTTGAAGGGAAACCTAGCATGGACCAACTCTTACCCTATTTGTCCATATTAGAGGTCACATGCCTGAAGCATGTCCTTAAGGGTCTGATTTACCCTCTCAATATGACCAATGATCTGAAAGCGATAAGCGATACAATAGTCTGGTTGAGTCCCTATAGGATCATCCGGGGCTTTTCCAAAACTTTGATGCACACTGAGGTTCATGGTCCGATATCATGCTTCCAGGGGCTCCATGTAGCTTGAGTATGTTCCTATTAATCAGATATGCTAGCGGATCATCTCTGGTGTCACTCTCGATTGCTACGAGGTGAGCTACTCTAGGTCAGGCGATCGATTATCGCTCGTATAGCACGTTCCTCGGCGTTTGAGGATAACCTACGATGAAGTCCGTGGGCATGCCATCATGTTTCCATCTAGAGACCTCAGATGGCTTGGCAGCCTTGCAGGTCTCTTGTGCTCAGTTTGACACGTCTGCATATGCCACTCCCAATAGCATGTCCTACGTTAATTTCCTTCATACTCTTCCAATAGGGTTTCCTTTTTTTCCAAATCGCATACTTCCTAGTGCTCTTAGGGTAAATGCGAGAGTTAAGCTCATGCCCTTCTGATAGGGTCTTATTGCATGTGGCAAAGTCGAAAAGACTCACAGATGCGGTTCTTGTACCCAAGAATGCTCTGTCTATCCTTACTGGCTCCTGGGCACTTGCTCTGCGTCAGAAGCACACGTACTTCCCAATTCTTTGGGCAATGGCACTGGGCTTCATGAATCCTATCCATGGGGTGCAATGTACATGAAGCTCATTCAACAGTCCATGGGGTATCACGCCAATGTCCTCTTGCCACTCCTTGGGCAAAGCTATGGCGATCAAGGCATGAAATTGGCTCTTGTGGCTAGGAGCATCAGCAACTTCATTAGCCTATTCTGGGTGGTCAGGGATCTCCACATATTAGCCCTTAATCAAGTCTAGTCAATGATGTTGCCTCATGTTTAGATCTCCCTGAGTGAAAAAGTTCTTCAGGCTCCTGAGATCGATGTAGATCCCACGCTTGTCCCCAATTAGGTAGTGCCTCCAAATCTTCGATGCGTGGATCACAGCTGCAAGCTTGAGGTCATGGGTAGGGTAACATTGTTCATGCTCCTTAAGCTGATGGGAAGCATAGGAAATGACTTTCCTACTTTGCCTCAGAACCCATCCAAGCCTGTGGTGAGATGCATCGCATTAGACCACAAGGTTCTAGGGTTATCAGGCAAGGTAAGAACAGGCGTCGTGGTGAGCTCCTTTAGGGTTTGGAAACTCTACTCGCGCTAGGGTGTTCATTCAAACTCCTTGGTCTTCTTTGGAAGGTTGATCCTGGGGCGAGCCGTCTGGAGAAGCTCTCAAAGAGTCGGTGGTACTAAACAGCCAACTCCAAGAAACCTCTCGCATCGATCAGATTCTGTGGTTGCTCCCACTCCTCCGTTGTCTTTGTGTTGAGCAGGTCAATAGTTCATTCTGATAGCGTTGAGCACACGGTCTAGGAGAATTGACCTATTCACACTAGACTTTTACTTACTGAACTTGGTGTAGAGCTGATGCTTCTGTATCTTCTCAAATATTTTCCTTAGACGCTACTTACATCTGGTGGCATGAGTTTTCCTCTAGTATGTCTTCTTCATTGCTTCATTTGATGATAGCCTGATCTAAGGTCATACTTGGCGAAGTATTTAGCATTGTGCAGCCGATCTAGCAAGTCTCTATCATTGGTAGGGGTACTTGTTCCTGATTGCACGACATCTTATTTTCTCCATTTCCTTTTCGATGTTTAGGGTTGCACTGATTCCTGTGTCCGCTCGTAAAGGCCCCTTCCCAACATTAAGGTATTGCTCATGCATTCTAGGGTAGCCGGATGAGCTTAGTTGCGGGGGTATCCTAGAGTAGCGGTCCATATAATCTAGCTCTCCAGGGGTGGAGACAAAAGATCTAGAACTGGGGAAAACCTCATACGGTAGTGTGCAGGTTTAAATCTCTTACTGACTTGGTAGTAAGTGCATAAAAAGATGCAAAACCAGATATCCCTTTATACACACATACCTTGTTCTATGTCAGGGGTGTCCTTAGCAGCTTGCTTGGTGAGATGCCTACGGGCAGCTCTTCGTGCACCATGGTTCAGGGTACTCGAAGTAGGGCAAAATGTAGCCTTATGACCCTTTTGGAAACATCTGAAACAGGTTACTCCGTCGTGAGTTGTGGTGCTCCTTGCACCCCGATCTTCGTTGTCGGGGACGTCTTTAGCAGAGCTATATGCAAGTTGCCAGCGGGCAGCTCGTGCATCATTGCGAACCTTCCTTGCTAAACCCAGAATCCTCTTGAAAGGAGTCATAGTTGGTGATGCAATGTCAACTCTGGCACAGTCGATAACCCGGTGGCCTGGTTGTCCGCATATAACGCAAGCGAGAGGAACGCCACCTGTGGGTGTGGTAGTTCTCTCTCTTGGATAGACCTGGATCTTGTGACCAGGATGGCCACATCCAAAACAAAAGAAGGGTTCCTTTATTGTAGGAGTGCTTGCAGTAACCTCCCATGTTTTGGAATGCTGAAGGGGCAACTCTGGAATGAGCTGCTCATAGGGTGATCACGCATACGCAGTCGTTGCTGGACCAGGTGCTGATATGGTTCCTCAAGGCGATGCTTCCTACGGACGAGCATGCTTGTCTCTAGATGGGTCTTCTCCAACCTCATTTCCTCGTTGATGGCTTCTTTGAGGGTGCGGCAAGTCCTTCTTGCGATAGCAAGGCTGTCGGGAACTTCCAGCCCCCGAGTGAAGTGATACACATTGTCCTTCTCGGTGGCCACACTCTCTGGGTGTACATACCGCATCAGGCGAATGAAGTGGACAACATACTCGTGGACTGTGCTGGCTCCTTGCTTGATACTGCAAAACTCTTATGCTAGAGTCTCTTCCACTTTTGCTAGCACATGGCGCTCATAAAAGGCCTTAGTGAACTCTTCCCATGAGATGTTGGCGGGGTCTCGATGAGACGTGCTGAATCCATTCCACCATGCTCGAGTGTTACCCTCGAAGTGGTGGGCTATGATCTTGACCTGATCCTCCTTTGTGTAGTTGGTTGAGTTCAGCCACTCAGTCATGTCATAAAGCCAATCCACGGCGGTGATAGGGTCATTGACGGGACCATTGAAGGTAGGAAGCTCCAACCTGAGCACACTAGCCAATCTCTGCTGGAATTCTTTAGTCAAGGTTTCAAGGGGGCATGTTAGCTGACCCATCATCCTAGCCAAAGGTGGTGGGGGTGGTGAAGAATGCTCCTCAACATGGGTCCTGACGAGTGGCGGAGTGACGATCTGATGTTCTTTCTTCTCTGGGTCGAATCCAATGGGGGTCCTATGTCCCATGTTGCTATGACTACCACCGTGTTCATGGCCCATGGTGGGCCCTAGAAGTGGTATGTGGTGGCCCAGATGTGCTGAACGGCGGGCAGACGTCCTGCTTCAAGATCACCAGACTTAGGAATAGGTGCAAGTGATATGAGCTATTATCATCTTGGCTAAGTAATTTAAACTGTTTTAATTAATTTGAAACATTTCTATCTATCCAACACTCAGTCAAAGAAGCAATGAAAATCCGTAAGATGCGATAAGATTCGGGCATTCATTACATTAAGTTGGTTACACGGTGATGTCTCTAGTAGCTACACCAGAAGACTCGCGAGAATTTCTGCACTACGTGCAAGTAGGCTTCAAAAGGGGACAACCTACTCTACTTTTGAGTCATGTCTTCTTAGCCATTGCGGGGCTGTCTTCAGCTGGGTTACTCTGCTCGGGAGTCAAACCTGGTGGCAGGAGGGGGAAGGTACTAGCAGCCATCTCCTGGAGCTGTGCGTCGGTCTTGAGCATCCTCTGCACATATTTGTGGGCTTCTTCCCACTCTGGAGTAGGTTCTGACTCGGGCACGGGGCAGGCATCCATGTTGTGGCTGGTGGACCCTACCTTGAACTTCTCGGCGAGGGGCACCTTGCGACAGTGGGCAGGCAGCTGCATCTGTACCTGCTCGTATTGCTGGATACGGCGGGCATCAGACTGTTTCCATTTCTCTAGCGTTGCCCTCACGACATCACGCAGATACACACAACCTTTCATGTACTGGCAAGGTGTGCCGTGTTGGACTAGCTCCACTTCTTTAGCTTGGCCAACTCTTCTTCTTGGGCCTTCACCTTTGCTTCCAGCTCTGTGACCTGGTGCTTGTAGTAGCGCTTGTCACCTTCCAGCACTAGGATGAGCTTGTCATGGGCAACCATGTGTTCCCCTGCGACTCTGAGCGTGCGATCATGCTCTCTACCCCAGATGCTCTCAGTCTCGGCCCAATGATCTATGTCACTTCTGGAGAGATCAAGGGCTTGGGGTGGCTGGCGGAACGGTTCTGTCTTGAGGAGTTCATAGGTGTTTCTCATCACGATCTGAAGGGCGGCGCGTGCAGCAAGCTGTGCGGCGTTGGTGATAGTAGTGTCCATCTCACGGATGACGAAGGGCTTTAGTGCCGGTACCTCATTGCACTCAATGATCTGGATCGACACCATGAAACAATCCTCTGGTCCATTACGTCCCATCTTGCAGTGGCAAACCCAATGACAGTTTGACTTGGGGACACCAAGGTGCTGGAGAGTCTCACGCAGGACCTTGGCGTAGTCTTGCTGGTACTTCTCGTAGAAGAGAATCTCCATAAAGCTCTCCATCTGCATACAGAGCCAGGAAAGAAGTTAGAAGGTGAGTGAGAGAGGAGATGAGCTAAGCATAAAAGCATTATACAAGGTTGGTATATAACCGAAAGTGGTTCAAGATCTCCTATTCTATCGTCCAATCCTATGGATCTCGCCCTAGGGTCAAGCATCCCAAACTAATGTACTTACAAAATCCAGATCCGAACATTGATCAATGCACTTAAAAATGCCTATTACGGTGCAACAGGTGAAAAATGTTGCCGTTCGTATCTGCTCGGGCTCAATCACCGAGAAGCAGATACAAATATCAGCGTCTTCGGGATCTGGTTATGAACACGCCTGGTGATCTCCTGGAAGAAAAAGGATCATGACCTTCCATCCTGTCTTCATCATCTTGCATGCTTCTTGGCCTCTTGTAGCCATCAACCTTCACCTTAAAGTGCACACAACCGATAGCATAACATGAAATCCAGGCCTGTAGACACTTGATACGGCTGGGAGGGTGGAAAACTTTAAGAGAATTTACTATTGTCAAAGAAAGAGCTATATACCTTTAACGCAATTCTCTTTGAATCGCACACACACTCTTTTAGAATTTTGAGTTCACAATCATCTACCTCAAACATGCTAATCTCTTTGCCTGCAGAAGTGGTAAATATGAATAATAGTTTGGAAACAATGCAAATACCAAAAAGGACAGGAAAACCAGAACTACGACTACCAAGGAGCTTCTCAATGTACTTGAACCGCAAGACTTCATATTGATTCACCAAGGACAGGGCATACCCAGATTGGCCTGCGCGTGCAGTCCTACCCACCCGATGCACATAAGACTGCATCAATGTGAAGTAAGATATGAAACCACAGGAAATTTAAAGCATTGAACTGCATATAATCATACTGTAAAGTAATAAGAAAATAAATAACTCAAATTAGTTATCAACAAGTATTAAACAACTAAATTATACCTTGGGACCTGGAACATCATAATTAATGACCACATCAACTCCTGGAATGTCAAGACCACGGCTTGCAAGGTCTGTGCAAGTAATGATATTGCAGCCTTTTGACTTGAACCTATTCAAAGCGCCTAATCTATTATCCTGGAACCGAAATAAACATAAATCATATTATTTGAAATATATTTTAAGAAACAAAATAAATAAGATACTCCCAACCATAAAACAGAAACATTTATCTAACTGAATGAGCAAATAGAACAAATTCACAAGTTCGTCAGAAAATCAAATCAAGTAAACCTGACTCATTTTGCCATTGATAAAGATAGCTTCAAAACCAAGGTTCCTTAACATGAGAGCAAGAAGACGTGATGAGTGACAGGTCTCTGTAAAAATCATTATCATACTCCCTGGTATCTTGTTCAGAACGTAAACAAGACAGCAATCCTGAAATCACATAAGATATGTTCAGAGAGAAATTATGGGAGATGGTGATCTGCTGCGATGGTGAAAACAAGATTTTAATTTTTGTGTATATATCACAACATGGAATGATCACATGCAATTCGAGTTAATATCTGAATTGTTTTTTTGATAATAAAGGAAGGAGCAACAGTTCGATCAATAGGAGTTTTCAGACAAAGGACAAGATCACATTGCAGACAAGCTAAATGTTTGTTCAAAAATAATAGTATGTATGTAACTATGTAGTTCTACTTCTACAAAAAAAGGATGCTCAAAAGCATTATAGAACATGACACTTAAGCAGTAATAGTATAGGAAAAGATATACAGAATGACAGCTAGCAAGAGCAGATGGACAACACAAAGATCAGAATAATATATTGCAATATGAATAAACAAGTATAGTTTGATCTAATATGGAATAGAAGCCTAAGGCAATTAAATACATGAAAATGGATAATAACAACATGAATACAGATAGACAGACAAAAAAAGGGTGAGAAACACCTTATCATCAGCAGGAACTAAATAAAAATCTTCTCTAAGAGTATCAACTGTAGATTATTTGCATGATACTTTGAGCTAGTTCGGAAAAAAGTTGTGATCGTTAGTTATAAAAAATAAAAAGGAACAATACATGGTCGAATTTCACTTCTATGCTTTGCCACAAAACAGCTGGAACAGAAAGGTAGAAGATAGAATGCCACCTTAACAGGATTCCTGAGACAAGCCCGCTGCAGTTTCTTAACCTAGTTGATTGCAAACAGAAATAAACTCAATCTATTTAAAAAAATATCAAAAGCAGATTACTAATATAAAAACCAGGTTATCATCATCCAAACCAATTGTGGCCAGAACATATTACAGTAGGGAAAACAATCTAGTTTCATACAGAATAGCTGAAAATCAGTTGTATGATGGCAGTCTGTTATAATAAATCATTTTTATTATATCAAGCATAATTTAAATGTTACAATTGTAATCACGAGCACGAGCAGGTGAGCATCGCTGTAATATTTCAGTGTACTTAACACTGTTGTTAGCTAGCACTTTTGGCTCACTAATTCAGAGGAACCATAATTCAAACAAGCACTTCCTGTTCACTAACCTTGTCAGTCATTGTAGCCGAAAAAAGGAATGTCCTTCGTTCCTTAGGTATAACTTTTAGAATTTCATTGAGGGATTTCTCAAACTCCATATCAAGTAACACATCAGCTTCATCCAATACCAACCAAAATAGACTAAACCGTATATAAAAAATTCAATAAGGAAATTGATAAATTAAAAAGGAGCACCATCTTTAGAAACATAAACAATGCCATTGCAAAGAGGATCAAAACAGTGTATAGGCCATAGCAAGGCTGAAAACAAAATTGGATACCTACCAACATAAATAAAAACAAATTGAGGGGATGCATACTGAAACATCCTCAATTTTCCACAAAGGAAAAATACACAGAATGAAGGATATAATGATAGCCCAGGAGGTCCAAGCATCAACTTACTCACTATCAGTTGATAACAAAGCCATACATCGATCAAAAGAATACAGTAGAGGGGTTTACAAAATTTATTACATCATCACATGGCGGAATCATCAGAGTATCTAGCATCCAGAACAGCTGCAGAAGTAGAGGAATATTGCGGAAGCATCGTCTTTCACCATCTTAAGAGTAGGCACGGACCGTCTAATTCCTTTCGTCCTTCAGGGGCATCGGCAAGCCGTCATCCAAACCTGGATCCAAATTTTTAGTACGTTTTGTACTGGCCACATCTCCCACCCTATGCTTTGCTTTTGCTATGTGGTATTTGGTGGGATGCAAAGGATAAAATCAAGAGGCCTAATATTTATGGCTGTGGTTTTCTATACAAGTAGTGACCAAAATTTATATAATATAGTTCATCAAGTTTTAACCCATCTCATCCACATATCCATCCCATCAAATCACACACATCTCACACTCTCGCACTCAGTCGACAGGTCCAACTCTCTCTCGGAGCCTGTCTCAGCGGCTCACAGCCGGAAGGGTAACACCAGGGGGAGAATAGAAGGACTTATCTCACTACTCCCGAGAAGCGTGGGTCTTAGGAAAGAGCCATACCAGTGGCTCACAGACTATATATTTATAGATTTATAAACTCTGCAGAGTTTGTACTCCCGTAACCACAAGATCACTATCATCGGCGGTGCCCCGCCTAAGCTGATTCCGGCTGCTTTCTAACCGGTGCGATGCCACCCTATCACTCAGTACTAGGACACCCCGAAATACCACCGGAACACCGATAGGTACTTCGGCACACTAGACTATGAGGCGTAGTTACCCGGGCCACCAAGGTAACTCTGCAGCTTTAAGGAGGGTGTGGGACCCATGCCCATACCTCCCGACACTATCTGCTAACAGCCTAGTAGTAGTGGCATCATCCTAGCTAGTCAGACATCCGTCTCTCGCCCATACAAGAGCGAGTGGTGAGCAGTTCCCAAGGTTCCGGTCCTCCAGAGACATCAGGTCCTATGGGGATCAGACAGGATTATCTTCTCATAGGGACTACAACAGTCCGTACTGCAACAGCACCTCCTACCCGGGGCTTCATTCCACGAAGGCTCTCACTCCTAGGATCACCATATACCTCTCAATGTATTCGCCACAGATACCTCACATAGGGATGCCTAGAACACACCCCTCGCAAGACTCGTCCTCATGGCTCGTCGTAGAATCCTACCCGATTGACTCAAACCCTCACCACACACCCAAGACGCACGCAGCACTCTCCCCGAGTGAAGTGGCACCATGTGCCTTAACCATGTACCATACCATACTCTCCACCATGCTTCACATCGCAGATATAAGCGTAGTAGAAGTAAAGCATCATAAATAAATAAGCATGCGTCTAGCCTATCAGCGGGTGTGCAGGAGTAAGGTTGTGACAAGGTAAAGGCTCATCAAGCAAATCTACCATGCAACCTATCATCAGGTGATATTCATAAATAAAGCACTAGCAAACTAGATATTATGCCATGCGTAATAAGATCTACGAGGTTAGGTGGGGTGTGGCACCTGAATAACTATCAATTGAGTCCTCCGTCAGGTCCTTGGCACTCTCCTAGTCCTCCTCCTCGATCAACTCTTTCGCGGAAACTACAATCGAGACATGACGGTCATGGAAGCGACCCCTATAGATCAATCACAAAGAAGCAACTGAAATCCAGTAACTCCAAATGCAATTATACATAAGCCTATGACGTAGAGCTCATTTTTATGAAAATTTGGACACTTGGTTCATATTTTTCGGAGGTCATATGAAGAAGTTATGAATTTTAGAAGATTAAATCATTTTGCAATAAAGAAAAAGGGGCAATTAATTCCTCGGCTGACACGTGGCGGTGTCGGATAGGTGCCACATGGCACTGTGGGTCAGCATCTGAACGCAGGGGATGATGTCACGCTGACGTCATGCTGACGTCGGCACTGACACGTAGGTCCGGCAATGGAATGGAAATGCTGACGTCATGCTGACGTCAGCACTGACAGGTGGGTCCGGATGGTGTAGTCGCCAACATGTGGGACCCGTGGTCAACGGTCAACATTGATGGTCAACGTCAACGCCGACCGGGCCTCGACAGGGCCTCGGCGGGCCTGGGTAGGGCCAGATCTGGGCCGGGTTGGGCCGGCCCGGCCCGGACACGTGTCGAGCAGGGAGGTAGGCCGCGTGGCAGGTCTGGGCTCTTAGAGGGCCAAGTCCACGGCCTGGTTGGCCCAACGTGGCCACGTGGGCCTGGTGGACTCGGTCCACACGGGCACAGGGGAAATTTCCCCTCTCCCCCCTTCTCGCGTGCGTGCGGCCAGGCACGGCCGGACCTCGCCGGTGGCGGACAGCGCTGCTGCTCCGAGCGGCCGGCGGGCTAAGGCGGTGGCTGAGGCTGTGCACAGGCAGGGCGAAGCTGCTAGCGGGGTCGCGGCGAGCTCGCGGCGGATCGGCCGGCTGGTGTGCGCGTCGCGGAGGCGCGAGGCAGCACGGCCATGGCGGCTGGCGGCTACGGCACGCAGGAGGCGGCTTGGGCATGCGCTACGGCTCATCTAGGACAAGGTAGAGGCAGCAGTGGGGTGCAGGCGGGCTCGCGGTGCCTCCGTTCGCCGGTGCACGTGCAGCTACGGCGCCGAGCGGCATGGCCGCGGCGGCGGGGCGTGGCTGCGTAGCGGAGCGGCGGCAAACGTGCGCATCCGATAGGCTAGGCCAAGATGAACAAGGCAAGGTCATCAATTTGGGGAAAGCGGCTTCCTAGCGGGAAGGCGACGGCGAAGCACTCGGCGGAGGCGGACGGCGTCGGCGGCGAAAATCCTCCGACGAGGCTACTCCCCAGGCGCCATCTTCTTCCTCCTTCCTTGATTGGAGTAGCTAGGAACTCCATGGACTTGCTAATGCGGCTAAACAGGGCACGGGGAGCACGCGCAGCGAAGGACGCCACAGCGGCGCTCCGGCTATCGGAGTCCGAGAAGACCGAGGGTGGCAAAGCGGCGCGCCCTCACTGTGGTCCATGCCGGCTCCCGAGACGTTGTCAAAGACGTGTTCTAGGACTAGGCGAAGCTAATGGTGTGGTTGATGAAACCTATCGGCGAACGGAGGACGGGAACGCGAGGGCCGTACTGGCAGCAGCCATGGACGCGAGAAGAGCAGCTCACCTGCGTGTGGTGCTTCGATGGTGGTCAAGGCTCGTGGTTCGGCTCGATGTCAAAGAGGCAGAGCTGCAACTCAGTGCGGGGGAGTGGAGCGGCGTTGCGGGGTTCCTCTGCTCCCTGTGCGCGAACGGCGACGGTGACGAACGGCTCTGTGACAGAACCGACCAATTTATTAGAGCACAAGCACATAATTCACCATTAGGACGGTAAACTACATGATTGAAACCTAATAAACCCGGTAGTCATACCGAAATCTCGAAGGATTTCAAACTTTTCCGGCACGACCAAGATCGTAATAGTTTAGCGTACTCATTCACAAGCACCAAGTTTAAAACATCATCGGAGTACAAAATAGAGTTATTACAAACCATTTTAAAGACTTAAAGTAGCGGAAGCGATTTAAGTTCAAATACCACACACACATTTGAAATACAGTGCCAGGTCCTTGGTCCACATCCAGCAAAAGCATCAAGTAGAGAAGAGTGACCATGCCCAAGGTCTAATCATCTCCCAAAGCGGGATAGAAGCAGTTCTGACAATAGCCACAAAGCATCTCACCATCTGCAAAAATATAGGAAATAAAACCTTGAGTACGAGGATGTACTCAGCTAGACTTACCCGTCATAAACTAAAATAAAGTGACTCCAAGGAGTATGCAAGGCTGTATAAGTAGGATAGCTGACTCATTTAATTGCGAAAAAGCTTGCATTAAGGAACAATTAATAAGAACCTTCTAGCAATGTATTTTAATCTGATTAACCTTATCATGCTACATTAGCACCTGTACTAAACAAGCATGGTAATAATTATTCAACAGAAAGTAACCAATTCCGGTTGAGTATCTTTCCACCTCAACAGCTCAACCATCTCATCTCTTGTTCAAATTCTTACTACGATGCCGCTGCTCAAGTGAAGTGTTCACTGTCCAGGAACGATGGCAATTATAATCGATTACTAACCAGCTGGCGGGTATTCCTCACACAAACCACACTCACCAGCCACGGTGAGCTACAGGTCACCGACATCCAATTCAGGAAAACGTGAGATCAACAGGTACCATCACATCCGGGCACTGTCCGGCTGCCAGCAGGGCGCACCATGCTATATTCAGGCCTTACAACCGCGTAACCCGTGGTCCCCCATCTTCACCAATGCGATGCGTACAGAAGGTCGACTCTCGGCCCAAATCAAAATTAGGCTTCGCGGTCGGAACGACTTATCCTTCCAGCTAAATGTGAGGCATAAATTCAATATGACTTGAGGACGTACAACGGATGGGGTCCTAGTTCGACACAGATGGGATAAACCACATTGAACCTCCAGTTCATTCTCAACTCCAATCCTGCTCGGTCTTGATTTATTATCTCCACATGGTTATCCAAGATAACCATGTATTCAATCATTCCGAGTTACCACCTATAACTCGCGGATGACAGGAAATCACCTGACTTCTACCGATCTAGTTAAGCAGGGCTAAGCATATAATCGTACCTGAACCTAACAGGGTTGAAGTATAAATAGTGGCAAGGAATATAAGTAATGCAGCAACGGTATAAAACAACGCCTATAACTTAATGCAGCAAACAAGTAAAGGACTCAAGTTAGATATTTTGCAAACCACAGGGAGAATGCTCCGGGGCTTGCCTTTCAGGAAAGCACTTGGCTGGTGGTCGGGACACTCCGGAAGATCAGCTTCGGGATCCTCTTCTGCTGCTGCTTCCCGAACCAAAGCTTCCTGCTGGCCTTCCTCTCCTTGTGCTCCGGGAACTACCGTTTCGAGCTCTGATGATCCTGTATGATGCATAGCGCGTATGAATACCGTGCATACATATAAATACAATGCTGATGGTGATGGTGAATGAATGCTCAGCTAAGATGAATGATATGATATTTGAAAACATACATGATAAGCACATGTCATCTGCATTCTCTTCTACCGACAAATCTCCAAATAGGCCTCGCATTACAATTTACTTGCACACTAAAACGAATTATAAACAACCATTATTTTACACACTACACTCTACTGAACCACAACCAATAGCAGATCATACATATCATGAATAGCATAAAAAGCATTTTTACACACACGAAATGATAACTCTAAAGCATTATTTATAAATAAAAGAAATCAGGGTATAACTACAACATGACTTTAGACTACTTAGAAAATTCTGTAAAAATTACAGAAGCTTAATCATACCAAATGAAGACTACCATAAAAATTTCAAGTCAAAACTATAAGTACTATATCCTGCACAAAAATGACAAGGCAGCACAATTTCAGGGGCATAAAATACTTTGTACATAAAAGTATATCAAACAACAGATCTCAGAACATCATTAGCTCTAGATTGACATAAAAACACTCTCCAAAAAGTTTCATGCACAATTTCCTTATACATTATTTATTATGAATTATTTATCATCACATAAAAATAGGCACCATAACTAGACATAGCAAAATTTACATATGACATAGCCTAATAATATTTTTCACAGATAGAGCATAACATAAGAAGGCTAACAAACTTGGTCTCACATTTTTCTGAGCAACAGATAATTAGTTATGCATTTCCTAAGATAAAAGCAATTAATAGAGATAAATAAAGCTATACAGAAAAGTATCACAAATTCCACATTTCATATTTTTCATGCATAGATCATCTCATAAGAAAAATATTACAAGTTGAACCAACTCATTTGGATGAAAAATGAGCAAGTTATGAATTTTCAAAGCTTTAAACAAAATCTGAAATCAATTCTGGAAAATAAAAAAGGAAAAAGCACTTTACACCAGGGACCCTAAGGTTTCCAGAAACTAACCGAGCCCTAATAGGTAAATCTCTGTGTCTGGCAACCTTGCACCGAGAACCCTAGGTTTTCCTACATTCTAACCCGATGGTCCTCGTCGGCGGCGACGCTCGGCCGGCCGTCCCGGCGGCGCTCCGGCGTCACCAACCGGCGGAGAAGAGAGAGGAGAACAGCGCGCATCGATCAAGGGGACTAAAGATGGGAGGGAGCGGCTTGAGGCGGTCGGAGCACGAGCACGGCGGAGCGGCGGCACTCCGCGCGGCGGTCCGACGAAAATCCGACCCCACGAAACCCTAATCGGCGCCATTGAGCATCGTCCTAGCAGCTACCCACCACGATGCTTCGGATGCGCACCCTAATGGCAAGAGAGGACGGCCAGAGCGGTGAAGCCGAGGTGCGGCCATGGCGGACAGGGAGAAGATGATGCGATTCGGGCGAACCTTGACGCAACCGACTGAGGCGAGGGTGGAGGAAGGTGGAGCGGGCTCGGGCGCGTTCGATTGCGGGGTCAAGTAGGTGAATGCGTGGCTGTCGGTGGCGAATTTCTGGACGGCGGCGAGGCGAGCTCGTGCAACGCGGCGGCGAGCAGAGAGGAAATGAGTGGGGATGAGAGTGAGAGAGTTAGGGCGCGGGCGAGTGAAGGAGTGGGCGCGTTCGGACGACGCCCCACGCGGCCAAAATGGCCCGGCCTCGGCAGAGCCTGGGCGGCACGCGGCCGACGCATGCTGCCGCGGGTGGCCACGGCGCGTTCCTGGTCGGGGATTTCCCTGACGGCCAGGAAACAACCGTCACCGAAAAGCTATTTTCATGAATATAAAACAAACTTTGCTGCTTAATAACTCTTAAACTAAGCCGAATTAGCAAAAACTCAAAATAGATGAAATGTAGCTTTTGAAGAGTAGAACATTTCATCTTAAAGAAGTTTTACCAGATTCTGCCTAGATTTTGTAATACAAAAATCCAAATAAAATACCTTTTAAAAATTCCCAAAATAGAAAATCAGCCCCCAATTCTGCCCTTTTTCAACATTTTTGAACACCTTCCAAGCATTTTCATCAAAAGTGGTAAAAACAAATTTTGTTCCTTATAAAATTCTCTACAAACTTTATTTAGGGTGCACACACATGCAAGCACTCTAGCTACCACTTCCAACTCAGTCAAACAAAACTACTTTAATGGTCCACCTTGGTCAACCATGACAACAAAGCTTAATTAGCCAAAACCATGAACATAAACCTAGGTTAATTTGGTGTCCTAATCATGTCTAGGTTACTTTAGGGGTCATCAAACACCAAACACTCATACCACTTATTCAATTTATGTGAAAGGCAAGCATAATTTGAATAATCAAGCATGATACATGAAATGACAATCAAACTTTTCATCAATGCTATGCATAATGATGCTTATGCTTAAGAATGCGAATGATTATGCATGCTTAACACCAGAGTGTTACAGCCCTTCCCCCCTTAAAGAAATCTCATCCCGAGATTTGAGTAGACTAACCATTCTTTATGAAAATCGGGGTATACTTCTTTTAAATAGTCCTCGGTTTCCCAAGTGGCGTCGCCATCATCATGATTGCTCCAAGAAACCTTATATTGCCTGACCACACGATTTCTGGTCACTCTGTCTTTGACATCCAGGAGTCTCATAGGTTTCTCTTCATAAGTTAAATCTGAGCTCAGCTTAATGTCTTTAACTTTAACGGCTTCCTCGGTTGGAACACGTAGACATTTCTTGAGTTGGGATACATGGAAAATAGGAAACACTGCACTCATCTCTTCAGGCAGTTTGAGCTTATAGGCCCACAATCCTTTTCTTTCCACTATCTGATATGGACCGACATAACGAGGTGCTAGTTTTTTTTAACACCAAAACGTTGCACTTTCTTCATAGGAGAGACCTTCAGATACACATAATCACCAACATCAAAAGTTAGAGGTCTTCTTCTCTTATCGGCATAACTTTTCTGTCGAGATTGTGCAGCTGCTATGTGTTGTTGAATTGTTCGAACCTGCTCTTCAGCTTCTTTAACAAAGTCAATACCATAATATCTTCTTTCTCCAGGTCCTACCCAATTCACAGGCGTTCTACACTTTCGGCCATACAGTGCCTCAAAAGGAGCCATCTGTATACTCTCTTGGTAACTATTGGTATAAGAGAATTCTGCCAAAGGTAACCATTTCTCCCATGAGCCATTGGACGATAAAACACAAGCTCTCAGAAGATCTTCTAGAACTTGATTCACTCTTTCTGTCTGGCCTGAAGTTTGAGGATGATAAGCTATACTATGATTCAGCTTTGTCCCCAAATCCTTCTGCAAATGTTCCCAGAAATGAGCAGTAAACTGAGATCCTCGATCAGATACAATTGTCTTAGGAATTCCATGCAAACAGATAATCTCCCTGAGGTAAATATCAGCATATTGAGGCGGTCGATAGTCTGTACGAACTGGAATAAAGTGCGCACTCTTGGTAAGTCGATCCACGATTACCCAAATAGAGTCATGCCCTTTCTGAGTGGTGGGAAGTCCGGTAATGAAATCCATACTGATATCTTCCCATTTCCATTCAGGAATCGGCAACGGTTGAAGCATTCCGGCTGGCTTCAAATGAACAGCCTTTACGCGACAACAGATGTCACACCGTGCGACATAAGCTGCAATCTCCTTTCTCATTTTGGTCCACCAATAGCGAACCTTCAGATCATGAAACATTTTACTACCGCCAGGATGAATAGATAACTTTGATAAGTGAGCTTCATCCATGATTTGATTTCTGAGTTCTCTATCTTTTGGTACGACCAGACGATCGTCAAACCATAAGATTCCTTTCTCATCCACTCAGAAATGCTTGAGCGGCTGTTTCAACATTTTCTCCTTGATATGACCTATACCCTTGTCAGTTTTCTGACCTTCGATAATCTTACTTTCAAGCGAGCAACTAATTTGGATGTTACGCAGCACAACAGGATGCATGAGGCTAAAATCATCTGCTAACAGATGTTGAATAGCATGGCAATGTGATTTTCGACTCAACGCATCTGCGACTATGTTTGCCTTGCCTGGATGATACAAGATCTCCATATTGAAGTCCTTAATAAACTCCATCCATCGATGTTGTCTCATGTTCAACTCGAGTTGAGTGAAGATATACTTCAGACTTTTGTGATCAGTATAGACTTTACAGAAGTTACTCCAGATTTTTAGAGCATGCACAACAGCTGCTAGCTCCAAATCATGGGTTGGATAATTCACTTCATGCTTCTTTAACTGACGTGAGGCATAAGCTATGACTCTTCCTTCTTGCATAAGCACACATCACATCCCAAGCCTATTTTCGATGCATCGCAATATACATCAAAAGGTTTCCCCAAATCTGGTTGCGCAAGAACAGGAGCGGTGGTCAACAATTCCCGCAAGGTACGGAAAGCTGTTTCACACTCCTCTGTCCAGACAAACTTCTTCTCTTTCTGCAACAGATTTGTCATAGGTTTGGCAATCTTCGAGAAATCTGGAATGAAACGACGATAATACCCGGCTAGACCAAGAAAACTCCGAACTTCATGCACAGAAGTCGGCGCTTCCCAGTTCATAACCTCTTGTACTTTGCTCGGATCCACTGAGATTCCCTCATCAGATAGGACATGGCCAAGGAATTGAACTTTCTTGAGCCAAAACTCACACTTGCTAAACTTAGCATACAACTTATGTTCCCTAAGCCTTTCTAAAACAATCCTCAGATGCTCGGCATGATCGTCTTCGTTTTCTGAGTACACCAAAATGTCATCAATAAACACCACCACAAATTTGTCTAGCTCCGGCATGAAAACCGAATTCATCAGATACATGAAGTATGCAGGAGCATTTGTTAAGCCAAAAGACATAACAAGATACTCATACAATCCATATCTGGTAGAAAAAGCGGTCTTAGGCACATCTTCTGGTCTAATCTTGATCTGATGGTAACCAGACCTAAGATCAACCTTGGAAAACACTCTCGCCTTGGACAACTGGTCAAACAAAATGTCAATTCGGGGTAACGGATACTTGTTCTTAACGGTGACAGCATTGAGTGGACGATAATCCACGCACATCCGTAGAGATTTATCCTTCTTCTTCACAAAGATAGCAGGACAACCCCATTCCGACACACTAGGACGAATAAGACCCTTGTCCAACAAATCCTTCAACTGATTTTTCAGCTCTGCTAATTCATTTGGCGGCATCCGATATGGTCTCCTAGAAATTGGGGCAGTGCCAGGCAATAACTCAATGCGAAACTCAACATCTCTGTCAGGTGGAAGACCCAAAAGCTCTTCAGGAAAAACATCCGAAAATTCACACACGACAGGAATTTCGAGAAGAGGGGTCACACGAGTAGAATAGGACACGCTCTCTAGCTTAAACTTTCGGGGTAATGGCACTTGAAAAGTACCCTCCCCAAGAGGATTTCTGATAGATAGCATCCTATTACCTGTATCGATCACAGCACCCCAGAATTTCATCCAACTCATTCCCACGATGACATCCACTCCTAAGCCAGGTAGAACTATCAAGTTCAACCGAAACCTCCACTTATCTAGGTCTAGGGTTGCACCCTGAACTATCTGCTTAGTAGTTATATCAGCCCCAGCTGAACTAACCTTGAATTCAATACTCAATTCAAGTATCTTTTGATCATGCTTCTGTGCAAATGCTTGACTCATGAAAGAATGCGATGATCCAGAATCAAACAAAACAGCGGCAGGGATTTGATTCACAGAAAACATACCCGCAGTCACTGGTTCACCAACAAGAATTTCCTCAATCGAGGTGTTGTGCACACGAGCTTGATATGGGCCCTGCTGCTTCTTGGGAAAAGGGCAATAACGAGCAAAGTGCCCTGTCTGGTTGCAGTTGAAGCAAGGTCCATTGACAGGTGTCTTGTTAGCACCGGTCAAGTTGCTCTGTACTGGTTTCCCCTGTAGAACAGGAACTTTGAATGCTCTATGATGCTTCTGCGGATTCTGAGCTGGATAATTGTTATGCCTTTTCTGCTGCGGGGGCCTGAATCTCGCACCAGACATCGGTGGATAAAACGGCGTACGGAAAGCAGTTGGGGCTCTTGACTGAGAAGAACCACCTCCATCATGAGCTCTCTTACGATTCTTGACGGCAGCATGAATGTTGTTACTGTTTTCTTGCATAATACAATCATTCAAGAAATCATTAAAAGTAACACGAGCAGAAGTACTCATAGTCTTCATCAACTTGGAACTCAAGCCTCTCTTGAAGCTAGCTATCTTGTTCTCATCAGTGTTGACAAACTCAGGAGCATAGCGACTCAAATTATTGAAGGCGTGCAGATACTCCTTCACATTGCGAGTTCCCATAGTGAGCGACAGAAACTCACTCTTCTTCATAGCCATCAGACTGGGAGGAATGAAATTTCCTCGGAAAGCATGTGCAAAGCGGTCCCAAGTAATTGGAACACCCTACGGAAAGGTGGTGCGATGTTGCTTCCACCACGTCCCTGCTTGTCCCTCAAGCTGGTGGGCTGCATACTCCGCTTTTAGCTCTTCTATCAACCTTAGAAGACGAAATTTATCTTCCATGGTATTGAGCCATTCATCTGCTTCAAGTGGCTCAGGAGCATCCTTAAACACAGGAGGTTTAGTGTCCTGAAACTCCTTGAAGCTGCTGTATTGATTTTGTTGAGGACCCTGACGAACATCGCGGGCCAAGTTCTCACGAAGAAGCTGCTCTACATTGCGCTGCCTGCCCAAGAATTGAGCAAACAGTTGCTCCGCATTGGTCAAAGGTGGGGGTGGCACACCACGTGCAGTGTTATCAGCACCCTCTTCAGATCCACCATTGCCATTAGCACCCAAACCACTACGTGTAACCGGCATCTGCATATTTTCAACAAGAAGTATGTATCAGGTGAATGTTGTCATAATGAGAGGTGAATGTAAAAATCATGCCAAACTGAATTTATCGAGGGAAATAAATTCGCACAATAAATAGAGGCACAATAATTCCAATTTTTCACATCACGACATCACTAATAATATTACTGCGAACCATCGCAAAGCGTCTTACAACATCTATAAATTTGCCAGCATACATACACTGGACTTTTAAAAGTTGTACGGATTTCATCACATCAAACCCATGTTCCAACATTACATCAAAGTCTCGATAGCGAGCAAAAGGGTTACATGACCACCTGACAGGAACGCAAAAGAACAACTAGAGACTAACGATCCTCAGCAAGGCTACTCTCCATTGTTGCTACTCTCACTGGAAGCACTGTTCATAGCCCTCCTAGCTGCTACTAAGGCTGCTCTCAGCTGACGAATCTCCTCCTGCTTCCTGTGCACCTCCTCGTGAAGGCTAGCATTGTAAGCACGAACCTCCTCCACGTCCTCTAGCACCTGCTGCTGGCGGATGCTAAGACGACGGAACTCGGACCAGGCTTCATCCCTAGCCTGAGCCATCTTCTGGCTCTCCAGCACAACCTTGTCTCGATGATGAGACACACGGGCTACCTCCTCTCGGGAGCGCTGAAGCTCACGTGTCAACTCACGCTTCTCCTTGCATGCATCAGCTCGAGCCTCCTTGAACTCCTCATTTAGACGAAGTGCCTTAGTCTCCATGTTGACATAGGCCCTCATCACTGCAAACATAGCACTCATGGCAGGCGTGCTGCTACCCTGTGCCTCCTCAGGACCAGCCTCTAATGGGTTTCCCTCAGCATGTGGCCACCTAGAATGGTGGTGAGCAATGGGGAACACTCCAGGAAAAACCTCGGCAAGCTAGTGAGGTATCTCCTCCATCAGGTGCTCTACCACGTCAAAGGCTGCAAACGTGGCACCCGTCTTGGCAGTCTTGCCCGCACCAAAACAGCGCCACCCAACCCAGTGGGGGTCACCGTCCAAAGGTGGGACTACTACCTCCACACGTGCCTCTCCATAGTTCACCAAATCATCCTTGTCCCAATAGTAGTGAGGCTCCATGCCCACCGTGTACCCATCATTGGAGAGAATCCTCCAAAGAAGGCTAGGCATGGCGTGCTCCTCAAGAAAAGTGTCCACCTCCCTTGGTGCCAACTCACGGACAGCCAAAGGACCACGAGGCGCTCTTCCTCCAGTGGACTTACGAGCAGTCTGCTTGGTTCTCGCCATCTGTTCAAAAGTTGTATATCCCATAAGTTATAATTTTAAAGAAAAGAGACAATTTAATTATAAGGGAAGGAACCATGAATGTATGAATGAGCAAATTTAACCATGATGCATGCACGTCACATACGTCCTCACGAACTAATAATCTAATGCTCTATGCGGTGGCATACATCGTTCTCTCATATACGTAACTACTTCGTTCTACCGTTCGTGGTTAGTGTACCTGCAGAAAATTCATTTCAGCCCATATCCCATATGAATGCAATTCGACGTAAAAATTCACGCACCTTCCAAACAAGGTGAAAACACTGATTACTTACTACCCCAACAGTCGCGCAGAAGACGACACCGCCAGAAGACGGTCCCAACATGGGATACCTTCATATAAACATGTGTGCAACATGTAAATAATCCGGCATCAATAAGCACTCCCCTAGACTGGCATTTGCATCCAATCATGCTCTCACAACTCACACTTACCAGGGCGTAGAGGCAATTTGATCCATACATTACCAAGTGAATGGCACCCACACGAATCCGCCATTGTATGGGCAACGGCAAAATAACAAATATGATGCAATTTTCCCCAAGTCAGTACTTAATTAAGCCACCTGAATTCTATTGGGCATAAAGGATATGACCACTGGCACACTCTAGTTTTCAAAACCATAGATTTGAACACCTATATACACCTATACTTTTTGTAAATACTTTTCGCAAACCAAAAACTCCTTTATTTTAAATACTTGTGAACAGTAAAACTCTAAACCTGGCTCCGATGCCAGCTGTGATAGAACCGACCAATTTATTAGAGCACAAGCACATAATTCACCATTAGGACGGTAAACTACATGATTGAGACCTAATAAACCCGGTAGTCATACCGAAATCTCAAAGGATTTCAAACTTTTCCGGCACGACCAAGATCGTAATAGTTTAGCGTACTCATTCACAAGCACCAAGTTTAAAACATCATCGGAGTACGAAATAGAGTTATTACAAACCATTTTAAAGACTTAAAGTAGCGGAAGCTATTTAAGTTCAAATACCACACACACATTTGAAATACAGTGCCAGGTCCTTGGTCCACATCCAGCAAAAGCATCAAGTAGAGAAGAGTGACCATGCCCAAGGTCTAATCATCTCCCAAAGCAGGATAGAAGCAGTTCTGACAATAGCCATAAAGCATCTCACCATCTGTAAAAATATGGGAAATAAAACCCTGAGTACGAGGATGTACTCAGCTAGACTTACCTGTCATAAACTAAAATAAAGTGACTCCAAGGAGTACGCAAGGCTGTATAAGTAGGATAGCTGACTCATTTAATTGCGAAAAAGCTTGCATTAAGGAACAATTAATAAGAACCTTCTAGCAATATATTTTAATCTGATTAACCATATCATGCTACATTAGCACCTGTACTAAACAAGCATGGTAATAATTATTCAACAGAAAGTAACCAATTCCGGTTAAGTATCTTTCCACCTCAACAGCTCAACCATCTCATCTCTTGTTCAAATTCTTACTACGATGCCACTGCTCAAGTCAAGTGTTCACTGTCCAGGAACGATGGCGATTATAATCGATTACTAACCAGCTGGCGGGTATTCCTCACACAAACCACACTCACCAGCCACGGTGAGCTACAGGTCACCGACATCCAATTCAGGAAAACGCGAGATCAACAGGTACCATCACATCCGGGCACTGTCCGGCTGCCAGCAGGGCGCACCATGCTATATTCAGGCCTTACAACTGCGTAACCCGTGGTCCCCCATCTTCACCAATGCGATGCGTACAGCAGGTCGACTCCCGGCCCAAATCAAAATTAGGCTTCGCGGTCGGAACGACTTATCCTTCCAGCTAAATGTGAGGCATAAATTCAATATGACTTGAGGACGTACAACGGACGGGGTCCTAGTTCGACACAGACGGGATAAACCACATTGAACCTCCAGTTCATTCTCAACTCCAATCCCGCCCGGTCTCGATTTATTATCTCCACATGGTTATCCAAGATAACAATGTATTCAACCATTCCGAGTTACCACCTATAACTCGCGGATGACAGGAAATCACCTGACTTCTACCGATCTAGTTAAGCAGGGCTAAGCATATAATCGTACCTAAACCTAACAGGGTTGAAGTATAAATAGTGGCAAGGAATATAAGTAATGCAGCAACGGTATAAAACAACGTCTATAACTTAATGCAGCAAACAAGTAAAGGACTCAAGTTAGATATTTTGCAAACCACAGGGAGAATGCTCCGGGGCTTGCCTTTCAGGAAAGCGCTTGGCTGGTGGTCGGGACACTCCGGAAGATCAGCTTCGGGATCCTCTTCTGCTGCTGCTTCCCGAACCAAAGCTTCCTGCTGGCCTTCCTCTCCTTGTGCTCCGGGAACTACCGTTTCGAGCTCTGACGATCCTGTATGATGCATAGCGCGTATGTATACCGTGCATACATATAAATACAATGCTGATGGTGATGGTGAATGAATGCTCAGCTAAGATGAATGATATGGTATTTGAAAACATGCATGATAAGCACATGTCATCTGCATTCTCTTCTACCGACAAATCTCCAAATAGGCCTCGCATTACAATTTACTCGCACACTATAAGGAATTATAAACAACCATTGTTTTGCACACTACACTCTACTGAACCACAACCAATAGCAGATCATACATATCATGAATAGCATAAAAAGCATTTTTACACACATGAAATGATAACTCTAAAGCATTATTTATAAATAAAAGAAATCAGGGTATAACTACAACATGACTTTAGACTACTCAAAAAATTTTGTAAAAATTACAGAAGCTTAATCATACCAAATAAAGACTACCGTAAAAATTTCAAGTCAAAACAGTAAGTACTTTATCCTGCACAAAAATGACAAGGCAGTACAATTTCAGGGGCATAAAATACTTTGTACATCAAAGTATATCAAACAATAGATCTCAGAACATCATTAACTCTAGATTGACATAAAAACACACTCCAAAAAGTTTCATGCACAATTTCCTTATACATTATTTATTATGAATTATTTATCATCACATGAAAATAGGCACCATAACTAGACATAGCAAAATTTACATATGACATAGCCTAATAATATTTTTCACAGATAGAGCATGACATAAGAAGACTAACAAACTTGGTCTCACATTTTTCTGAGCAACAGAGAATTAGTTATGCATTTCCTAGGATAAAAGTAATTAATAGAGATAAATAAAGCTATACAGAAAAGTATCACAAATTCCACATTTCATATTTTTCATGCATAGATCATCTCATAATAAAAATACTGCAAGTTGAACCAACTCATTTGGATAAAAATGAGCAAGTTATGAATTTTCAAAGCTTTAAACAAAATCTGAAATCAATTCTGGAAAATAAAAAAGGAAAAAGCACTTTACACCGGGGACCCTGAGGTTTCCAGAAACTAACCGAGCCCTAATAGGTAAATCTCTGTGTCTGGCAACCTTGCACCGAGAACCCTAGGTTTTCCTACATTCTAACCCGATGGTCCTCGTCGGCGGCGACGCTCGGCCGGCCGTCCCGACGGCGCTCCGGCGTCACCAACCGGCGGAGAAGAGAGAGGAGAACAGCGCGCATCGATCAAGGGGACTAAAGATGGGAGGGAGCGGCTTGAGGCGGTCGGAGCACGAGCACGGCGGAGCGGCGGCACTCCGCGCGGCGGTCCGACGAAAATCTGACCCCACGAAACCCTAATCGGCGCCATTGAGCATCGTCCTAGCAGCTACCCACCATGACGCTTCGGATGCGCACCCTAATGGCGAGAGAGGACGGCCGGAGCGGCGGAACCACGGTGAAGCCGAGGTGCGGCCATGGCGGACAGGGAGAAGATGATGCGATTCGGGCGAACCTTGACGCAACCGGCCGAGGCGAGGGTGAAGGAAGGTGGAGCGGGCTCGGGCGCGTTCGATTGCGGGGTCAAGCAGGCGAATGCGTGGCTGTCGGCGGCGAATTTCTGGACGGCGGCGAGGTGAGCTCGGGCGACGTGGCGGCGAGCAGAGAGGAAATGAGTGGGGATGAGGGGGAGAGAGTGAGGGCGTGGGCGAGTGAAGGAGTGGGCGCGTTCGGACGACGCCCCACGCGGCCAAAACGGCCCGGCCTCGGCAGAGCCTGGGCGCCACACGGCCGACGCATGCTGCCGCGGGCGGCCACGGCGCGTTCCTGGTCGGGGATTTCCCTGATGGCCAGGAAACAACCGTCACCGAAAAGCTATTTTCATGAATATAAAACAAACTTTGCTGCTTAATAACTCTTAAACTAAGCCGAATTAGCAAAAACTCAAAATAGATGAAATGTAGCTTTTGAAGAGTAGAACATTTCATCTTAAAGAAGTTTTACCAGATTCTGCCTAGATTTTGAAATACAAAAATCCAAATAAAATACCTTTTAAAAATTCCCAAAATAGAAAATCAGCCCCCAATTCTGCCCTTTTTCAACATTTTTGAACACCTTCTAAGCATTTTCATGAAAAGTGGTAAAAAAAACTTTTGTTCCTTATAAAATTCTCTACAAACTTTATTTAGGGTGCACATACATGCAAGCAATCTAGCTACCACTTCCAACTCAGTCAAACAAAACTACTTTAATTTTCCACCTTGGTCAACCATGACAACAAAGCTTAATTAGCC
The DNA here is from genome assembly GCA_023333625.1 of Bothriochloa decipiens. Classification (NCBI taxonomy): domain Eukaryota; kingdom Viridiplantae; phylum Streptophyta; class Magnoliopsida; order Poales; family Poaceae; genus Bothriochloa; species Bothriochloa decipiens. Next base: position 28,119,117 of record CM041646.1, read on the forward strand.
AAAACCATGAACATAAACCTAGGTTAATTTGGTGTCCTAATCATGTCTAGGTTACCTTAGGGGTCATCAAACACCAAACACTCATACCACTTATTCAATTTATGTGAAAGGCAAGCATAATTTGAATAATCAAGCATGATACATGAAATGACAATCAAACTTTTCATCAATGCTATGCATAATGATGCTTATGCTTAAGAATGTGAATGATTATGCATGCTTAACACCAGAGTGTTACAGGCTCCGGCTCCTCCGCTCCGGCACCGGGGTCCTCCTTCCCCACCTCCTGCTTCTTCTCCCTCTCTCCCACTTCTTCTCCTTGGGCAGCTAACGGGTGAGCGAGGTGGCTAGCAATGGCGGCTGAGGGCCTGAGAAACCCTAACGGCCAGGGTGAGCTCCCTTTTATAGCCGCCATGGCGGCCACGGCGGCAATGGATGGCGGGGATACGATGAGGCGCATCGAGTGGCCGCGGGCGGTCCTGAGCTAGGGTTTGGGCAACCCTGGAGATGTGCGGGCAGACGGACGGCATTCGGTGGGCGCTAGCGCGGGACGAACAGCGGGGCGTGCTGCTGCCATTTTTGGTGCGGCCGACGGGACGCGCCGGTGGCTAGAAGTAGGAGCTGATAGGCGGGTCCCGCCTATCGGCGAGAGCGGGACGGACGCGCGGCGCGGGCGAACGGCTACTGGGCCGCGCGCGGGAGGCAGACGCGGGCACGCGGCCGGCGTGCTGGGCTGGCGGGCGCCATGCTGGGCCGCATGCGAGCGAGCGCGGGCGAGCGGTCGGTGGCCTGGCGCAGGCGCGCGGCACTGCGGCGGGCCGCCTTGCTGGGCCGCGAGCGGGGAAACGAGCAGGACGGCGTTGGTGGCTTGCTGGGCTGGCCGGCCTGCTTGCTTAGCAGGCCACCGGAGCAGTGAGGCGGGCCGCGGCGGTATGTGGTTGGCAGGCCGAGGTGGGCCGCGGGGCTAATTGGGCTGCTTTGCCTTTTTTATTTCTCCCTCTATTTTCTATTCCTTTTCTATTTCTTTTCTAAACCCCTACTCCAATTACATCATGGTCATTCTAATGAAAGGGGTTAGTGACCATGTCCTAAATAATTGGTGGGTCCCCTAGGGTCTCTTGGTCAAATTGATTGCCATGTCCATGGTTAGTGGCTCATGTTAGTAGGCATATTGTTGCATGATATAAAAAGGGTTATTGATTTATTAGCAATACATAAAATCAATAAGAGGCAAATCATACTCTTGTGATTAAAATGCAAATGCTCCAGCTAACATTGGTGCTACTTATGCAACTACGGGATGTTTTCCTGTATGACACACACCAAGCATCGGATACTTTAGAAAAAATTTTAAAAGTTCGTATTTTTGGTGTTTGGATTTTCAGGGATGTTACACATACCAAGTACTTAATTTTATTATGGCTAAAACCTTTTGTATCTGTCAAGTGGTCCAAAAGACGTCCAGGAGTTGCAACCTAAGTTTGGAAGTTAAATATTAGACCAAAAAGGACCGTATAAAGGAATGACATCGAGTTGTAACAGAATAGTCACTGATATAAAACACAACAACAGAAGCAACAATGGAGAATGTTAAACCTTATATTTGTCTTTGACCTTAAGATAAGAACAAGGATACAAGAATCGGGTAAAAGTGTCTATCAACAAAAATTAACCCCATAGCATAATGTCACATGTTAAACAGCACAGGTAAACAGGACTGGTGTTGTAAACCAGGTAAGCTGTCCTTTTGGTCTTTTGGAGAAAACTAAACCAGCTTTGGTGCAGTAGGCTCAAAAAGAAATTTAAGGTACATATATCAAACGAAGGTTCACAATAAAGAATCTATGAATGCCAGAGCGTTTCACATAAGGCCCATTAAAAAAGATGTGCTTGAGAATAATTTTTTTTCCAGTAAAAAATATAGGAATATTAAAAATACAACTCTTACAATCAAGCTGTGCAACCAACAGATTAACAAGTTTTTGTCTACGAGCAGATAAGAGAACTTAATTGGATATGGAATACTCACTATGATATGGGGATGTCTCGCAAGGGATATCACTTGCTGCATCCGGTCCACACCTCCAACAAGCTGGTGACAGAACTTATGTCAAAAATTATTTGACTGGGAATACACACATAGAACTAGAAGTCACAATGAAAAATTGCATATAACCTAATAACACTCTACAATTCCAGAGTATCAGAATGCATAACAGCAGAAAATCTTGAATGCTCAGATTTTACTGAGGATAGAGTAATGGTGATTAATTAGAGACAATAATAAAATGCTTGGAGTGATGGAAGTAAAACTAAAAAAGAGTGTGAAATGCATCAATATTGGCTCAAAGCTAGCAATCAGTTGAAATAATATCGAACTTATAACACATTGACGTTTATCTAATCTAAGGTCTTAAAATTGTAAAATGGAATGGAGGTAAAACAACGTGAAGTTCAATCACCCAAGGAGGAAACCAGAAGAATAGTGAGACATGAAGCAAATCACGAAATCCAAAATCTTGGCGGCTCTGCCACTCACCACTGAGCAGACTAAGCCAATAGCCGATCCCAGAGCCTGAAACTGCTCAGCGATTTGAATTGCCAACTCCCTGACACACCACAATCCATCATTAATAAAGCATACACTCCAAATTTTATAAACTGTGAAAATTAAAAACTGGCCATTGAGAAGAAAGAATGAAACCGGACCTGGTTGGCGAAAGCACGCAAGCGAAGAAAGGTGTGCGGTGCTGTAGCAGCGCCTGCAGAATCGGCAGCGCAAAAGCGGCCGTCTTCCCCGACCCAGTCTGCGCCAGCGCGATCAGGCCCATCCCTTCACATGTCAAAAATCCAAATTAAGAGCTCCCGAAAATCTCGACTACATACAAGCTACATGATGCGTGGCGCGGATCGTATTGCAGAATATGATTTGATCAGACAAAAACCTTTGAGAGCATAGGGTATGGCCTCGCCCTGGATCTTTGTTGGCTGCTTCCATCCTAAGGTGTCGCACGCGTCCACCAGCTCCGGGCAAACGCCCAGCTCTGCGAAAGTAGACGCACCATGCGCCGTCACTTGCGCATCGCTGGACCCCACGACCATTGCCGCTGCCTGAACAGAACTTCACGGAATTGGGAACTTTAGGGTGGCGCGGCCGCGAATCTTGACGTCCGGCGCGGCGGCACGAGCACCGGTACGGTGCCGATCCTTTGCTCCCAGACTTCGATTTTATTTGGTGGGCTTTTCTTTAGTGGGCCTTCCATATTTGGATGCATAATACTACCCTCGGCTAGCAGCAAACTACTAATAGACTGTTGTTTTTTTTTTTGGATGCATACCCATCACGCTACGGTGCGCCGGTGTCCAAGAATGTTTTTTTTTATATTTCTATTTATTTATTTTATTTATTTATTTTTCTATTTTCTATATTTTTTCATTTTAATTTTAATTTTTATTCTTTTTATGATTTTTAAATTTTACTCTAGTTAAGGCTTTCTTCATTTCCTATGTTACATCTATTTCTTCCTTTTCTTGTTTGGTTTTTTCTTTCCTCCATATTTTCATTTTTCTGTATTTTGCAATATTTAATATAACTTTTATTCTCTATGGGCACCATCGTGTGCTATTGCAACTATAACCTTCTCTTTTATTCATTTGCATACAATAGTGTATTTTTATTCATTAGATAATACATGATGTATTTATTATACAACCCATGTAATTCATTGTTCTCATAGTATTTTTGAGATGTTCCATGTTGTTTCCTATTTTTAAAATACTCTCTTTTATTAATATCATACTTCATAGTATTTGTATAGTCATGAGATGTTTTATAGTGTATTTTGGCGTGTTTATGTAAATATGAATATGATCTTCTATGGTTTATTTTGGGATGTTCAGTTAGTATAAAATGGGGATGTTCTATAATTATCAGAGTATTCACATAATGCTTGTGCTACGTTGAATACTATATTTTGGTTGTTTAGATACTATTATGTGATGTTATTTTTACATTTTATATACTTATTTTATTTTTCTTCTTCATTATTTTACTCTCATTAATTACTTTATTTTTTATTTTGTAAAAGTTCCTACTCTACGAGATACATACAATGTTCACGTAGTATATATGTGGTCTTCTATGATATATTTTGAGATGTTCATGTAGTATAAATTTAGTGTTGAACGATTATCTTCGACTATCCATATAGTACTCATAAGTTATTGTATGATATATTTTGGGTTGTTTAAATAATACATATCCATGTTCTCTTTAATTTTCCTCCAATGTTTTTATTTATACTTATATTTTTTATTCTATCTTTGGTTGATGTTATTTGTGACAACAGTAAGATTTTTTTATTGACTCCATGAAGACCTATCAGGGAGATGCACACAGCACACAGCGATTGTCTTGGGTGGGTAAGGCTGCCTCTTGATCTCGCGCAGAGACACAACAAGCAACCAGAATTGAAAAGGTAGAGCTATGCAATTTTCATCCCGCTATATATGCTTGGCGCTGGATATTTTGTTGTAAATAGTATTGGGCTGAGCCAGAATTTTGGAGATGGGCCTTACAAAATAACGTACTCTAGAAATTGATTACACCTCCATAAAATGACCACCTTAGTTAATGGATATTGCGAAGCGATCAATTTTGTCCTGGAAATTTTGCCACTTTGCACAAATGAGCACATAGGACCCACTGGCTGCAAGGACCCACAAGGCCACAACCCGGTTGCTAATGTGACGCACTCTCATCCACACGTTTCAGCTAGCTTCGAGAGCATTGCCTCGTAGACATCAGCTGCTCACCCTCCCCAGCCAGCATGCTCTACTTATGCAAAAAGAAGATAATCCGTCATATCAAAATACCGGCACATGCATAGAGTATTAAATGTAAATAAAATCAAAATCTAATTGCACAGTTTGGTTATACTTTACGAGACGAATATTTTGAGCCTAATTAGTCAAAGTTTGAATAATTTTTACCAAATATAAACGAAATGCTACAGAAATTCTGCTACAGGAATTCTAGCCCTAATTCAGAGAACTAAACAAGGCCTAAGAAACAATAGGTCTGATAACTTTTTACAGGGCTGGCCCTCTCCGCATCCAGCTAAGAAACAACAGGTTTGATAATTTTTCATAGGGCTATTTTGGTAATTTTACTCAGCCTCAAGACACATCGACTGATCCCTATATAGGTTGTTATTCCTGCAACTAAAAAGGTCCCCTAGCTTATTCCAATTTCAATTACAGGTACTCTCATATACTTTCACCATTTCAAACTATAAGACACTTTGATTTTTTCTACTCGATTCATGATTTTTTTAAGCGCTTAGATATACACACTTTGTTTAAATACACAGTAAAAGCAATATATATGTAGAAAATCTAAAATATCTTGTATAGAGTAAGTTGAAATGGAGTATAGGAGAAAGCGGCATCCATGTAGCACTATTCTCAATGTAGGTGAAATAAAGAGAAGTTCTTGTGTCGTATAGCTAGCAAGCATCCCGGTCACGGTCACGGTCACGGTCACGGATCGATGGACCACTCCACTTTTGGCACGGTACTAGCTATACTTATGCCTTTCTATCTGCTGTCATGCTCCAATCGGAGAACAGAAGAAATTCATGTTGATGAGATTCCTGAGCTACGCGAAGTGTAGGTGGATCGAGGTCGGCCGCCGTGCATACATAGTCTATCACACCTTTTGTCGCCCTGCACATGATGCCACGCGCCAAATCGATCGGTGGCTATATAGATAGCTAGTTCGAACAGATGGTTGGATTGGCGTCACGTCCCACAAGAGAGGCCTGGTTGCAATGCAAGTTGCTGCGATCCGCGTCCCGCCGCTATTTCTGCAGCACTTCCGCGTCCTGTGCGTCGATATGATCGCGCATCGTATCTATCTGGCGGGGCAATCATTGTTCTCTAGCTCTAAAAATGAATCCACTCGTAGGGTACCGTCATCATCTTGCAATCATCGGGACCCGTCTCTGGATTTGCGGCGCGCCGGCCAAACGGACGTGCTTACGTGCAGCCTTGCCCGGCCGCACACAGCCTCGACGCAAAGGCGGCTTTTGTCGGCAATGCAACGTCAAACGGCAGGTCGTCAGCAGTCTTGGGCTTACTTGACCGGCCTCCCGTATGTATAGCTCCGGCCACTCTCTTCTTCGATCTCTGCTGCTGGCCGGTGGAATCACAAAAAGATTAATTACTAAGAATCTAGGAACTAATGTTGATAAAGGTCACCTACAAACATTTTTCCAGGTTCTTTCTAGGGGGAGGGGGGCACACGATTTATGATTTTGGGCTCTATGTGCAGTACTCGGATGATTTTGGGCTCTATTACAGCAAGTGGATATACTAAAAAATCAAAACGACTCATAATTTAGAGCAGAGAGTGTAACTTTTGAACATTTGAATTTCATATTTTCAGTGTCTGTAATTTAGAAATGTTAAATATTTTAGTTTTTATTATCTCAAAACATATTTTAGTTTTAAAATTTTAACGGTTTAACACTACCGCCAAATCATTCTAGGAGACAACCCATTTTATTAGCAGAGATGGTAAAAAATGTGGCCCTCTCCCAAACATTTACAGGTTGTCGCTTTATCTATGGAACACAATGCAAGCTAGCAATGAATGTCTTTGAAAGTCAATTTACAGAGAGTTCTGCCTCTAAAAATGTCAATTTTGAATGGTGAACCTCTTAAGATGGCATCCCCCTCTGATGATGACTAGCAATCATTGTTATGCCATTGCAAAATAACATATTCATCGGAGGGTGACGCTACTTTTCACCATCTTAATATTTGATAGAATTTGAAGTCAAACTAAAATATGGTAAATATTTTATCCAAATTAATCTGAACCTATCATTATACATACTATGTTAAAAGTATATACATCAATATGGTCAACGGGTAACATGTTATATTTCTATCTAGATTTGGAGCAAGGCCAAACAAGCCCTAATTGAAGTGCCTCAATTCCAACTATTTCCTACATGCGGACAAAATGGACACTGTGCTAGAAAGCAACAACAGTGTGTGTCATGCAGTCTGAAGTCTCAACTATGTTGTCTCTCACTTAGTAGCTTGTCATAAAAAACATGGAAATGTAAAATCACTCTCATCGATCGTCTTTCTTTCTACCTGCACCACCTAGATAACCTGGTGGCACGCATATCCCATCCCACACACAGGCTGTGGATCGAGAGGGGTGCGTGGTGGTTGGTTTCTTTATTTTCGATTGAGAGGTTCCACCTTTTTTTTATCCTCTTCCCACATCTATTCCATCAGGATTACTTTGTTAGGATGGCCTTGTGGAAAAGGAGATTGGTGGCATCCAAACAAGTGTCGGCAGAGAGAGGATAACAATAATTTTGAGCCTTGGCCTGGATTAGTACTTATTTCCTGGAGTCATCTCTGATATATAATTTGGGTATAACTAATCTTGGTGAAATCGTTATGTGCAAGGAAAAAAAATAACATTTAATAGTATATATAATGATACACTTCTGGAAAGAACAATAATAGTATATATAATCGAGAAGCACCCATTCGCTACGGAAAACTGGTCCTTTGCCGACTGCCCCTACTTTGCCGACCGCCATAGCAAGGGCAGTCGACAAACAAGATCTTTGCCGACTGCCAACACCACGGCCGTCGGCGAAGAAAAACAGTCGGGAAATCCATCTTTGCCGACTACGAGAGAAGGTTATAACAATCGGCAAAGATGGGCAGTCGGTAAAGTTTGGCGGGCTCAAACGGCGTCCGTCGCCGTGCTCTTTGTCGACTGCCGTAACGTCCGGCAGTCGGCAAACTGCCACGTGGCTCAAGCTGGGCCCGCGGCCGGCCATCTTTGCCGACTGCCAGAGCGGGCAGTCGGCAAAGGCGTATTCTTTGCCAACTGCCAGTGAAAAGGCAGTCGGCAAAGACGCTCTTTGCCGACTGCCTAGCTTGGCAGTCGGCAAAGATTTTATTTTTTTTTGAAATTTGAATCTAAACTTTTTCTGTAGCCCAAACATATTGTTTACAAGCACATGTTGGAATTTGGGACCTTTTTACAGTATTTTGCTATATTTCGTTCATTTATTTTATTTACTTAAATTTTTCTGCATAATCCAAATTTGAACTGCAGGTGTATGAAATAATAAAACGTATCCATTCGAAAAATGATATTTATGTTTAACAATGTATTTTGAGACCGTGTCCATAAACTCACCCAAAATTTTCAAAGTTGATCACATGTGGAGATGTCTGGGTTTTGAACATCCGACATCGCAACTTGCTCCAAACATTATCAAATTTTTATCGTAGCCTCCACATACGATAACATGACACCTCAGCAAGTTACGTGATTTTCGGACTTCGTTTGGATTTTATATAATTAAAAAACACTTCTATCGCACTTGGATGGTCATGTTTCGTGTACAAGACATTCAAAATTTTGGGTGAGTTTATAGACACAGCCTCAAAATACATTGTTAAACATGAATATCATTTTTCGAATGGATACGTTTTATTATTTCATGCACCTGCAGTTCAAATTTGGATTATGCGAAAAAATCAAGTAACTAAAATAAATAAACGAAATATAGCAAAATATTGTAAAAAGGTCCTAAATTCGAACATGAGCTTGTAAAAAATATGGTTGGGCTACACAAAAAGTTTAGATTCAAATTTCAAAAAAAATGAAATCTTTGCCGACTGCCAAGCTAGACAGTCGGCAAAGAGCGTCTTTACCGACTGCCTTTCACTGGCAGTCGGCACAGCCTTTGCCGACTGCCAGCTTCGGCAGTCGGCAAAGCCCGTTTACTTAAGGGCCCGCGTGGCTGGCCCATTGTCCCCGAACCCTATCCATTCGTCAGTCAACGCCGCCCCTCCCCCGACCCGCACCGCGCCGCCGCCGCACCCCGACCCGCAGCTACGCCGTGCCCGCATGCCCCTCCGTGCCGCCACCCCCGACCCCCACCGCCGCCGCCCCCCCACCGCCGCCCCGCCCCCGTGCCCCTCCGCACCCCACCGCCACCCCTGTGCCCCACCGCCCCGCCGCCGTCCGCCCCACCGCCCCATCGCCGCCATCCGCCCCACCGCCCCACCGTCGCCTGCCACACCACCGCCTTGCGGCCTAGCCCTACCACCGTTGGAGGAGGAGAAGGGAAGGGAAGGGGAGAAGAAGAGGAGAGGTGGGGGAAAAGGGAAAGGAAGGGGAGAAGAGGAGGGGAGGAGGGGGAGAAGGGAAAGAAAGGGGAGAAGAGGAGGGAAGGAGGGGGAGAAGGGAAGGGGAGGAGGGGGAGAAGGGAAGGGAAGGGGAGAAGAGGAGGAAGAAGGAGAAGAGGAGGGGAGGAGGGGGAGAAGGGAAGGGGAGGAGGGGGAGAAGGGAGGGGGAGAAGGAGGAAGGAGGGGGAGGAAGGAGAAGGGGGAATAAGGAGTAGAAGGAGGAGGAAGAAGAAGAAGGTAAAGTCGTTCCTTGACGACGTTCGTCCACGCCGTCGATCCCGCCCGTCGCTGGAGAAGAAGGTAAAGCCCCAGGTTGTCGGCCATCGTGCTGTATATGTCGTTCATGGACTTCATGCCGAGTTTGTGGATGTGTGGCCTTCGGGCCGTATATGTGTTGTCGGCCATCGAGCTGCCTTCTTTCTTGCAGGTTTTGGAAACCTCCCCGTACAGAGGAGGTTCCACCAAAATTTTGTACTTATAGTGTTGTATTTCTTGTTTTGCAGAGCGGGTCTTGTCGGAGGGGACTCGGAGTAGCTCGGCGACTGCACTGCCTCGCCACTGCCCCGCTAGCCTGTCTCCACCGCCACCCTAGGTATAAATCACCTCTCTTCCTTACCGTTGTCATACTTAGGTCGCGTAACCCAGTTAGGTGTCTCCCGTTCAAAAGAGATATGGTCAGAGGTATGCAGGTCTCTGCATATCTGCGACCGTATCTGTTTCGAATTGTCCACATTTTTTGGACAACCCGTGGATGCGTAGATGAGTTAGCTTCCATGTTCTACTCCCGTCTGAGTCAGAGTTTTGGCAGCACCTCCTCGTTGTTCTCCGGATACACACTCTCCCTGTGGGGACATGTATCGGGAGAACAGCGGGGAGGTGCTGCCAAAATTCTAACTCGGACGGGAGCAAAACATGGAATCTAACCCATCTACGCATCCGCGGGTGGGATCAGGACCTATCCTTCACCTATTAGATGGTAGAAACACTGTGTAGATGCAATTGCTCGTTTTATTACTCGCTTACGCATGTGTATGACAGAGGATGCCTAACCGTGATTGGATGTACACGGGCTTTGCAAGTAAGAGCGAAGAATGGATTAGGGGGACCACTTATTTCCTGAACCAAGCATTTGGCCCGGTTGCTAAAGGGTCAATTCAGATGCGGTGTCCCTGCAGCGATTGTAAGAACTCAAAAGGAAAAGTAAAGGATGATATTTGGAAAGATTTGTATAAGAACGGATATGTGGCAAACTATAAGACGTGGATCTTCCATGGTGAAGACGGCCATATTAGAGAGGAGGTGAGAGCATGCCTCGAGGAGTTTGATGGAGATGCCGGGACGGCCGACATGGTGGTAGACTATAATGAGGCATGTGGCAATGAAGGTGTGGTGGAGGAGGATCCAGAGGAAACCGCAAAGGCGTTCTACGAAGTGATGTAGTCGGCACAGAAGCCCCTTCATGGGAATACGACAATGTCGCAATTGGATTGCATTGGACACCCAATAGCGTTGAAGTCGCAGTTGAGCATGAGTCGGGACGGCTTCGATCTCATGTTGGCACTTTTCGGCGTAATGCTTCCGAAGGGTCACATGCTGTCGAAGAACACGTACAAGTCATAGAAGCTCCTTTGTGCACTTAAGATGTCGTATGAGTCAATCCATGCTTGTCCTAAAGGTGCATCCTATTTAGGGGGGAAGACCTTAAGGAAGCAACGCACTGTCCAAAGTGCAAAGTCTCTAGGTATGTGGAGGTAGAGGGTAGTGATGGCAAGAAGAAATAGTCTACGGTCCCTGAGAAGGTCCTACGGTACCTTCCTGTCATACCGAGGCTCCAACGGTTGTACATGACAGAGGAGTCTGCGAAATAGATGAGATGGCACAAGGATGGCAAAAGATATAGTGATAACATGGTACACCCATCTGATGGTGATGCATGGAGGTACTTCGATGCCCAGCATCGGAACAAAGCAAAGGACGCTCGGAATGTACGTATAGCATCGGCAACTAATGGGTTCAACTCGTATGGAATGATGGCGGCCTCGTACACTTGTTGGCCCATGTTCGTGATACCTCTCAATCTCCCCCCTGGCGTTATGTTTGAGCCCAATAACGTGTTCTTGTTGCTGATAATACCTAAACACTCGGGCAACAATATGGGTGTGTTCATGCAGCCACTGTGGGATGAATTGCAAAATGCTTGGGAAAAGGGGGTGCTGACGTACGACCGAGCTACAAAGAGGAACTTCACAATGCATGTGTGGTATCAGTATTCAATGCATGACTTTCTGGCGTATGGCATATTCAGTGGGTGATGTGTTCACGGGAAGTTACCTTGCCTAGTATGCAAGGCATCTATGATGTTCACCTAGCTGAAGAAGGGTGGCAAGTTCTCTTCGTTTGACAAACATCGTCAATTTCTAGGTGCTGACCATGAGTTTAGATGAGACATCAAGCACTTCACGAAAGGTGTTCAAGTCACCGACCCCATTCCTAAGATTATGACTGGTGAATAGGTCATTGCCTAAAAGGCTCTCGAAATTGATATAGACAATGGTGGTTTTAAAGGATATGGTCAGGAACACATGTGGACCCATATATCAGGCTTGCATAGGCTCCCTTACTTCAAGGACCTTCTTCTTCCACACAACATCGATGTAATGCACACAGAGAAGAATGTCGCCGAGGCACTCTAGGGTACAATCATGGACATAAAGGAGAAGTCGAAGGACAACATTAAGGCTCGACTAGACGTGGAGGAGATCTGCGATAGACCAAAGTACGTGATGAAGACCCTATTGATGGCAAGAGGTGGAAAAGGGGCCCGGCCGATTACATCCTGAAAAGGGACGATAGGAAGGAAGTGCTTGAGTGGATCAAGATGTTAATGTTCCCTGATGGGTATGTGGCAAATCTGAGTAGGGGAGTGAACCTAAAGACTATGAAAGTCTTAGGGATGAAGAGTCATGACTTCCACATATGGATTGAGCGGCTCCTTCCTGCGATGACCCGTGGATACCTCCCCGAGCCAGTGTGGCACGTTCTAGCAGAGTTGAGCTATTTCTTCCACCAGCTTTGTGCCCGGGAGTTATCTCGGGAAGTGGTTCATGACCTGGAGCGTGCTGCACCTCTGTTGATCTGCAAGTTGGAGATGATCTTTCCACCTGGCTTCTTTCTGCCGATGCAGCATCTGATTTTGCACCTACTACATGAGGCATGCCTGGGGGGTCCCGTGCAGGCCCGTTGGTGCTATCCAATTGAGAGGTGTCTAAAGATTCTTCACAAAAAGTGTAGAAATAAAGCCAAAATTGAGGCTTCCATGGCAGAGGCATTCAGAGTGGAGGAGGTGTCCAACTTCATAAAGGCATACTATACTGAGAACCTTCCCAGCGTGAACCCACCCCCTCGTTACAACGATGACTGGAGTTCATTGACCCTAAGCGTTTTCAAAGGGCAACTGGGAAGGGAAAGCACAGCTACCGACAAGACGTTGCAACAACATGAGTTTCGCACTATCATGCTCTACTTGTTGTTGAACCTTGATGAAGTGTTCCCTTATCGAACGTAAGTTCTCAATGAGCTAGTTACATACGTAGTCAATATCCTCCACCTATCTTGCCGACCCCCTTCTCTCTTGTTTTTTTAGGGAGTATATTAATGAATTATGGAAAGCGGATATGGCTCCTACCGACGAAGAAGAAGATGATCTTTTCAAAAATAGCAAGCCCGATTTTATTTCCTAGATCCGTACAAAGGTACCATCCAACTTACCTCTTTTCAACTTTGAGTTTCCACTTTGCTTCTAGGAGCGACTAATGAAACGATCTATCTGGCCTTAACATGCAGGCACGCACGGATAGAGAAATGAGTGATGAATTGAAATAGGTTACACAGCGCTTCAGATCTAGGGTGGAAACATTCACCGTTTATGAGAAGCTACGAGGAGAGTCGGCCCACCCGAAAGACCACGTGCTCAGGAATTCGTACGCCCGGCACCAATAATCTCAACTATTGTGGCATAGTCAAAGAAATATACGAGCTCCACTTTGAGGGCATGAAAGAACTTAAACCAGTGGTATTCAAATGCCACTGGTTTGATCCTAATAAAGTTAGAAGACAAGATGACATTGGGCAAGTCAAAATTCGACAGGATGCCGTCTATACTAGAGAAGATGTCTATATTGTGGCTCAACAGGTGACGCAAGTTTATTATCTCCCATGGGCATGACAAAAAGACGAGAGGCTTAAGGGTTGGTACCTTGTGCATTTGGTATCACCACGTGGTAAAGCGCCTGTCCCAAATGATGATGATTACAACTTTGACCCAACGGCAGATAGCGGAGAGTTCTATCAACCTGAGGGGCTAAAAGGGCGTTTGTCAATAGACATTGATTCATTGATGGGCATGGAAGTAGACAACGAGGTTGATGAGGATGAGGGTGAAGTGGTGCAGGATCCTAAGGACATAATGATGCTTGAGCGATGGAGGGCTCAACGCGATAGAGGTGTTCAGGACGATGGAGGTGGTGAGGACAGTAGAGATGATGAGGACTTAGATTTCGACAGTATTGATAGTGATGATGACTATAGCGATGACTGGGAGCCAACCACTATCGTTCGTGGAGATAAATTCTAATTCATGTAAATACTATATTGTTCTTATTATTATTTTGTATCTCTTTACAAGTACTTATCGATTATTTGTGCTAATTGGTTTAATCTTTGTCTTTGTCATTGCAGGCACAGGACAAAATGCCGGGCAAAACTAGACGACCATGACGAAAGGCCAGGTCGGTCTACGCATGGACAGGCATAGGCATCGAGGACGAGGCGTTGGAGGAGACACGGTTGGAGGAGCCTCGCTCACATCGCTCGGCGATGAGCCAGCTGTTTGCCTCAGGACGCCGTGCAGGATGAGGCGGACGGGCATGACCAGACCTGGGCCGAGGGCGAGGAGGACGGGGGCTACCAGCACTGGGGTGGGGGCGAGGAGGACGAGCGCGAGGCAACACCAAAGGAGATGGCTTCCTCAGGTTCGTGCAAGGTCTACCAGCGTGGGATCACGCGTCTCCCTAAAGCGTCGATCACCTTTGAGCACCATCCTATGATTCGACCTGAAGGTCCCATGTAAGTAACCGTTTATATTTTTACGACTTATTCATATGATATGTTTAACATTGAAACTTCAGACTAACAATTCTTCTTAATGACCTGTGCAGAGGCTGGAGGACTGTGAGCGGGAGTAATGCACGCAGTCCAAATGGCATGCTGGGCCTCCTGATCAAGCGGCACTACCCTGGCCTTGTCACCCTCGACGACGGGACCAAGGTGGTGCCCTGGCATTGGTCGGACTTCTACAAAGCTAGGGACGCACACCAAGTCCCCATTGCGACCAAGATCAAGATGGAGTTCTGGGTGAGTCTTCATTGCACCGCTTTGTCAATACGCATTTGTTGGACGTTCTTGAAATAACGAAATGATACGTGATATCTGTATGCAGGACTGGTTCACGTGCGAGGCAGGGTACAAGGACCGGGCGTCAGTGGTGCAGGACAAGGTCACCATGGGGTGACTCAAGGACATGTACTACGAGGCGCACGTCTAGGTCCTCATCACCTACTACGCCGATGTGAAGCGCGAGAAGCTGCTGAAGGAGGATGCCAGGAAGATGATCCATGACCCCGATACCAACATTGACAAGGAGATCTACCTCCAGGTAATTAGGAAACATTACTTATGATTCCTTCCATGAAAAATAAGTAAGAAACATTAATTCTGATTCATCTTCTGCCATGTCATGCAGTTTCCTGCTGAATGGTGCAAAAGCTATAAGGACTGCTGGAAGGCCATTGTGGACGAGTGGAGAAGGCCGATGTCATACGAGGAGCATCGCCGTAGAAGTGAACGTGCCAAGGCGAGGAAAGGGCTGGCACACCACCAAGGGAGCCGCTCCCTCGGAGGGTTCATGGACGCATGGGTAAGCTTCTGTCAATTTATTTATTTATTTATTCAATCTCATTATGTGTAATCATCCTTGTGTTTTTCTTGCAGTCCCAGTCGCATGAGGGGCATGTGATCAATGAGTACGAGGGCTACGCCCTGTCTCACAAGGGCAAAGCGACAATTCCGAACAATGTCTTTAGCTCGGTGGATGGGCCCGAGGCGTACACCAAACCGAACGCCTACGAGAAGATGGTCCATTACACCGAGGCGGCTCGCCAGCGCCATGGTCTGGACTACGATCCTTCCTAGCAGCCCCTGGATACAGACATCCTAATGAGGATGGGAGGAGGAAAACAACACGGCAAGTACTTGATTGCCCACAGCGCAATCGACCCGGCCACCGTTCCCACCCTTCGTCAGATTCATAAATCCGCTGGCACGACCTCCTCCGACGTCCCCATACGACCTCGGCAGCTGAGCACGTTAGCGGCGGTTCAGGTAACTTTAGTTTCATTCGTCGTTAATTGGTTTTACATATATACCTTTTCTTTTGCATTATTTAAATATCGAGGGTGTAACATTGCAGTCCGAGCTGGCCGAGTTGCGGGCCGCGATGGAGCCCTCGTAGGAGTCCTATCGGCGGGAGATGGCGGCCCGAGAGGAGGTCCATCGGCAGGAGATAGCGGCCCAAGAGGAGGCCCATCGGCAGGAGATGGCGCGCTGGAGGCAGGACTTTGCCAGCTATATTCAGAACATTCAGATCCCTGGTGCTGTCATACCTCCGTTGCCCGCCTCGATGTTTGCTCCACCCCCTCCTCCTAGCCCTATGGGGACTTCGGTGAGTATATATGTTTGTCCATTGTTTTGGCTTGTACGGCCATCATGTAGGTACTAATTAGATCGCTTCTCCTTTATGCAGGCACTGTCGGTGGGTTCGAACCTGAATCCTCCAGATCTCCCTTCTCCAGGCCATGGGTGGCCGGTTGTTTCCCCTCAGCAACACTTCTAGCCTCCGGGTGGCGGTCTTCCTCGGCCTCCGCAGCAGAGGACCTCCGCGTGGGCGAGCTGTCCTCCTTTGCCAACCCAGCATGCGCACTCTGGGTGGGGGCACCAGTACGTGTCGGCGTCGCTCCCGCCAGGCTAGTCCTCGTGGTCTGCGTTGGCTTCAGTCCATGAAGAGCATAGGGACGACGGGTTGCAGCACGAGTGAGGGCCTCTGTTGGATGTTGGTCTTATGGACTTGTTGAACTTCTTGAATGTTTTGACTTGTAGGCCTGGATACATGGCATGCCCTTCTGCGGGATGTAGGCCTGGGCTGTTGGGTGGAGGGAGCTCATGCAAGGGGCCATGGACTTGTTGGATGTTTGGATGTTAGACTTATGGATGTTGAACATGTGATATATATGTGGATTTATGTTATATATGTGTGTATTTGTGTTATATATATATGATTAACTGCTGTGATATATATGAAAAAACAGGAAAAAAATGAAAAAAATATTTTCCAGCTTTGCCGACAGCCAAGGCAGTCGGCAAAGCTGGGAGCCGAGCTGCACAGGCACCAGCTTTGCCAACTGCCAGCACAGGCAGTCGGCAAAGGCTATTTTTTTTAAAAAATTAAATATTTCTTTGTCGACTGCCCACGACAGTCGACAAAGAATTTTTTTCCAAAAAAATAAAATCGTTGCCGACTGCCAGCCTAGGCAGTCGGCAAAGGCTATTTTTTTAAAAAATAAATATTTCTTTGCCGACTGCCGTGCAGGGCAGTCGGCAAAGAATTTTCTTTTAAAAAAAGAAAATCTTTGCCGACTGCCGCGTCGGCAGTCGGCAAAGCGGACGCCAGACGGCACGGCCAGTTAACTTTGCCGACTTAGCAGGTGGCAGTCGGCAAATTGCCGACTGCCCTCCAAAAGGCAGTCGGCAAAGATTTCTTTGCTGACGGCTTCTTTGCCGACAGGCCTTTACCGACTGCCGAAACGGAATGCAGTCGGCAAAGCCTTCGCCGACTGCTTTCCGGCCTTTGCCGACTGCTTTCAGCAGTCGGTAAAGAGCCAGTTTTCTACAGTGATTGTCAAATTGGGTTCCTTGATGAACAGACTAAAAAGTGCAGCTATAAAGTGGTATCGTTTTCGTCAATAACTCAAATGAAGAATTATATTGGCCATGTACTACCTGCCGCGTTAGAACTCGCAGCTCCCCTTTATTCAGACAACCAGCGTTATCTAAAGGCTTGGCTATTGATCTACCGGTACGTACTTTCCTACGTACTACACAGAGAGATAGAGAGCTAGTGAAAATGTGTAGGGAACACAATATTCTTTGTTTTCTTGATGCACAGACATTTCGAAACGACGACGTCCTTTCATTGATAATTGATAATGTTATATATATAGCAGCTTCATTCAGTGAAGCGCATTGCAGAGAGAGATGGAGACATATTAGTCCATTTTGTCATGCAAATGGACTTGACGAGCATCATAGAGCCTATACACTCTGATCGACGAACTATTGTGTCCCATAAATTAGCCTTGACTATTATCTTAGTCAGAAGGCAGAAGATTATTTTTGTGGTATATATGGTGCATATTATATATGCATGATCGATGGGTCACACCACCGGCGCTTGCATGCTGTGTCTCTTGCCGATCGATCACCTGTACCTCCGGCCACCGCAGCCGCCCTCCCTCTGGCAGTTGAAGTAGGTGGCGGCGACCGGTGGTCCGAGGCTGTAGCAGGCGGCGAAGTCTCTCGTGTTGAAGTTGGCGCGCCACCCCGGCGCGCAGATCGTCTGCCGGACCGCCTGCCGGAACACGATGAACACGAACCGGTGGATCCCCGCCGTTGGCCGGGGGCTCTCGTACTCCACCACCTCGTTTCCTGGTAATATATACATGCAGGAGATATATATAAATCCATCATGCATGTATTCATGAACAGCTGGTTGGCAGTTATATGACATTAATTCAAACACAGATCTTGTTATTCGCTGCATATATACATATATAAGTTCATCAGATCACTTACCATGATTAGCACCAGCTCCTTCTGGTATGTCAGTCACCATCCTATATAATATGTGTGAGTAAATCAAATTGTTACTGCTAGCTAGCTGAGGACGATAGCTGGCATCAGCCACACCAGTACGTGGGCCGAATGCAGCATCATGCATGCATGCACTGTTGGAGCTTGCATTGGTACGTACCAATGGAGATACTCCCGATTGGTCGGGTTGCTTGGGCTGGGCGCGTCAGGGTCCAGCATCACCAGCGTGTAGAACGCCGGCCTCCCGTCGCGGCTTCCCCTGATGTGCACCGTCGGCTCGCCGGCCACCTGCGACGGCCGGAGCTCCGACCCGCAGGTGATCTCGCGCCCACCGTACATCACTCGGAGCAGCGCCGACGCCGGGAAGTAGTCCACGATGTCGCCAACGATGCTTCCAACAACAAGCGGATCCCTGGACGACATGATTGATGCGAGCTACGTGCGTGAGGCCGTGAGTACGTGCACTAGCTATAGCTTGGAGCTTGCCAAGCTGAAAATGCTGCTAGTAGCTTAGCTTTGTGAGTTTGGCGTGGTATGGGGATGTGCGACTATTGCCTATTTATAGGCGCGCGGCGGCTGTCAAAAGGATTGTGGTGGAACAATCCTTGAGAAAAGGAGATCAAGGGATACATGGAATGGGATATGCGTGCTTACATAGTGGATTGCATGCAAGCAGCAGTGCAATATATAATAAAAGATACATGCTACCTGAGCCCTTTGGTCAAATAAGGCGAATATTCCTCAGTCATCAAATGCAATAAGAGAATTGATCTGGAAGATACCTGGACTGGCTAGAGATGAGTGAGACCATGAATGAAATTAAGGATACGTGATCGATCCTCAAAAAGAAAAAAATTAAGGATGATACGTGGTGTGTAGTTGATCACTTCACGCTATATATCTATCTTGGGAGAATATCGCAAGGAAACCGTCGATTTCTGACCGGACGACAGCCACAACGTTCGATTATGGATGATACGATGCGATTCCTAGGCCGTCCTTCGTCGACAGGTCCTTGGCCGGAATCTACTACCTTTATTCTCCGATGTAAAAAGATCCATCATAATCTGCTAGGGCTCTAGATATATATGTGTGGGTGGATAAGCCATTTTGGAGTTAAAACCTATTTAAAATTATCGGTGAACAAGATCTTGAAGCTATTACCTGCTTGCCATTTATTCCTTCATTCCTCAAGATCTGGAACGGGATGGCGGACCGTATGCAATGTAGTTGGGAGTGAGGAATCAAAGAAAGTGCTGTTACTTTTCAATAAAAGCTGTATATGTTCACCCTCATTAACCCCAGTTTATCCCAGGCTTGTTAATTTCTCCTCTTGACACATTTGTGATATCAGGACATAGATGTGACTTGAGTTCATTCATGTCCCAACATACGTATACGAGTTTCTTAATTTTGCTCCCCGGTGCTGCGTTGTGGTATTCGATTCTACCCACGCATGCATGGGTGGTTGTCGATTAAATAGCATATACACAGAGCCGTATGTTGTTTTTGTACACACACTTTTTCTTAGATAACGACACATTTGCAGTTTACACAATATTCTTTAGTTGAGATCAGATTTTCAAGGTTTGTACGCTACTACAAAACACATAATCATTGTCGAGTCATCATTGTCGAGGATCTGAGTAACCCGGTAACTAAGTCCTCTAGAACTAGCGGTTAGAGTACAAAACCATAGTGATAGTGGAGATATCACTCCGGGTCTGGGGCGGGTGGAACCAGCACAATCCGCCCGATTTGGGGGTGGTGCTCTCCAGTCATCACCAACGTCGAGGGCGTCGGCCCTGTCCGTGGTGTCCTCCGGGTTTGGTGGGGTTTGGAGCAGATTTAGTGGTGGACGTCAGCTTGGTCTCCTTGGTCTAGGCTGGCATCCCTGTTGGATCCGACATGCGAATAGCGGATGCTTGTATCGAGGCTGCTGGGGCTCTTCCCAGCGGACGATGCTAGGAGTGCTTTGTCAAGGCTGGGAGACGGTCGTGGGTCGAGCAATCTGGGGCTTCTTCTGATCCCGGCCTCTTCTCCCTGCCACCTGCCTTTCCCTTGGCTAAGCATGAGGTAAGAGCAAAAGCTTGGACGACGACTGTCTGTGGACGATGCGTCCTCCTTGGAGGCGTCCTTTACTATCTCTCTTCCTACCGCGTTAGATTCCGCAGGTGAAAACCTTTCCTTTTCAGGCTAGCTTGTCGAAGCTCTTTGCATCGTTTCCTGCTTGAAGGCTCTGGTAGGCGATCCAGACTCCTTTGCGGGCCACTTGCTTGCTGTCATGGCACTTTTTCTACGTCGACGGTGCTCAGTGCCCTAGTTCTTCAAGTCGTCGCGTTTGGTTTCTATTTTAGTTGGGTCGTTCTGACAGGTTGTGTAGTGCTAGCAGAGTTGTGTAGGCTCTGTGTATTTTACCAGAGCATCAAGTAGTTGAGTGGATGTCGACCAGCTACAAATGACGGCGTGAGTTGGGATAGTTGCTCCATGGTTGTATGGGTCAAGTATGGGACTCTCCTCAGTTGTACGGTTTTTCTGTCTCGGTTTCCATTAAAAATTAGGCTCACACTTATCTTTTCTTTCTTTCTTTGTCTAATAAAAATCACAGCAAAACTTTTACCATACATTCGAAAAAATACGTACCGGAGATATCACTATCGGCTCACAATACAACCCAGTAGCGATATGGCAATGCCAGATCATAGCTTGATCTACGTACAGCAAATAATGTAAAATCACGTATGACATATCGCCCCTATATATATATGGAGATAACATATCGCCCCTATATATATGGACAGTTAAGGTCAACACATTGGCCTCTTCAGGAAAATGTTCTAGCTCTTCCTTAAGTGGCCCATTGTGTATATGTAACTTTTAAGGTATTCGTTGTCATATAGAACTTTTGATGCATCTATCCTAGACTTTATTTGCAAGCAGAGGATAACATACATATTGTCTAGGAGTTTTAGAAATTTTGGAAATATTTCTTTATTTTTCTATAGTTCAATGAATTTTTGCATACCAAGCAAAAGATGTTCATAATTAAACTACATGTACACCCAATAAATTTATTTAAAAAACTACATTAAATAATTTTGGCCTTGTATGGTCCACTGCCCCTTGTCGTGGAGCTAGATGAAAATTTTCGTTGTTTTGCATTGATAATTCAACCTTCTATCTCTAGATTATCATAAAATAATTCTAATGATACCTAAACATGGCAAAAAAAAAACTAAAATGTTTGCATGAAAGCATATTTCGGACGTATGGTTCCCATAGAATTTTTAATTGATTTCCATAAATGAGGTATGTAAATTGTTAATTATCCGCGAAATAGATACACCTAAAATATAATTTTGGGTACTCAAGTCAAACTTTGAAGTTTGCACACCTAAGATCAATTTTGAAGTCATATCAACCTCACATTTAAACCACAAGTTAAGAAAATATAAGGTTTGAAATATTTTGAAAAATGGCTTACTATGTTTTATAGTCAAAATGATTTCATATCAATAGTAAATAGAGAACGGACAAAAACATATGTACATATAACATTCAACTAAAAATTTTTGTAGCATATATATGGTTTTTTTACACACACTTTTCTGAGATAATGACACTTGCAGTTTAACGCAATATTCTTTACACACATATATAGTTTTATGCTAATTACTCAACCCAGCTTCTAAGGTTCGTGTACTGTTATTTATTTTGTACCAACATATTGCAACAATCATGACACAAGTAAATTAAAAATTAAATATTTTTTAGTCAAACTATTACCCTAGGCATAATTCTTTTTTATTTTTGAAAAAACATCGAGACACTACAAAGGTCAATTTCTTTCAAATTATTTTTACTGCATGAGTCTAAACTATATATGTTGTGTTGGTTTGTACTGCATCATCAGTGGAATAAGTTTGCCAGAGGCCGGTATGGTTCCATTTTTGCTTGCAACACTTTCTGTGGCTGCTACAATTTGATGGAAGTTTTTTTTTTGTGAATTCATTTTGCCGAAAGTTAATTAGGTGTGGCACGTTTTGGCATGAAGCAAAGTTCTCGGACAAATTCTTATTATTAACTGAAAAAAATAATGACGACGACAAATTGCATGTGCATAAATTAGTTAAGAAAACATTCAGTAAACTTTCATTAAAGACCTAGATTTCACCTTCTTCTTTTCAGACATAATGCAACATACCACAGAAGGGGAAAAAATATTGAATTGTGTGAACGCAGAAGAACCCACATGAACGAATGCTCAAGACTAAAGCTTTGGATGCAACCAACATGATAGATAAAGCTTCTAGAGAAGAACATTTTTTCCCTGGAATTTGATTCACGTGCGTAAACTAAAACCTTACGGCAGTTTTTCCGGTAAACTAAATGTTCGTGGTGGAATTATTATTAAACATCCTGCAGAGGTGGGCTACAAAATAACAGTGCTCCCTGTGTAAATTTTCACGTTTTTCAGAATTGAATGGATAGAAACATCACCTGCCATAATCAATAAACTAAACACTGTCTTTCCTGATAGGCTAAATAAATATATACTTCATCTTTTTTCTATTATATGATGTTTATGACAAGATAATTAGTCTAAAATAAAGTTTTCATGAATTTAAGAACAAAGGGATAAGCTAAGGGTATATATCACATAGCAACGAACACGTATAGTTTTCTTTTGTAACTGAACATTAGTCAAGTTAGTGCACATGACCTACGTCAAGAATATGCTAGCCTTCTTGTTCCATATCAGTGTTTGAGTGCAATGAAACGACTAAGAATATATTGAGTTGTCGGCAAGAAATTGAAATGAGAACGCATCCGATGAAACCTTTGATGAGATGCTGCGCACATGCATAGAAAGTACTGTATTAATAATATTAGTTACTTGTATTGTATCATGACGTCTAAAGAGACTTGTTAGCATTTTGCATATATTCCCATGGATGGGAACAATAACTATATTACTTAAGTCACATGTCATCCTCAATAAGATTGAAGCCCTGACCATCGACAAATACACACAGATATGGCCGGGAGTACACCTAAATGTCAAGTATTTGGGAGAGGATCCATTTACATATTACTAAAAAAACTTAGCAGAAAACCGTTGTATATTTTTACATATTATCAGTTTTTGTTTTCAATGCCACGATCCTGAAGTAGATGTATAGCTAGATTAAGTCAATATGTCTCTTAATTACATTATTTACTTTTAAAGTAAATCTAAATGACATCATTTATACTTTATATAAGAAGAACAAATTTGATCATCTTGAGTTGTGTGTTTGGACGCTTTCGTACAAGTCTCTTCAGTTCTTAGCTGGCAGTTCAGTTACTTTTAAAATGCATCGACCTAGTGATGGAAGAGGCATGGAAAGAAACTAATGATGTTGCCGTCAAATGGAAGTAGACACCTTGTGCTGCTTAAGTGCTTATAAAACAACAGTGATACGGTTGACAGAAAAGAAAAAAATGCTTCGTCATCAGTGCAGTACACGAACGTATCATTCAGTGAATGTAAGATTCAGTAACTTTTAAAAGTACACTGTAATGATGGAGGAATCATGGAAAAAATGATGTTACCATCAAATAAAAATTTGACACACCTTGTGCTGCATAAAAGAACAAGTGATACACGCGGTTTATCAGAAAGAAAATGCTCCGGCACCAGGGGAGGGGAGTATGAACGCGTATGATTCAGTGAATGTAAGATATGGACAGCCTACTGCGCACAGATTCAGTCTATCTGCCAATATCACAATCTCCCGATCTCTTCTTAAAATTTACTTTTAAAACCTACCCAACTTTTGATTTACCTCTGGCCGCCTGTCAGAGCAAATTCACCACGTGCACCGCCATTCTTTTGATAGCTGATTGGAACACTCTTAACAACGTACAGCTAGAGAGGCACCAAGGTTGTTTAAATAATACTAATCATATCAACAAAACGATGGTCATTATCGTCAATAAAAAGTATCAAAATTATGTGCATGAACGAAGAAACGCATTTCTTGCCTAGTCCCAGCCTTTCCATGTTTCTTTAATCTAAAATAAAAAGCCTTTCCATGTTTCATGCGCATGATAGGAGCATGGCAGGTCTAAAGATCTATCATATTCTTCCCGTAGTAATTAAATGTAAATAAGCACACCTATAGGAGTCTCAAGTCGTAAGCTAATTAACAAACTACTACCACCTTCTCCCCTTTGTACTTTATTCAGAGATCGAAATATAATATGGTTTACCATTTCAAAACTTATACATCGTAACCTTTGTACTTTTTTCTGTTGATTGACGAGGAATACACATTTTTTTTTTGAGAATTTGAGGAATACACAGGTTTTTTTTTTTGAGGGAAAGGAATGCACAGATATATGATGCTTTCCGGTCGGCAAGACCCCAAAGCCCATCTGTCGCGGCCCATCAGGGAGGAGAGCGTCGGGAACTTCCAGTGCTACGAGGGCCTGGCCCACACATTGATTTGACGTTTGCATTTTTTTCTTTCTTTCTTTTTCTATGTTCTGATCCTTGAAATTGAAACGCAATCACGTACTTCCTCCATCTCAAAATAATTACACATCTCGCTTTCTAATTTTGATCAATATATAGAAAATAGTACCAATGCTTAGATCACCAAATAAATTTATTACGGAAGTATATTCCATTGTCAACCTAATCATACTTATTACACATCATAAACATGATTATTTCTTTATTCAAATTTAGCAAGATTTGATTTCTCGAGAAACGAGGCGTGCAATTATTTTGAGATAGAGGGAGTAAGTCATTTCAATCTTTTCAGTAAGGCGACATTTTATTAGAAGAGAAAAAGAAAAGCAAATCATTTTGAAATACTAGTTCCACATTTCTAAAAGAAAATTTGGTATTTTAGAAGAAAATCATGACCATTACTCAAATCAGGAACTAGTTTCACCAAAAATTTTGCACATCATGTGGTTCGAGCGGTAACAAAAAATGATGGCCTACCTACTTCATTGCACATTAAGTAGACTAGGAGAATACACCGCGCGTCTGTTGGTATTTATTAACTGCAAACAGAAAATAAAAGATTCTATAAGCGCACAGAAAATACCATTATAGTATTTTACCGGGAGTATCTAGGTATCATTATTATATTTTACCACAGGGAAGCATGCGTTAAAGAATCTGATAATTCACTGTCATGTATCTATTAACTCATTAAACCAACTACACTAGAGTAGGGATAAATGATATATGATATATGAATGATAGCATACACATGAGAATTCTATAAGAAATGAGTAGCTAGCTAAAGTGAGAGGATAACGGGAGAGATCAAAGTTCCTATATACTTCTCTATTACTTTTGTTCTAAGTAAGTGAGGTATGGGTAGCTATAGCGATCACACACACGACACTTTGGAGCAACAAGTCCTTTCCTACTCTCGAAGAAGACTGGGAAGAAAGTAGTCGGAGAAAGGCTGCCAAAAACTCTACGAAACATCAACCCGAACATGGTGGATTACAAAGGCCTGACAGAGTTGTCACCTCTGGGGCTACCGCAACAAACCATGGGGTTGAGTGCAACCTCAGGTAACCTATAGCCTAGACACCATGTCTATACTATCGATTACTACTCTAGCTACGTACGATAACTACAGCACTCAGTACAAGCGGAGATCCCATGCCAAAATGTAATAACTATACTAATCATACATATGAAAGGCATAAAGTAAATAGACAAGATGAATATATATTAAAGCACAAGTCTTGTAAAGAATAGATACAAAGACATACCAAATCTCTGAATACTTCTCTAGAACCAGAGTGCAGCTCCGCTTTTCCTAACTCTCATCTAGATCTAGTCTACTACATTGGAAAGTCTAGCTCTAATTCTCTAGAGATGAGAGATCATCCTTTCGAGGGACGCCTCTACATCTCCACAATAAATAATGAATTAGGGTTTTTCCTAGGGCCAGGAGCCTTGCTTATATAGCCCCTTAGGATGCATCACGGTCATCGGATCAAATCAACCTTAATGGACGATTAATATTGATCCTCAAAGGCGGTGGAACCACGATCTGCGAGACTCGCCGTGATTGGTCACCAGGGTAGGGCATGCACCCTAGGGTCTGTGGCGGGCGCCCTGGCCAGTGCCAGACCGGCCCGACCTTCGGTCCCGAGCTCTCTCGAGTCTTCTGGAACCAGCTTTTGTATGTGTTCATGCGATTTCTTCATCTGGGACTCCAATTATTGCAAAACATATGTCCGTTTCGATCGTCTCGATGAGCTCTATGCAATGGTTCACTTCATTTCATCATTTGGGATACTTTTATTTGATGCTTCAAGCCCTTTTCCTATTTAACACCTGCAAAACATAGGTTCACCAAAACTTATGAAATTCGTTAGTTCAAACCCCTACGTCTACAAGTTGTGATCATTTTCATGAATTTATAGGTCTGTTGACGGTTAATAATTGACATTAACTACCATCAACAAGCTCCCCCAAGCTTAACCTTTGCTCGTCCCTGAGCAAAGCTAAACTCAGCACAGGATCAGGAGTTACTACAATGCTTTCATGCCTCAAAAGTACACATGCGTTCAAACAAAAACTCTCCTCCGGATTAGAGTAAACCGTCCTGACTTTTAAACTTAACCATATTACCTTCAACTATGGGGCTTATAGCCTTCACTTGGGTCTTGAGCAATTGAAAGACAGAACGATCAAGTCAAGTACTATGTCTCGAGTTCTTCGATCAATCTTCATTCAGGAGTTTTTGTAGATTTTCAAATAAAACTCAAAGTTTCCTTTGTATGACCCTCTCAAGTCTCTCATATGTGGTATTTGTGGATTCTCACCAAGGCAACAATGGTGTTTTGCCTTCTTCTCTCAAAATATGTGGTATTTTTTGAATAAGGCAGAGTAACATTGTTCCTCATCTCTCTCACACTATAACTAATAAAATATTTGTGGAGTTCATAGGTGGGAAAGAGATAGCTCATACATAGTTGCAATACATATATTGCCTAATCCAACCATGTATCTAGAGGAACTCATCATACAATCAAATCATGATGTACATGTGTGGTTGCAAATGAGGAGTGAACAATCAATATTTAAAAGAATATTTGTGGAAGGTAGAAGGGGTGAAAGCCTAATTCTACAATGCTCCTTAACGAAAGGGTAACTTGTCTCAACTTGGAACTTTGAAGGATTTGGAAAACTGGGGCCATGGTCTCTCTCTCTATATATATATATTTTTATCACACTTTTTTCTTCATCATACTTTTTTTCATTTTTTTCGAATAGCCCACTCTTAGATACAATGGAATTTTTGAGACAAAAGATGATAACAACTTGGAGTATTTATTTTGGACCTTAGGTAGCAGACAAGGAAATTCTATGGGGAAATATTTTTGGTGTTCACTCCCAGTTTAGGAGTAGAACATTTTTGAGTGGATCTAAATGGGTGAATATGGTGGTGCGTACTTTCAGGGTAGAAGTAGCAAGGGTGCAAAGCGTGCATGTGAAATCTTGATTTTAACCGCATGGAAAGTTTCTAAGGTTGACACAGCTGGACCATACTCAATGCACACAAGCAGTAAATAAATATAGAAGTTTTTCCTATTCTAAGAAGCATGCATATATGGCTGTGGTAGGAATTTTAAGCTCTCGTCATACAGGAACTCATCATGTGGCATTTTTGAGTTTTTTCAAAAGATAAATCTCCAGAACTCTAGTGTCACTAGAAACAAGATAAACAACAGCTCAGACCTTCCCATATCATATCCGTCAACTACCTAGACTTAGATGAAGCATTCGCAACCCACATATTTGAGGTTCACATCAAATCTTAGGCCAAAAAAATTATATCCAAAACTCAGGAGAATTCGAGGTTGAAAACTAGGTAATTGAAAGAAATTACGGCAGAGCAACTATTCATCATTTCCATGCAAAGAGATTATCTTCAGAGTTTATTTTATTAGCAGGCAAACCTTTGCACACTCTCACTTTTTATTTCAAAATTAAAGATCACATATAACTATATAAATAGCTATAAAAAGAAATTTTTATTTGGTTTTACGGTTATGCATATTTTTATTGTTTTTAAACAAAGAATTCAATACTGAAACTATAGAGGGAAGGAAATACTTAGCTAGATACATGGGGGTTGCCCTCCCCCAAGCTGGATATTGGCATAGTCGTTCACTATTGAAGTATAGCAAACTGGCAGTGGGATTGTACTTCCTCCCGTCAAGTGTTAATGAAACAACACTCCGACAATGGACAGAACATCCACTTGCTTGTGAGCTCTTCTTGGTCCTTTAAATCCTATGAAGCTCAAATAGACAACAAAGCTTGTGGAACTGATTAAGTGTTGGTGATAAACCTCTAAGCTTTGAGCATCTAGAACATCATCCTCTGTTAGGATCTCTATTTCAATATTTTTGTACTTTTTATATTTTATATGATGCAAGAGGAAATGCAACTAATATGAATGCATATTTATTTTATTTTTATACCACCACAGTAGATATCTTTATAGGTTGTTACACACACAAAATTATTCACATGGGGCTTAGCATTTTAAGATGCAGTGTATTAATATTTTTATTTTATTTTCTAATACAGATGTAGAAAAGTAAATATGCAACATGAGTTGATTATGCTAACATGGGAAAGTAAACATGCTAACAGAAAAATTGACGCAATGTTGAAAAGGGAAATATGGATAACTACCAAGTTTACCTCCCTAGTGAAGGTTCAATCATTCAAGTCCTTCGAATAAGACTTGTTGTCATCTTCACTCCTTAGGTGCATTGTCTGATCCCAAAGGTGGAGACCTGGATAAGTGCACCTCTTGAGATGGTGGTTTTGAAGATGGTGTCACCCACATTTTTTTGCTTGTCCATCGGTTGGAAGTGAAGCTCTAATTGTGGAAGTTGGCCGCATCTTGCTCAGTGTGTTTGTTTGCAAACTTGGAACCTCCACTTGTAGAATTTCGGGAATCTAACTTCCCTGTATTTTGCTTGAAGTGTGCCTGCTTGCAAAGACAAGTAGAGATCAAGTGCATGGGTCCTGTTGATGGAAAAACACCAACAGAACCATAACCTTATTTATTTTAGTCTAACCTTAGGCACATCAAGCATGATAAGATATTACGTGCACTATTCATTTTATGGGTGGCAAAATCAGAAGGATGAGCATGAAAGTAGCATCCAAACATTTTTAGCAACAAGAGTGGAATTGCTTAAGATATGGAAGGATTGTCAATTTACATATGTATCACACATTTTCATGATTAAGACAATTATCTCCCAAAGATGGAACATTTATCTCATTTAATTATGACTATGAAATCAAGAGAGTGATGCTATGAACAAGCAAGACATGTTGAGTTAGTCAGATTGATCAAGCAAGTTGTAACTCAAACATGTTTACTCCTTTCTTTAGGTGTATACCAGAGTCAAGGTAGAGCTTTTCAAATAATTACCACTTACCTTCACATGTTACCTTTGTCACAGGAGTACCCTGTGATGAAGTGTAGATGCTTCTAGTGGTCCTTTCCTTTTTCTTAGAATTTGCCTCTCTCCTTGACATTTGTTCATGAGCATCTTGTTTTCTAAACCTGCACTCCTTCTTCCTCATACACAGTGTGATGGAGCGACAAGGGCTTGAGAGAAGGAAGAGCATTGTCGGATCATCCTTAGAGGAATCATCAGCATTCATCCCCCAAGCTTGTATTTTTCTGCCACTCAACATTGTTGGAGAGGGCTCTTGTTTTTAGGTCCGTGGAGCAAAGACCTCTCCCTTGCATTCTGCTTTTCTTGAACTATCTGATCCAGCAGGTGAGCATGCGGACAGTTGCATGTTCTTATTTCATTAGCCTTTCTTGATTTTCTTGAGTCTTGGTTGACGGGCTAATGTTCACTGGAGATGTAGACTTGAGTTCCTCCTTGATGCTCTTTGGCAGGGTGATAAGTTGTTAAATGCCATGCCAGCCATCTTGAAGGTCAAGGGAGGAACTCCTCGGGAATTGCATAAAAGCTTCATCTCCAATGACACAAGAACATGGTCTTGCAATCATGGTTGTTCATGGTCCTTTAGATCTGAGTCGACAATCCACTATTAATCGATGTATGTTGACACAAGGATGCATGACATATTGGAATGTCATCCTTGTCTTTGTTGTCGACGTGCAACATGGTGTCTTCAAGGACAATGAGAGCATGTCTCTAATTGGTTAATATGAGTTGAGTTGCACCCTTCTCTCATTGGCATCCTAGCTTGAATTTTGGGAAGACTCAATGTTATGATGTCTTCACTTTCCTCATGGCTAGTCAAATTGTTCATCCATTTTCTTTGGGTGAGTGCTCTTGATATAGATCTTGTGTAGGGCACTCGTCTCCTTTTTATTCCATTACTAAAGTGGTGTCTTGGTAGGTTCATACCAAGCCATGAATAGACAAAACATATATTCATTACCCGAACGATTGCAATAATTTCAAAATATGGGTTGTCCACAATTTATACAAATTTCGTCTATGCTAATGAAAGGATAGTTTTTTTAGGAATATTTAGCATAGATTCTATTTATCATGTTTTGCAACATTTTTTTGTGTGGCACTCTAACATAGTTCAAGGCAAAGGTAACTTGTAGCAAAAGAAAAAGTGAGTGATCTTTGATACCTACAGTTCTTCCATTGATGATGGATGGGAGCTGTGTCTTTTGTGCAAAGTTGTTGAATTTCATCATATGCATTGATTCATCTCTAATGTGAGTTCAGGAGATCATATGCATTGATTCATCTCTAATGTGAGTTCATCTCCTGACTTTCCCAAATTGGATTTGAGAGTTTTATGCAGGAGTTAGTCCAAAAAAATAACCAAAATCTACTGAAGCACAGTTTTAGTTCAATAACCAAATTAGACTCCATGTTTAATTTAATTAAGGAAGGCTATTTAACCTAAGCACCATGCTTAATTTAAAAGCCAATGGAAGTATTTCAAGTACTTTCAAACCAAAGCATGCTTCAGCAAACAAAGGTAACATGAATGCATAAAAGAGATTTACCTAATTAGAGATGAAAGAGCATGATCATGGTGAGGATTTTTTTAATTTTAGATGCAAGTGACATGGATGCATACAAGGAACAAAACATCCTGTGGAATTGATATAAGAAAATTTAAACTAAATGGAGAAGATGCATGAATGATTTAAAGTAAACATGCAATGGGTGAGACAACATAAATTAAGCAGAACAAATGCATTAATTGTTAAAAGTAAACATGTAGTGGAATGCAAGATTTTAAAAGATAACTACTCATCAATTTTAAAGTCCATGAGTAAGACTATCTCACCTTTTCTTGATCATACTTACCATGACTCACATGATGGTTGTGAGTAGTGCAACTTCATTGTTCATTACTTGGTGAGTTGAATTCTTATGATGACGACCTTTTCTCCAATCTACACATGGTTAGAATAATATATATGTATACACAAACTAGTGAGATGACAGGGTCCCAATGTTGATGAAAGTTAAATGTTCAGGCACCCTGGGTTCGTCAATATCTTTTTTCTTATCAAAGCTTGCCGAAGGGTCGAAACGACATCTGTTGTCCTATCTATTTCACAACTCAATGGAACAAGGGTAATCCTACTAAAGCTAGTGGTACACTAAATTAGCAGATATCAAGATCATTATCAAAATCTTTATGCCAAATGCTCCCCGGCAATGGCGCCAAAAATTCTTGTTGGTGTTTATTAAGTGCAAACAGAAAATACCATTGTAGCATTTTACCAGGAGTATCGAGGTATCATTATTTATATTTTACCACAGGGAAGCAAGGGTTAAAGAATCTGATAATTCACTATCATGTATCTACAAACTTAGTAAACCAACTAGAC
Organism: Bothriochloa decipiens; assembly: GCA_023333625.1. Taxonomy (NCBI): domain Eukaryota; kingdom Viridiplantae; phylum Streptophyta; class Magnoliopsida; order Poales; family Poaceae; genus Bothriochloa; species Bothriochloa decipiens. The sequence goes on from CM041646.1 coordinate 28,151,240, forward strand.
TAGAGTAGGGGTAAATGATATAGGATATATGAATGATAGCATACACATGAGAATTCTATAATAAATGAGTAGATAGCTAAAGTGAGAGGACAATGGGAGAGATCAAGGTTCCTATATACTTCTCTATTACTTTTGGTTCTAAGTAACTGAGGTATGAGTAGCTATAGCGATCACACACATGACACTTTGGAGCAGCAGATCCTTTCTGACTCTCGAAGAAGACTGGGAAGAAAGTAGTCGGGGGAAGGCTGCCAAAAGCTCTACAAAACATCAACCCAAACGTGGTGGATTACAAAGGCCTGACAGAGCTGTCACTTCTAGGGCTACCACAACTAACCGTGGGGTTGAGCGCAACCTCAGGTAACTAATAGCCTAGACACCATGTCTATAGTATCAATTACAACTCTAGCTACGTACAATAACTAGAACACTCAATACGAGCAGAGATCCCATGCCAAGATGTAATAACTATACTAATCATACATATGAAAGGCATAAAGTAAATAGACAAGATAAATATATATTAAAGCACAAGTTTTGCAAAGAATAGTTACAAAGACATACTGAATCTCTAAAGACTTCTCCAGAACCAGAGCACAGCTCCACTCTCCCTAGCTCTCATCTAGATCTAGTCTACTGCATTGGAAAGTCTAGCCCTAATTATCTAGAGATGAGAGATCATCCTTTCGAGGGATGCCTCACATCTCCAAATTGAATGATGAATAATGAATTAGGGTTTCTCCCAGGGCCAGGTGCCTTGCTTATATAGTCCCCGAGAATGCACCATGGTCGTTGGATCAAACAGACCTTAATGGACGATTAATATTGATCCTCAAAGGCGTGGAACCACGATCCGCGAGACTCGCTGTGATTGGTCGCCATGGTAGGGTGGGCACCCTAGGGTCTAGGGCGGGCGCTGTGGCCCAGTGCCAGACCGACCCGACCTTCGGTCCCGAGATCTCTCAAGTCTTCTAGAACCATTTTTTGTATGTGTTCATATGAAAGTCATATTTCTTCATCTAGGATTCCAAATATTGCAAACCGTATGTCCGTTTCGATTGTCTCAACGAGCTCTACACAATGATTCACTTCATTTCATGATTTGGGATACTTTTATTTGATGCTTGAAGCCCTTTTCCTATTTAACACCTGCAAAACATAGGTTCACCAAAACTTGTGGAATTCGTTAGTTCAAACCCCTATGTCTACAAGTTGTGATCATTTTCATGAATTTATATAGGTCTATTGATGGTTAATAATTGGCATTAACTACCATCAACAACGTTGTATGAAGATTCTAAATATTTTTTTAAAAAATAGAATATTTATATTTATAGTTATATGAATGAAATTATCATAAATTAATTTTGATGAATAATTTGATATATTGATGTAGACAATTAAATGCAAGTTACACATAGAGGTACCTACATAATTACATGTTGATGTGGAGATAACTATCATAATTACATGTGCTAGTTGGCTATAATTCCAAGTTTTATACTGGATTGTTGATGTGGATAGCTTGCATGTTGAGAGAAATCTCTAATGGGTTTTATCTATATAAGAGATTGTTGATAATTCTTAGCGTCGCTTAATTTAGGTTGTCATCCCTAACACGGCAGCAGAACTGTTGGTTGTATTATTCTAAGCACTTTACATAAAATGAAATAAAAGGTTATCCGCAAGCGCACCGATAAATACACACGTTGTAGCATTTCACCCAGGAAAGTTCCAGGTATCGTTATTTATAATTCCCCACTAGGAAGGCAAAACGGAGGTATTGAGAATAAAGCTATAACTTACACTTGTGATAAGAGGTCTACTAGATCTACTCAGAACAGGGATAAGTCATATCATAATAATAAGTAATTCAACAAAGTCCAAAGGAGGTTCCACCGAGCATTTTTCTTCTTGGGCGTGATTCTAGAAAGAACTAAGAAATAAAGATACCTAACTCCTAGGGTCGATTATAACTATAGGTCATTGAGCTACACCAATTAGTGCAATTACATCTATCAATCATGGTCAAAGCAACCTCATATTCATACTCAAGAGACATTGAAGGTGGGTCATGAACATAGCAAGACATCACCAAGCAACTTAAAGCCTTGCAAAGTCCTATATTCGAGGAGTAGACTACAGAGGACTCAACGAAGCTATAATAGTCACCTTCACGATCTACCACATGGCCCAGAACATAGGGGACACTCGCAGATAGACTTAATCTAGGCACCATGCCTACATTAATTCTAACACCCCCCTTGTACTTCAGGATGAGCGCTATACGAACAAGAGTATAAACACCAAACTACTCCAACTAAACTAGACATATAACCAACATAGGAATGAATATTATAATTATGAATCTATTATTATAACAAGTCATGGTGAGGATGAATCACGAACACGAACAAGAATAAGAACTAGAACAAGAACACAATGAACTAGATGAACTAGACAATTAGACAATGAACTAGATGAACACGAAGAACAAATAGATAAACTAGAAGGTAAACACAGTGAATTAGAAACACAAATGGATTTATACTATTGAATACAAGAGAGAGTTACAAGACACAGTGAATTAGAAACACAAATGGATTTATACTATTGAATACAAGAGAGAGTTACAAGACATTACCAAGCCTCCTTATAACTTGATCTGGAGCCCAAGTGCTGCTTGCCTCCTCTAATTCTTATTCTTTATATTCTAGCTATGCCCTAGATGTTGGATACTCTAGGTTATCCTTTTGAGGGACAACCCTGAACTGAATAATGATTATGATGATGATGATGGATCTTCCAGGGGGTCTGCCCCTACTTATATAGCTCGGTGGGATGAACCATGGCCCTTGGATCAAACCGACTTGAAACAATGGTCGAGATGCGCTGTAGAGGTCGGTTGGAGGCCATCATGTGCTGTAGAGGCTAGGCTTCCACTTCGATCTCGTGTCTTCTGTTGTCTTCTACGTCCTTCTAGTGCCTCTTTTCGATCCATTTGCGTAATGAGTCATGTCATGGATGGATTCTTTCCTGTCCCAACTTCTGGATAAATCCCTACAAAATATTATTTCACGGAGCTGTGGGATTCTGTCGGTTTAGTCCCTAGTCTTGTGATGATGATGTTTCCTAGGGCCTTCTACAGTCTTCTGAGTCCTAACCATAGAGGACTTTCTCTTCAGTGCTCCAAATATGGCAAGTGATATGTCTGTTTAGATCGTCTCAATGAGCTCTTCACAATGGTGTGCTTAGATTCCTTACTTGAGATACTTTTATGATAGAATATTAAATATCCTGCAAAACAAGTGAGAGCAACACAACTTGTGGAACTCATTAGAATAAATCCCTACTTCCTTATTTTTCTTTTAATTAAGGCCTTATCCAGGATCAGTTAATGGTTAAAAATTAGAGTTAATTGATGTCAATAAGTTTCCCCAAGCTTACCTTTTGCTAGTCCCTTAGCAAAAACTATGTACGATATTGGATCAAGAGTTGCTACAATGCTTTCACACCTTAAAAATAATCACATGTTTAAACAAGAACTCTCCCTTGGATTAGACTCAACTACTCTAATCTTCAAACTTACTCATATTACCATTGACCATGGAGCTTGTAGCTTTCACTTGGGTTTTGAGTAATTGAAAAGCAGAACAATAAAGTTAAGCACTGATCCCCACACTCTTTGATCAACATTTATCCTAGGGTTTTGTAAAATTTTTTGAAATAAAATTCAGAGATCTTATGCATGATCCTTTCAGGTCTCTCATTTTATGGTATTTGTGGATTTTATGGTATTCGTGGATTCTCACCAAGGCAATAATGGTGGTTTGCCTTCTCTTCTCTAGTATCTATGGTATTTTTGGACTTAGGCAGAGTAGCATTATGCCTTCTCTCTTCCTCACCCTAAACTATTAAAAATATCTAGAGTTCATAGGTGGGGCAGGAGATAGCTTACTTGTAATACATATGTTCCCCAGTCTAACACATGGATCCAGAGGACAAAATCCAAAGATCCTTGGCATACAATCAAATCAGGATGTGCATGTGTGGTTTCAAAGGTATGATCAATGTGGTAGAAAATATTTGTGGGAGGTAGAAAGGATGAAAACATTGCTTCTTTGTAAAAGATAACTTGTCAAACCTTGAATATTTCTAAAGATCTTGAACAATCGGAACTTTGATAGAGAACTGAAGGACTTGTGGAACCAATGATAATTCTTGCAAAACTTTCTTGCAAAACCTTCTTCCCTTTTCTTTCTCTCTTTTCTCTTCTTCTTTTTTTGAATTAGAATAACCTTGAAGGACTTGTGGAACCAATGATATGGATATTCTTGGAGAAAAAATGAAACTTGGCTAGAAAACACGGAAAATCCTATGGGTATGATATTTTTGGATGTTCACTCCCAGTGTAGGAGTAGAACAAACTTTTGAGGTGGATCTAAATAGGTTTATATGGTGGTGTGTACTTCTAGGATAGAAGTAGCAAGGGGTACAAAGTGCGTGTGAATCTTGATTTTAACCATATGACAAGTTTCTAAGGATCAAACACGGTTAGACCGAACCCAATGCATACAAGTAACCAAATCAGTAATGAAATCTTTCCTATTCTAATAAAGCATGTATATATGGCTGTGGTAGGAATTCAAACTCTCATCGTACAGGATCTCATCATGTGGTAATTTTAAGTTTTTGAAATAAATACCCAGGACTCTAGTATCTCTTAGAACATGGAGAACAGCAACTCAAACCATCTTGTATCACACTCCTCAATCACCTAGACTTAGGTCAAGCATTCGCTACCCACAAATCTCAGGTTCAAAGCAAATCTTCATATCAAAATAATTTCATCCAAAACTCAGGAGAGTGCAAGGTTAAAAGTAAAGTACTTCAAAGGAATTATGGCAGAGCAACTATTCATCATCTCTAAACATATAAAAAGTTTCCTAAAGCTTCATTATTTAAGGTAGGTTAAACTTGTACATTCTCTCTTAACGAAAAGTAACTAAAAGCAAATATATATTTTTAGCAGGCAAAACTTTTTATTTGGTTTTATTAATTATGCATTTTTTATAACAAACTTAAATAAACTAAATATAAGATAGTAATACTTAGCTAGATACATGGGGATGCTTCTCCCCCAAGCTGGATGTTGACGTAGTCGTTCAGCTTGATAACAGAGATATTCTTCATCTTGTTGGATTTCTCCAAGGTTGATATAGATATCAATGCATCATTCAAATCCTGTGGAGCTCAAATAGACAACAAAGCATGTGGAATTGATTAGGTGTTAGCAAGAGTAAACCTTCCCTTGGTTGTCTAGAGCCTTCCAGAACTTTATATTTTTGGGATTTCTTTATGCAAAAGTAAGTTTATTTTTTTGTGCCACCACAGTAAATAAAGATTTATATGGGGCTTAAGGTTTTTGTGTTTTGTTGATTTCTTTAGATGCAGTAAGATAATACAACAATATTTTTATTTTCTTTTTTAATGCAAAGGAGCTTTTGGTAAAGTAAATATGCTAAAATAAAGACTTATGCAGAGAAATAAATATGCAAGTAATTAAATATGCAGATAACTACCATATTTACCTTTTGGCGAAGGTTTGGAGTTTTGGTTTGCGAACCGGATCTTCCCAATTCAAGCACTTTAGGAGGTGTCTACAGAGACATAATCCTCCCTTACCTTATCTTCTTCAATTTTAGGTTCTTGATAATCTGGCAAATCAGGGGATAATGATTCCTCTTCTTGTGCTAGAGTGCTTGATGGTTGTATTTATTTCTTCTTCCACACTTTTCTTGTTTTCGGCTCTTCTTCTTCATGGATCTCTAAGGTAGCTATCTCCTCCATTAACTTGTCCTTTTGATTAGACCCTTCTTCCTTGATGACCTTATGAATTTCTTTCTTTGACGTTGAGAACGACGCCTTCCATTCCTATTTTTCTTGGATTTCTCACAAACAATATAATCATTAAAGTAACAATGCACCTTTTTCTCAGGAAAATGGAAGTGAATCTCTCCTTGCTTCCCTAGGATCAGGTGAACATCATCTTCTTCTCCCATGTCCAGAACCATGAAGTTGGCAACAACCTCTTGATCCCTAATCTTGACGGCTACATTCTTGGATATTCCTTTCAAAAATCAGAACGATTGATCTGCAAGCTGCAGTTACAAATATGTTAGGTGCAAGGGTGTATCTTGATATAAATGATTATACGTTATCGTAGACATTATGCTGACACTTGAGCCGATGTCACAGAATGTCTTGTAGAAGGTACTCTCCTTGATCATACAATCTATGTAGGTACCCTAGGATCTTCAAAATGTATCGAGGGAAGAGTAGTCTCATGGGGTGGTTCAATAGTGTTAACCATCCAAACTGGTTCTTGAGTAGAGGGATTTTCTTTCCCTTTCTTGTTGTTGTTCTTTGAAGTAGGTAGTATACCTTCATAGGTGTTGACATTCTTCTTGACTTGAGCTTTCTTCTCTGGAATATTATTCTTCTTCATTGGGGCTTTGTTCTTCTTTATTGGGGCATTGTTCTTCTTTTCTTCTGTGGACTTGTCAAAATTTAATTAATCATAAGGGTGCTGAGGATGAACTTGGTTGGTGTACGTATGATTCTTGAAGTTGAATCTTTTCTTATTCTGCCCTATGGTGAAACAGAGCTTGGCGCTATCAGCGTAGATGATGGCTTTGGCTGAGCTGAGGAATGGTCTTCCCAAAATGATTGGTGCTCTTTCACCTCCTCCTGTTTATATTGCCACAAAGTCTAGCACTAGAGACGAGTGTCCAACTCCTACGAGCACATCTTCAAGGATTCCCTTAGAGTAGCACAATGACTGATCTACAAGCTGCAAACACATGGTTGTGTACAACAAAGGGTTAACATGAATTTTCTCATATATTACCTTAGGCATAATGTTGACACTTGCTCCTAGATCACAGACAGCTTCTTCAAACTCATGATTTCTAATGTGGATGGGGATGATGGGTCTTCCTCGATCTCCCTTCTTTTCTGGATATTTTTCCATCCGGCCACAACTGTGGTCTTGGTAGAGGTATGAAGTACTCTCCTGCATTGAAAATGTCTACAAGATTCACAGTTTCTAAGTCTTTCGAATTCCCAGGAATCTTACCTTTTTCGGTCACAGGTATTAAAGCTTCTAACTGAGAGAGTTGTGATTCCATCATCTTATTAAAGCTAAGTTGATTCTTTATGGAAGAAGTAAAGCTATCCATTCTATTATTTATAGTTTCAAGAACTTTATCATTGGAAGCTATGTTTCTAGACATATTCTCAATAACTTTATTTTGATTAGCAATCATATCTCTCAAAGGTGGTTGATTGAAGTTATTACCTGGGTAGTTACCTTGGGAGTTACCTTGATAATTACCTTGATAATTGGGCCTTTGTTGATTCCACCCTTGATTCTGCTGATTCCATCCTTGAGTCTGTTGGGGACGAAAATTGGGGTTGTTGATGTAGTTGACATCTCCTAAAACTTCGGGATAGTTGCTTCCCATGTGGCCAATGCTTCCATACTCTTCACAAGTCATGCAAGTCTCGGATGTGCATGACTTCCTTTTTTGTAGATCATGTTCGTCAAGCTTCTTCATGAGCAGGTCCATCTTAGAAGACAACATGTTTACTTCTTTGACTTGATGCATTCCTCCTCTCTTGCGTGGTTGAGTGCGTTCTTCGTTCTATCCCTGGTTAGAAGCTATCTTCTCAACAAGAGCGGTTGCCTCATGAATAGTGAGTGACAAGAACGATCCTCCAGCAGCTGCATCAATGTTCTCACGGGCACTTCTAGTAAGCCCATGGTAAAATATTTGCATAAGTAACCAATCTTCCATCCCATGGTGAGGGAATTCTGCAATATAATCTTGAAAGAGCTCCCATGCCTCAGGGACAGATTTGTCATACTGCTATTGAAAAGTTGAGATCTTTGCACGTAGGGCATTGGTCTTGCCTATGGAAAAGAACTTTGCTAGGAAAGTAGTGGAATAGGCATCCTAAGTAGTGTTTCAATCTTTGTTGGCGTAGAACCATTACTTCGCCCTTCCCAAGAGTGAGAACGGGAACAGGCAGAGTAGTGTGGCATCTCTTGAGACTCCTTTCATGTGGAAGGTGCTGCAAATCTCCAAGAAGTGTTGGAGGTGAGCATTTGCACCCTCATGTGCTTTCCCACAAAACTGGTTGGCATGCACCATGTTGAGCAAAGCTGGCTTGAGCTCGAATCCATCATCTCCCACATTGACTGCCAGTCCTGATGTTGGTAGTTGTTGGAGCGAAGAATTCACGGAGAGTCTTGTCAGCCATTGCTTCAAACAATGGTGTTGAGCTACTTGCTGGTTGGTCTTCTGGCAAAGTGGTTGGGATCTTTCTCCTTAGTTGTGCTTTAGCTCTTCTGATTGTTGCCTCGGGATCATCAACGTAGTTTGCCGGTCGATCAAATCCAGTCATACATCACCCTGTATAAAATATTCACAAATAGACAAAATGATAGGGTAAGCCTGTTTGAGTAAAGATCAATAGTATATCTCAATTATCACATGTGTAAGATTATTCTTAGATATTCAATTTCCTTCTCTAGACATCCATTGCCTTCCCCGGCAATGACGCTAGAAATGCTTGTTGGCAATTCTTAGCGTCGCTTAAGTTAGGTTGTCATCCTTAACATGATGCCAGAACTGTTGGTTGTATTATTCTAAGAACTTTACATAAAATGAAATAAAAGGTTATCCGCAAGCACACTGATAAATACTCCCATTGTAACATTTCACCCAGGAAAGTTTTAGGTATCGTTATTTATAATTCACCACTAAGAAGGCAAAATGGAGGTATTGAAAATAAAGCTATAACTTACACTTGTGATACTAGATCTACTCAGAACAGGATTAGTCATATCATAATAATAAGTAATTCAACAAAGTCCAAAGGAGGTTCCACCGAGCATTTTTCTTCTTGGGCGTGATTCTAGAAAGAACTAAGAAATAAAGATACATAACTCCTAGGGTTGATTATAACTATAGGTCATTGAGCTACACCAATTAGTGCAATTACATCTATCAGTCATGGTCAAAGCAACCTCATATTCATACTCAAGAGACATTGCCAAGGTGGGTCATGAACATAGCAAGACATCACCCCGCAACTTAAAGCCTTGCAAAGTCCTATATTCGAGGAGTGGACTACAGAGGACTCATTGAAGCTATAATAGTCACCTTCGTGATCTACCACATGGCCCAGAACATAGGGGGCACTCGCAGATAGACTTAATCTAGGCACCATGCCTACATAAATTCTAACACCCAACCCTTGTACTTCAGGATGAGCGCTATACGAACAAGAGTATAAACACCAAACTACTCCAACTAACCTAGACATATAACCAACATAGGAATGAATATTATAATTATGAATCTATTATTATAACAAGTCATGGTGAGGATGAATCATGAACACAAACAAGAACAAGAACTAGAACAAGAACACGATGAACTAGATGAACTAGACAATTAGACAATGAACATGATGAACATGAAGAACAAATAAATGAACTAGAAGATAAACACAGTGAATTAGAAATACAAATGGATTTAAACACCATGCCTACATTAATTCTACCACCCACCCCTTGTACTTCAGGATGAGCGCTATACCAACAAGAGTATAAACACCAAACTACTCCAACTAAACTAGACATAACATTATAATTATGAATCTATTACTATAACAAGTCGTGGTGAGGATGAATTGTTGATGGTCCTTAAATACCAATTTTGACAATCATTATCACATCAAAAATGGAAATAACAAACAATACAAGTAGTGATTTATGTTTATATTTCACCTAGTTCCACTTGTACTTGGAAATTTTATTTGTATACAGGAAAAATATCAAAAATGGATGAAAATGAAACATTGTAGAGGAGTGGAACGTGACAGGGCAGTAACTCAGCTAGGATGAGGGTGCCCACCCTCAAACTCACGGTGGGTGCCCTGGCCACGGTGGCCGCCCTGGGGTGACAGCTCCCAATGGGCTCTAGGAGCAGTCCGGACTAAAATGGGCATCACGGGCTCATCCGAACTCCATTTAGGGTGATTCAATAGGCCACGCAAAGCTAATGAGATGCTCTATGCATTTGGCCCAAGTGTCAGGGAGGCCACCCTCAGGCCCAGGGCACCCGCCCCCAACTTCACGGCGCCCGCCATCGAGGCCACGTCACTGATCCTCGACATCAACTCCCTGTGACTTTTACACCATCCATCTAGGGCAGTTTGATCAAACGGTGACTGAAACAAGTGACTTGCATCCTTGGGGCCACCATCATTGACATGGAGCAGCAAAGTCGGTCCAAAACCGACTTATCCCGCACCAAAACTGACTTACCTCACATGCAACCGACTTTAGGAGTAAGCCATCATCATAGGATCGAAAGGCGGTGCGAATGGACGGTATGTCCAGGGTGCCCACCCTGGCCCAGGAGCCCGCCCTGGGCCCAGGGCACCCACCCGCCCTCGGGGTTCAAGCTACCGATGACCAGAGCACTATAAATAGGTCCTTCATCCTTCATTTGTAACACACACCACAAGAGAAACTCTCTACTTTCAATATGTAATCTTAGTGTTGGAGTGGGAGATGGAATAAAGAAGAGTTCTTCCTAGAGTTGGGAGCAGTCTTCAAGAGTCTGGTATAAGCTTTGTATCTCTCTTGCAATATTCTCTTGATATTAATATATTACTTTTACGCAATATATTATCTTCTTTATTCACTTATCATGCATAGTCTAAGTGTTGCTATTCCTTTGTAATAGTAATGCTTTTGGTTGCTTCATTATAGCCTTAGTAGTATATCTTTAGTATAATTAGAGTAATGTTCACACCTTTGTGTGGGTTCACTGCTCTTCATTGAGTGCTCTAGTTTGATCTTCCTTGGGAACTAGAGTAGTATACGATAGTGTAGGCGTGGTGCTTAGACTAAAGTATACCTGTGTTTGTGGCTTGCTCCACGGATGTGTGGTAGCTAGTGGGTGGTGACAGCCTCATATAGTCTCTGTAGTCCACCACGTAGTTGGGCAAGTTCTTAAAGTGTAGGGCCCGAAGCCGTAATGACACAAGTTATCTTTTGTAGTGCTTGACCGAAACGGAGCTCTGAAGTGCTTTGTGTGTGCTCATTAATCATGTTATGCTAAATATATTGCTATGCTACGTCTAAGAAAGAACCTTTGTGATAACGAAGAACTCGGGATACTCTCTCACTCATTGTCCTCCCATTTAGCTATGCTATCCTTCAGGAGTGGATCTTTGTGTGTGTCATCCTATCCATTCAAATATCATTTGCCCCACTTTAGTCTAGTTGTTGTGCTAATTAGTAGATACATGATGGCTAGCTGTCAACATCTTTAACCTTGCTTCCCTGTGGAAAATACGATACCCTGAATACTTCCGGGTGAAACCGACAATGGCACTCTGTGTGCTTGCAGATTTATCTGCTTATGTTAAGAAATACCAACAAGCTTTCTGGCACTGTTGTCGGGGAAGCAATTGGTGTAAAGATTTTTGTAGTTACCTTGATATTTGCTAATCTAGTCTACCACTAGCTTTTGTGGGTTAAAAAATTATCATGAGCTAGGGTGCTTGATCATTCTTGAATAATCAACCACCATCCTGCCATCGCATAGATAGGTATATGTTTGTACACACTAACTCTATGCAGATGGAGAGAAGGTCATCGTCAGGAGTAAATAAAATCATCATATGTGACGGAATGACTACATTGTGAGTGGTGAATAAATCAAGGTATGAGAGAACCAACCCAAAAACATTGTATTCATTCTAGTTTTAGTTTCACCACTACATGTTTACTTGATGCTTCATAAATCTAGTGCTTTCTTTGGGTGGCTCCTTGTCTTTGAGCTATATTCGGGCGCCATGCCTAGTCTAGGTAGGCAACAATTTTATTGTTGTCTATCTATTCGATGCTCCTAGTCTAGCTTTGTGGTAGGCGAATGTTAAATGGGAACATCTCGGCTCATATATCGACTTTGCAGTCAGTATGATGATGACCCTTAGATGGGCCATGCTACAAGAAAAAGCCATAGCCTAGATTTGCATGCATATCACTCATTTAATTTCCTTTTTTGAAACCATGGCATATTTGTTTAAATGCATTCATCTATCCCATTTGCATTGCCTTGCATAAAAAAATTTGGTTCTCTTATTCTTCATTCAATGATCAAACATCCATTTGAATAAATCTCATGTTTATCATACACATACTAACCTTAATTATCTATTGATTTGGTTTGGATGTTGATTGCAAATCTTTAATTTTGAATTAAGCATGGTGCTTAGTTTGAAGTTTGGAAGCGATGATCAAATTTCCATAGGCGTTTAAATTAAGCGTGGTGCTTAGATTAAATAGCCTACCTTAATCAAATTAAAAATGGTGTATAGTTTGATCATTGAACTAAAACTACTTGTGTAGAAGTTGGTTGTGTATATGGACTAACCCATGTAGGAAATTGACAATTTGAGTGGTTAAGTCCTTGAGATAAATTCAATGGAAAGTCATGCTCAATTGACTTGAAACAATGAGCCCTCGTCGACAGGTAGATTGGATGCATCCCATATTGAATTCTTGCATAAGTTTTTAGTTCTTGCATGTTTAGTTTTCAACAAAATCATTTTCCTTTCATGCATAATAAATTAGAACAACCTTATATTATGTTAAAAATAAAAAATTGCATTGTTTCTTTGCATAAAAAGTTTGCAACCACTCTCCTAATAAGACCTCCCATAATATAATTTAAATAAACAATGAGGGAAAGAATGAAACAAATTTGTTAAAGCGGAAACAAATGCACTTTGTGGAAAATTGTATCCTTTGGGTATGCTTGTCGCTAAACCTTGCAGGTTGAACACAAAAACAACAAAGGAGCAAAACAACAAGGTGGAGACATGTTGAGCGAGAAATCATCTAAGAGGGGTTTAGCATCGACACAAGGCTTTTAATGTCAATTGACATAAAAGTCCTAGTGTGGGGGTAGAACCGCACAATTCTCATCCACCATCTCTTCAGCCTGTGCCATTTTGGCACGCTGGTTTGCACCCCCTCTGCCTACTCTTGCTTTTCATCATAAGCTTGATCCTAACAATGCTACATGTTAAAATCAAACTTAAAATACTGCCATGCTCTTAAAATTTTGATGTGTTAAGAAGTTCCATAGACTAAAATCAATCTTAAAAAGTGACACAAGACTTTTCCAACTCATGAACATGATTTTGAAAAGGTTGGTTGGCATAAACTTTATTCCTAGTGCATATACTCTTTACTTGTGGCCATATTTATATTAGGAAAACATGTCAACTAAGTTGTTGTGAAGTGAGATGTAGTAGACTAAAGGAATCCTGTCTTTCTATGTAAGCTCTTCGAGATTTCTATTTTCATAAAACATCAAAACAAATAGCCTCACTTCTCCTCAATGGTGACAAATTCCTACCAGATCCAAATACATGTAGTCTATAAATGCTATGATAACCACACAAATAACTGCTTGGGTGTTTGAGTTTTGTCAAGCCTAGTTGATCTAGGTAGAGAAACTTGTCACGCTTTTTGATCAAGCTCATGCACCCCTTTGCTACTTCTACATTAGAAGTATGCAACCTGCTCCATTTCAGACACATGTCTATACCCCTCTAGCTGTCTTTTACCATCAAGAGAGAGGCATGGGCTGTAAAAAAAATAGAGAAAAAATAGAAAAAAGAGCTCCATAAAAAAAATTGAAGGAGCAAAAGATCCATAGTCAAAAAAAGAAAAGAAAATATGGATGCAATCCCAAAATGATAGATGATACAGCGGAAGCATCAATACCCACTAGAAAATATAAAACAGCCATGCTCTCCAAGAAGCTAGAGGGAAGGTTCTCAAGGAGTGCCACCAAAAACCACATATCTTGATCATTTTGTATGACATGTTTCTTCTTGTGATCCGAGTGTTTGACTTAGCAATATATTCGATTCAAGTATGCCATGCTTTCATCTCCCTACCTACAAACTCCAAATAAGCCTATTAGAAGTAGGAAGGAAGGAAAAACAACAATGCCTTGGTGAGGATATATACACCATTGAGCAACTTGAGAGTGCCATATGAGAAGTATGAGCTATGCTTTTATTTTCAAAAATCATAAAAACTCCAAGTATGCTTCATGGGGATAGTGATAACTCCAAGTATGCCATATGATGTCAAGTTGTTCCACTTTTCAACCGCTCAAGGCGACGTGGTAGCCACTTCAAAATCCACAGGTATGAGGAATGACATGGAATCTTTTTTATGTTGGCGTCATATCTTTTCAAATCTTACATCATAAATGGTTGCACCTGAATCTATATATTCATGCTTTGCTCGGGATGAACAAAGGTTTAGTGCAGGGGAGCTTGTTGATGGTCCTTAACTACCAATTTCGATAATAATTATTGCATCAAAAATGGAAAAAACCAACAATACAAGTAATGATTTATGTTTATATTTCACCTAGTTCCACTTATACATGGAAATTTTATTTGTATGCAGGAAAATATCAAAAATGGATGAAAATGAAACATTGGAGACGAGTGGAACATGACAGGGCAGTAACCTAGTCAGGTTGAGGGCGCCTGCCCTCAAACCCATGGTGGGTGCCCTGGCCACAGTGGCCGCCCTAGGGTGACAGCTCCCAATGGGCTCTAGGAGCAGTCCGAAATAAAATAGGCGTCATGGGCTCATCCGAACTCCGTTTTAGGCAATTCAATAGACCACACAAAGCTAATGAGAAGCTCTATGCATTTGGCCCAAGTGTCAGGGCGACTGCCCTCAGGCCCAGGGTGCCCACCCCCAACTTTACGGAGCCCGGCCCCGAGGCCACGTCACTTCTACACTGTCCATCTAAGGCAGTTTGATCAAACGGTGATCGAAACAAGTGACTTGGATCCTTGGGGCCACCGTCATTAACATGGAGCACCAAAGTCAGTCCAAAACCAACTTCTCCCGCACCAAAACTGACTTACCTCGCATGCAACCAACTTGGGGGAGTGAGCCATCGCTGTAGAATCGAAAGGCGGAGCGAATGGACGGTATGTCCAGGGCGCCCGCCCCGAGGGTCATAGCTACCGACCTCCAGAGCACTATAAATAGGTCCCTCTTCCTTCATTTGTAACACACATCACAAGAGAAACTCTCTACTTTCAATATGTAATCGTAGTGTTGGAGTGGGAGATGGAATAAAGAGGAATTCTTCCTAGAGTTGGGAACAGTCTTCGAGAGTCTGGTATAAGCTTTGTATCTTTCTCTTGCAATACTCTCTTGATATTAAAATATTACTTTTATGCAATATATTATCTTCTTTATTCACTTGTCATGCATAGTCTAAGTGTTGTTATTCCTTTATAATAGTAATGCTTTTGGTTGCTTTAGTATAGCCTTAGTTGTATATCTTTAGTATAATTAGAGTAATGTTCACACCTTTGTGCGGGTTCACTGCTCTTCATTGAGTGCTCTAGTTTGATCTTCCTTGGGAACTAGAGTAGTATACGATAGTATAGGCGTGGTTCTTAGACTAAAGTATACCTGTGTCTGTGGCTTGCTCCATGCATCTGTGGTAGCTAGTGGGTGGTGATAGCCTCATCTAGTCCCTGTAGTCCACCACGCAGTTGGGCAAGTTCTCAAAGCATAGGGCCTGAAGCCATAATGGCACAAGTTATCTTTTGTGGTTCTTGACCAAAACAGAGCTCCTAAGTGCTTTGTGTGTGATCATTAATCATGTTATGCTAAATATATTGCTATGCTATATCTAAGAAATAACCTTTGTGATAAAGAAGAACTCGGGATACTCCCTCACGCATTGTCCTCCCTTTAGCTATGCTATCCTTCAGGAGTGGATCTCTATGTGTGTCATCCTATCCATTCAAATATTGTTTGCCCCCACTTTAGTCTAGTTGGTTTGCTAATTAGTAGATACATGATGGCTAGATGTCAGTATCTTTAACCTTGCTTCCCTGTGGGAAATACGATACCCTGAATACTTTCGGGTGAAAGCTACAACTGTACTCCGTGATCTTGCGGATTTATCTGCTTATGCTAAGAAATACCAACATGAATCATGAACACGAACAAGAACTAGAACAAGAACACAATGAACTAGATGAACTAGACAATTAGACGATGAACTAAGTGAACACGAAGAACAAATAGATGAACTAGAAGATAAACACAATGAATTAGAAACACAAATGGATTAATACTGTTGAATACAAGAGAGAGTTACAAGACATTACCAAGCCTCCTTATTACTAAATCTGGAGCCCAAGTGATGCTTGCCTCCTCTAATTCCTATTTTTTATATTCTAGCTATGCCCTAGATGGTGGATGCTCTAGGTTATCCTTTTGAGGGACAACCCTAAACTGAATAATGATTATGATGATGATGATGGATCTTCCAGGGGGTCTACCCCTGCTTATATAGCCCGGTGGGATAAACCGGGGCCCTTGGATCAAACCGACTTGAAACAATGGTCGAGATGCGCTGTAGAGGTCGGTTAGAGGCCGTCATGCGAAGGAGAGGCCACTTGCAAGTGGGCCTAGGCCGCCGGGCTTTCACTTTGATCTCGTGTCTTCTAGTGTCTTCTATGTCCTTCTAGTGCCTCTTTCTGATCTGTTTGCGTAATGAGTCATGTTGTGAATGGATTCTTTCCATTCCCAGCTTCTGGATAAATCCCTGCAAAATATTATTTCACAGAGCTATGGAATTCTATTAGTTTAGTCCCTGGTCTTGAGATGATGATGTTTTCTAGGGCCTTCTAGAGTCTTCCAAGTCGTAACCATCGAGACTTTCTCTCCGGTGCTCCAAATATGGCAAGTGAAACATCCATTTTGATCGTGTCGACGAGCTCTTAACAATGGTGTGCTTAGATTCCTTACTTGAGATACTTTTATGATAAAATATTAAATATCCTGCAAAACAAGTGAGAGCAACACAACTCGTGGAACTCATTAGAATAAATCCCTACTTCCTTATTTTATCTTTCAATTATGGCCTTATCCAATAATAGTTGATGGTTAAAAATTAGATTTAATTGATGTCAACAGAGATATAGATTGGTCCTCTGCCACATGTTGCTAGAAAATAAATTAGATCAGGCCTTTTTTGCTTAAGTTTTCTAGGCCTTAGGACTTCGGGCTGGCCGCACCGTAACCCTAGTGTCGCTGCCATTCTCCATTGTTGTTCCCCTTCCTTCTCCTGCGGCATCATGTTGGGGGCTGAAGGTAGTGGGTATCCATTGTTTCTAATAAGTTATTTTTATTAAATCGAGTCTTAGGGTTAGTGTTTCTCCATGCCAAATTTTTTGGTAGTGGTGGTTTATCTTCTCCTTATCCACTTCGGTGATAGTGTAGGGGAAGGTTGGAATCATCTTCTCCATGACAGCTCTGTTGAAGATGAGGGCGACAACTTCGGCATCAGCATCTTCATCAACATGATGACATGGAGACTCTTATTTTTGGACGGCGACATCAAGGCAGAGATGATGTCGCCGCCTGTTGATATTTGTTATGCACATGAAAGATAAGATAAGTAATCCATAGGCGCACGGATACCGTGAGCACTTCACCCGAGAAATAATTCTAGAGCATCATATTTATTTATCCACAAGGACAAAACGTGCGATGACTAACCCAATCTATGCTACTACCCCTGAGTTGCAAGCAAGATAATTTTGATATAAGCGATATAGAGAAGACTACTTATGGCACCCTGGTTCTAACATGTGGCAAGCTTTGTGACTACTGCTCTATTGGGGACATACTAAAGGAAAAGAGACACCACAGAGGATGCTTAACCTCAGGCTTTTAATCCTACCAGTCCTTCTAATGGGAGGAGGCTCCAAAGGTAACAATGGGACTATCATTTCCCATGCTACTACCAACCAATCTAGCTAGACAGGGGATATCTATGAGTACCCAAGTCTAAGCACCACGCGTACACTATGGATGTTCTACTCTACCCTCTACACGAAGAGAATAAAATAATCTCATAAACTAAAGAACAATAATAATAAGAACTTACAAGTATTTAGAAGTTGAATAACGAAGAATCTCAGAAGCAAACTCTGGGTTAGGGAGACTTGATCCCGCAGGTACAAGTTGGAGAGTAGACACCGACAGGCCAGGCTTCCTCCAAACTCTACCTCCACTCTATCTCTCTCAATCTGGAAGAATAGCTCTAATCTCACATAGAGACTAAAAAGCTAATTTCTCTTGAATGCTAGGCTCTAAAGAGATCCATTCAAGAGACCCCTCTCTCGCCAATTCTCTCTAGAAATAATGAATTAGGGTTTCTGAATTAGGCTTATATAGTCCCCTAGGATGCACCACAGCCCTCAGATCAAACCGACCTTCATGCATGGCTTAGATTTGTCCTCAAAGGCGGTTAGGGGCAGGATCCACGAGCTTAGCGCTGATTGGCTGAGGGCTAGGGCGGGCGCCCTGACATCCTAACAAGTGGGCCCCACCTTCTAGGGGTGCCTTCCCGAGTCTTCTAGATTCTTCATTTTCGTATGTGGGTCTTTGTCTCTATGTAATCATGACATGTGGGACTAAATTGCTTATTTTTTGATAACTCCCTGTAGAAATAGATATTCACCAAAACTCATGGAATTCGGTTAGTATAAACCCCTAGTCTATGATGATACTTCTTTCTACAGCATTTTATAAGTTAAGTTGATAGTTAAAAAGGATAGTTAACTATCATCAACAAACTCCCCCACACTTAGGCTTTTACTCATCCTCGAGAAAAGGATGGATTACCTTAGACATCAAAGTAGATTGTTCCTTAGACATACCTATACTGCGGGATTCAAAGTGTCTACCAAACAACTTTGGGCAGTTGAGGAATGGAACAGCTTGAAATAGAGCCCCTTTTCTCTTAGACCTGACACTTGGAGTTTTTGTATGCCTTTTTGAAATAAAATTTAGCTTACCTTCTCCTTCTTGTGGTACACTGAAGTCACTCAATATCTATGGTATTTGTGAATTCTCACTAAGGCATGTATGAGGAATGCCTTATCCTATTCTACAAAAGCTTATATGGAGTTGAAGGTATTTCAAGGAAATAGCATACTCACCTAGCATATGTTGCCTAGTCAAAACAGGATCCTCAGAGGGGAGTGTCATACCCTTAGATCAAGATTGTGCATGTTTGTGGAAAATATTTGGTGGCTAATCCTAACTCTACTTTGCTCCTTGAACAAGGTTTCTCTCTTTTGAAACAGACTTTCTTCAAAAGACTTATGGGCTATCACATTTTTTCTGGGGGTATTTATTTTTTCTGATTCCCCTCTTTCTTTTCTTTTCTTCTCTCTTTTTTTCAACACTAATTTTTTTTGCATAGCCTCATGATAACATGATAAACTTTGAAACAAAAACTTAGGGAGAGGAAACTTGAGAAAAGAGATATTACAAGCTTGGAGCATTTATTGAAAAACCTATAAGTATTTTTTGGATCTTCTCCCAGTGTAGGAGATAGATAAATGGTGAAAAGCATATTTTTGTGTACTCATAGTGTAGGAGCAGCAGATATATATTTGGGTGTAAGTGATCTTGATCTTAATGAATATGACCATCCTCTCGAGAAGGGTCTCACACGGGTTGACCAAACTCAACACCAAGCAGCAGCCTATGTGCTAGTTTTTCATGCTTGAAAAGGCTCTAGTATGTATATTATTTTTGCCACATAGGAGAAGCATAGCTAATAAATTTAATAATTTAATAAAAGAAATTCTCCAAATGACAAAGCATCAGAAATCAGGTTCTCATTATTCTACCATCTCACACTTCACAACCACTTAAGTTAAAATGGGGTCCCTATAAAATTAGGGAGAATTGGCCACAGGACATGCAAAGTGACCCCTCTATGCCAGTGGAAATGCAAAATTTGATGATTTGCTGGTGGACACTCTGGTTCTTTACAAATTTGCCGATGGACACCGAACCGAATAAAATATTCATTTTTAGGTTTGGAGGAGAGAGAAGAGCAGTGAAATGTCCTTAATGCCCCTGCCTCTTTCTCTTTTTTCTCTTCTATTTCTTTCGTACGTCGCCCATGCCTCTCCTCTGCATCCCTTCTCTCTACACTATGCTGGGCCCACTTCGCCAGGGCCGCCGCCGCAGTGTCCCGTGTGCGGGTGCGTCACCGGGGCCGTAGCGTCCAGAGCGCAGATGTGCCACCCGGGTCGCCGCCGCCATGTCCATGTAAGAAGGCGCACCGTAGGGGCCGCCGACGCAGCGTCTAGCGTGCGGGCACACTGCCTGGGTGGCCGCCGGCACGTCCACGCGGACGGGCACGCCACCAGTGCTACTGCCGCCGTCGTGTCCCTTTCTTCTTCCTTTGTCCCTCCCTTCACTTGTCCCTAATGGCGAGCAGACGATGCCCCCGGCCCTTTTGTCGGCGCATAGTTCCCTCGTGCAGGGCAGGGAAGCCTCCACCGCCACCGTCGCGTGGTCGTGAAGGCCTGCCCACCCCTGCTGTGACCTCTCCCCGCACACAGCAGAGCAGCAGCGTCGGCGCCCTATGGCCACTCGGCCATTGTCGTGGCCCCGAGCCAATCCCAGCATGGCCCATGGTGGGCACCGCGCTGCTATCGTGTCACTGCCATGGTTAGGGATGCAAGCCATGGCCTTTGATTGGAGGGAGCATCCTCACCATGGTCGGTGGCATGTGCCTGGCGGCGGCCATGGTGACGCGCGATGAGAGCTTAGTGGGGACCGAAAGGAGGCATAATTGGTTGAGGGGAAAGGCATAGGAGGGGCTATAGATGCTCTCCAGCACGTGCTTGAGCTCATGGAGAGGCCGGCTAAGCTCTATGGGCAACAATGGTGGTCGGCGGATACGAACGGAGGAAGCAGAGGGTGCGCGCGAGCCGCCGGGGCGCCCGCGAGCGCGGCCATCAGGGCATGTGAGCGCACGGTCGCTAGGGCGCCCATGAGCATGGCTGCTAGGGCACGCACGAGTGCAGCCACCGGGGTGCTCCAAGCGAGGTGGCACAGATGGCTTAGCGCTCAGCAATAGAACGCGCAAAGGAAAAAGAAGGAGCTAGGGGCAAAAAGGACATTTTCCCACAGTTCTCTCTCCTCTAAAATCAGAAATGAATATTTTAATAGGACCGGTGTCCACCAGCAAATTTGACAAAAAATAGAGTGTCCCTCAGCAATCTGATTTTCTTCGGTGTCCATCAGCAAATGGCTATCATTTTGCATGTCCCACAGCCAATTCTCCCATAAAATTAAGTTCCCAACGGCAACAGGACTCTCAGGAAAAATCATGGTGTGAGTCTATCTTGAGATCATGACTAAAATAATTACCTTCTCATTTTAATTATTAAACATTTCTAATTGAAGCATTTAATAACAAACAAGACAGAAAATTGAATATATGAAAAACATGATGTACAGGAAGCAAACCTAATCGTGGTCGAAGGATGGTGCCAGGGGGCCCACACCCAAGGCGGGCGCCCTGAGTGGTAGGGTAGGCGCCCTACTTGGGTAGCCACTCGGGCTCTATTTCGGCATGCAGCGTACTCGTGTCATGTATTTGCAAAATTTCGATCATTGCAGTTAAATTTGTTCGTTAAGTTGTCAAGGGTCTTCCCCCACACTTGTTTCATGTTATCCTTCATACACAGCCTGGTGGAGACAAAAGAGACAAAATATATCTAATATAATAATGACTAATTCTTTATTTCAGTATCATGTAGGGAACAAATTACAAATTGATCAAGGGGAAAGAATTGAACTAATCAAGCAAACTAATCTTTATCTAAGCAAACTCGTGACTAACTAAACGGTGCCCTATCAACTGCTTGATGAACTCATCGATCTATTTCTTCTCTAGCGCATCAACTTTATCCGCTATCTTCTTAGTGTTGCGATCAATGCGATCTATTTTCTCATAAGTATTGAGGATGCACCTCCCGTGAACGCGCTGGGTGGCTTCTATGGAAGAGGTGATAGCACTTGGGCCAGTAGCTCTTTTTCTAGATCAGCTAAGGTTTTGCGACGCTTGCGAGGCATCTCAGAAGCAATAAGGGAATGCTTGGGAGCATCCTTGGGAGGAATGAACCTGACTTTGGCGGGGTTAGAGCGGACTCCCTTGAAGTAGGTGCGCTCGCCCGTGCTGTACTTAGCACAGACGATTTCTCCTTTCTTGTTAATCTTTACACCCATCAACGTCTCGTTGTGCTTCAGTGGGAGGAGCTTGGTTCTAGCAGGCAGCTTGACGACGGGACCCTTCAGTGGCACTCCTTCAAGTTGAAGAGGTTGAGGCGGCGCTGTGAGAACTGGTTGCGTGAAGCAGGAAGCACCATAGGAGCGAGGCTTAGGTGGTGGAATGGTGGCAAGAGGGTGAGCACGCTAACCAAGACTAAGGCTTTGAGATCTGGGTCCTCTGCTGGAAGCTTATTGAGGTCAATCCCGTAGGCAATCATCCTCCTCTTGGTGTTCTAGTGGTCTTTGGCCATTGGAGCGAGGGGAGAGCTAGCAAGCTTCTGTGCAGAAGGAGATAAAGGTTTATATGGAATGAGAATGGCTGACATCATGGGCTGTTTATATAGGGGGGTTCAGAGGACAAAATTGGCACCTCAAAGGCATCTTCGAGACGAACAATGCTCGGATCATCTTCAAATAAACTTTTTCGGATAGAAGTGTGTAGAAGAATCACGAAGCAAAAAGGTGGCAGCGAGGCGGCGCAGGGGTAGGGCAGGCGCCCTGGTCTCGAGCCCTCTCGGCCCCAACATTTTTTAAATAGTTTTTATATATTTCTATTGTTCAGAAAATATATGTTGGGCCCAGAAACCACAAAGTAAAAAGTCAGGCCCAAAGCACTTTTAATTAAGAAAGAAATTAATTACGTCTAATTCTTCTACTTCTTTATTGGGCTCTAAAAATAATTTAAGGCTTTGATCATTTACCTTGAATAACGTACCTTCGTCATTTTGAAGTGTGATGGCCCCATGTGATGATGAGCTCGCCACTTTCAATGGTCCTTCCCATTTATTCCGTAATTTTCCAAGTCCAAAGAGCTTCCCCCTTGAATTAAAAAGTAATACCTTATCTCCTAGGGCAAACTCCTTCTTCTTAATTCTCTTGTCATGCCATCTCTTTACTCTGTCTTTATAGATCTTTGAATTATGATAAGCCTTTTCTCTCCACTCTTCTAGTTCAGAGAGTTGGATCTTCCTCTTTTCTCCTGCAGCTTCAAGGTCCATGTTCCATCTCTTGATAGCCCAGTGAGCTTTGAACTCTAGCTCAACTGGTAAATGACAAGTCTTCTCATACACTAATTGATATGGAGACATCCCAATTGGTGTCTTGTATGCTGTCCTGTAAGCCCAGAGTGCATCGGGTAGCTTGTCCTTCCATGCAGTACCCATTTCATTTACTGTCTTCTGCAGAATATTCTTGATTTGTTTATTTGATGTTTCTGCCTGGCCACTTGTCTGAGGGTGATAAGGAGTAGCGATGTTGTGACGTGTTCCATGTCTTGACAAGTAGTGCTCAAAGCGCTTGTCAATGAAGTGAGATCCTCCATCACTGATCACTATCCTTGGGACTCAAAATCTTGGAAATATTATTTCTTCAAACATCCTTTTTGAATTTATGTTGTCGGCATTCTTGCATGGCAGTGCTTCTACCCACTTGGAGACATAGTCAACTGCCACCAGGATATACTCATACTTCTTTGATGGTGGGAATGGTCCCATATAATCGATTCCCCAAACATCGAAAAGTTCAATCTGAAGGTTGTTGGTGAGTGACATGGCATCTCTGGAGTTGATATTATCGTGCCCTTGACATGGTCCACATCTTCAGATGAATTCTTTCATGTCTTCATACATTGTTGGCCAAAAGAATCCGCATTGCCAAATCTTTGCATGTGTACGGAATGCCCCATAGTGTCCTCCATATGGTGATGAGTGATGTCTTTCAATTGTCTTTATTCCTTCTTTAGCAGGTACACATCTTCTGAGTAGGCCATCGGCACATACTCAGAAGAGGTATGGCTCATCCCATATGTGAGCATGACTCTCCTGGATGAGTTTCCTTTTGTTCCCCCTGGTGGTACATAACTTCAAACCATAAAATTAACAATATCTACATACCAGGGGTCAGATCTATTGATTCCGTAGAGCATGTCGTCCCGAAGTGAGTCATCGATGGGTAGTTCTTTTGGATTCTCAAACTGTATTCTAGACAAGTGATCGGCAATAGAATTTTCTACTCCCTTTTTATCATTTATTTCTAAGTCAAATTCTTGAAGTAGCAAAATCCATCTTATCAAATGAGGTTTAGCATCTTAGTGAGCAAGTATTTTAAAGTAGCATGATCAGAATAAATAATTATTTTTGCCCCTACTAAGTAAGATCTAAATTTATCGATGGTGAAAACAACAGCCATGAGCACTTTTTTAGTAGTTGCATAATTAAGGTGAGGTCCTGTCAAAGTTTTACTAGTATAAGCTATTGCATGATGCTTCTTATCTTTAGTTTGTCCCAAAACTACCCCCACAGCATAATCACTAGCATCACACATAATTTCAAAAGGCAAAGACCAATCAGGGGGTTGAATGATTAGTGCAGAAATGAGAGCTTTCTTCAAAGTTTAAAAAGATCTTAAACATGCATCATTAAATTCAAAAGGAACATCCTTGGCTAGCAGATTAGTAAGAGGCCTAGCAATAAATGAAAAATCTTTTATAAACCTGCGATAAAAACCAACATAGCCAAGAAAACTTCTAATTCCTTTCACATTCACAGGTGGAGGCAACTGTTTAATTACTTCAATTTTAGCTTTGTCTACCTCAATGCCTCTTTCAGACACTAGATGACCAAGCACTATTCCTTCTCTAACCATAAAATGACATTTTTCCCAATTAAGGATTAAGTGCTTTTCTTCACATCTTTGTAACTCTCTATCTAAGTTTTCAAGACAATCATCAAAAGTTTTTCCATAAATAGAAAAGTCATCCATGAAAACTTCCATAATCTCTTCAATCATATCAGAAAATATAGACATCATGCATCTTTAAAAAGAAGCTGGAGCATTACATAACCCAAAAGACATTCTACGATAGGCATAAGTTCCATAGGGACATGTAAAATTAGTTTGCTTTGATCATCGGCATTGATAGGGATTTGGTGATATCCTGAATATCCATCAAGAAAACAGAAAAAAGAATAATTGGCAAATCGTTCTAGCATCTCATCAATAAAAGGCAATGGGAAATGATCTTTCCTTGTTGCTTTATTAAGCTTTCTATAATCTATGCACATCCACCATCCTGTGATGGTGCATTGAGGCATTAGCTCATTCTTATCATTCCTAACAATAGTCATGCCTCCCTTCTTAGCCATAACTTGAACAGGGCTTACCCACTCACTGTATGGCATAGGATATATAATCCCTGCGTGCAATAGTTTTAAAACTTCCTTCTTAACTACCTCATCGCATGGTTGAGTCTACATTGGGGTTCTCAAGAAGGTGGAATATTCTAATCTATAGGAATGCGATGGGTACAAAGAACATGACTGATTCCTTTAAGATCTTTGAGTGAGTAGCCAAAAGCTGAGTAATGTCTCTCTAAGATAGCCATCAAGGAAAGAGTCTGCTCCTGAGTGAGTTTATCACTTATAATTACAGGAGACTCTGGATCATTATCAAGAAAGGCGCATCTAAGAATGGGTGGTAAAGGTTTAAGCTCTATAGGAGGTTTACGTGGCTCTGCAAACTCATCTAATGATTCAGGCTTAGAAAAATTAGCTTCTTCTTCTATGAAGAATTTAGTGTCATCTTTTTGTTGATGCAAAATTATATCTGCAAACACACCGGGCTAATACCCACAATCAATATCCGAAGCATGCCAGTCGATTTGACCTGTTAATCGACAAGGATGATAAATTTGAATAAAATTCAAACGAGATGACAGCGATGCGCCCGGACGTCAAAGCTCAGAAAGTATTCGATAACTATTAAACAGATCAGACGAGACGACAGCGATACAGCCGGAAGTCGAAGCCTGAATCGTGCTCGGTAGACGCGGAACCTGCAAGGTCATCGGAGATCAAGTTGATGTAGCCTGTTGATTCTTGAAAGAACTCATTGAAAAAGAAAAGGTACTTGGCGAAGTCACCGAAAAGTAAAGTACTGGTAAAGTTAAATAAAAAGTAGATTGGTTTATTGATGCTTGGATCTCCATTACAATGCCCTTCGGCATATATTTATACTCTGCTAAAAAGAGTCCTAATTTAATACGTAAAGCTCAAATATAGAAGAAATAAACTAATTCCTTATATGAACTCTATTTCTCGAAAAAGAAATAAAACTTGTATAGGAGTTGGACTTAAACTACAATACTAAAAATCATAAGCTTCGTGTCGCCGATCCGCTGTCCGCTCCCGTCACGATGAAGTCATCTCCTTATCGGCACATCCCTGGCATCGGCAACAACCTTCTAGCCTTCCTGCCTATCTTATCGGCAACAGCCCTCTGGCTTCATCGGCAATGTACGAGATCAACATGTCCTTCATCGGCAACCACCCATTGGCAACTCAGAAGCAATGCTGAAGAACAACCACCTTCTTGCCGATTTAGTTTAGTCTCCCGATCCTTATTGACACGTGCCGAAAAATAGTGTCAACACTTTTAGACCTGGTTCAGCTACGAACTGTCAACACATGCCCCCCAATTTCGGAGTATAAAATACTTTATGCACCAAAATTTTCTCCAGGTCATGATTACTCCTGTTCTTTCAAGCGTCTATCCAAATACTAGGATAATATTTCTTCAGATATTTACCATTCAACGCTCTTGAAAATACTTCTCCTTCGAGAGTTTCTAAGATATAGGCATTACCAGGAACGGACCGATTGACGCGATAAGGACCCTCCCAATTAGGAGACCATTTATCGAACTTTGTACTCTTAGTCCCCATCGGTAAAATCAATTTCCAGACTAGATCACCATCAGTAAATTACTTCATCTTCACTTTTTTATCATACCACCTAGCAACTCTCTTCTTGTTCTCTTCGATGCTAACTAAAGCTTTTAGCCGATGACTCGCCAGATCTTCCAACTCATCTTTCATGAGTGTACTGTAATCATCGGCAAACAACTGATCTTGATGAAATACTCGTCTCGAACCAGTCTTGATCTCCCAAGGCAAAACTGCATCATGTCCGTATACCAATTGATAAGGTGATACTTTAGTAGCACCATGGCATGCCATCCGATATGACCACAAAGCTTCGTTTAACACTGTGTGCCACTTTCTGGGATTTTCCTTAATCTTGCGCTTAATGAGTTTAATAATCCCTTTGTTAGAGGCTTCGGCCTGACCATTGGCTTGAGCATAATAAAGCGAGGAATTTAAGACCTTAATCCCCATCTCATCGGCAAATTTATCAAACTCCCCTGACATGAACATAGTCCCCTGATCGGTAGTAATAGTTTGAGGAATACCGAACCGATACACAATATGCTCTTTTACAAAATCAACCATGTTTGCCGATGTCACATTCTTCAGAGGAATTGCTTCGACCCACTTTGTAAAGTAATCGGTAGCGACAAGTATGAATTTATGCCCCTTGCTTGATGGTGGATATATCTGACCGATGAGATCAATAGCCCATCCTCGAAATGGCCACGGTTTAATGATAGGATTCATTGCCGATGCAGGCGCTCTTTGAACGTTGCCGAATTTTTGACACTCCTGACATCCTCTAAAATACTTGAAACAATCTTCGAGTATCGTCAGCCAGTAATATCCATTTCGCCTAATCATCCACTTCATCTTGAAAGTCGATTGATGTGCCCCACATAATCCTTCATGGATTTCGCCCATTAAAGTCTTTGATTCTTCTTTGCCAAGACACTTGAGCAAAACTCCATCCATTGTCTGATAATATAATTCATCATCAAGGAGCACATACTTAGTAGCTTAAAATCTTACACGTTTCTCGACCTTCCTAGATGGATCTTCCAAATAATCAGCAATCTCCTTCCTCCAGTCATCGGCATCAGTTGCCGATGTCAATACTTCGCGGATTGGCTGATACCCCGAAGCATGTTGTGCTAACCGATTAGCTTCTTCATTATGTAATCTGGAGATATGTTCAAGGCGAAAATCTTTAAACTCCTTCAATAACTGTCGACACCTCTCGTAATATGAGATTAAAACTTCACTTCGACATTCATATACCCCAGCTAATTGATTAACGATCAGCATCGAATCACCGAAGATTTCAACAGCATCGGCATGGACTTCCCTGAGTAACTCCAGACCTTTCAACATAGCCTGATACTCAGCCTGATTGTTTGTCGATGTGGTAGCAATCGGCAATGAGAATTCATATTTCTTCCCTTGTGGTGATATCAGCACAATGCCGATACCTGCCCCTTCGCCACATGTAGAACCATCGAAGAAGAGTGTCCATGGAGTAATCTCCAAAGAATTCACCGCGCCGCAGTGCTGAGTAACAAAATCAGCCATGACTTGCCCTTTGACTGCTTTAACTGATTCATACCGCAGATCGAACTCTAATAATGCTAAAATCCACTTGCCGATTCTTCCACTTAGAATTGGCATTAACAGCATATATTTGACCACATCGTCTTTGCATATAACCATGCATTCGGCCGTTAATAGGTAATGCCTTAATTTAACACAGGAGAAATATAAGCATAAACATAACTTTTCAATGGCCGAATACCTGGTCTCAGCATCCACCAATCTTCTGCTCAGGTAATAGATTACACATTCTTTCCCTTCATATTCTTGGATTAGAGCTGATCCAATGACTTCATCATCACTCGACAAATACAACCTGAAGGGCTCCCCATGTTGGGGTGGAACTAGCACCGGTGGATTCACCAAATACTTCTTAATTTCTTCTAAAGCCAACTGCTATTCTTCTCCTATATGAATTTCTGATCGGCCTTCAGCTTCAATAATGGACTGAAAGCTTTGATTTTTCCTGATAAATTAGATATGAATCTTCGAATAAAATTAATTTTACCGATTAGAGATTGTAGCTCAGTCTTATCGGTAGGAGCAATCACGTTGTTGATAGCATCAATGGACTTCCTGCTAATTTCAATACCCCTCTGATGCACCATGAAACCTAAGAATTGTCCTGCCGATACACCAAATGCACACTTGTTAGGATTCATCTTCAACCCATGCTTCCTTGTGCACTCCAATATTTTCCGCAAATCAGCCAGATGATTCTCGAAGTCTCCAGACTTAACCACCACATCATCTATATAAATCTCAACCAATGTGCCGATGTACTCATGAAAAATGTAATTCATTGCTCTCTGATAAGTAGCACCGGCATTCTTTAAACCAAAAGTCATGACTATCCATTCAAATAAGCCTACATGACCTGGACATTTGAAGGCAGTCTTGGAGATATCTTCTTCGGCCATAAAGATTTGATTATATCCGGCGTTCCTATCCATGAAGCTGATAATCCGATATCCAGCAGCGGCATCAACCAATAAATCGGCAATGGGCATTGGATAACCATCCATCGGTGTAGCTTTGTTTAGATTCCTGAAATCAATACAGACACGAAGTTTCCCATTCTTCTTGTAGACAGGAACCACATTAGAAATCCATTCAGCATATCGGCATTGTCGGATGAATTTGGCTTCAATCAACCTTGTTATTTTGGCCTTAATATCAGGTAGCACCTTAGGATTGCATCGGCATGCTGGCTGCTGATGTGGCCGAAATCCTTGTTTGATAGGTAACCGATGTTCAATAATTGATCGATCTAACCCGGGCATCTCTATGTAATCCCAAGCAAAACAATCCTTATATTCTTTCGATAGAGCAATCAATTGTTCTCTGCTCTGGAGATCTAACTTAGCACTAACAAAAGTTGGCCTTGATCTATCACCGTTCCTGATATCCACTTCAACTAAGTCATCTGCCGATGTAAACCCATGGCCTAGTTTTCCATCATCGGCAAACCTGTCCATTTATAACTCATCTTCAGAACCGACTGCTTGGATCGGTGGCAGCTCATAATCAGCAATCCTGAGGAACTCCAAATCCCATGCTTCTCCTGATATGCACTTGGTCCGCTCGTAAGTCTCCAATTCTGCTGATGCAATTATATAAGATGAATCACCAGGAACCACCTCAACTTTATCTTCAACCCACTGTACGAGACATTGGTG
Organism: Bothriochloa decipiens; assembly: GCA_023333625.1. NCBI lineage: Eukaryota > Viridiplantae > Streptophyta > Magnoliopsida > Poales > Poaceae > Bothriochloa > Bothriochloa decipiens. The sequence continues at coordinate 28,181,517 of CM041646.1, forward strand.
CATCATAGAAGGAATGCAACAATTAGCATGAATCCAATCTCTTCCTAACAGCAGATTATAAGCACCTTTGCCGCTGATGACAAAGAAAGTAGTCGGCAATGTTTTGCTGCCGATGGTTAGCTCAGTGCACAGTGCTCCTTTGACTGGTGATATGTTCCCTTCAAAGTCCTTGAGCTTCATGTCCGTTTTAGCTAGGTCTTGATCTCCTTTTCCAAGCCTCCGAAACACAGCATATGGCATGATGTTAATCGCAGCCCCTCCATCTATGAGTATCTTTGACATCGGCTGCCCATCAACTCTGCCCTTGATGAATAAAGCCTTAAGATGTTGTCTTTCATCGTCAATAGGCTTCTTGAAGATGGCCATCATCGGATCCAAGGTTAGCTGAGCCACTTGTTCTGAAAGAACCGATTCTTCCTCCTCATCGGCAAGTGCCCGAAATTCCATCGGCAACATGAAAACCATATTGATATTTGCCGATGGACTCCCGCCTTCACGCTTTGGCTGCCACACTTGAGACTTTGCCCCACGGGGGTTTTCTTCTTTGCGCTCGCGCTACAATTTCCTCTTCTGAGTCTTTGTTAGACCTACAGGGCACCACTAAGGAAGCTTCATCTTCCAGACGGGCTGACAAATTTTTGTACTTGAATCTGGGCAATCTATATTGGGATCCCTGCAGAGTACTGTTTCATCAGGGACTCTTGCACCGGTCACCTCCTCGAGCTCCTCTTCATTCATCAGCAAATAGTCATCATGCCTGCCTAGTCTTTCATGTACACTGGTCCTGCCCCCTAGCCGATCATGTACCAATGTTCTTCTCCTGATCGGCTCATCGACGTATCTGCTCTGATTACCATAGCGCGGTCCTCTTTTTGCCTGATCGGCTCGATCATAACCATTGCACTCGAGGCAATTAGGCAATTTAATGCCTTCTTCCCAGCAGTAGATGAAGAAAGGGCATCTCCAATGATCTTCGTGCCGATGCCACGCTTCCTGACGCAACTCCTCTTACCGATGTCGATAGCGGTCACCTGAAACTCTATACAAAGTTGGTCTAGGAGGTCTTCTGGAACTACTGCTTTCTTCAATTATCTCTTTCCCCCTCAAGTCATCGGCAGTTGCTTGATTTCTAGGATCCACCGATGCTCTCCTCTTAGCGCTTGCCGATATTAACACTTTGGTCTTGTTTACGGCCTCCACTATGTTTGTTGGGAAAGGATGTTGATCAATCTTCATCGGCCTCTGAGCTCCAGAGTTGTCAAACTTGATCCTTCCAGATTCAATTGCTGATTGCAGCTGTTGTCTGAACACCTTGCAGTCATTGGTACTGTGCGAAGTTGCATTATGAAATTTGCAGTACCTCATCTTCTTCAGCTCATCTGCCGATGGAATTACATGATTGGGTGACAGCTTGATTTGGCCCTCTTGAAGTAGCAGATCAAATATTTTATCGGCCTTTGTTATGTCAAACGTGAATTTTTCTGGCTCTTTCTGACCAAAGGGATAAGACATAGGCTTCTTACCCTTTACCCACTCAGCCAGGCCGATAGTTGGTTCTTCATTTGAATATGATTCCTCTGCCTCTTCTACAAAGGACACCTTCCTGTTACAGCTCTTCCTATGTTCTAGAGCTTGAGCACTTTGATTAGAGATCCTCTGCACAATATGACTTAAGCTTTCAAACTCCTGAGCATCGTATTTGTCCCTGAGATGCGACAACAAACCCTGGAAAGCCAAACCAGCTAATTGGCGATCATCAAGCACTAAGCTGTAGCACCTGTTCTTCATGTCTCGTACCCTTTGCACAAAACCTTCTACCGATTCGTCGCTTCGCTGTCTCAACTTCATCAAATCGGTAAGCTTCTTCTCATGGACACCAGCAAAGAAGTATTTATGGAATTGTCTTTCTAGGTTAGCCCAAGTAAGAATGGAGTTTGGTGGTAACGAGATGAACCATGCGAATGCTGATCCAGACAAAGAGGACGAGAATAAACGGATCCTCAGCTCATCCTTGTTAGCAGCTTCCCCGCACTGGATAATGAATCGGTTGATATGTTCCATCGTCAACGTATCATCTTGCCCAGAAAACTTAGTGAAATCTGGCACCTTGTACAAATTCGGGAAAGGAATTGAATCATAAGATGAAGGGTACAGAGTCCGATAAGAGTAAGTATTAATCTTGGGCTGAATCCCAAATTGCTCTTTCATCACTTCTGCAATCTTATCAATTAAGAGTGCATCCTGATCTTGCCGATGCACTGGCTGAATCTCCACTGGAGGCGTTGGCTGATATGCTTCTACATACCCTTGTGGCACTTGGCTTGGAGGAATCGGCATATTCATGACACCAATCTGTGGAGTAAAGTTCATCGGCTGTTTTGCCGAGCTTGTTCCTGGAAAGTTGCCTGTGGACTATACTGCTGAGTCCCCATTGCTTGGTAGCTTGGCTGAATAGCAGAGTGCTGAACTGGCGCTTGCCCTGACCAATTGAGATTATAACTCATCGGCACCTGATTTGCCGATGGCTGATAGTTTGCAGACAATTGATGCTCTTGTATAGGTAGATGATAACTAGCATGATTGCCCTGAATTGCAGATAACCCAGATTGAGATATGAATGGAGCTACGGGCTGTCCTGCAGTGGAAACTCTCTGTTGAACTGGTGGAGGATTACTCAATGGATTCGCATAAGATATCTGTTGCGGAGGCGCGTAGAATCCCATTGACAATGGCTGTATAGCAGGAGGTGCAGTAGAATAATGCGGCACTTGAGCCATCGGCCGAACTGGAGTAGCCGATGTCATTGGACCCTTCCCTGCTACATCATGCACTTGAGGCAGTCCAGAGTTGGCAGTAGATGGACCTGGAGGCATACCGTATCCCCACCAATTAGCAGCAGTTTGACTGTGTTGACCTGAAGGACCTGATATTGCCGATGCCGATAGATCTGTGCTCAACTGAGTACTAGGCCTCTCCTGAGACGTTAGATCTGATCCTATTGGCGTGGCTTCAATGATAGATGGTCCTGATATAACTGGAGGAGTAGGCGCTTCCATACTCTCAACGGCTGGAGTTGCCGATGGAGTACTAGTAGATGCCGATCCCGGCTGATGATATACCGGCCCGACATACCCTGGTGCTTGTTCGTCTCTTAACGTTTGTACAACAGCATTGTAAATAGTATTGGACAGCACGGTGGAGTGGTTGATCAAAGCTTGATTTAATGCAGAATTAACGATCTCCTGTAATTTATCAGGGTTGGAGTCAAAGGTTACCTGCCGAGGCAACGGCAGATCTTGCTTCTGGATGATTTCTCTGCCCCTGTTCTTGCTGAAAGACTTCAAGCAGAGCTGCCTGTAATCCTCCATAGCTTTTTCCATGGCTTGCTTCTGATCCTCCTTGAGATCTGACTCTGATATCTCGATGATGTTTTCTAGATTGATATCAGTAGGATTCTTCATGATAGATCTGTTGACTTGGTCCCACCGGGCGTGCCAAAAGATGTGCTGATGCAAAATTATATCTGCAAACACACCGGGCTAATACCCACAATCAATATCCGAAGCGTGCCAGTCGATTTGACCTGTTAATCGACAAGGATGATAAATTTGAATAAAATCCAAACGAGACGACAGCGATGCGCCCGGACGTCAAAGCTCAGAAAGTATTCGATAACTGTTGAACAAATCAGAAGAGATAACAGCGATCGGCCGGAAGTCAAAGCCTGAATCGTGCTCGGTAGACGCGGAACCTGCAAGGTCGCCGAAGATCAAGTTGATGCAGCCCGTCGATTCTTGAAAGAACTCATTGAAAAAGAAAAGGTACTTGGCGAAGTCGCCGAAAAGTAAAGTACTGGTAAAGGTAAATAAAAAGTAGATTGGTTTATTAATGCTTGGATCTCCATTACAATGCCCTTCGGCATATATTTATACTCTGCTAAAAAGAGTCCTAATTTAATACGTAAAGCTCAAATATAGAAGAAATAAACTAATTCCTTATACGAACTCTATTTCTTGAAAAGAAATAAAACTTGTATAGGAGTTAGACTTAAACTACAATACTAAAAATCATAAGCTTCGTGTCGCCGATCCGCTGTCCGCTCCCATCATGATGAAGTCATCTCCTTATCGGCACATCCCTGGCATCGGCAACAACCTTCTAGCCTTCCTGCCTATCTTATCAGCAACAGCCCTCTGGCTTCATCGGCAATGTACGAGATCAACATGTCCTTCATCGGCAACCACCCATCGGCAACTCAGAAGCAATGCTGAAGAACAACCACCTTCTTGCCGATTTAGTTTAGTCTCCCGATCCTTATTGACACGTGCCGAAAAATGGTGTCAACACTTTTAGACCTGGTTCAGCTACGAACTCAAGAGAAGCAGCCTTAAACTCTTCTAAAGGATCAAGTTGAGGATATGATTCGGTCATAGAATTTAGAGAATGTGATATGGACATCAGGATTTGAAATTGCTTGCCAAAACAAATGTTTAGCTTCCCGGTTTGCCCTTCGTAAAGAAGTCTTCTAAAAGGTTGTCCTATCAACAGGTCAAAGTCCCATGTATCAAAGATATAGAAGTTCAAATAAACCATGGTTCCTTCTACCTAGATGGGTAGGACATGTCAAATTCCTAAACTGGGGACAATATGTCCTGAAAGACTCTTCATTATTTTTGTTGTTGGGGTTAGTGCCATGTCCTTCAACAAATGTTGTGCAAGCGAAATAGACATGATATTAACACCTACAACTAGATTGTAGAGAGCATCAAAGTGGTCTGAATCAATTTGCCAATGGATTGGAAGAGAAGATGAATTTAATTGGATCACATTAGAGGAAAACTATGATTCTTCCAACCATTCATTGCTTATGATCGACACTAACTCTGAAGTGCTTTTATAAGAGATGTTCTTAGAAAGAATTGAAGGTTTTTGAAAAGGATTCTATGGTCTCTTTATAGAATAATAATTCAAAATGTTTCCAAAATTGACAAAAAGATCAGGTTCAATATCAAGCATAAAATCAGGAAACGGAATCTCTTCTTCTTCTTGTGGCTCAGAAATTGGAATGGATGAAGTAGATGGTGCAACTGGCAAAGCAATGGCTTAGCCACTTGGGATTTTGCTTCTAGGAGGTTATCATACTCAGAGGATAAGATTTTGTCTAAAGTTATCCTTGCATTCTCAGAAGAGACATGCAAGAACGATCATCCAGAAGTCGTATCAAGCAACTTTCTACTCTCTCTAATTAGACCTTTGTAAAAAAGTTGAAGAAGAACTGGGTCTGATAAACTAAGGTCCGGGCCAGAATCTAAGAGGTTGGTAAAATGATTCCAGGATATGGCCAAAGATTCATTGTCTTCTTGTTTGAAGGTCAGAACCTTGACTCTAAGGTCGACGATTTGGGAGATAGGATAGAAATCTAAACAAAAGTTGGAACGTAAGGATCCCCAATCTCCTTGTTTCTTAGCTACTGCTTTACTATACCATTGTCTAGCTTTTTCCTTTAAAGAAAAAGGAAAGAGCTTCCAACATAAAGTTTGATCAGATATGCTCTCTATGCAAAGATAATCACATGTTTGCTCAAAGTCTCTAACTTGAAGGTAAGGATTTTTATCGTCCTCTCCTGAAAAGGATAGGCTTTGGACCATTGCAATCAACTGCAGACTCAGCCAATAGTTAGGAGTTTGGATAGGTTGTGATGATTCCCATGGCACAAGGCTGGTCTCCGAAGGTGCAGAAATTTTAAAGATAGGAATGGAATTTATGTCATCCAAAAGGATGGAAAAAGGTAAGATAGAAAAGATTAGATAAGGAATAAAAGGGTAAAAAGGTAAAAGTATAGGTACAAGGTAGAGCAAGATTTAAGGTTAACTCAGCAGACCGTCTTTCTCCCCCGGCAACGGCGCCAGAAATGCTTATTGATATTTGTTATGCACACAAAAGATAAGATAAGTAATCCGCAAGTGCACAGATATCGGTGAGCATTTCACCTGGGAAATAATTCCAGAGTATCATATTTATTTATCCGTAAGGAGAAAACGTGTGATGACTAACCCAATCTATGCTACTACCCCTGAGCTGCAAGCAAAGTAATTTTGATATAAGCGACATAGAGAAGACTACTTATGGCACCCTGGTTCTAACATGTGGCAAGCTTTGCGACTACTGCTCTATTGGGGATGTACTAAAGGAAAAGAGACACCACAGAGGATGCTTATCCTCAGGCTTTTAATCCTACCAGTGCTTCTAACAGGAGGAGGCTCCAAAGGTAACAATGGGATTGTCACTTCCCATGCTACTACCAACCGATCCGGCTAGACAGGGGATATCTATGAGTACCCATGTCTAAGCACCACGCGTACACTATGGATGTTCTACTCTACCCTCTATGCGAAGAGAATAAAGTAAACTCGTAAACCAGAGAACAATAATAACAAGAAGTTACTAGTATTTAGAAATTGAATCACCGAAAAATCTCAGAAGCAAACTCCGGGTTAGGGAGACTTGATCCCGCAGGTACAAGCTGCAGAGGAGACACCGACAGGCCGGGCTTCCTCCAAACTCTACCTCCACTCTATCTCTCTCAATCTGAAAGAATAGCTCTAATCTCACATAGAGACTAAAAAGCGAATCTCTCTTGAATGCTAGGCTCTAAAGAGAAGAGATCCATTCAAGGGACCCCTCTCTAGCTTATTCTCTCTGGAAATAATAAATTAGGGTTTCTGAATTGCTCTGAGTCAGGGCAGGGGCCCTGCTTATATAGCCCCCTAGGATGCACTATAGCCCTCGGATCAAACCGACCTTCATGCACGGCTTAGATTTGTCCTCAAATGCGGTTAGGGGCAGGATCCATGAGCTCAGCCCTGATTGGCTGAGGGCCAGGGTGGGCGCCCTGTCATCCTGATAGGTGGGCCCCACCTTCCAGGGGGTGCCTTGCCGAGTCTTCTAGATTTTTCATTTTCGTGCGTGGGTCTTTCTCTCTATGTAATCATGATGTACCTAGCTATCATATAATATCTTGATGTACCTAGCTATTATATAATATAATTCTTTTTTTGACATAAAAAAGTTTCTATGAGGCAGCATCGCAAATAAAGCTAAAGATGGTTTGAAAAATTATTTGGTAAGACAACTTTTAGGAAGGTAGAGAAGCTAATATTTTCAGCTTCACCTATTTCTTGTACTGTGAGAGGAGCTAAAAACAGATTTGTGAAGCAGGAGCAAAAGCCCTACCAAACATGTTCATAATTTGTCCCTTCATGGATAGCTTTTCACTAACTAGTAGTATCTAGTTTGTTGGATCGGCAGAGAAAACATTAGAAAGCAACGCTACTACAAAATTAATATTAAGTGATAACCCTTCTAGTTTTAGAGACGACCGCAAACATCTCAGCCTTCATAAATATTTTTAGATTACACGGTACAACACAGACGTCCAACACGTATGCAGACTCACCACAGCAAACACACCGCAAACTCTATCTCTATAAACACATCCGAAGGACACATCTAACAGATAATTCAATTTCTGAGGCGGTCAACTAAATAGTCCGCCAATAAAAGTAAACGCCCGACTCATTCTAAATGCTAATGCATGTGATCTCTCCCACATCTATCTCAGATATGTTGCCCCAATCTGCCCCCATGACCTCCCATCTCCACCGACTTTGGCTTAAATCTGAGAGGTGTGGCTATGCATTTGGGCTAGAAATGGTTCACCACAAGTCTACAGGTTTGGATATGATAGGGCTGTTTCTAGCTACTAGTTGTTAGTCCAAGTGATTGAAACAAACTCTAAAGTATTTAGTATTTGGTATGGTATTTTGGAAACTGCTCCCATTCCATCTATTATATAAATCGAGCGTTTATAGGTTTGTTTAGATGACCCATTTATATCCAGCATTAGAGGTGTTTTTTATGCAAACCATCATCACTAAAATTGGTGGCATTTCCAGTGGTAGTTTGCTTAATGAAATCATCACTAGGAACCTACTACCGTTAGTGGGGCGGCTCAATTAAATTATCGCTAAGAAGAAAATCATTTGTATAGTATTGGGCAATCAATCGGTCCATATTGATCTGGCTCAGTTTTGCAAGTAATCTGCTAGCCAAACACATTTCTTTTGTAGGGGTACCTTGACTTAGCACTGTTAACTCGGCGGTGCTATTTCGCGGCCACGCACCGGAACCGTGAACTAGCGGACGATTCCCGATAGTAAGAACTTTTCTTTTTTGTAAAAGAAAAATCCTGCAACTTTCCTTTTTTTTAAGTTTTCTATTTATAGCAAAAAAAAAGATAAAGTTGCGAGTAGCTTTTATTTTCTAACTTATACATCTAACTTAGAACGCATAACTTACGTGAGTTAACACGTTGTCAAGTTAGAAATCTAACTTAGAACGCATAACTTACGTAATTTAACACGTTTCAAAGTTAAAAATTTAACTTAGAACACATAACTTACGTAATGTGACACATTGCAAAGTTAGAAATCTAACTTAGAATGTATAATTTACGTGATATAACTAGTTGCAAAGTTACAAATCTAACTTAGAATGCATAATTTACGTGATATAACACGTTGATAAGCTAAAATTTACTAAGAATGCATAACTTATACACAACATGACTACAATATAGCGAAAAAATTGAAAAAAAAATCTTCATAACATATCGTCTCGTCGCTGGATCTAGTTTTATTCGTCTCGTCGTGTAGAACATATCGGTGTAAACGAAATTAAAAATGGATACACGGTTCAAAAATTATAGTATGTTAAAATAAATATTTTTTTGCACTGATGTCAGCGCTAACATCAGCGCAAAGGAAAAGGACAAAGAGGCAACGCCCTACAAAGCTTGCACACGGAAGGCGATCCAGCGCACGGCCGCCAAAATGGAGTTTTGTGTTAAGTGCTAGAGATGGATGGAAGGCCATATAGGTAAGATATTTTCATATTCAGATGTTACAAGTTATTTTTTTTTAAAAAAGGGCCACGGAAGGAAGACGTATTATTTTGAGGGCTATACAGGTAAATATCTCAACTAAATATATATGCAATACGAATGGATAACATACGGTGGGCCAAAACTATTACCTAATTGAGCCTGCCCAAATAGGATGGTCTAAATCAGCACCAAAAATGTTTATGGCCCATTATAAGCGTGTCTATTTTGTAGGCTTTAACGGGCCATATTATAATTGTATGATATTTATATCAATCGCCAACTTAGCGCCACATCATCGTCTACATTGTATGTTTTTTGACCGAAGTCAGCATAGGAATCCAATGCCTATTTTTTATTTTTTTATAATGCAGACTTGTTTAAATTTGCTCCCATAGAAAGTCGAACCCAACTTCGTTGGGTGTTATTCAGGTGCTCTAACCTATAGGCTAGAGGCCCTTTCGCGTCTACATTGCATGTTGCATGGACTTTTGATAATAACTAACCAATATCATAAACCTCTATGACACTAAAACCCAAATTTATAGTTGAGCTAATGGTTTTCTGACATTCGGATTTTCGTTAACTCAATGTTTCAAATCCTAAATTGTCATATGAATTCTATATATTATGGTATAAATAAAATATTAATAAATGACACATTTCTTATAGTGATTTGTGAAACCAAGCAGCCAGCTGATAGAAGAAAATGCTTGTCTTATTTCTAGTTTATTTTAGCTTATTTTTTTCTCACAATACACTATTTAATCAACCGAAATTAGACGGCTTTTTCACCAACCATTTAGTGCATTTATGTTGTCTTAGTAACAATTAGTTGAAGAACACCATGCATTGATGGGTGGGAGGGCTACCATTATCCTTTTTCTTGATGTGTTACAAATATCATTAAATTGTGGATCCCATCTTTTATGGAATAAATTCCTTTTTGAATAAAACTTTTTGGAGCTTAGCATGTCTGGAAGCACGGGAGAACGTTCTTTTGAAACATCCTCAAATTCCGTGAAGGGAATTCCACATATTCGAGCGTAACCCCACAGAATAATCCATCATATTACTCAATTTCAGTCGATATCAAATCTATATAACGTAATAAAAAAGTGCAATAGCATAGGTTACAATAATTTATTACATCGCACACTGACAGAATCATATGACAACATTAAACGTCTTGAATAGCATGATAGATAGAAGCGAAAATGGTAGCAACATCTCCTCCTTCGATCGTTGTGGCATGGTGTGGGTGGTTGATTGGATCCATGCGAGGGGTTACACTTAGGTTATGCTCTCGTGCAAACTTAGATGAAATGTATGAACATGTAGCTCTAGAATAAAAAAAGGACAGATGTTTTTATGCCTTGTACTAAAAACATATCGTACACCACGTCGAGGACAGCCTGAGCATCTTCGGTTGTCAGGTGAGTGAGACGGCCGCGTGAAACAGTTCCCTTTGTAGGGAGTGTTATGCATTCTAGTTGTAGCAACTTTTAGGGGGCACTCCGTGACCTTGTGACTGGGCTGACCACAACCAAAACAAGTGAAAGATTAAGATTGTATTATGGAAAAGTAAGAACCACCAATGATAGTGCATTTATGCCGAATCAATGTTGCCATAAGGTGGGATGCCCAAAGAAACTAAACGTTGAGAATAGGAGGTGTATGGGTCATGTTTTGAATGTGAAAAAAAAATCAAATGCATAAACTGAGTGAGGCTAACTTTATGGATGGCAAGCTAAGAGTAATAAGGATGAAAATGGACCGGATGAATCCCGTTCTGTCCTGTACGATATACCGTTTCCATCCTGACTGTTTTTGTTTTTCTAGGAAATACGGAAACCGGACGGGATGCAACGGGATCGGGACCGAAAATGGTTAAGGGTTTGTCTGCTCGTATTTCCTGTGTCCCAAGTTTTCTGCCGGCTTGCATCCCGTTTTTCTTTGAGTCCGGGATCGGCCATATATATAGAGAGAGAGAATAGAGGCCCAATTTGGCCCCAGACATAAACCCTCTGCTTAGCAAGGTGAACGCTCTTGTGAATTGTCTCGTACGTACAGTACGTGTGAAGAAACCCAAGCAGCAGCTAGCTTCTTTCTCCTTTATCAGCATGTACGATCAATCCCAGTTTTTTAATGCCAGTGATCATATGTATGTACCCTGACGCTATGTGTGTATGGCTGTCCGGTTCTAAATTACAAGTCACATTGATTTGTGCTTTGTGGCACATAGATTTTGCTAATACATATGTTGTACCTAGATAGGTATAGTCAAAGGTAATTACAATTTAGAACGAAAAGAGTACTAAATAATTAACATCTATGCTATTTATAATTACTAATTCACCTACACAACATGTTTGCACAACCGCATTGACATATACGCATACTTTACCAGCTTATCACGCACTTAGCAAAAGCAAATGCAACCTCTTAATTTACAGATTAAGAACTTGTTTGGTTCCTATGACTAAAACTAAAGTGGACTAAAATATTTTAGTCATATTTTAGCCCATCTTAAGTGACTAGTACAACTAACGTATTTTAGTTATCTTTTAGTCATTTTGTTTGACATTTTAGTACGTAAAGTGACTAAAGTTTAGTTCACTTAAGTTTTAGTCGTAGAAACCAAACGGGGCCTAACTTTCTCGTTGCACACACAAATATTTACATACAGTTGAAAATTTTACAAAAAAAAAACTCGTCAAACAAAGATGTCAAATGCGCATGCAAATGAGGCTTAAGTTTCCGCTTATGATCCAATTCCGTCTATTTTGTTATCTTACCATTTTTATTATCACCGTTTATCCCACAGTTGTTTTTGCTCCCCCCAACTATTTCCATTTCTGCTCCCATTTCCGTCAAAAAGAATATGTAAATGGTAGCAGTAATGGTATTTTCCATCCATCTTTTTCATACTTAACTAAGAGATAGCAAGGACTGCAACGGGTCCAAGCTCTTTATGCACTGCAACCACGTATCTATGTCAGTCGGCTGCCATGGGTTCATCCATCTTTTTTATACAAATTTCGTTCCATTTTTTTGTTCCTTTCTTCACCCTTTTGCTTTCTTGAATGAAATTTGTCTTTAATTATATTTTTTGCATTATATTTGCGTACTGCAACCATGGGTTCTTTTACTAAGCTGCCCTAAAACAACGAACATACATACATAACGGTGAACATATAGCACAAAAATTCACGATCGAGTGCATAAACGCATATACAAGGAACAAACTAAACTGCACTAAAATCATGTAATAAGCATTACATAAAAATGGCGCAAAGCAGAAAAAAAATAGGTACAACAAGTAGCAACTGACACCTACAAATGCATACTACAACTTCGGCCTCATGGGACGTTTTATTCAGAAGATACTCTATAATGGCTAGTGGGCACTTCATCAATCAAGCATCAGCTGCCGGTGGGATGTGCGGCGGGTTTGGCTTTGGTTTAGGCTGGGGTTTGGGTTCAGGCCCTGGTTTTGGTTCCGGCTTAGGCTCTGGCTTTGGTTTCGGTTCCGGTTTGGGTTTAGGCTTAGGTTCAGGCTTTGGTTTAGGCTTTGGTTCTGGTTTGGGCTTAGGCTCTGGCTTCGATTTAGGCTCAGGCTTTGGCAGTGGTTTGGGCTTTGGCTCCGGTTTGGGTAGTGGTTCAGGTTTGGGTTCTAGCTTAGGCTCAGGCTTTGGCTCTGGTTTGGGAGCTAGTTCCGGTTTAGGTTTCGGCTTAGGCTCATGCTTAGGTTCTGGTTTTGGTAGTGGTTTCGATTTGGGCTCAGGCTTAGGCTCCGGTTTGGGTAGTGGTTCTGGCTTAGGTTCCGGCATGGGCTCAGGTTTAGGTTCTGGTTTTGGTAGTGGTTCCGGTTTGGGTTTAAGCTTAGGCTCTGGCTTGGGCAATGGTTCGGGTTTTGGTTCCGGCTTGGGTTCAGGCTTAGGCTCTCGTTTTGGTAATGGTTCGGGTTTTGGTTCTAGCTTTGGTTCAGGCTTAGGCTCTGGTTTTGGCAACGGTTCAGGTTTTGGTTCCGGCTTGTGCTCAGGCTTAGGCTCCGGTTTTAGTAGTGGTTTGGGTTTTGGTTCTCGCTTAGGCTCCGGTTTTGGTTCTGGCTTAGGCTCGGGTTTAGGTTCTGGTTTGGGCTCCGACTTCTCCGGCTTTGGCTTTGGTTCGGGCTTAGGCTTGGGAACCGGTTCTGGTTTAGGCTTTGGCTCAGGTTTTAGCAAAGGCTTAGGATGAGGCTCAGGTTTAGGCTCGGGACGAGGCAATGGCTCAGGTTTAGGCTGTGGAAGTGGTTTCGGGTCCGGCTTAGGTTCAGGTTTGGGTTCTGGCTGAGGCAGTGGTTCCGGTTTAGGTTCTGCAGGTTTGGGTTGCGGCTCCGGCTCCGGCAGCTCGGCGGCAGCACGTCGTGCATGCTTGCGCGCGAAGCGGGCGCCGTGGCCAAGCCCGACGCCGGCTGCAGCCGCCGCCGCTTCGTCAACGAAGAAAGCAGTGGCGGTGGCCAGCACTGCTCCCAGCAGCACGGCGAGAAGGCCGCACGAAGAGAGGCGACGCGTCGCCGCCATGGCTGCTGCGTGCTCCGCCTGCAACAAGCTCGCCTGCTTGCTAGCTCGAAGCGCTCTGCTGTGTTGCTACTCTCTTCTTCTCTCTCTCTCTATAGAAGAGGAGCTGCTGGTAGTTGTGTCTGAGTAGTTTTTTGAGTAGTCTCTGCTCTGTGTGTGTTGATGACGGGGTGGTCAGGGGGGGTCGGATTTATAGCGCGCGAGAGCCAAGCAACTTTGGACGCGTGGATGGCTGTATGCCCAGCTAACTTTACACGTTTGGCCTCGATCCCGGCGCCGTATCAACTGGTAGGTAACAGCTAGCTAAGCCCGTGTTATTATTGTTATAATGTTATTCAACGGGTAGCAGTAGCACGTACCTTTCACTTTTACATTTTTTTTGAAAAAAAACTTTAACTACGTTTACTTTCTCACGGACGATTCTTCCATGCATCCATTTCTTGTTCCAACACATCTACAAGCTAGTGAGAGTCACCGCGTGCTTTATCACACCCGACGTGTAGGTTTGTAAACTTTTGATGAGACGGAGAAGGGTAGCAGGTACTATTTAGCTTGTGTTTGACGACGCACGCTGCCGCGCGCTGCTGTTGACCAGCGAGCGAGCTGTGTACTGTATGTGTGAAGGTTCATCACCTGATGATGCAGGCCAGTCATCAGCTGTTATCTGTGTGTACATCTTGTAAGTTTCCTCCTTGCTTTGACAGGCAGCAAAGATATTTTGTGTGCGTGGACGATGGATGACCAGGGCTACCCCATTGTCATCTTCACGGCTAGCCATTGTCATCTTCATGGTCCTGGAGCTCAGCTCATCATCCTACAGATAGCTAGTCCTATGGCGAGCTGCATGCTAACTGCCATGCATGGATGTCTGGCGGACATCTATCATGCATGGCTGGCGGGCACTGTGCGAGACTAATGATGACCGATGAATGCATGGTTGCATCGTAGGCCAGGTACCGGTTGAGGACATCAGACTCTGCAGTGACCATCAGACTGTCTAGTGACCGTCTGAGAGAGTACTGCATGTCTGTGTGTGGTCTTGTTTATTTGTCAGAATTAGGGTCATAATTCCTGTAATATTTTATTTTTATTTGATAAAAATTATTTAAATTTTGATTAATTAGATTTAAAATATTCGTCTCATAAAGTATAATCAAACTGTGTAATTAAATTTTAATGTCATCTACATTTAGTACTTCATATATGTGTGGGTATTTTAATGTGACGAGAAATCTTTATTTTTATAGTGCCAAATACTAGAACTGACGGTCAGTCCATTTGGGACATCTGAGGCCTGTGTTGCGTGCGTGCGCTAGCCGCAGAGGATGATGACAGCGACGACGCTAAGATGCGTACAAGCGCGCCGTACAAACGTCGTAGAACTTTTGATTTCCTGTGTGACCGACACGGCAGTGTCCACATCTTGCTTTGCCTGAAGGTCCAGGGTGGACGGGTGTGGTGGTAAACCAGTCAAGTAAGACTAGTATTTAGACCTTTCATTTGTTGAATACTCCTACTTACTGCACAGCGTGCGTCGGTGCGTGGTTGAAAAATCTTCCCAAAAGTTTGTCTAGAAAAATTCACAGTTTTATTGCTACATTAGAGGTCAGTAAAAGGGACACGTCGTTATCAACTATTATAAGCTACTCCTTTTGTTCTAAAAGAATTATTATTCTAGCTTTGAATCTGGGCAAGAATGTAGACAAGTGCCTGTCTAGATTCAAAACCAGAACAACCCTATGTTAGTTTGATATAACTCTTGTAGGTTCAATTCGGCAGTGTATTGGCTGTTTTTTTTTCGTGACCACCCGTTTTTCGTTAATAAGGCAGTGCTGTTCAACTACAGTCGTGGATGAATGGATGATAGACAGTGTGGTGGCGACCCGACCGTGTTCAGGCGTCAGGCTCAGCAGCTGGCTAATAGCGAACGCCGTGGCGGGGTCCGGGGAGTACGGTACGGCTTGCCGGAGCAGCCGGTGCACTCGTCCCTCGTTCCAACGGCGATGTCCTTTTCCGCATGGATGTTTTCCCCATCCTCTCCTGCCACCGACCCGACATTATTGACACTGACATCGCAACCACCAGCGGCCTTGTGCATTTGTGCCTGTGATAGTTAACAACATCCATCCACAACTCTCGTACCAAGCTATATCCCGTGTCTTTAAGAGACACACTGTTGTGCATTTGCTCCTTGGTTGTTCTTTTGTTCCTCAGTACTGCGCATTTTGTTTTTGTTTTTTCAAATAAAAAACGACACTTGTACAATCAGTCGTGCTCTAGAGCTACTAAAGCTATATATGTACATTCAGTTAAGTTCAGAAAAAATTGACTCCAGATGATTTTAGAAATTGACTAATTCAGTGACTGAAAGAGTTAGCATATCCACCGATTAGGCCGGCGGCTATGGTCCCGTCGATCGTCACGTGAAGCAACTATGCCTTAATGGCAAATATACGCGTGCGATTTAGTCAAGGGCTAGTTTTCTTTCCCGTGTCCAAATTAATTATATGTCGGCTTCTTTCTGTCAATGCCATGCTGATGACAAGAAACTGTGTCGAAGAATAATTCACCACTAACTCTCTAGCTGCAAGAAAATATGGCCACCGGTTGCCTCGTTGGCAGCCGAGGAAAAAACAAGCAACTGGTTTTTATTCGCTTTAACTTATCTTTGACTTATCAGTTATGGTATAATGTTTTTCTCTCATAGCAAATTAGCATGAGAGTCAGCTTATCAGCCACAAATCTCTCCGATGCATATCTACTGAAATTGAAGGGCCGTCGTCATTGTCACCACACACACAATGCAAGCGGCGTCTGCTTGTAACAGTAATTACCACTAGTTGTGTCACCAATTTCTTTGCCTTGCATTAGTCTTCTCCCCGCACAGATACCATATCTATCAGGACCATTTCCCCTTGTGCAGCTTGTGGTGCCGGGGCGTGCCGTGTGCCAAAGCTAGTATGATATTCTATGCGTCCGTCATGGATGCATTATTGCTATCTACCGCTTCTCCAGTAGCATTACAGCTTTGTTGATTATATTCTCTCATCGATCTGAGCCAAAGCTATAGCTCCATCATCTGACCATCTCCATCGAGATGACGTTGATGGGGCGCAAATCTGGATCCCCACTATAGGCCACTAGCACCGGAAAGGGGTAGGGTGACAAGAAACAAAGACAAGACCTGAGAAAGCAACCATCTGTGTGATATATACTTCCTCCAGACCCTTTTTATTCATCGTTATCATGTATCAACAAGTTAAACATAGCCAACTTTGATCAATACATATAGAAAAAAAAATTTATAGTGCATTATTAGATAGATCATCAAATCTATATTCATAATAAGTTTATTTGAAGACATAAATGTTGCTACTATTTTCTATAAAATTAGACGAACTTTAAATTTAATTGTCCCGTAACGATGGATAATAAAGGACGGAGAGAGCATGCTTCTGTCTTTTTCCAAAGCTTCACGGGTGAGATGCGTATTTCTGGGTCCAATCTGCATCCACACCCTCCCAAATGTAAAAGCATGGTGACGACAACAAAGGACTGAGCCAAGGCATGGCAAAGTCTTCATCATGTGCTATATGCTTCCGACTTTCAATTATTATACGAGGTATAACAAACTATGCTAGAACATGCAATCCACCGCCAATTGTCTATTCTCCATCACTGCTGCTCCCTCTCTGTCCAAAAATATGTGTCGCTTGCGTTTTCTGAAAAACGACTTTAATTAAATATATATTAATATTAATAGAATGTAAAAGATCTTTTCATCTATTAATAACATTTAGACATACAAATGTTGCACATATTTTCTACAAATTAAGTATAACACGTATACGTATTTTGAGACAGAGGGAGTAGCTAGTTTATAAATCTATCTAGGATCTAGAAAATCCTAGGAAGCTACTCATACCATAGTAAAGGCATTATTACTGTTCGCTCAAACCACCACCGAGCAATGATACTGAGTGTGTTTGGTTCGTATCCACACATTGCCACACCGCGCCACAACCCCCGCGCCCTATTTTTGGTGCACTGCATAAGGTGCGGCATGCCGCAGTGTTGCCGGCTCGCCAGTTCAATTTTCACGCCAAAACACGCCACAAGTGCGGCGAACAAATCTGGCGCTGAAGTTTTGGCAGCGCCGTAGATGAGGCGCGGCATGCAGCGGCCACAAACCAAACGCACCCACTACATATGCCTAGACATCAGCAAGCTCATGCATGAATTCCAAAATATCTCTTCCACTACTATTAGACTACCCGCACTGGTGTCTGATACCGGCTCCTCCAGGAGACCGATACCGAAAAAACAGCCACAGAGGGGTTCTAGGAAGCCTCCTGTATAGTTTCGGACGCGCTCCCATCCAGTGCCTGCCATCCGGTGCCTGCCGCGGATGTAGGGAGCGCCCGGTAAAGGACGCTGCGGGCCCGCTCGAGGAGAGAGAAGGACGGAGGCGTAGTTCCCCAAGTGATCGAGCAGAGCAGAGGTGGAGGAAGCAGAGCAGGGGGCGGTCCATGGCAGGGGAGGAAGCAGGGGCCGCGCTCACCCGCCTCGCCGCCGAGGTCGTGGCCATGGCCGCCTGCCAGCGTCTAATGATCTCGCCCCGGCCTCACCCGCGGAGCAGAGGACGGACTCGATCGCGGCCACATCCTTCTCTAGGCCGTCCAACACAGGCGCGCGCACGGGCCTATAGCAGGATGCGCCCATGGTGGCAACGACGCACCCGACAGCTGCTGGCGAGGAGCGGAGGGAGCCGCGTGCCGCCGGAGGGAGCCGCGCCATCCCACTGCTGCTGCTGCTTGCCCGCCTCCATCCTCCATGGCTGGGCGGAGGGAGCTCCGCCGCGGGCCACGCGTGCCAGCCCCACCGCTGGGCACCTCCGACCACAGGTCCAGGGAGCTCGGCCGCCGCCTTCATCCTCCATGGCCGGGCTGCTGCTCCTCGCGGGAAGAAGATCGAAGGGGGAAGAGAGGATGGGACGCGGGGGGATGACGCCGCCGCGGGGCCAGAGATGAGGAGGACGTCGGAGGCGAGGGCCCAACTGGTGCCAGAGGAGCACGCTCCGCAGAGCAGGAGGCCGTGGGCGGCGGAGGAGAGAAGGTGAAAGGATGGAGGAGAGAGAAGAGGGAGGAGAGAAAGAATGGGAGGGAGATGGGGCCGGCGGGTAATAAAAAATTACTGACACATGGGTCCCATAATGGATAGAGGATGCTTTCAAGGATGAATGAGTGCGGAGGAGAGAATCTGGCTGACCAGGATGGAATATTCCTTTTAAAGGAGAAATATAGAGAAACATGAGTGCGGATAATCTTAGGAGAGTCGCTTCTCAACTTTCGTTACATATACAGGGCTGGCTTGAATCTCAAATCACTTTTCTAGATTATTGTCCTAGAGTATCTTTAGAAACCTTTTTTAAACTTACTTTTTAAGTCGCCATTTCGAGAACCATTTGATGGATATACCTCTCTATATTTTTTCACTATCCAGCAATTAAGTCATCTTTCTTGTGCATGCTCTAGAGAGCCAACTCCACTCTCCATCCTTAGGTAAGAGATCTAATTAAATAAGTAGAAGGACAACATTTTTTTCACCAAAATCTATATTTTTGTCAATAATGATGAATGTATGGAGAGACTCAAGTTAATCATGTGTACTAGGTCTTTTGTTGTTTGAGGTCCCATATATGCGCGTGATATGCTCTAAGCTCAACTCCTAAAAAGACACATGGTAGCGCCTCGGCCCCGCATCCAATAGTTATCCATAAGAGCAGACGAGCAATTGAGCCCAAGGCAGCAATGACCATTGTTAAGCGTCTGTACTAGGTCTTTTCTTGTTTGAGGTCCCATATATGCGCGTGATATGGTCTAAGCTCAACTCCTAAAAACACACATGGTAATGCCTCGGCCCCGCATCCATCAATTGTCCATAAGCGATGGCGGATCCAGAGTGAGGACAAAGGGGGGGTGCTAAGTAATGAAGCTTTAGGACAAGAGCTAAAAATTAATGGTGAATTTGAGGCTAAGTGATAGTTGTTTAGTGGAGAAATCAAGCTTAAGGGGGGCTCGCCTGAGCCCAAGGCACCAATGACCAACGCACTAAATTGTTCAAAATTAATCTAAAGTAGGCTTGGTTTAATGTTAGTGTCATATCAGTTGCCACATGTAGTAAAATTGCTTCTAAAACATCTAATCAACTTCATGAGTAGACATTTTGATTAAAATATCCTCTAAAACATGTTCTCTAATTAGATTTCGAAATATAAACATCCTCTCTATTATGGATTCTCACCAACCAAATAAAGATGGCCCTTTAGAGTGGACATATAAGGTATAACAAAGTTGGCGGGAGACATGATAAGGATATATAAAGAGATATTTTTACTCAAATTACTCCCTAAATAATGATTTAAAGTGTAAGTTTTAGAAAACACTGTCTTAGAGATGCTCTGCCTTTGCAGTTTGCATGTTGCATTGTCCAAAATGGCATGGAGCCCCGAGAGTATAATCAGAAGGATCCCTAAGTACGGACATCAAAGCAAGAATTTGCCTTTTTTTTCCGAAAGAAATGAAGCATCAGGAGAGCTGCGGCCTGTACTAAAAACAACAAGCTGAGCACGACCACACACAGTTGCTTATTTGGAACTCATTGTATTGTACCTATATTGAAACGATATAGGAGTTGTACATATGTCAGTGTGGTCGTGGCAGGTCTAGGGCCCTGTCAATGGGGCAAACTATATTAGCACCTCTGAGTGTAGTTTTCAACTTTTGCTAAAATGTGGTTATGATTACTTGATTAGTACAACTGTTAGTAGCAGTGGTTTGTTTTGATCCACTCGTACAGATTCTTGATAAATCTTCGCCTTCGGTCAGCTCCGGTTTAACCTCCTCTGCGTATTTTGTAATAGCAGGAGTTATTTTTTTCTTCTCTCAAATAAATTAGGAGCCAATAAAATCATTATTTTTAGATTCACCGGTTCCTACTTCTTCATGTATTGATGTAGCAAGAAGTCAGTGCTATTTAAAATCGGGTCAAACAAGACGTTAATTGCTACTGGTAGCTATTTGCAATCCAAACCAGAGAACCTACTAGGTTAGAGAGGTTTGGGCAATTGTCTAGGGTAAATGGATGTGATATGAAGGCGATACGACGTGACCCCAATCGCATTCAACAGTAGCTATTTGGGAGTACGGTACGGCCGGACAATATATTCGCTCATTTTCGGACGGAGATGGACAACTACTTTTTAAAGGACAGAGTTTGCTAATGAATGCGTAGCAGCTCAGCATAATCAGCATTTTTTTCTTAGCATACTATGCTCAGTTAATTTCAAACATGATAACCAAATAGACGAATATATATTTATTAATTAATTTTCATATCTAAATAGATAAATAAGCAAAAATATCTTCTCATTACATCTAAGTTTAATCACGACGCAATTCTTTTGCCATTTTTTCTTTTAAAGTTGCTTAGATTCAATGTGATTTATTGTGCCCCTTTTTTCTATAACATAACTTAGATCCTAAAATGATTTGTTCGAACACGACGAATATGAACACAAAATTCTTATTTGCAATGTCAAAGAAAAGAAAAGTGCACCCTAGCATCGTTTTATTGTAACTTTTTTCTTTTAAAGTACCACAAAAACTAACCCAACCCTAGCCCTAATTAACCTCAAGTTTTCTGTAGTATTTTTAACGTGAACAAAGGCAAACGTCAATTATAGTATTTTCATTATCTATCCCTAATTAATCAATCTTTGAAAAAAGTACAGAAGTAGGAGTACATTGTATTGTGTTACTTCATATAGGTGCATGAATAGTCACTTTATACAATTATTCTAGATTAATTGTTGAGAACCTATTACTTAGTTTGTGCGCATGCATGCGTGTTTGGACTCTAAAACAGATGATTTAATTTTTAGGTGGTAGCCTAGTTAATCTCTACTTCACATTACTTTATAGATAAAGAAGGCACCTAAGAGCAACTTCAACCCGGGCCCCTACTTGGGCTCTTACTCTAAATTTTAAGAGTTTGGCAAAAAACCAACTTCAGTGGAGCCCTTACTTGGGCTTCCATTTTTCATGCCCTGCCAAATTATAATTTCAGGCCCCACATCCAGCAGCTCCCTATCCCTCTCTCATCCGTGGGTCCCATGCCATATTTACTCCCCGCATCGTACGGATACGCAGCCGCTCGCCTCCCTCCATCCCCGTGCTCCACCGCTCGCCTCCCTCCGACGGCACCCCTACACTCCGCCCACATAGCAGCGAGCTCCGGCGCCGCCCCTGCACTCTGGCTACAAGCAGTGAGCTCCGGAGGAGCCTTCCCGTCCGGGCGTGCAGCAGCGAGCTCCGGCTAGCCGCCGACGCTTTGCCTCGCCGCGCGGGCGAGCTGTTGCGATGGCCGCTGGTGCTCGTCTCCGCCGCGTCCATGGAGGCGGGCTCGGGCTCCGGCGGCGAAGGCAGTCACCGCCTCGGCCAACGCACGCCTGCACGCGTCCGCGCCGCCTACCTCGGCGTCGGCGGCCACGGCGCACCTCCTCGTGGCGGCTTCCCCGGCCGCCGCCTCCTCCTCCGCGGCGCACCCGCCGGTCCATGGCCCCATCTTCGTCAGCCCCGGGCACGGCGCGCCGTGGGGGGCGCGGTGGCAGCCACAGCACGCCGCGGTGGCGGTGGCCATGCTCGGCCTGGAGTTTCGCTGCCGCCGTCGAGCCTGATGCCCGTTCTCCACACGTCCTCCACGTACCTCGCGTTCTCCATCTGGTCACCAAAGCACGGGCGGGCCAGGACCTGCACGCCGGCGCACACGCTCTCCAGCGTCGAGTTCCAGCCGTAGTGCGTCCAGAACGCGCCCACAGCTGGGTGCGCCAGCAACTCCTCCTGCGGCCCCCAGCTCACGACCACGCCCCACCCGCGCGTCGCGGCGTCGAAGCCGTCGGGCAGCGGTGGCGCCGCCTCCGCCTCGGACGACGGCGGTGTGCCGCGGACGAGCCCCGGACGGAGAACCCACTTGCTTTCGGGCGCGGTGGCGCGGGCGCCGGAGCACGCATGGACGGACGAGCGTGGGGGAGCGATGCCGATGATAAGGGACCGGATGCGCTGACAGATGGGTCCCACGGGAGATAGGGACTTGGTCTTTTTTTCGACTGGAGTTGGGCCTCAATTTGAGCCCCTACTTTTTTTATCTCAGCCTGCAAATAAAATTTAAGGGTCTAACTTGGGGTTTAGGCTGGAGTTGCTCTAACAAGAAAGAAGACATTGCAAAACTGTACACATCCGGCCATCGTTTTTCCTTGGATCCGGGGGATCACAATGCAAGAATGCAAAGAAGCTTCGTTGTCTGGGCGGATCTCCGTCGACTCCTTCTGTAGACACCGACTGCTACTTTCCAACTAATTGCCTATCCAATTAACAAGATATGCTCAACTTCAGAGCCCATCACCTAATAGTTTTCTAGTACTATCTCTATGGCCGGGCTCTTTTCTGCAGATGCCTTCTCGTTGCTTCAAAAGTCGAAATCTCCTTTGATGAAACGGTAATGCTGTCTTTCTGACGTCCTACGCGTCGGACGGGCGGTGGGCCGACGCGTGCCACAGCCCACGCTGCCGCCAACGCGTGTCGCCTCGCCTTATCCGCTCCGCTGTCCATTCCCCACTCTTAGACGCTCTCCCTCTTCCACTCATCCGCCTTCCCGCTCCCTCTTCAGCCCCCACGTTCCATCGGCACGCTCTCAGACGCTCTCCCTCTCCCACTCATCCGCCTCCCCGCTCCATCTCCGCCCTGAGCCGAGCGCCTCCATCCTCTCCGGCCTCCTCCGCCTGCGTGCGTCCCTCCTCCCGTTTTCCATGGCGCCACCGGGCTTCTTCCATGGTGGCAGAGGGAGGCGGATCAGGCGACGCCGGCCCGGGATCCGCCGAATCCGCCGGGTGCGGCGGTGGAACCAGGCGGCTGCGGGCGCGGGCGGGCCCCTGGATCTGCCCTGCGCTAAGCTCCTCCCTCCTCTCCGGCCTCCTCCGCCTGCGCGCCCCTCCTCCCATTTTCCATGGCGGCACTGGGCTTCTTCCATGGTGGCAGCGGGAGCCGGATCCGGCGACGCCAGCCTAGGATCCACCGGATGCTCTCGGTGCGGCGGTGGATCCAGGCGGATCCGGGCCAGGCATGTTCGTTGCTCCTCCTAGCTCGGGCGATAGGGGATGCAGGCGGATCCGGACCAGCTGGCTTCCTTCTCCTCCTCTCTGCTCTCTCGCCCGGCTCCTCCATCTCCAAGGACGAACTAGGGTTCCGGCGAGCTCACACCTTCTTCTCCAACTCCGGTAGGGGA
Organism: Bothriochloa decipiens; assembly: GCA_023333625.1. Classification (NCBI taxonomy): domain Eukaryota; kingdom Viridiplantae; phylum Streptophyta; class Magnoliopsida; order Poales; family Poaceae; genus Bothriochloa; species Bothriochloa decipiens. The sequence continues at coordinate 28,205,361 of CM041646.1, forward strand.
GTCTCGTCGAAGTTGAAGAAGACGGTGGTTCTGCCTCCGACGGTGAGCCCTCCTCCTTCTTCCGCTCTTCATGCCCATCTTCCTACTACTCTTTTTCTAGATTTTTAGATCTAACCTCGCTCTTCTTTGTTGTAACTTTTTGTTGTTTGTTATTGCAGTGCCTATTCAGGAGATGTTGCGGTAGGGGTTAAGGTTCCGACGAGGTTTTCTCTCAGGGAGGTTTTAAAAAAAATCTCGTCGTTGTTGCATTAGGATCTCTATTGATGTTGTAGTAGGCTTTTAGTCGTTGTTGCACCACTACTTCTTTTTGAGATGTTGTTTCCAGTGCTTTTCAAATCTGCATGTTGCAGTAGTTCATGGCGTGGTGTTTCAGGTGGCGTCTTGGTGTTGTTCCAGTGGTTCAAAATCTGCAAATGGTTGCAATAGCTCATGACAAGTGTGTTTCATAAGATGCATTGGTGTTGTTGCAGCAGCGTGTTCATTGTGTTTTAGCAGTTTTGTAGCTTTCCAAATCTGCATGTTGCAGTAGTTCATGGTGTGGTGTTTCAGGTAGCGTCTTGGTGTTGTTCCAGTGGTTCAAAATCTACATATGGTTGCAGTAGCTCATTACAAGTGTGTTTCATAAGATGCATTGTTGTTGTTGCAGCAGCGTGTTCATTGTGTTTTAGCAGTTTTGCAGCTTTCCAAATCTCCATGTTGCAGTAGTTCATGGTGTGGTGTTTCAGGTAGCATCTTGGTGTTGTTCCAGTGGTTCAAAATCTGCATATATTTGCAGTAGCTCGTGGCAAGTGTGTTTTACAAGATGTATTGTTGTTGTTATTGCAGTAGCGTGTTTATTTGTGTTTCAACAGTTTGCAAACCAAAGTGTTGTAGATGGTTTCGTTGTTTTGTTGCAATAATTCGTTCGATGGTGCTTCAAAGTACACAACGTGTTGTGTGCAGCAGTGCATCGGGGGAGCCGTTGTTCATGGTGGGGGTGGGGGGGCGTCGTGGTGGCATGCCTGCGAGGTCGGGGGCAAGGGGGACAAGATCCCTACCCTCGTGGAGCATCGGTAAAGGGGTGGGGGCGAAATCATGTGCGTGTGGGGAGTTTTTTTCTTTCGTACTAGGAGGCAAGGACAGTGCTTTGCTACGCTGCGGAGGAAGATGGGCCGGGCCCCTGCTAGCGCTGGCTGTCCTATGCATAGGACGTCCTAGCGCTAGCAAGAGCCTTGATGAAAGCAATCCACTGAGCATATCTCCCAAGAGTTTCATAAAAATAACTTCCTATTTTGATTCTTTTTAAACGAAAAAATTGTCCTTCGGTAGTGTACAAAAGAGCTCCTTAATAAACATAAAAAAGTTATATCAAATCCAACTCGTAAGTTCCAACAGTTGAAAGAAATTGCATATCTACTCCCCATCCGGCCAATGTTTTTTCTCGAGAGGTCAGAATAAATTAGATGCATGAGTAAATTAAAAAAATAAAGGGTACTTAGATGAGAAAGGATAAGAGAAAAAATTATAAAAATATTTGATTGATCAAAATAGTTGTGGGGTCTCCAGTGTAAAATCATTTAGTAAATTATTATAGGAGACTGTTGTAGAAGAACAAAAGTTAAGGTTGCTATTTCTTTTGTTAACATACTAGATCTATTAGTTTAGTATAAGTAAATTCTGCCAAATTTCTTGAGATACGGTTAAAATTGACTTGTAGATATTTAACCGTTTCTACTTAAATATCTTTAAATCAGTGACTTTTATTGACAGGTATGGAACATGATGTATCTCTATAAATCAATCTTTGAGGTGGTCGAAAACTTGACCTGCCTCCAAAAGTCAATTTCTACATAAACAAAACTAGTCAATTTCTACATAAACAAAACTAGTCATAGAAATATAAAAAAAAAGTAATTCTAGGGGAAGCTCCAAATGATCAATTGAAATGGCGATTTTAAAGCTTCGAGTTAGAATGACAAACGGCAATTGTCTTTGATGCACATCTAGCAGCACATTCCAGTACGGCTACCTTGCTACGACTTCACTCCAAGTCGCAAGCCTAGCCTACCTGGTTTTCGCTCACCAACACCCATTGAGAGGACGCAACCACAATGGAGGGAGGGCCGTCAATGAGACGCGAGGAGATCCAAGAGAGGGGACCATGGTCTCGTTACCAGCATTTAATGAGATAAGGCAATTAAAGGTCATGAAGAATGGCAAAGCCACAATACTTACCGTGTAGTTTGCTGTTTAGAACTTGTGCGGAAGCATTAAGGGGGTATAGCTAGGACGTAGGCATGTGGATGCAAATGATTTCCCAAGCAATGCCTCCACAAAGGTAGTGACATCAAAAGATGGCACCATTGTTTCTTCGGGATCACCAATAAACTTGGGTTTTCACCTGGAGATCAAACTTGACAAGATGGCATATGAAAAATAAATAATGCTCCAAGAAGGAACATGACGCACAACGGGCGCCATCGTCGTCGACACCGGCAACAAGCTGAGCAAAACTTTCATCTAGAAAGTCACAATAATCTTATGTAGTAATTAATCATTGAAACTAAGGATGCTTTCAAGATTAAACAAAAGACTGCATGACTCTTGCATCAAGAAGCAACACTTACCAAATCTAGTTTACCTCTAGATACAAATCTTGCATGGATTATAATAATTACAAATAGAGAGTCCAAGTAACTTTTAAAAAACCTAACGCATTCCCTTTCTTAAACATCACGGTCCCTTCATGCTTAATCAGTTACCTACGTCTTATTATCTAAAAAGAAAATGTTACCTACGTCTTAACCAGCCGGTGCTTGTCGGATTGCTGAGGGCGGCAAGATGTGTGTATGTATGGTTACTAGAAGAGAGATCCTTTTTTGGTTCAGCAATCAGATACACATGTATTTACCGATGCCACCAAACCTAACTTTGTCAGCTTTCTCCTCAGCAATCAGATTATCTTGTTGTGTATGCCTCCTTGTGCATAGTACACACAGGTACTAATAATGTCGTTCAGATTTTTCTTTCGAGTCACTTTACAGATACACATCCCATAAACATGTACACTCATCTCAAAAGCCAAAATGTCATCATGCAAGCGTTCCTCGCCTGCCAATGTCCCAATGAACATTCATTTTGCTCGCCAAAAGCACGTGAACTGTCACTGTAATAGAAACCTGCGGTTTCCCCCACACGCCCGCCCCCCCACCCACCGCCCCCCCAACCCACCCCCGGCCTTGTTCCTCCCCACTCTTTTTTTCAGTTTGTCTTCTGCGGGGAAGGAAAATTTCTTCTCTCTTTCTCGATCGACGAGGCCGGTGTGTGACACCGACACATATATATCTTGTGTTTAGTGCAAAGCAAGCAAAAACCGCAAGGAAGCAGCTGCGAGCCTGCCTGCAAAGCAGGCTGCAGTGACGAACGACGACGCGTTACGTTTCATCTCCGTCACCTTGGCCTGCTCCTTCAATTAGATGCTGTACAGATGCTGTCCTTCCCCTTCAATTCCTGGACAGCATCTAGCTCTAGGTCGAAGTCGAACATGTGATTCTCAATTAGGGCTTTAATGGCAAACGCGTTCGCTTTAATACCTTTAGTTTAGTCTAGGGTCGTTTCTGCCGGTCTTGTCCAAGTCATTGAGTTATACTATATATCACGACGCTGAAATAAGCAATTTTCAATTCGATCCCTTGAAGGAGGAAGAAGATATCCTGAGATTTTCCATGAGATGGGAAAGAGAAGATTGTGACATGGATCGTCCAACCACAACTAGTCGTAGTAAATGTGTGCCTGCCTGAGAGTGAGAGGAGAGCGAGCAGAAGATTCTCTGTTCTATCCCTTTGTCATGTCACGCCAGCGTCATAAACTTCTAGTACTATATTTATACTCCCTTCAACTGTTTGTATAAGTTGTTGTAAAAAAAAGAGTTTGTATAAGTTTTTAAGATTCCTTATAAAAGATATCTGCAATTCTCCTACAACAGCTTCTAGACTCGCAAATAATTATTACAAATTATTTTAAAAAATTTCTTCACCCGGTGCCGCTCACTTATTTTGTAAAAGGACATTTGAAAGTTATTACTGTCTTTCTAGGGTGTTTTAGCGTCGAATTGATACTTTCAGGGTTGACTGTAAAGGAGCAAGTTTAATGGGAATGAAGAAAATGGAAGTGTCCTACTTCTTTCCAGTAAACCTATAGCCCCACGCCATCAAGTGTTTCTGAGAGGTTGCTAAGGCCCAAATGTGACCACATCAATTCCTCAGATTCAGTCGTCTTATCCTCTATTCAGAACAGAAGGAACCGAAATAGACCAACACCAAAAGAAACAATCCCAGCAATGGCAGCATTCTGTCCTCTTTCTGCACCGTCCTTCCTGGCTCAACCCCTCTGCTGCAATAAACCCAGCAAGAGAATTGCTCCTTGCCTGTCATCGCCTAGAGCCATAGCTCTGACAGCAAGTGCTGCAAAGCTTCATCTCCATGGGTATGACACAAGCGGGGAAAAAATTGCTTCCAGTAACTGCTAAAGATTAGTCCATAGTTTCTACAATTAGCTGTTCATTTTTATGTTGTATTCAGGTTGAGGTTTTTCTGCTGTATTCAGGTTGAAGTGCCCAGGGTGCAACCAAAGCTGAAGGAATTCACTACATTGTCCATTTGTCTTCACAAACATGTGAATGTTTGGAGTATTGTATTGCTTGTACTCGAGTTTCGGCTTCTTTTATTCAGGTGCTAAACAACGGGATTCTGAAAAATATGTAACCAAACCACCTAAAACAATTGGGAGAAAAAACAACATGTACTCCAATAATTCCTTTGGTTCCAAAGAAGAACAAATATGTGCCACATCTTCTTTTCCGCCGAGCAAACCTTTTGGGGGATGGTGATTCAAATATGTTGATCAGTTTCTCTTGATCTCGGCTAAAAAGGTTTTTATTAGACGGTCTGTAGGAACTCTCGGAGCATTTTTTTTAGATAAAGGATAGAAACTATCCGGCTTCATCTACACGTGAGTAGAATCAGGCCAAATTATTACAGCATCAAAAATAAAAGAAAGAAACTGACGGAAGAAAATACATCCCCAACAAGGAGGTCAAGTAGTCCTATGCGAACTCTAACTTGCACCGTGATGTCACTCCACAAGAATATGACCATCAACGTCGAGTTGAAGCCGTCGAAACATGACTAAGCGTACTGAAAGATCGTTAGACACCGACCACCATCGAAGAAATCAGATATTGAAATCTGGCAACAACACGAAGCACTTGGTGTAAATGCAAGGGAGCCACCATCTCGTTGCCAGCACCAAAGCCGACAACCCAAGGGATCTTCCAAGAATGACGTCTCCAACAAGAAAAATGACATCCGCAGACGCCATCATCGCTCCACCAGAGAACTGGATATGGGTTTTCACCCGAGGAGATCCTCAAGGACAAGACGACGCCTCCAGCAAGGAAAGTGGCGCCCACAGGCGTCACCGCCGTCGAAACTTGGTGTTACTTCCATTGCCCACCAATTGTCGAGCTATTACGCCATTGATTGCCGCCTCAGTCATGATGTGCCTGTCGTCGTACTCGCATAGGCCGGAAGCCACCGTACAGTAAAGCCACCGAAGCCTAGTCACGCGACGGTTGTAGCTCCGCCGCTCCCAGGCCAAGGGTAAAAGGATCGAGATCCAGTGCCCCAAGCCAGGCGCCACCTCCTCCATCATCATGACCGACCAAGACGGGCCAACGCCACACGCACGATGCGCGACGCCCAAGCCAAGGACGGACAACAAACTCTAACTGGCTGCCGCCGCCGCCTCAGCAAGAAGCCATCCTGGCCATGGCGGTGCCCAGGCCGGCCAGCGAGCTGCTCTCACGATCCCTAAGCCAGGGACGAACCCGGCCGCCGCCGGCAAACCCTGACGGACCGCCGCCGCCGCCCACGCGGAGACCCCATCCTCCAGATGAAGAGGAGCGGGGAGGGGGCCAAGGATCTGGCCAGCGAGCTTTGCCGGAGCGGAGTCGATGAAGAGGAGTGGGGAGATGGAGGAGCGGAGGAGTGGGAAAGGGGTTCGCGGTCGAGGGAAGGATGCGGCAGGGAAAGGCCTTGTTGAGTGCCCCTGTTGGCCGCCGCCGCCGCCGGCGAGGAGGAGGCGCGGCGGCGGAGGCCCGAGCCGGCGATGATGGCCTAGCCCCGGCGACGACGATGGGAACCCTCGGGTCGCCTCCAGAACTCCCGGAGCATGGCCATGCTTAATTATTAGGTGATTCCGCTGGTTTCCTCCCATTCCGGTGGCTTGTTCATCGCCGGAGATGGGGGAGGACCAGGGATCGGCGTGCGGTTGTATATATGTTAGCTGGACCTAGGTTATGCTCGTCATCGCTCTCGATGGTGGAGCTAGGGTTTGATGGCGAGGTGTCATTCCTTGGCAGTTTGCTGTTCCTAGCGACGTCGGCGAGGCGGAGGCGGCGACGTTGCAGGGGAATAATGCTCCAACTCTTCCCGCCCCAATGGTTCTTTTCTCCAGTTCCATTGGCGAGTTTGGGAGCTCTTGTACAGGAGTCCGGGATGGAACTTCGTCGTCTTTCAGGTGATGTTGTTCTTGCCCTTTATCTTCAAGGATGCGGGGTGTGCTGCGGGATTTGGGGATGGTGGACGGTTGGCTCGTTTTTCCCTCGGCGGGGGTGGCTGCCAATGGAGAGCTTAGATCCAGGAGTGGATGACCTTCGACGGCTCCATCCTGTCTCTAGGGACGGGTGTCTACTTCGACTCCTTTCAAATCCATCGTGCGATGGGGATCTTCCAGCTCGCGGTGATGCTCGAGGTCTTCCTTGACGGCGGCAGTCGACGACTACGATCTTGGCGGATTCGGATTTCCGGACGGCGGCGGTTGTAATTTTATTGTTTCCAGGGTCTTCTGTGAAGTTGGGTTGGGACAGCTGTCTCTATATCCTTATAGTATGTTTCTGTATTTGTACGTCTACCCCGTACGCTTTTCTTAACTAGAAATACAGAAACATATTATAAAAAAAGTTTTCCTCAACTCGAACAACAGGGAGTTCGGTAGAAGTAAAAACCTAAAGGTGGACTACTATAAACAATTCTCCCGGTTTGCGCCGTTCTCAGGGCAACAAGTTTCCAAATGAGACGATACCAGAAGGGGGACATATCGGTGTAAACCACAACCTTCGTGAAAACCCGTGTAAACCATGGCAAAAAAAGTCGTCTAAATTCATAAAAAATCACATATATATAATATGATGATACACGATATTGTAAAGTATTTTGCCCAAACTCGACTTCGTTTGTGAGATATAAAAATAACAAATTTTTAACAAATCATCTAGACAGCTTTCTGGGTTGAATTTGTTATTTTTATATCTCACAAACAAAGTTGAGCTTAAAATTTGTTATTTTTATATCTTACAAATGAAGTCAAGTTTGGACAAGATATTTTATAAGGTTTTTTATCATCCTATGATCTACATGTGTGATTTTTTTTTTAAATTTAGACAACATTTTTGATGTGGTTTGCATAGGTTTTTATGAAATTTTGATTTGCATTTGATACGTTGCCTTCTCCACAAACCTTCTTCTTTAACAGCCATAAAATTTTGATGTGCTTGTTAATCATGTTCTTCGATATCCGGATATTGGATGATTGTTTATATCTTCACGGACTATGTTTAACCTCACGAAGTTCAATCATGCATTTGGTCAGGGCATTTCCTTTTTAAATATTACAAGGACAGCACATCCACAAATGAGTCTCACACACCCAGAGTGTATCTCATACCAAATGTATCTTAAAGATCTTTTCAATAATACTAAATATATACCATAAGTATTAATATTTTTTTAATATATATTTAATTGAAGTTATTTATCAGGAAACACAAACAACACAATGGCGCACCAAAGCCATCTTGTATATGTATAAAACCTTTCATTAAATCGGACAAGCTTTGCACTGTTACATTACATGCCCTGTGCTTCCAATTGCATGGCAAGTATAAATGAAACTGTGAAGACCATTGATCTTCTGTTAAGTACATTGGGTAAATGGAAAACTAAAAGCGGAGTAATCCAACAGCAGCCACGCATAAGACCCCATGGGGAGTGCACCAAGTTATCACCAATCAGCAGAGCTTCATTGAAGCAATGCTGTTCGCAAGTGCCATTGCTTCCTTGAGCTGAGAAGCGTCACTTCCCTGCAGTAAAGGAATCGCAGAATTGATTTAGGCATTTATTACTTGATGACTTGCACCCAAGACCATAGAATATTAAAGGAATCGATTGCTCACTCACCTGGCCCTGGGCAAGGCCGTTCTTGCCGCCACCCCCTCTTCCCTTGAGTGGTGCAATTGAAGGTGTTAGCCAGTCCAACACCTTGAAGCCGCCAGGAGCATTGGGAGGCACACCAGCATATATAACAGCCTTGTTTGATGCCTCATCAGTGCTGAATAGCATTATAGGCAAACCCTGGGCCAAGACATAAATGCAAAAGATCACCAGGATATCCAAGACCTGAGCTGGGATAAACTAGTTCTACAACATGCCATGTACTGTACCAATTTACTGACTAAAATTATTTTGACAATAAATCGAGTACCTTCTGGTCCATGACTTTGATTACCGCCTCCCGGACAGCCGTGGTATCAAGACCCACATCGACATGAGTAACACAAAACGTCTTATTTCCTGAAAGAGCAGCTTCTGCGGCATCCATTGCAGACTTCAAAGCCTTTTGTATATTTTGCTCACCCATTTTCTTCTTTGCCTTCCTAAGTTCATCCTGAGACATGCAACAGTAATAATCATCCTAAAACCAAACTATTACTCCCTCCATTCCAAATGGTAGGTCGCTTTGGCTAGATACATAGTTTTTGCTATGCACCTAAATATACACCAAGTATAGAAAAAATTGCAACGGTTTACAATTTGGAACGAAGGGAGTAAATTACTAGGTGGTAACTTTTTATTAAAGAGACAAATGTCATAGTTGATCCTTCTTTCTTAAACATGAGCATATATATGACAACCAAAATAGAAACATTTACAGACCTCTAACTTTGAAACCTTGCCTCTCAAATCAGCTTTTCTGGCAGCAGGGATAGCAGCTGCATCCAGCCCACTCTTGATGGAAGCAATTTTCTGATAAAGGGTCATTGATATTAGATGGTAATCTTAGAAATGATATATATCTCAGCAGAAAAGACAAAAGTCTTAAATTCCACAGGATAATGCACAGATGCAGTCCTTCAACCTGCCCAATGGTGTTGACTAGAACTATAATAAACATTTTAAATGCAAAATAATGTGGTTCCAATTCTATAGATCTCATGCATTACAGTCAATCTATAATTTGCATCAAACCATCTAGTCTATATCCGCTTCCCATTAAAGAGTGGAAGCATCTTCCATCTCTTGCTTCCAAAATTACTTATGTCTTAGCAGTGAGAGTTGGTTATGTAAAGAATAAAACATTACTTATCTAAGACAGGCATCAGAACAGTATTTATTAATTTTGTTTCTTATGCTCCCATGAAAAAGATTACGCCTTGGTTCATTATTGTAGCACTCAACTGATCATGTTATGTCAACACTGCAACTCCAGAAAATGATAAAAGCTCAATACCTTTTCCAACAAAGCCCCCTCCAACTGAGATGCTGCAGTGATATCAGAATCAATAGATGATGCCAACTCCATAGCCTGGGTGGCACAACCAGCAGTCACAGCTGTTATCCTCCTAACACCTTTTGCAATACCCTCCTCAGATAAGAGTGCAAATGCTTTAGCATCTCTTGTGTTTGTGATATGTGTACCTAATATATACACAAACTTTTAGATGTAATAATCATGAAACATAGAATTACATAGCAGAGAGCTGAAAAAAAACCTCCACATAGTTCAGTCGATATGGATGACCACTCTTTGCTATCAGGATCTGAAAGCAGATCCTCCACTTTGCGACCAACTGATACAACTCTTACTGGATCAGGGTAGACCTACAAAATCAATATGCAAACCCCATTAATAAATAGCCAAACAAAAAATATCAACATTCCATGAGCAAGAAAACTTACTTCACCAAACACAGCACGGAGACCATTTATGCGCTTCGCATCCTCTAATCTTATTTCAAGTGCATATACACCCAGCTGGTCCTTTATTTGCTGGTTCACTATGGACTCGATTTTTCTCAAATCTTCAGGCTTGACAGGTTTTCCTGTTAGTTCAATTAACAGCTGAGTAAACAAGCTCATAAAATTCAGTCAGTGGAATACAAGGATCCACAATACCATGAGAGAAATCAAATCTCAGCTTTTCCGGTAGAACAATTGAACCCTTCTGGTCAACATGATCGCCAAGTACTTCCTATAAATGCAATGGCAGAATCATGAGGAGAGAAAGAGAGCAACTGTATAAATTTTGGAAAAGGTAGAAACATACCCTTAGAGCAAAGTTCAACATGTGGGTACACGTATGGTTTGGAGCAATCAGTGTGCGCCGGTTGTAGTCAACCTACCAATGGGTTTGCCATATTGAAATACGATCAATTACATACCAACTAATTCAGTGCGAAAATGTAGCTAGTAAAGGTATCACCTTGCATATCACACTATCACCAAGAGACAAAACCATGGAACCTTTGGTAAATGAGCCAATATGTAGAACATAGCCAGCAAACACTTGGACGTTGTTCACATTGAAAGTTCCAAAAGACCCCTCAATGCTCCCGGTGTCGAATATCTTGATGCCAGAAAATCCATGTTAATCCAAAAGATTTAGCAAATGTATGTCTCAGTGATAACATTTGAATGTAAACTGCAGCATATTATTGCTGCAATATAATGATATCAAGCACTAGGAAATTATTGAAAGGCAGATAGCTCACAACAGGACAATAAGGAACTCTAACACACAAGCATACACACACACACAAATACAGTGGGTTTGGTGGCTAGAAAATGACTTATCATTTTCTGTTTTTCTCTCTCATATCTAGGCAGCCGCGAGCTACAATTGTGGCTGTAATAGCCTCCTAATTAATGCAGAATATTGCCCAAATAATCAGCCAATTACTCTCTTACTCCTATTGTTCAAAGTTGAAATTTAGCTAAAGTAAATGCTATGAACCTTGACACTAGCATGCCCCTAGACACAGGATTGTTTCCAACAATTACATACTATGTTTCAAGTTTCAATAATAAAAGTCATGTTGAGAACATTTAGACCCATGCATCAATGTTCCCACGCCACAATTCTAGTCTCAAGCTCAGGAGGGACAGTATAAACTGTGTTTCAAATGGTGCAATGATACAGATAACTATTTTAACATGACAATAATTTGGCAAATTGAAACAATTCCTAGAACAACACATTTGGATCGAATATACCAGCAGTAACTATCCAAAAACAGCCAAAAATAATAATTAAAGAGAACTTGCCAGCCAGACAAGGCTGATATTTGTAAACATTGAACAAGGCTAACGGTTGATGAAGTGAATTTGAAAACACATAATGCCAGAATGCCAGATTTCATATTGCTAAGGCATTGATATAGACATGGTGTACCTGGCCACCCTGTTCGGCATAGAAACTTGTACTTTCCAGCACCAGGCCAAAGTCCTCATCTCCAGTAGCTGTAGTAATGTATTCTGAGCCAGTATAGATAGCCTTCACCACACTTTTGTGTTCCTACAAAATCTTAATGGTAAGATCAAGAAAAGCATAGTAAACATTGACATAACCCTAATGGTTGATTAGAAATGTCAAAAGTGTGGGAAGAACCAGCAGTTGAGTATATAACTAATAAGGGCCTGTCGGAATCCATTGGGATTCTGAGGATCCAGGGAAAACAACTGCTAGCATTCAAACGGATTATGGGTAGTATTCTGGAAATCCGATGCCAGGCGTCTGGAAATCTCCGTATCTTCTATGCCTAAATAGGAGACCCCACCAGCATATTTTTCTACAATTTGGTGAAGCCATGTCATCAGCTCCACTATACATCAGTTACCGTCAAGGCAGCGCACAAAAGAACTTCGCGTAGCTCAGGAGATCTCTCGGTTTTCAATCCTGCGTGTGCAAAATAACTGCTGCAGTCCGCTGATCTTCCTCCTGCTCATCTTCTCTCCACATGCGCTGCTATCCCATTATTATTTAAATAAGCCCACAAGACCCGAGAAGTAGGAGGACATGGCGTCATCGATGGTAGCCATGAGCATCAGGCCAGGCGGTAGAGGCGCTTAACGACCAGGCTGAACTACGCACTGCTGCTACAGTTCCTCCAGGCCAGCACAGCCAACATGCGCGCAGGCCGACCGGCGGTGACCAAGAGAGAGAGGAGAATATGAACTAGCTGCCAATGCAGTCCGCCGCTGAAGCCTGAAGGATGCATGGGCTTCTGTTCCGATCTCATCTATCTGTGAATCCATCTACCAGGCATGCGAAAAGATGCAATCTGCTACATCAACATGCCCGGTAGTGCATAATCTTGCCTTTAAGATTCTTAGGTGTTCCATTTTCCTCTTATTCTATCCGCCTTCCCTATCATTAGGTGGATGATTTTCCTAATCCAACAGGCATTGTATTATATATTATCAATTCTCCAATGTGTGTTCTTCATGCAGTCATGTAATATTTGCTATTAGTCTTACCTGATAAGCTCCAGGTGAGAACCCAAGCAACGCTCACTTTCGTACACCACTTTTTTCCCACCACGTTCTGCTTTTTGGAAGGAAAGAGTGGTCAGTATTTGCATCATTATTTATCCATAATAGATTGCTAGCCATAGCTTCCACGTGAGTATTTGCATGTTTTCCTCTTCTCTCTATGTACCTTTCTTTTGAGATGACGCTCGATTGATATAGGTGTTTTGCCAAGCTTCTCAGTCATTGAAGATGGTTGGTTGTCTACCGTGTTTAAGATTTCAAGTTAATTATGATGTAGCCAAAATTATTCAACTATATGCGACATTTTTTTCTCTACATACTCCCTTCATAAATTCTATTTCTATGTAACGCTACAAAATACCGGAGCAACGCGCAGGGTATCATCTAGTCTCTCTAAACCCAGATAACGCAGGATATTACATGCGGAAAGTCACGTTTGCCCTTACAGCCTTACCCTTATCTTCCCCTGTCAGTTGCCATCCTGTATCATTCTCACCTACACAGCTGTTTTTGCCGCCTCCGCCCCACCCCAGCCACAAGCACTGCCACTAGTAGGCAACTAGGCTCCGCTGATTGGTGCTTCAGCTGAGGTTGGGGAGCGTGAACGAGCAGCCTCAAGCCTACTTTGGGTGCGGCAAAGAGCAGTGTACGCGCCAGCAAACAACGGCATGATAAACACAAACGTTGGATCCCCGGGCAGTCAGAGCAATGCTATCCGATTGGTCATCAGAGCGGTTGTACTCACGGCCATGTGGGACAGCGTTGGCGCCGGTGAGCCGCATCATGGCAAAGCGAATGCCCCAGTGGGTGAGGGAGTCGCACAGCGCCGCCCACACAGATGAGATCGTGCGATGCTGCAGTTCAGATGTACTCACTGGTACGCACAGGCTTTCTATCTGGGCCCACCGCTTTCACACCCTACCACATTGAAAACAACATCCACATATACTCTACGGGCTTCCTCATGCCAGGGAGAGCAGACAGGGAACGGGGACTTCGGCTGCTGGTGGTGGTGATTCATCGTAGATCAAGACGCATGATCGATTGGATGCTGCAGGGGATATTTGGAGGAGACAAGAAGCAAACCTGGCACAGATCTGAGGTGTTGGCATGCAGCAACCAATGAGCATAGGGATGGAGATGAGATGCAATTCATGTGGACCTAAGCACTTTGTACGTTCTTACACGTTTTCCTTTTCTTAACCACTCTGCTAATAGAACGCAATGCTAAGGGGTATTTGGGAGAAAAAATAATTGAAATATCTAGAATCCATAACTAAAAACCAAGGACTCATACGGCTTGAGATTTAAATATCCAAAATCTGAATTCTAGAAATCTGTATTTTAGAATCCGGATTCTAGAATCCCCTAGGATTCAAACAGGACCAAAGTTAGATGTGTAAGATAACAAAAGGTCTAACCAACCTTGGGCCACAGAAACTTTGGGCTATCGTCCGTGCTGGCAAGCCCCAGTTTGCGCAACTGTGCTGTAGCATTTGCATCCATAGCAATAGTGTTTCCTCCAAACTGCAAGAAGAAACATATATAGTAAAAATTGAAGGGGTGAAAAATAGTTACCATGAAATCCAAAGATAAACAAAGAACAAACATGGACAACAGATTTGAATACAATTAACATCATAGATATTGGAAATATTTGTCAGCAAATATAGAAACACAAAGAGCAAGAGAATAATGGGATAAGAAATGGCACCACAACTCCACAAGAGGCTCTTAGGATTAACTTCTGCACTTAGTAGAAATGTAAAAATAACCTTGTTACGAGCATTTCTAGCTTTTTGCCTCGCTTCTTCCATAGAAGCATTAAAACCCTCCTTATCAACAGTCAGCCCATAGTCGATTGCCATGACCTACACAAAGAAATAACAATAATAAATGATGAACATAAAAATATTCTAGCAAATTAGCTGGTTAAAAGATAAATAACAAATGTAAAACTAACCTCAGTCAAATCAATTGGATAACCATAAGTGTCCCAAAGAACAAATGCATCCTGAAAGAATAAAAGAACTATTTAAGTACATCAAAAGTAACGTCAACCCAAACTCAGGAACCATTTCATAGGGAGGAATGCCTAGCCACTAGCCAGGTCCACTCATGCAGCACAACAACAGTTTTCGGTTGCCAAACAAGCATGCGCCTGGCCCAAATGGTGCAAGAAGCACCCCCTGCCCAACCTTGGCCCAACAGGTTGAATGGGTCCATAAATTAAACATGCTAATTATGATGAATATGTACCTAAATCTTCTGTGATCTACTCTGGATTGATAGAATTTTACTGATGTTAATTAAGCAATGTTGTTACATTGTAAAAATAACTAGTCACAGTTATATATTCCACCAATTATTAGCCAACACAAGAAACCTATGATGACCTAGCCAAATTCCAACGAAGAAAAGAAGAAGGTTCAAACTAGGGCTTAACCACACCAAACACCACCAATTGGGCCCAGGCAACAATACAAAGGGCCTGCACCCCTCGACACATCCAACTCATACGATATGGCTTTCACTCACACTACAGGCTGCCTTGCACCAAACAGCATGGACACGCACCCACACGCCATAGATTTGGGTTGGGACAGTCGGGTGTTCAGGCCAGGCTAATGAATTCACCCTGAAAATCACACCCTTAAATAGTTCAGGCAGGGTTGTCAATGTGTGGCAAATAAAACTGGATTATCATCCATGGACAAAGATCTATGTATGACAGTTTTAGAAACATTTGCATCTGACTCAATGAGAAGAAAGGAACTCAATCACCCCGTCCACAAACACACAAAAAAACTTTCAAGCATTAACAGACAGTTATTTAAAAGGACTGCCGCAAGCTGCACCGAGACCCATGGGATCATGATACAGCACAACCTGCAATGCTTGAGGGCCTGTCTGTTTGAAGCTTGCAAGTGTTAGATTTTCATAGCCCTAGAACCAATCAAGCACCCAGGTTGCAGTACCAAATTACAGTCCAGACCCTACATCTAACAACTCCACCATCAATAGAAGCTGCTTTTCACAATCTATAGCTGAAACAAACAGGCACTAAATATGAGGCCACAATAACTAATTTAGATGTCTTGGGCTATTCAGTGGCCACTGTTGCTAAAGCAGACAATTACAAATAGGCAACAAGTACAGGTCATACAAATACAGAAGAAAGAACCGTGCAAACAGTAGAACAGAATAGAGGTGACCTACACACCTACCTCAGAAAACAAAGCATTTTTATCTTCAAATGAAAATAAAAACAAATGGCGCATTGAAATTCAAAAAACAAAAATCACTTGCCTGGCCACTAAGTACAGTTCCACCATTTTCCTTGACAGCATCTGCAGCTTTCTTAAATTTTTCATAACCCTGAAATATACACCAACAGCACTAGTGGTAATAGAGGCGAACAATACCAGAAAATAAAACCTATAATAGATGATTCATGCTTCTAGTGAAATAGAAGATTCATGCTCTAGTGAAATAATAAACGGATGTTATAGTCAGGAAAAAAAACTTTAGGAAACTAATATTACCTTTGCTAGAGTCTTCTCAAAGCTTTCTTCTTCATCTCTAATAATATCTTTGATCTTCTTTTCATTGTCTTTTAACTCAGGAAATACATCACCCATCAGTTGGACAAAAACATTTACAAGCCTGTTCAAGAATATTATAATATCAATAGTAAATCACGTCAGCACTCTAAGGGATATGCATATTAAAAAAAATCAAAGCAGAGCTGTTGATTGGATATTTTAGCAGAAACAGATCCATTCCCATGTTTAGTAACATTACAAAGTAATATATGTACAATGCATAGTGATATGGAGCGTTACCTATTTTATGTTTATATACATGTATATCCAACGAACTTAATATACTTAATACTGATGCTAGAATCCTAGAACTACTCCAAATTGCCAACATATATCACTATATTTGTATGTTATTATTGCACCTTCATCAAACATATCACAGCTCACATATGCTACGGCACTGTATTTTTGAAAAAATAACCCACTTGAGTGCCTTACTTCACAATAAACATAGTAACTTTACCAATTGTATAACGAGCACAAAGCTTATCCTTGGCATCATACCATATGGCAGCATCTATTCCTCTTATACATATATTTGTAGCATTACGTGTTCAAAATTATGCAAACATACTGTTCTAGATAAAGGAATGGCATATATTACACAAATCAACAGCTTGTTTCTTACAAGCTAAAAAATCCTTGTTTTGCCTTCAATTTCTGATGACCAAAGTGAACAGCTCGCCTAAGTATGCGCCTCAGAACATACTCTCTTCCCTCATTACCTACAGATGAACTCAATTAATGGTGCAAATACCATTCTGCAATAGATAACAAACCCCTAGAAGCATAATTGAGATATGAAAAAGAAATGTTTTAAGAATGAGTTCACATACCAGGTTGAGAACCATCAGCAATAGCAAAAGAAAGGGTTCTTATGTGGTCAGCAACTACTCTGTAGGCCATATCAACTTTGCCAATATCATCAGAACCTACTTTACCAGAGTATGGCTGAATTCCATCACCAGCCAACTGCATTTACATGTTCATACCAAATTATCAATACATATCCATAGAATATGATATCTAGATGCACTCCTGTGCATAAACATAAACAAATTAACTTGAAGTATGATGCAGGCAGATGGCAAACATACTTGGTGGATGGCATCAAATATTGGCATGAATACATCTGTATCATAATTGCTCATTTTATTTTGAAGGATAGAAGTTAAACGCTCAAAGCCCATCCCAGTGTCCACATGTTTTGCTGGCAAAGGTCTCAATGTGCCATC
Source organism: Bothriochloa decipiens (assembly GCA_023333625.1). Classification (NCBI taxonomy): domain Eukaryota; kingdom Viridiplantae; phylum Streptophyta; class Magnoliopsida; order Poales; family Poaceae; genus Bothriochloa; species Bothriochloa decipiens. The sequence continues at coordinate 28,222,848 of CM041646.1, forward strand.
TGCCTCCCTGTTGAACTGAAAATAAAATCACTACGTCAGAACATAGAAAGAATTAACAAGAATGAAATGTGGCGCTTAGGATTAATAACTACTTAAAGAAAAGATTAAAAAAAATAACATATTGACCTGAATGAATACAAGGTTCCATATCTCGATGCAAGTTGGATCATCATTGTTAACTAAGGAAGCAGCATCACGGTTGCCAATACGATCAAAATGAATTTCAGTGCATGGCCCACAAGGGCCAGTGTCACCCATCTCCCAAAAGTTGTCCTGTTCAAGCAATGCATTTCCATTGCTTGTTATGAATCAAATAGAAAATAAAAATATTCAGACTAGTAACAACAAAACTTTTTTATCCTAAGAGCATTGGGCTGGGCTAGGCTAGAGATGAAACCCACCAGTTTCATCAGGAAAGAGCATAAAATAGGTACAATGCCAGTGGCTTTGACCAGTAGACATGCACTATACCTTGCAGCCGAAAGGCAGAACCTTTTCTTTCGGTAGATATTTCAACCAAATGTTCTTCGATTCAACATCAGCAGCAAGACCAGATTTCTCATCACCACCAAAGTATGTGGCATAAATTCTATCAGTGGGCAATTTATATACCTGTGAATACATGACACAGCAAACAGTAGGTCATAAAAAGTTGGGGGGTATTATTTTCATAAACCAGTTGGTAATTTGTACCATCCTCTGTCCGAATTTTTAGGTCGTTTTGGGTTTTCCAGGTACATAGCTCTTGCTATGCACCTAGATAGACGAAATGTCTAGATACGTAGTAAAACTTGTGTATGCAGAAAAAGCCAAAATGACCTATAAATTGTAACAGAGGGAATACATATGATATATACAAATCTCCCATCATTTAAATTCTAGTTTATTTGGTACCGAAGGCTATACTATTTCAATGATACCATAGTAATCATACTCATCACTCCTGTAATTACCTATTTAATAACGGACCATAATCATTCAAAGTAAAATTTGACCATCACAATCAGCTCACAAACACCAGCACTGAAACCATTACACACTGGCAAAAATAGAGCATATTTCCTTTCAAATTTAAAACAGAGGTAGCTAAAGCTCAAAATTAGTGAAAAACAGTATGCTTCTGACCAAGGAATTTCAGCTCCAAACAACCAATTCATCTATCACAAGAACTTCCAAATCGGTACATGGATAATGGATAACCAAAAAAAAGTCCATGCTGTTACATTTCTTATATATATTCATACCATTGGAATACCAGATCAGCACACAAATCAAAAACTCATTTCAATCATGCTGTGTGTACCAAATCATTGAAACCCTGAAATACGACTAGAACCCATGTTTCGTGCAATCAACTCTCAATTAGAATCTCATGGGAATCCAACTCACTAGCCTCCCTCGAAGCAATCAGCCCTCAATTAGTTCGAATTGGGCAGCAGCTAAAGAAAGGAGAGTAGTACCTGGGTGAGAAGCTCCCATGCCCATCCGATGGCCTCCTCCTTGAAGTAGTCCCCGAAGGACCAGTTGCCAAGCATCTCGAAGAAGGTGTGGTGGTAGGTGTCCTTGCCGACGTCGTCGAGGTCGTTATGCTTGCCGCCGGCGCGGATGCACTTCTGGGTGTTGCAGGCGCGGCGCAGGCGGCCGAGCGGCGAGTCCGGCGCCGCCGTGCCGAGGAAGACCGGCTTGTACTGGTTCATCCCGGCGTTGGCGAACAGCAGCGTCGAGTCGTCGACGGGCACCACGGGGCTCGACGGCCACCGCGTGTGCGCCTTGCCCTCGAAGAAGCTGATGAACTGCTCCCGGACCCGCAGGGCCGACCAAACCGGCGCCATCGGAGGCGGGGCGGCGGCTGCGGCTGGGGAAGGTGGGGATGAGGACGATGACGAGAAGGAGAGTCGGATGGCGGCGGCGGCGGCGGCGGGGGGCAAAACCCTAGCTTCGAGATGGGAGAAGACGCGGAGCAGGCGGCACGCGCGGGGGGAGGTCAGCACGGTCAGCATCCACCCATCGAGGAGCAGGTGTGGCAAGGACGACAAATAATTAATCACACGCAATTGGTAGCGCTGCTGTTCCTCTCGGCGGTGTTGCGAGTAGAATTGCGACAAAGTAAAAGATACAGAACGTAGCGAATGAACCGGTTTAATGGTTACATATACGGAGGAGGAGAGTGGAGGAAACTCCTCCGTTAAGTAGTCTCACTTCATGTCACGCATGGCCCACGGATAAGAAAAGTTTCCATACATACAACTATATGGCTGTGACTTTGTGCGGTTGAGGTGACTTGATAGAGAAATAATTCATAAGGGGTTAGGATGAGATCATCTTGTACAAGATATTTGTAACACTTTTCCTCGATCAAATTCGTTCTTGAGATCAATGTATTAAATAATTTCTAAAAACTCTGTGAGAAAAATATAGAGAAATATGTGTGAATATGCCATTAAAACTCTTTAAAACCCAGTGAAAAAAATAAAGATAAAATGGTATATCATATGTTGATTTATTGTCTCATTGTAAACTCATATGGAGAAAAACCACCTATGCTCAAGTTTAGAGAACAATAAATATGATCTGAGAATCATAATTGTAATTATGTCTTTGATATCTTTAAAAAAACCCTTGTGGAGGAAAACAGAAGATATGACATAGGCTATGTCTTTGATATCCCAAACAAAAACCCCTCTTGAAAAACAAGAGATATGACATATGAACTTGTATTGATATTGCCTCATTAAAAACCTTCTATGAGAAACCTATGCGAGGAAGAACTCATAGAGGAAAAGAGTATAATATGATATTTTAAACAGGTTATAGTTTCAAGGGGAGTCTCCCCCTGAACCTTGCAACTCTCAAAGTCATCGCATAGCAATATCAACAACATTTTGTGAAATGTGGAAATTGGTTGGGACTTTGTGAACAAATCTAGTGAAGTCATCACTCGATTCAACTTGCAAAGTGTTTACCTCATCCTTTTCATGGGAATAAACATTTTTAGAGGGCAATATAGTGATATTGCTCTTATGTAACCTGCTTACATCTAAGCAACACAAGTTGCATTATCTTTGAAGATAATGGCTAGTGATTCAATGGAATCAAATGTGATCATTCAATGAAACCATACATGTTCATGTACTACTTCAGAATGAGAAGTGGAAGTAGCCATTAGAGTTAATTACGATGACTCCCATGAGAACTTTACCACTATAACATCAGCGTATGATCTGGCATTATGGGGATTAAATAGCCAGTATTTGGTACTCCACATGATCATATCTTAATTTACATGATAGTAAATCAAGATTCTTTGTGCCATGTAGATATCTGTGGATATCCTTTTTGACTCCTACCTTTTGGTGTTATAGGAGTTGCGCTTTTTCAAGCTATAGCAAGTATCTGCAAGTGCAATATCAGGCCTGTTGCGATATGCAAGATACATGAGTGCTTTGATGGCACTAAGGCTATCATCCCAAGGGTCAAAATGGATATTGATCCATATTTAGGGATTGAATGGCCATAGTGTTGACAGTATAATTGTCCAATATTATTTGGATATTGGTAGAAAATATCAATGAAATATTGGAAGACTGATGTGTGTGCTTAAGTTATGGACAAGCATAATTTGGTTTTATCCAAATTTTTCATCTCAAATTCCATCTTATATGATGACTACCTATTTTCATATGTGCCATAGGAGATGAGTAAAATCCGATGGGATTTCACTATGGCCACACAGGTGAATTCATCAAGATGGGAGACATCCTTCTGTGGAAGGGACTCACCTAGTCAGTTGTACCACAATCAACTTGACTATTTCAAGTCATGAGTGACTTCATGTATGTTGTGATTATGTTTTGATTTAGAATACAAAGTCCATTGAAACTTGTAGTCCAAAGCTATCCAGATCAAGTTTGATCTGCAATTATCGATATAGGAACATAATTTCCACACATACCAATGGGTATGTTATGCTAGGTTTTTGCGTAAAAACATGTGCTACAAGCTCTCACTATTTCACCACCTTATGGATTTACGAATCTATAGTGCTTCCATTGAGAAAGCATTGTGAGTAGAAATCATTAAGAAAGTTAAGACTTCTCACTTTGAGTGAAAGCAATTCTCCTTAACTGCCACCTTTGATTGACCCAATGTGAGTGTGTGAAACACTTTGCCTAGGACTTGTGGTCTGGATCCAGATAAGGTGCATGGCAATTTTTGAGGAGCATGTCGACATTTTGTAGTCTTTTGTATGATTGATTCAATGGAACCAATTTTAGCATGTGAAAATGTTTACCCTTTGAACTCCATGTCATTTCCCATAATAACAGAGTTTGGGAGTTCCAATGACCCAGCACCTATATCTGTGCACAAGTTGTGCTGGCTTTTGGATGTTAAACATCCATAGGCTTTGGATAGTAAATACCATAATGTGCATCAACTTGAGGTTGATGTGCATGTACTGTCTTAGAGAATTCTCTCCCCCTAATCCAAGGATGCTTGCAAGAAGCTGTATCCCCATGTGTCCATACTTCTCCCCCTCTTATTCAGATTTAGGAGTTGAGTGGTTTTGTTAGGTACCTCCACTCTTTCTGGCAAACCAAATGGGAATCGGATTTGGTGACACTTTTATGATAAGTAAATGCATTTGGCAGACTATTTGCAATGTGTTGCAAATATAAGATTATCTGAACTGTTGGTTCAGATTCTTTGGTATGTGGATATGTGAATATCAGTAGTGACATTCTATTTTGGATTCCTGGCATTCTCTTGTGTGGTAAGTGTCTCCCTCTAATGCCTGGAATCTTCCTCATAGATGTGTTCAACATACAAGCAATGAAATGAATCCCCAATTAGAGATCTAAGGTATTATTGAATAATGGATAATGATACCTCATGTAGACCTCCAATGCCCTTTGATGTATGTTGCGATGGTGATATCAGTACATACAAAACGTTACCGATTCATAGATGGAAAATGTTTTGGCTATAAGGCCCATGTACTAACTGCAACGGGGGAGCCATATGACTGTAGTTTGATGGATTTGGATTTATGATGTGTTGTGTAAATACGCATGCCACCAACTAAATATTGGTAATTGCAATTCTATTTTTAGATCATCAATCAACAAGCTTGTTTCTCTCAACGAGAGATTCACTTGAGCCATTATGTGTATGAACATTAGATACTTAAAGATGTAGTCCATGAAAAACCAAACAATTCCATGTGAATGGATGAGATCTCGCGTCCATGATCTTTTCTCTAATCTGAGGAGTTTGAGCAATGAATTTGGTAGATTTGTGGTTCCTTATGAGTAAGGCACGCACTTAGGACAATAATGTAGATGCATAAATGTGCATTACATAGTATCTTGATGGTCCACAAAATGGAAAATGGAGTCACATGTATGTTCTTGAATTTCTTCAAGAAATTTAGTGGCTCACATTGATGTTATGACCAATAGAATTGAGATAATAATTTTCTCATCATTCTAAATATAGAATGATCAAGGCAAATGTGAAACCTTGATTGAGATCAAGAGAGAAAATTACTTTGTACGCAACATATAATATGGGATTGATGTATGTACAATACACCATAGATGATATGGAAGGAATTTACACAATTATTTAGCTTCATATATGTTGTACTATTGTGTTTCTATGAGGAAACCATGCAACTAGATAATATGAAAAACCCACGGGGTATTTATAGAATCAGGATACATGATGCATCCATGATTAATTGAAAACCCATAGGGAGAGAGCGTAATCTCTCATAATTATGTTAGTAGGACAATCGTCCACTAAACAAGATTCGTTTCCATCTAGTTTATTCCCAAATGATTCTATATGTAGGAAGGCAATATTCGTGCTTGAATTTGCACTCATATAGAATATGTATACCATGTATGTGGTACATGATATTATTTGGTAATGGACAATATACTACATGTGGTAGTATGACATTAGGCTAAGAATATTTCTGATGGAATGAAGACTTTTGCAAGTGTTTGCTTGTTGAAGTGAACTTCAAATTGTTCCAAAGAACTCGCTTGCCTCCAATGAGTTGGAGGTATATTTGAGCCAAATGTTGGATTTGGCATTCTATGTACATGGATTGTACAATCACATTTTTGTGAAAATATGAGATTTGTCACACATGATCATTTTTCTAGATGAAAAATGATATTTGAATGCATGAGAATCAATTATGCTATAAATTGCCATGGATCAAAGATCCTTGATAAATAAATGTGTAAACAATCATTTATAGTTTGGACAATCTTACATCCTTTGTTGAAATCCACAATGAGAGACTTGAAAAGTAGATGGATCTCACTCCTTCAAATACACGGATTTGTAGAATCCTAGTGTTGAAGTTGCATCGAGGTGTAAAAACAAGTGTGGCAATATCCAGAATGGATTGAGCATTAGTTTGGGTTAAGAAACAATAACAAAGATGCCATATACCCCCAATGATATTATTGATATCATAATGCTCATGGTAGGAAAATAAATTCCATCCAATGCGAGGCTAGAAAAAGTCTAAAATTGACAATAGTAGCCTTGTCCAACATGAGTTGATCATGTATGAATTTACTTGGTAGTAAACTGTATAGCAATAATGGCAAAATTTTGGGTTCAAGGTGATACTTGATTATAGACTAACCATTCATACGACAAAAGTCGCTGCTAATGTTTTGGAATCCATTTCTATGGGAATAGATGAGATCATGTAAAATCTTTGCCAAAACATAGACTTGTATATGATAGAATGGAGTCCCCAAAATAATTCACTATATATTATTTATTTAAGCAAATGGTACTTAAATAACTTCAGATTCAAGATGTGTCTTGAACTGACATATGCAAATATTGTGAGGTCAAGATGTGTCTCGAATCACATGTGTTGTTTACCTCATATTGGATAGGTGATCAAAATCACTACTAACATCATTGTGTACAATAATTATTGCCAAGATATAATCTCAATAATTACACATTAGCAAATTAACACATTGAAGGTGCAAACCAGATGGTGGCCTTGTAGTGGGGGAGCATAATCTGCAAATATGTGTATTTAAAGAGAACATTTGTTGTGGCCAGCTCGTGCTCTCAGGGTGGCCACAGTAGTAAAATTATTTTACTACACTGGATGAATATCGGATGGTTCTCCAACTCCGCTGCGCTGGTCAATGAGAGCAGTCCCTTAATTCGCATCGGCCCACGCGCGGCGCGGTCCCCGGGTGCCGTGCTTGGGTTGTCGAACGGGGATTGGAGGGATGGTAGGTGGGGCTCAGCTTTCTTCCCTTCTTCCCGCCCTTTTGCTATGTTCCCACGTCCAGCCTCCTGCTATGAGAAATGCAGATACACGTACACTCACGCTGTCGACTATTGATTGGCTGGAAGGCAGTTGTAGGCCCTACCATTGGAAAAATATCAGACTCCTCCCTCTCACACCGTCTCTCACCAGTGACCCTTCTGCCTCTTCTCTCCTCTCTCTTCGCTTCGTCCCTCTCTTCTCTCCTCTAGGCGACAGCTCTAGATCTATGGAGGTGCCCCACCAGCGACGGTGGTAGCGGCCCACGACCACGACAGTAGCAGGACCACGTGGATCTGGCCGGTCTCTCCCTCCCTCCGCTCCATGCGATGGCAGCACGCACGACTGCGACGCCGACCGAGCACCGGCTCGCGTGGCCCTGGCGACCGCCTGAGTGGCGGCTCCCTCCACTCGCTGCCGCGGTGGCATTTGAGCAATGGCTCGTGCGGCGGCCCATGCCGCCCCGATGACGAATGGAGCGCTGGCTCACACGGCCCGAAAGTGTTCTAAGTGTTGGCTTCCTCCGGTCCCAGCTGCAACGGCGGTCCGAGCATCCGTCCGAGCGCCGGCACCCGCGGCCCCGACTACGACCATAGCATGGCCCCTATCTTGCGCGGTCTGGCGTGGGTGGCCCCAGTGCAGGATGCCTCCAGCGCGAGCGTCCCGGCACACGACCGACGACTCCACGTCTAGATGCGCTTCTTGCGTGGCCGTATTCTCTCCCGCTTTGTTTGAATCTCAGCTTGGCGAAGGGACACCACAAAGGATTGCTGGTGTGGTGAGGAGGCAACGCAGCTGACCGGAGCTGCGTGGATCCATCGGTGGGTTTGCGTCTTGCTAGTGCGAAGCGATTAGGGGCGATTTAAGCGAGGATGAGGGCTTCTCCGTCGTCCTCCTCCTCCTGCCGCCTGAACTAGGTGATTCTTCTGTCCACGCTGCTCCATCCTGTCCTGTCGCTGCCGACCTTCGTGATTCTTATCAGAACATGTTTGTGATGTTTTTCTCCTTTTTTTGCGTTCCAGCGCTGCAGCCTCAGTGTGGAGAGTGTGCAGCAGCTCTACCATTGCGGCCTCAACAAGGACGAGCCCACAAGCGGAGGCGGCGCTACGATGCGGGATGAGCGTGCCCGTGGGTGGGCCCTGGAGTAGCAGTGCCACGAGCTCGGATGGTGGCGCGACAGCACGGGTGGGCCCTGGAGTGGCCGCGCCATGGGCTCAGCGACGGTGGAGCTACGGAGGACCGGACCTACGGTGCCCCTATGGCGCTCTGGATTTACAGACCGGTTGAGCTGCAACGGGTTACTGGTTTTTCACTCCTCTGCATCTGCGGGACGCCACGCACTCGTCGGTGGGTGCAGGTGCGGAGCAACCAAGGCGAGGGCAGCCTCGCCCCCTGGACAGCGACACTCATTGCGGCTGGGCCCCAACAGTGGGTGCGAGCCTGATACACTGGCGCAGGCAGCCCTGGCAGCGGGCGGGTGTACACGGCGAGAGCGCTCCCCGGTTCACGTGGCCCCCTTGCGGTCGGCACGGACATGTCCTCTAGGCGCTGCGGTGTGCTTCAACGACTCCATGGCTTCTCTCTCATGCTCTCTCACTCGCTCTCTCACTCACTCTCCTTTGTTTTTTCCATGAGCAGTTGTTGGCCAGTGTGTGCTCCGGCATGCACTCTGGTAACTCCACAAACAAATATGTACCTTCCTTCTGTTCCTCATGGTTTCTATGCAGTTGGTTGGTTCGTACGCTATGTTTTTGTTTTCCTGATCCTTCTCTAATGGCGCATGTCTTGCCTGTTGCACTACCGGAATCAGCTAATTTGCCGAGTGCCTAATGCACTCGACAAAGGCTACATTGCACTCGGCAAAGCCTTTGCCGAGTGCAACACTCGGCAAAGAGCACTCGGCAAAAATTAGGTCGGCAAAGGATCTTTGCCGAGTGCAATTTATCGGGCACTCGGCAAAGGCCTTTGCCGAGTGCCACGTCACAGTCGGCAAAGTTTGGCACTCGGCAAAGATAAAAATTTAAAAAAAAACCCAAAAATAATAGAAATTTTTTAATTGGGGAAGGGACCCACTGGCGCGATGGGGATACGAACTCATGACCTCTCTCTCGCGCAGTTCCTACCTTAACCACTGCACTACACTATCACATGTGTCCACAAGTAGTTTTAGTTCCTCACATATTATATCAAACCGAGTGTAAATTACTTTTTTGATGTCCTAAATAATTTCAAATAAAAAAGTTGCCAACTATAAAGTTTCATAACTTTTTAAGATCTGCACTTTTCGTTTAGAAAGTTTTTTCATTCGAGGTGGTTTATAAAATTTGAATTTCAAATTTGAGAAATTCAAACGTAGGTTTAGCATGGCAAGATAAACTCAAATGAAAAAGTTATCAACTACAACCTTTTATAACTTTTCGAGATCTATAAACCTTATTTTAGATGTTTTCCCATCCGAGGTAATTTAAAAAATTCATATTTTGAATTTTTAAAATACAAATGTAGTTTAACATGGCAAGGTGAACTCAAATAAAAAAGTTTTCAACTACAATATTTCATAATTTCTCAAGATTTACAAACTTTGTTTTGGGTGATTGATCATTTGATCATTCAAAGTTTAGAATTCAAACGTAGTTCACAAACTTTAGGGAGACATGTAAGATTTGTGAACAAATTTATTTTCACTTTGTCAAATGAAGAAATTACCAAAATAAACTTTGTAGACCTTGATGAGTTAAACAACTTTGTAGTTGAAAACTTTTTTATTTGAATGCGTTTAAGGCTTTAAAATTTTATTTGAAATTTTCTTTGCCGAGTGTATTTTTTTTACACTCGGCAAAGACCTTCTTTGCCGAGTGCCAAAAAAACACTCGACAAAGAAGCCTCTTTGTCGAGTGCCAAAGAAAACACTCGGCAAAGAATTCTTTGCTGAGTGTTTTCTCTGGCACTCGAGAAAGAGGCTTCTTTGCCGAGTGCCAATGCCTTTTCTTTGCCAAGTGTTTTTTTACACTCGGCAAAGAAGCCTCTTTGCCGAGTGCTTAAAAAAACACTCGGCAAAGAAAAAATACTCAGCAAATTACGATTTTCCGGTAGCGTTGTCATCGCTGTCAATGAGATCTTTGTCATGACATGCCTGCCAAGGTGCTGGTTGTGTGTATCGACAAGCATGGGTATATGCACTGACGGATGTGCTTTCTTGCTTTGCAGATATTTTGATTGGCAATTCATTTTGAGGTATAGTTAGCTACTTCTTCATATCTATGACCATGCTGATTTTTATAGCTTTATAGTTTGATTCAGTGAAATTGGTTGCATTCGTGGTCCCATGGGTGTGGAGGATGGTTCTAATGTTTTGGGGGCTCCTGTTCTAATTCTACCTTTTAAAAAACAACGATCTTAGCGATGTAGGCTTGCTCCTTACTGCATCTATCTGTAGTAGAGAGAAAAGAATGCATTTTTGTAGGCCTAACCTGGCTACAAAGCATTAGATGCAACAAAAAATAGATACTTTGCTCAACACATATCCATGTAACATCTGTTCATTGCTATGTTTAGGTCCAATCCTGAATCTGTAGTCTTCAATTCGGCCACCTGGATGACTAATTGAATATGTGCTCTTTTGGTGTGCGGATTGAAGTGGTCTGGCCAATAAATAAAATTTATTTTCATGTCTGTCATTGTGGTGAGTATTCAGATCCAGTGACACCACTCATGTTTCCTTTTTTTTAAAAAAAAAACTGAACAAGATAGCCTATAACATTGTTGATGATGGCCCTCCTATGCCGATGACACCCACACAAGATAGCAGGGCACTATGAAGTTTCCTCCATGGTTTTCTTAAACTTCAGGAAATAGGGTCTACAGTGGGATATTCAGTGAGCTTGTAGTATCGACAATAGACAAGTAAGATAACCAAGCAACATGTTACGGTGAACTGTTTATTACTGTTCTGGATTACGAGATCAATACATTTAACTAACATGAGATGGTCATTAGAATTCTTTGCTATTTGGATTCATAAAAATATGTCCTACTTCCACTGATTTGTATGCTAGATGCAAGGATTACTAAACTTCCGTCTACTGATAGTGTTGCTTTCTTGGTTAGAAAAATAGTAGATACCTAGATACATGACCGTAAAGTTCATATCTCAGAATTTTACTTTTCTTTAAAAATTATAGGCTGGCCATGGTCTTCCTGGACTTTCTGTTTTCCACCCAAACAACGCGATGGTAGCAGCAGAGGCACGGCTTACTGATCGTGCTTCGATCAGCCAACCAGGAGCTTGACAGTGCTACAAACGGATGTGGATTGTATAGCAGCTCCTCCTCCTATAGCCTTTGTTCTAAAGAGCTTTTTTACCCGCTCCGAGGTATACGACAATTGCAGCTATACCCTTCTAATAGCACGTTTGCACAAACATGATACACACTAACGTTTGTACATACGCTTCACAGCTTGCTCCCCAGCCCGTAGCTTTGAATTGGATCAAGCTGGAAGCTCTACTAACGCTGTGAAGATGGTGAAAACTCGGTAGCTGGCGTTGCTTTCCTTCAGTCGTGTGTATAAGCATGCATTGTTGTGACTTTTGGCGTGTGCAGTTTGTTGCATTGTATTATATTGTCTCGGAGATCATGTCTTGTTGTATTTTGTCGCTTTCCTCGTCAAACCTGCACGCTTATCGTCCCACCGTAGAATTGCCTCGTGTAATGTTTGAATGATGTTTGGACACCTTTTATGTCTCCTGTAATAAATATACAGTGTTTTATCGTGTAACAGTTGTTTCAGAAAATTATTTTCAGTTATCACGCGCGCATGGGCGTGCGCAAATCACTAGTATGCAGTAGATGTCATCCCGCTGCCTTGTGTTTATGCTAATAGTACATGTTGATCACACTTTGAAGGTGGTCATATAACATCGACCTTATTGGGTGATTCAACTTGGAGGTAGTCACTATGTTTGTAGAAACACGGGGTAGACCTCAAATTACGAGACTATTGCTTTCAAAGTAACACTGAAATGGTGTAAACTTTGTACAACTCATATTTAGATTGGATAAGCACATGCGGATAGTCACTATGTGATGGACAGAGTGTATATCCTGCAATAGTATTGAGATACTAGCTTGTGAATGGCCAATCTAAAAATTAATTTTGGCAATCACCTGCAGGTGTAGACCTCGTTTGTAGTTCATATTAAAAATTAGGTACACACATTGAGGATGAAATCCCATGTTAGTACTATGGTACACCATGTGTGTATGGCCAATTTTGTAAAATGAACAAAAGTTGTCACCGTAAAGATGAAGGTCATTTGTTCTAAAATTTAGTATTGGATACGCACGTTGCGAATAATCACTATGCGTGACATAGTGTAGATCTCGCATGTAGTACTATAGTACAACCATGTGGTTGGCCAATATGCAAAATTTTAGAACATTGTACATAAGTGGTGTGGTAATCACATAAAAAATATTTGCATGTGTACATGTAATAGGGAATTGAAATGAACAAAATACATTGAACATGCACTAAAAAGTAAATTCATAATGTAATTGCAATAAAGGAAACTTGCATAAAAGTAAGGCAAGGTAAACTTGCATATGTGATATGGGATTTTATCTCATTTTGTGGAACGTAGGTAATCACCATGTGGGTGTAGACCTTTAGTTATAATTATTTCACATCGAGACGTGGTCCTTGTATGTTTATTAACTAAATGGGAGAGCACTTTGAAGAATAAATCCCACAGTAGTATGAGGTACTACCTTGGGTTGAGCAAATAATAAAGCAAGGTGACATCGAGTGAAAAGCGTTCCAAATAGGAAGAATAAAATCTACCATAGGCTTAATTTAAAAATGCAAAAATAAATTGCATATAAATAAATTGCATGAAAATAAATTGCATGAAAAATAAAGTGGAATATATTGTTATTGGGAATGTCATATGTGAAAACACTTTGAACAATATACTCAACACATAAGGTACATGTTATTGGGAATTGCCATGGGCAAACACTTTGAACAATGTAACTACAGTGGTACGTATTATGATGCAATATTTCTGATGACTGATTGTTGATGGTGGATATACCATGAAAATCCATACTCAAAATACCATCAACATGCCTCGGTTCCAAGGAAGAATAGCATAACATGAACATATTTTCTCAATAACTAGTTCCACTTGTACTCTTAGCTTGTGATTTCAGGAAACAGCAAAATGCACATTGGTGGGACCCAATGAGGGGTTGGACGACCCCCACATGAGCTCCTCCTTAGAGCATGATCCATGTCAACCTCCCTGGAGTGTAAATGAGCCCTCAGATCAACTTGTGTTCGCATCCAACGGCTCAAGCTCATTGCACATGGATTCATGGGCCCATAAGGAAGCAAGCAATGTGACAACTATTCAGAAGAACACTGAGCCACTTCACATGATAGGTGGGGACACCTTCTAGAAGCTCCAGCCAGGCCCACCTGCCATTGAGGGGGTTGGCCGACCCCCACCTTGTGGGCCCTAAGGTCGGTCGGCTTCCACCGACCTCTTGCATGCCGCCACGCAACTGGTTTGATCAGGAACATCCATCTGAGGCGGTTGTGAAGTCGGTTCATCCAAGGGTGTAGAGAGAAGGAGCACATGGATCACTGACATGGCACCCCCTCTCCTTCCCCTATATAAGGAGGCTGCCACCACCCTTGGAAAGCATCCATTGATCCAATTCCAAGCTTCCAAGCTCAAGCTAGAGTAGTAGTAGTTAGTCTAGAGTGCGAGTTAGAGTAGAGTCGAGCGAAGCTCGGGGTCTCCGGAGTCATCTTCTGGAGAGTCTGGTATAGCTCTGGTATCTTTCTCTTTTTGTAAGACTTTCCTGTTAGCAATATATTTATTCTTGCTTTACTTTACTTAGTGTTTACTTAGTGCAAGTCTATAGTCTTTATAGCCTTGTTGTGTGCTTGTCTTAGTAGTTTAGTTGCTTTAATTAGATTGGTTTCCTGTAACCAACTTCCTTGTGTGTGTATCAACGTCCTATCTTGCATAGGAGCTCCAGTTATCTGCGCGTTAGCTAGAGTTGTAAGAGTAAGTGTGAGCGAGGTGCTCAGACTTAGTCCTACATTTGATTGCCGCTGGTCTGCACGGACAGTTCGTGAGCGCACTCCCAAGAGGTGATAGGTCTCGGGCAGCATTAGGGTTTTCTCACCACGTTCGGGCTAGTTCTTAAAACACAGGGCGCCCATAAGAGTATAGCCGCTTTAGTAGGAGTTTTGTCTCCTGCTTTCTCGCCTATCCCCACCACTCAAGTAGTGAGGCACCAGTCTAGTTGAGTCATCTATCTGTTAGGATTAAGTGCATAGAAGTAAAGTAAGATAATAGGAGTCCTTTACTCACTCGTTGTCCTCCCACCTAGCTAGCTCTCTACCAGTTATCCTTCGATTAGGATCTTTGTGATCATTTACCTATCCTTTTATTTATTTACCCCCTTGTTGGGATATGGAACCTTCGCCTTACCTTCACCAACTGTGGCGAAGGTACCTTCTCCTGACATGGTGAAGGTATCTTCTCCGGGATGAGGGTTGTGCTTGGTCCCAGTCCCAGACAGGAAAGAGGAGGGGGATGTCAAATGAATGAGGAGTCAGCTCTCCCTTCCCCCTTGCCCTTGGGGTTCTATTTATAGAGTAGGTGGAAGGAGGAAATTTTCCTTCCTTCCCTTTTAAATGATGAATTTACATACAAGTCCTCTAACCTATTTAGCCCATTGGGCCTTTTTACAAAGAGGGGGTGGGGCATGGCTACCCATCCCCCCAACAGTAGCCCCTTAGCTACTAGGTTCTGGAGGTACAACAGAGCCTAGTTGCTACATAAATTGTAAAAAGGCATAAAACAATAATTTCTTAGTCGATCTTAGGCTTCGACAAGGATCCTTGGGGCGAGACGTGATTCGATGTTGAAGGTTGGAGGCTGTTGTGATGGCCTTCACCTCACTAGGAGTAGCCTTCTGTTTCCCAGGTAGTCGTGGTAGCGGAGGTAGCTGGTTCTGGTCACCGAATGTAGATGGATTCGAAAGCTGTTGTTGAAAGTCGATGATGACGTATTTGATGGTGCGGAGGTCGATGACTTGCTTTCAGCCCAACTCGGCCATTACGAGGGTCTTCAGCTTATTGAAAGTAGGTCTCCGTGGCCAAAGTGGTCGTAGTAGCAGAAGTAGTTGTGATCGTCAGACGTAGGCAGACGCCGAAATTGCCAGGTTTTTTACTCTGGCTCATGAGCAATGGGAGAAACATATCATTTGGGTTGGATTGGTCCCCCAATCTAGCCCCCTAGCCCCTCTTAGTTGATGCTTATGAGCAAGAGGCGGCTTTGTATGTGGTTGTTGATGATGTTGACGATGAACTTTGGTTGGGTGAGGTTGTAGTTGATGTGCTAATGATGGTCATCACTTGGTCCGAAGGTGGTTTGACATAGCTGTAGTGGATACCGAGGTAGAGATTGGGGCGATGGTGAAGTATGTGTTGTCGATGTTTTGCACAACGATGCCCCACTTTTTCCTTAAGCGAGGCTCGCGACTTTTATGTGGAGGTTTGCGCAGCAATGCCCCGCTTTTTCCTTAAGTGAGGCTCGCGACTTTTATGCGAAGGTTTGCGCAGCGACGCCCCACTTTTTCCTTAAGCAAGGCTCGCAACTTTTACGCGAAGGTTTGCGCAGCGACACCCCGCTTTTTCCTTAAGCAAGGCTCGTGACTATTATGCGGAGGTTTGCGCAGCAACGCCCCATTTTTTCCTTAAGCGAGGCTCGCGACTTTTTGGAGGTTTGCGCAGCGACGCCCCACTTTTTCCTTGAGCAAGGCTCGCGATTATTATGTGTAGGTTTACGCAGCGATGCCCCATTTTTTCCTTAAGCGAGGCTCGTGACTTTTCAGAGGTTTGCGCAGCGACACCCCACTTTTTCCTTAAGCGAGGCTCACGACTTTTCGGAGGTTTGCGCAGCGACGCCCCGCTTTTTCCTTAAGCGAGGCTCACGACTTTTATGGGTTGTGCATTACATGTTGGCTGTGTATATGCTGAGTGTGCTGGCGTGGCCCTGGCATGTTTAATTTGGGGTTGGTATGATTAGGGACGCTACTTCAGGAGACGAATCTATTTTATAATTTAAGAGGAGGGACAGGGTGGAGGCAGGTTTGAAGTGTTGGAGTACTATGGTAGTTGCAGTAGTTGGAGTGGGTGGTTGGTATTGATGAGCATACGGCAAAGTCGATGGAGAGCCCCTTGCCGAAATGTTCGCGAGGTGTGCTTGATGTGGCCGAGGTTGGTGGCGAGCCCCTTGCCAAAGTGTTTGTGCTGGCGGGGTTGATGGCGAGCCCCTTGCCAAGGTACTGGTGAAGGTCCGCTTGATATCGTTGGAGTTGATGGCCGGCCCCTTGCCACAGTAGTGGCGAGGGTGTGGTTGGTGTCGTCAGAGTCAATTGGCAAGGGTTCCTTAATGGAATTTCACTCATGTGATAAGCTCGTTAAAATTTCCATTAGAAGTGTAAGAACTGTTTTGCATGGGTTACACACAAACAAGAATCCCTGTAAAACAAAGTTATTTACATATGACAAGGGACCATATGTTGTGATGAATTTTGACCTTAGCGCCTCTCCCTTTCGCTTGGGTAGGGGTGGAGTTTGCATAACTGGGGAGCCCCTGGCCATCTTGGCGAGGGTGATCTCTTGGTTTTGACCTCTGCACCTCACCTTTTCGCTAGGGTAGAGGTGGAGTTTTCATAACTGGGGAGCCATTGGCCATCTTGGCGAGGGTGCTCTTTTGGTTTCGACCTCCGTGCCTCTCCCTTTCGCTAGGGTAGAAGTGGAGTTTGCATAAATGGGGAGCCCCTAGCCATCTTGGCGAGGGTGCTCTTTTGGTTTCGACCTCTGCGCCTCTCCCTTTCGCTAGGGCAGAGGTGGAGTTTGCATAAACGGGGAGCTCCTGGCCATCTTGGCGAGGGTGCTCTTTTGGTTTCGACCTCCGCGCCTCTCCCTTTCATTATGGTAGAGGTGGAGTTTGCATAACTGGGGAGTCCCTGGCCATCTTGGCGAGTGCTCTTTTGGTTTCAACCTCCGCGCCTGTCCCTTTCGCTAGGGTAGAGGTGGAGTTTGCATAACTGTAAAGTAAATTGGCGAACCTCCGCACCTTGCCCTCGACAGGGGTGGAGGTGGAGTTTGCATGACTGTAAAGTAAATTGGCGAGCCTCCGCGCCTCGCCCTCGACGGGGGTAGGGGTGGAGTTTGCATGACTGTAAAAGTAAATTAGTGAGCCTCCACGCCTCGCCCTCGATGGGGGTAGAGGTGGAGTTTGCATATGTTAGAAAGATCACAGTCGGCGTAGGTTTGCGTCGGGGTGACCCTCGACTGGAGTCGATTGTCGGCCAGGCGCAATCCTTGTTGCTGATGAGGGCAGGGCAGCGAGCTCCGCCCATTTCAGCGGGAGTGAAGATGAAGTGGTGTGATTTTTCTCCTGCAAAAGATGGTTAGTCTTTTGGCCAAACCATAAAGGATTCAGTTGGGGACTTGCATGGTTAGATGAGTCATTACTGAGATAAACATTCTGTGATTCCATGTAGATAAATAAGGATATATAGGTGTATATGGGTTATGTACCGACCCTGGATGCACATGGAGGTGTCTGGTTGGTTACGTACCGATGTAATGTTGATGGTGAACAGATAACAGTGTACAGCCCCTGGCCGAGTCATGCCGAACGGAACCATACTTTGGTGCGAGGCGGTGACCGTGTCTGAGAGGTTCGCTGCGGATCGATATTGCTGTGTGGTCGATGAGGGTGACTTGAGCCCGAGCGAAGGTGTTGTGCCACCGAAGTTGTTCCACGCCGAAGAAGTCGTGTGGGCTGGCATTTCGTGCAGGCGATCGAAGGTGCTTGGCCCATCCGGCCATGACCGTCGTTGTTCGCAGCGGAGGTGGTCCGCCACCACGGAGGTAGCTGGTGCTCCACCTAGAAATGTGTTGCCCGCATGTGTTGGCGTCGGATCGCCTGAATGGCTTACCCGACGGCGGCTGGGAAACACTCTGGTGACCGTGATTACCAGAGACTCGACGTCGCTCACGAGCTCTCGCACTCTGGGAGAAAATGAGGATGAACACAGAGTTACGCTGCCAACCGTCTCCTCCCTTTTGATCAGGGCTTTTCTCTTTATTGCTTGGTGTTTACACGATCTCACGATCCGCTATCCTCGCCACGCCCGCGCACGCTGCGACGTGCCCGCCTAAAGCGCGGGGCCGTTTTACATACGTGCGTGGCGAGGGACCCAGTCACCATCCCGTGAACGCAGCACGAGTCAGGTGCAACACCGACCGATCCAAACATGCAGCTAGCTAACTTTGGAAAATAAACATGCATTGCCTATTACAGGAAACTAACAAATGCAGTGTGTGCTCGGGATTGATCAGCTAACAATCACCCCCTAATCCCGACGCACATCAACTACTCCCAGCTGCTACCTGAGTTTGACAAATCTGACTTTACCAAGGGCCTTTGTCAGTCCATCTGCTAACTGGTTCTGGGTACTCACATGATCAATGTCAATCTGGCCATTCTCTAGACACTCTCTGACAAAATGAAACTTTGTGTCAATGTGCTTGCTTCGATCATGATGAACTGGGTTCTTGCTCAAAGCTATGGCAGATTCGTTGTCAACTAGGAGACTCACTTTTGGAGCTTGGATCCCGAGTAGCTCCCGCAACAGACGACTGAGCCAAACACCCTGACAGGCTGCACTTGCACTTGCCATGTATTCAGCCTCACATGATGAAAGGGCTACTACTCTTTGCTTCTGTGACATCCATGTAACCAGATTTGTTCCCATGAAGAACACCGAGCCTCCTGTGCTTTTCCTGTCGTCTACATCTCCTGCCAGATCACTGTCACTGTAACCAATGAGTTTGGGTTCAGTGTTTCCTGATGTGATATACCTGCAGCCGTAGTCGACTGTCCCAGCAAGATAGCGAAGTATCTGCTTAACTGCTGCCCAGTGGCTTGCTCTTGGCTCCTCCATGTACCTACTTACAATTCTAACAGAATATGCAATGTCTGGTCTGGTATTCACCAAATATCTTAAGCTCCCAATCACACTCCTGTACTTTGTTGCATCTACTAGAGGGGACTTGTCATTCTTGCTCAGCTTTAGCTTGTTTTCCATTGGAACACTGCAGGGATTGCATCCCTTCATACCAGCCTGCTCAAGAATCTTCAGAGTATAAGAACTCTGACACAATGTTGTGTATCCCTCTTTTTGCTCTACCTGAATTCCCAAGTAGTAGGATAACAGGCCAAGATCACTCATGCTGAAAGCATCCATCATCTGCTTCTTGAATGCAGACATTTTCTCCTGACAAGTTCCTGTAATTATCAGGTCATCAACATAAATTCCCACCAATAGGATATCTCTTCCTTCTGCACGCCTATAGACTGCATGTTCTAGTGGGTTCCTGACAAAACCAAGTTTCAACAGTTCCTTGTCAAGCCTTGCATTCCAGGCCCTGGGGGCCTGTCTCAAGCCATATAGAGCTTTCTTCAACTTGAGCACCTTGCCTTCTCCCTTCTCCACAACAAAGCCAGGAGGTTGTTTGACATACACCTCCTCAACCAAATCTCCATTGAGAAATGCCGATTTAACATCCATGTGATGTACTAACCATCCATACTTTGCTGCCAGTGCTAGTAGCAATCTCACTGTTTCTATCCTAGCCACTGGAGCAAACACCTCTTCAAAATCCACCCCCTCACGCTGAACATAGCCTTTGGCTACCAATCTGGCCTTATGCTTGATCACTTTGCCTTTAGGGTCCTTTTTACCTTGAACACCCACTTGAGGCCTATGGCACGGTGCCCACTTGGCAGCACTGCTAGCTCCCAGGTTCTGTTGGACTGAATTGACTCCATCTCTGCAACCATAGCATCTCTCCAACACTGCTCTCTAAGAGCCTCCTCAACATTCCCAGGCTCCTCTGTAGCAATGAAACACACTCCACTATATTCATAATCATTTAGTTCTTCAGAGGTATCATTGATGTTCTGAACTGTCCTGTATCTCAACTTTACCCCTTCTGAATCTACTGATTCACCAGTTGGAGGTGTGGCCAATTCAAAACCCTGTGCTGCTGGTGTGCTAGGTGGTGTTGACTGTACTGGTGATGCACTTTGTCCTGCATTGATTGACCACTGACCGGGAGACATAGGCTCTCCACCCTGATCAGAAGACACTTCTGAATCCTCAGTCACAACTCCTGAACCCTGAGTTTCAGTTACTGTTCCTTGTCTGACAATTGTGTAATGCTCCACTTCGAACATAGGAACACCTGAATCTGTTGGGGTTTGATTCCACTTCCACGCTCGGTTCTCTTCAAATATCACATCCCGAGATATGTGGAGCTTCTTAGCTACTGGATCATAGAATCTGTAGCCTTTTGTTCCAATTTCATAGCCAATAAACACCATCTCTACTGATCTGTCTGACAGTTTTGTCTGTCCAGGTCCAAGTTTCTTGACATGAGCTACACAGCCAAACATACGAAGGTGATGGACCTTGGGCTTCCTCTTGTACCAAGCTTCATATGGTGTCTTGCCTAGGAGACTCTTCGTTGGAGCTCTGTTCAACAGATAAACTACAATAGTGACTGCTTCACCCCAGAATTCACTAGGCATGTTCTTGCTCTTTAGAAGACACCTTGCCATCTCCACCACTGTACGATTTTGGCGTTCAACTACACCGTTTTGCTGGGGTGTGTACGGAGTGGTGGTGAAGTGTTTGACACCATGTTCGTCGCAGTACTCCTTGAACTCGATGGAGTTGAACTCACCACCTCGATCACTGCGAAACGCTCTGAGCTTGCCACCATTCTCAGTTTTAGCCCGAGCCTTGATCCTCTTGAAGCATTGGAAAGCCTCGTCTTTGGTTGTCAGTAACTCAATCCACATGAAACGACTATGATCATCAACAATGAGGAGAAAATAACTCTTACCCCCCGGTGTTTTTGGCCTGATCTGACCACACAGGTCTGCATGGAAAAGGTCCAGGGGCTTCTCACCACGATGACTTGCCACTGATGGGAATGGATGTCGATGCTGCTTTCCCAACAAGCAACCATCATAAAATTCTTCCACCCTATCAATCTTAGGCAGTCCATCCACCATTCCTTTCTTACCTAGCTCACTGAGTGCACGAAAGTTCAAGTGTCCATAACGCCCGTGCCACAGCCAAGCCTCTTCTCCTGCTTTAGCCATCAAACACATTGGTGCTGCTAATTGAGTCTTTAGTAGATACAGACGGTTCTTGACACGAGGTGCCCATGCCAACAGCTTGCGTTCCATATCAAACACATCACAGTAGCCATCTTCTATGACTATCTTGTAGCCTCCTTCTTCTAGCTGTCCCAAACTAACTATATTGCTCTTTAATTTAGGAATGAAATAAACATTGGTGAGTACCTTGTGGCCTTTTCCTTTGGTTTGGAGCATGACAGAGCCAATGCCCACGATCTCGACAAGTGACCCATCACCGAAACGCACAGTGCCCCTGACAGATGTGTCAAGCGACGCCATGGCTTCACGGCGTCCGGTCATATGGTTGCTGGCGCCCGTGTCGAGCACCCACACATCTTGATCTTCATCACGATCATGATCATCGGGGTAGATCTTCTTCTCGTTGAGGTGCACAACCTGACATGGCGCATGTTCCACCGCTGGCTTGTCATAGTGCACCGTCTTGACGACGTGCACCGCCTGCACTGTTGCCAGCAGGAGTGCCGACGGCTCCGCCTCAGCCTGCGCATGATGCGCTTCTTCCTGCTTGCGCTCCTTCTTGGGCTTCTTGCAATCTTCAGCCCAGTGGCCGTAAATACCACAATTCCTGCATCGCCCCTTCCTTCTCGGTGTGCCCATCGTGGTCAACTTCACAACAGGATCCTTCTTGTCGCCGCGGTCAACGCGGTCTGCACGTCCGGCTCCATTGCCGCCCTTCGGCTTCCACGACTTCTTCTCGCCACCCGATGATGAGGAAGATTCTGGGATGAGGCGATGGCGGTTCCTCGATGCCCAGTCCTCCTCGGTCAGCAACAATTTGCCGGCCTTGTCAGTCACCCTATCAACTTCAAAACGATCCTCCGCCGCCTTCAACCGCCCGACCAGCTCTTCTATGGTCAGCGACTTCAGATCGAGGAGAGTCTCGATTGAACACGTGATCTGATCGAACTTCTTTGGCAGGACTCGTAACATCTTCTTAACAACCCGAGGCTCGCCGATCACTTCTCCTGCAGTGCGCAGCTCTGCTGCCAATGCAATGATGCGCATGGCAAACCCGTCCACTGTCTCGCCGTCCTTGAACCGAATGTTCTCGAACTCTTCGAGCAGCCGCTGTGCGTTGGCCTCCTTCACGCGCTCAGCACCGACGCGCATGCTTTTCACCGCCGCCCACGCCTCCTTGACGGTTTTCTTCGCCCCCAGCATCTGCCACATCTCCTGTGGCACGGAGCGCAGCAGCGCCGCCATGGCCTGCCGATCTTGCGACCTCTTCACTCCTTCGCCTCCGGGCTCTATCACATCCCAGATCTCGAGCGTCTCATAATTACACTGCATGAGCATGGCCCATTCAGTGTAATTGGATCTTGTGAGCATTGGCCACATGAGAGAACTCTCCTTGACTCGCTCGGTGGTGACCACCGTGCTTGGAGACTGGTCATCGCCGGCCATCTTCCGCAGATCAACTCGGCACTCTCTCTTCGGCTAAGGGGGACGGTTCCACCCGGTGTCCTCCACCGCAGTGACAGCTCTCCTCACCTCCGATCGCCCCTACAGCTCCGATGCCACGTTTTGGCGCCGGATCGCCTGAATGGCTTACCCGACGGCGGCTGGGAAACACTCTGGTGACCGTGATTACCAGAGACTCGACGTCGCTCACGAGCTCTCGCACTCTGGGAGAAAACGAGGATGAACACAGAGTTACGCCGCCAACCGTCTCCTCCCTTTTGATCGGGGCTTTTCTCTTTATTGCTTGGTGTTTACACGATCTCACGATCCGCTATCCCCGCCACGCCCGCGCACGCTGCGACGTGCCCGCCTAAAGCGCGGGGCCGTTTTACATACGTGCGTGGCGAGGGACCCAGTCACCATCCCGTGAACGCAGCACGAGTCAGGTGCAACACCGACCGATCCAAACATGCAGCTAGCTAACTTTGGAAAATAAACATGCATTGCCTATTACAGGAAACTAACAAATACAACGTGTGCTCGGGATTGATCAGCTAACAGCATGCGCCCTCTGTCTGGCGCGACGACGGCCACGACGATGGTCCGACAGGGGTTGCTGTACCTGCAGACACGACTTGGGTGGTCGAGGGGGTTCAGAACCTTCAACAAAATGATTGCACATTTTCCTTGGAGGCGAAAGGTTAGTACAGAAATAAGATTTCTATGCTCCAAGCGAAGGATATATCCATATATGAGAATCGTATTTGAGTAGAAGTTAAGTGAAAAAATGGAGCGATTTTGCGTATATATTATTATTCTATTTTTTATTATATATATGTTTATTTTTATCCTTTTTTCTTTTTTTGGCACATGTTTGGAGTAGCAGCCAGGCTCCTTATCTGGGTAGGGAAGCGGAGGCATATGTCTCCCCGCGGGCGCAGATTCTGAGGAGACAGCTTCATGCCGATCACAGTAGCCTTGCAAGCCGGCTCTGGCACCGGATGGATGTACTTGCCTGGTGTTTACCTTCGCTAGGAGTGATCATGAGCACGAGGCATATATAATGGTTAATTAGTGGAACTGAGTAGAGATGCATGGAGTTCTTAGCTATTTCTTGCTGTTGAGGGTAGCTGCGG
Organism: Bothriochloa decipiens; assembly: GCA_023333625.1. NCBI lineage: Eukaryota > Viridiplantae > Streptophyta > Magnoliopsida > Poales > Poaceae > Bothriochloa > Bothriochloa decipiens. Next base: position 28,247,035 of record CM041646.1, read on the forward strand.
GCGGAGGTTGCTCTGATTCGACGGGCGACAAGGGTGCCTAGCTTGCACCAGACGTCGATGATGGTTGCTGAGGCAGACGAGAAGGCGCTGCTCCATAGCTCGACGAAGGTAGCCTGACGAGGGTAGTTTCTGCCTCGCCATGACGAGGTTCGCGGCGATCAGCGTGTCTTGGACCCGTGTCGAGGGTGCCGTTGGCCGAGGTGTTGCAGATATTGGCTCGGAGACAGGCCAGAGGTCGCCCTGACCGGCCTCCATTAGCTCCCGGTGAGTGTTGGCCTGAAGTAAGAGCTGGCCGACAAGGTACTTAGCTCCAGCCAAGGTTGTGACAAGGGACGACGAAGGTCCGGCGAGGGTTTTCCACCCGGCCGTGACGAAGGTTGTTCGGCTTCGACCGCGGCGAGGGTTGTTCAGCCTGTTCGTGACGAGGATCGCCGTATCCGGCCGTAGCGAAGGTCGTCGTGCTCGGCCGTGGCGAGGGTTGCTGTGCCCAGGTGCCCGGCCGTGGCGGAGGTCGAGCCCAGCCGCGGCGAGGGTTTCTGCACCCGGTCATGGCGGAGGTCGAGCCCAGCCGCGGCGAGGGTTTCTGCACACGGCCGTGGCGGAGGTCGAGCCCAGCCCCGGCGAGGGTCGTCGTGTCCAGCCCCGGCGAGGGTCGGTGTGGCCGGCTGTGGCGAGGGTCGGCGTGCCCGGCTGCGGCGGAGGTCGTTGTGCCCAGCCACGGCGAGGGTCGGCGTGCTCGGTTGCGGCGGAGGTCGTCGTGCCCAGCCACGGCGAGTGTCGGAGTGCTCGGCTGCGGCGGAGGTCGTCGTCGTTGTGCCCAGCCACGGCGAGGGTACCGCGCAGCCGAGGTTGCTCCGTGCCTCACGGACATTTGTCGAGCGGATGTGCTTGGCCACTCCTGCTCCGCGCCATTCAACAGGAAGAAGGTGCTGCTTGGGCCGGAAGCCGATTAGGCGGCTCGGACACGGCGCAGACCGAGAGGGTTGCACCAGGCTGAGGGCCGTCGAGGGTCGATCGGTTGTACGTAGTCGATGAAGAGAATTTCCTGCGAGGCAAATGCTGAACGAACACAGCATTTGTGCTTTCTCGAGCAAAACGTCAGACAATAGTTCGTATATGCATATTAAGTACTCCGTAGAAGCGAAGCTAAGTTACTGGATCAAAGTTCTGTGCGGGCATGGAGTAAGTGACTGGTCGCTTAATTGAATTCTTGTGTAGAGCAAAAAATTCAAAGTTCATTAATTTTGGACGTACAAAATGGAGATGTATTGGAATTCTTATCTGATTCGCAGCATGACGAACCCAGCGGTGGCCCAACGGGGCGGGGGTAGCTCCGCCCGACCATGGCAGTGCGTGGAGGGTAACTCAACGAGGGTCACTCAGACTGGCCATATGCATGACGAGGGCGTCCTGTTCGGCCGTGTTGAGGGTTGACTCGGCTTCCCGCGACGACGAGGGTTGCCGTGTTCAGCCATGGTGCCACGGCGAGGGTCTCCGTGCCCGGCTGTGGCGGAGGTCGTTGTGCCCGGCCGTGGCGAGGGTACTGTGCCGCCAAGGTTGCTCCAAGAGCCTCATGGTCGTCGCTGTCCGTGGCAGAGGTGTCAGGTCACCACCACGGTAGCTGCATGGTCCGCCTAAAGGTGTTGCCCTGCAAGCGTTAATGTTCTTGCGAAGTGCTATGGCGAGGGTAACAGAAAGAAACTTGCTATTGCCGGTAGAGAGATGACCATCGATTTGGACCGATATGCCGAGGGTTTTCATAGGCCCAGCTGACCTGCAAATCGTTGGTGAGCTTTTGTTCTTGCCGAGTCCAATAAAGATATTTTCCTCCTTTGCTCAAGAATAAATTTCTGGCACTCGATGGTTAGTGAAATGACCAATTATACAAGTAGAAATGTGAAACTTGATACTCTAGCATATATATGTATATACTAAGATGAGAATATTGCGAGGGTCAGTAGACCATATGACGGTATCCTCCAGCGAGGGTTTTTTTGTGTGCATGAATTTAAAGGAGATGCTTGGAGTACTTAGCTTTTGGTCCTGCCTTCTGTGTGGTCAATCTGGTGGTGGAGAGCGGAGTTGAGGTCGGTCGAAGGTATAGGCCGTTTGGGGACGCAGGTGTGTCGACGGGACAGGGCCAAAGCTGACCCATACTGGTGGCCTCGGCAGCTGGACGAGGGTAGCTCCATCCGGCCGCCACGGTGGTTGCAGACGATTGTTGCTCCGCCCGGCCATGGCGAAGGTTTGGCGAGGGCTGCTTGGCTCGGACGCGACGAGGGTTGCTCAGACCTGCAGCGACGAGGGTAGTTGGGTGTTGGCGAGGGTTGCTCGGACTTGCGACGGCGAGGGTAGCTGGGTGCTGGCGAGGGTTGCTCAGACTTGCGGCGGCGAGGGTAGCTTGGTGCATGCGAGGGTTGCTCAGACTTGCGGCGGCGAGGGTCGTAGCTGGGTGCTGGCGAGGGTACGTTGCTCAGCTTGCTCACGACGAGGGTATCTCTGCCTCATCGCGACGAGGGCGCCGACGAGTGTTGCTTGGCTTGCTGCGACGAGGGTGGCTGTGCCCGACCGCAACGACGGTACTGCGCCACCAAGTTTGCTCCAAGCCTCACGGACTTCCGTCGCTATCCGCAGCGGAGGTGCTGGCCACCGCGAGGGTAACCGCACGCTGATCACAGCGGAGGTACGTACCCGTGCTGACATATCCTGCAAAAATGGTTAGCCTCTTCGACTCTAGGTCGAAATTTCAGGGGTAAAAGTTAAAGATTCGTGTATGAAAGGCATTTGATGAAAGGAGATGCAAGTAGATCGCTTCGACGTCCTGACGAGGGTAGCTCTGCCCAAGCATGATAATGTGACGAAGGTAGCCTCGATCGGTGCATGTGTATGTTGATATAGCTTTGTCCGGCCGTGGCGAGGGTCGCTCTGTCTGGCCGTGACGCGGCGGTTCCGCGAGGGTAGCTCTGTGCCCGGCGGCGACGAGGGTCTTTCCGGCGTGCTACGACGCCGAGGGTTGTCGTGCTCGGCCGCGGCGAGGGTCGTCGTGCCCGGCCATGAGGTTGCCATACCCGGCCATGGCGAAGGTCGTTGTCGTCGACTCGTCGCATCTGGCCTTGGCGGAGGTCATCGTCGTCGACTCGTCGTGTCCGGCCGTGGCGGAGGTCGTCGTGTCGACTCGTCGTGTCCGGCCTTGGCGGAGGTCATCGTCGTCGACGGCCATGCCGTGGCGAAGCTCGTCTTGGCCGGCCGCGGTGGCGTGGCGGAGGTCGTCGTGGCCGGCCGCGGTG
>CM041646.1:28250331-28299850 GCA_023333625.1 Bothriochloa decipiens
GGCCGGCCGCGGTGGCGTGGCGGAGGTCGTCGTGGCCGGCCGCGGTGCCGTGGCGAAGCTCGTCCTGGCCAGCCGCGGTGCCGTGGCGGAGGTCGTCGGAGGTCGTCGTGGTGCCGGCCGCGGTGCCGTGGCGGAGGTTGTCGTGGCCGGCCGCGGTACCGTGGGGCAGGTCGTCGGAGGTCGTCGTGGTGCCGTCCGCGGCGAGGGTTGCTGAGGCCGGCCGAGACTGGAGTCGTCGTGCCCGGCGGCGGTTGCTCCGTCCGGCCGTGACGCGGCGGTTGCTACACGCTGACCATCGTGATGACTGACCCCCGCTGGAGCATCGCGGAGACCTTCGCGTGGGCTGCACCTGCATCCTCGCAGGCTGTTGCCGATTTGCTGCGTTAGAAAGAGACCTGTACGAGCAAACGATGGGAGTCTAAAGAAGAAAACACGTGATATATATGAAGCAATAGTATGTGGACATATGGCTGAAGTCCTGCAGCGTAGGTTCGATGGCCATTAGGTCTTCTTTTTCGAGAAATCAGGGTGCCTTGCCCTTGGCTTTTGCTCCCATGTACGTGGGTGCCACGAACCATCGAGGCACCCAACAGCTGGAGGCACGAGGTGCGCTGGTTCATGGCTGGCTGACACGGGTGTTGCTACAGGCGAGGGTGCCTCTGGGCGAGGGTGGCACTGCTTGGGCCGGTGTTGCTTCGATCTGCCTGAGCGAGGGTAACGACACAAACTGTTGGGTGGGCGCTGGTCTGGCGATCGTGTCCTTTCAACGGCGAAGGTAGCCTCGCGCGCGCTTGGGGAGGAAAAAGAAACTAGCCGTATAAAAACTTTGTGCTTTTTGTTCGATCCCCACGGACGGCGTCGGATATAAAACCTTCGTCGTACCTTCATCAACTGTGACGAAGGTACCTTCTCCTGACGTGGTGAAGGTATCTTCTGCAGGACGAAGGTTGTGCTTGGTCCTAGTCCTAGACAGAAAAGAGGAGGGGGATGTCAAATGAATGAGGAGTCAGCTCTCCCTACTCTCTTGCCCTTAGGGTTCTATTTATAGAGTAGGTGAGAGGAGAAAATCTTTCTTCCTCCCGCTTTAAATAATGAATTTACATAGAAGTCCTCTAACCTATTTAGCCTATTGGGCTTTTTTATAAAGAGGGGGTGGGGCATGACTACCCATCCCCCAACACCCCCTTCCTACACTAGTGATACTAGATTATAGTAGACACAAGGATCTCTTTCTCCTTTTATTAAATATTTCTAGCTACTGCTTTCCGCTGGGAAAATATAAATTACGATACCTTGGAATACTTCCAAGTGAAGTGCTACAGCGGTATAATCTGTGCGCTTGCGAAATTATCCAATAGACTTAGAGTTACCACACAGGAATTTCTGGTGCCATTGCCAATCTTTGGTAGTGACGCTAAGATTTGCCAACAAGCATTTCTGACGTCATTGCCGAGGAAAGCGTCAGCCTAGGAATTTTAATAAAAGTGAATGCGGAGTCTACTATCAATTTAATTATCAATTAGTGTTGAGGGCTTACCCTTCACCTATCTTATTTTTCGTTATCGTGAAACTTGTAGGTGCAAGCATGGTTTTCAATTGCCGTCAAACTTTGTTGAAGATCCTGAGCAATTGTTGAGGAGAACTAGACGTCATCAAGTTCCACCTCAGAGGTTCATCTCGGATCAGAATCCGCTCGAGGAAGGAAGCCCAGCACCAAGTGTTACGGAAGCTATGGCCGCCGAAAAGACCATCTCTAAGTACTCTGCGCTGTCGGCTGACTATGTCGCCACGGGTCCGTAGCTAAACTTGGGGGATGCGACTTTTGAGCTCAAGCCTATGCTTATCAATATGGTGCAAGCAAATCCATTCTGTGGGAAGCCGCACGAGGATGCCAATGCCCATCTCCAACACTTCTTGGAGGTGTGTGGTACCTTCACCATCAAGAATGTCTCAGCAGACGCCATCCATCTTCGCCTATTCCCATTCTCATTGTTGGGGAAGGCGAAGCAGTGGTTCTACGCCAACAAGAGTGAAGTCACCACCTGGGAGAAGTGCGCCAACGCGTTTCTCAAGAATTTCTTCCCGATGGGCAAAACCAGCGCCCTTCGTGGAAAGATTTCTAGCTTCCAACAGCAAGCTGATGAGATGATTCCCGAAGCATGGGAACGTCTCTAGGAGTACATTCGCGCCTGTCCTCATCATGGGATAGAGGAATGGCTCATCATTCAAGGTTTCTATCATGGCCTGACTGGTTTGGCCAAGAGTCACCTTGATGCTGCCGCTGGAGGAGCATTCTTGCAGCATAAAGTCAAGGATGCCAAGGACCACATAGAGAAGATGGTCACCAACCAAGGATGGAATGAGGAACGCCTTCAGCCAAAGAAGACAGGTGTCCATGCCCTCAATGAGGTGGACATGCTCTCTGCTAAAATAGACCTCTTAATGAAGAAGATAGAAGAAGGTTCCAAGAAGAACAAGAGGCCATTCAATCTCACGCCACCGCATGAGCTGTTGAAGCCGATCCATGGTGCGAGGTGTGCAGAGGAGAAGATCATTCGGGAAACAATTGTCCTGAAACAAAGGAGAAAGTGAGCTTCATCATCAACAACAATAACAACAGGTACCAGCCCCAACAACAATAGCAAGGATGGAACTCATGCCCCTTCTACCAAGGAAACCAAGGTAACAGTTACATCAATAATTTCAATAATTCTTATGGTAACCAACATTCTTTAAGAGATCTTGTCTTAGGCCAAACTAAAATCAATGATAGTATTAACAAGAAAATGATGGCTAATGATAAGATTCTTGAAAGTTTAAGTGAGAAAATGGATAACTTTACTTCTGCCAGGAAAAATCAATTGAGCTTTAATAAAATGCTAGAAACACAATTAGCTCAGTTAGCAGTAGCTGTCCCATCCTTCGAGCAAGGTAAGATCCCAGGGAAACCCGAGGACCCAATTGAAGGTGTTAAATTAGTAACCAAGAGGTTCGGTAAGCCTCCACTATGCTCTAATTGGGGCTATCTTCTTGATCCACCCTTCATCGCCAAGAAGGAAGATCCAGGCCTACTGACCATCACCTGCGAGATTGGACCTAAGATCTTTCACAATGTCTTCTGCAACCTTGGATCGGGTGTCAACATCATGGCCAAGGTAACTTATGATAATCTGTTAGGGGGGCCTTTGCACCCCACATTTATTTGTTTGCAGATGGCGGATCAAACAATTCGATTCCCTGAGGGACTAGCGAGGGATATACTAGTCAAGGTTCAAGACGAATATGTCCTAACCGACTTCATCATATTGGACATGGGGTCCAACAATGAAGTCTCCGTTATCCTGGAAAGGCCATTCCTCAACACAGTTAATGCTATCATCTACGTGGGATCTGGCTAGATTCATTTTTCAATTCCCAGGAAAGAAGGTAAAATGTCCATTCAATGGTTATACAGCTAACAAGCAGGTAAAAGACGAAGAACCCAAGAACAAACCTCGCTACTACCTGCGCCAAAGGAACAACAATAAAAGTGAGTCGGCCAAAAAGGTTGAAGTAAAGAAAGAAGAACTCGCTGAATCACGAGGCAAAGGTAAGAAAATATGGCAGCAGAAAGAGGTGCAATTACAGTCACCATCTCCGGGACCAACCGAAGCACCTGAAGAAGGAACAAGGCGGAGAGGTCCTGCTCTCTGGACCTAAAACATGGAGCCTTGCTGGTAAGACAAATCAGTATTTATCCCATATTTATTTTCTGTATTTCAATTCTTGCATTTATTTTCATTACATCTTAGTTTTAGTTTGCATATTTTCTTTTGACAAAATAGTTAGCAATAATGAATAAAATCTTGAGAATAATCTGCAACAACATTTTTGAGCTGCTGGACCACCCAAGGTGGGGTCGGCTAACCCGACCAGTGGGCCCACTCCTGTTCATTTCACTTTGGTTTGATGTATTGGTTCGGGATCAGCACTTGGATGCCCTTGGGGTACTCAAGTGGGGGTCGGTTGACCCCTAGACTGTCCCCTGTGGTAGTCTGCTGTCTCCTATTTGCCACATATAGGAATCCTATGCATGCCACACTAGCCAAAGCCTGAACAGAAATGGTCCTTTGCTTTATCATTTTAGCATAAGATGCTCTTTTTCATGTCGGTTGCTTTGAGGACCATACCACCAGCTGAAATCATGTAAAGTGGTCGCCTAGGAATGCTTAAGTGCCCCATGGTCCATGGGAATCTCTTTAGACATGTTTTCACTTTTGCCATTCATCTTTTCTCTTTCACAAAGCACTAGGCAAGGGAATCTCTGAAAAGAACTTTACTTTTGGTCCACACCTAGCCTTTACTTTACCAAACACTTGATGACACACTGTTTAAAGTGCTGGGTGGCCTAGGGAGGGGGTCGGCCGACCCCCACTTTGGGCAAATTCTAAAAAATGTCTGCTGGATGTTGCTAGATTCCCTGCCAGGATTCAAATTCAAATTTAAATGTGCTTTTTTTGGGGGGCGTTGGCTGACCCACACTTTTTGGGTCCACCACTTGCCCTTCTCCCCCTATAAACACCCTTGCATTGTGAGCTCAACTCCACACCCAGAACCACCAGAATCATCTAGAGCTCACAATCTCTCTTCTTCTCTCCTTTGTTGCAAGTTCTTTCTCAAGTTTAGTTTAGTAGTAGCCCTCCAAAACAAAACCCAAAAATATTTCTTGCATAGTAATAGTATAGGAGAGTTTGGTTGTTTCACTTGTGCAGCTAGATGAAGAAAGCATTCCTCTCTCGGTTCAAGAAGTCCAAGATAGGTGAGAGTTCTTCCCAAGGCTCTCACCACACTCATGAAGGAACCCATGGGAGAAGAGAGGAGGAAGAGAGGTACCACCCGATGGTACTCTACAATCCTCCAGCAAGAGTGGTAGAGCCCGATAGCGACCTCATGCTGAGCCAAGAAGAGATACAAAAGTTCAACATTCTTCAAGGAAGCAACTTCAACCACACGGGCATTATCGACCCGGTCCTCTTGGACCGCACAGGTATGAGTAAAAAATTCAATGATGTCTTTACTGCAATTGGTTGGGGAGGTTTTTGGCAAATGCATGAGGCTGGTATAAAAGTGCTTGCCCAAGAATTTCTGTGCACCTTAAACTTTGCAAATGTTGGGGTAGCCTTTCGCATGGTTGGGGAAGAATATAATTTATCTTGGAGCCTCTTAAACACCTCTTTGGGATGTGATCCTAATTGTGAACTTGATTTAGACATTGCCATTGATGGTTTTAACAAAGATGAATTTTGGAAAGCAATTTCTGGCTTCAATGGTTGCTCTCATCTTACAGCCTCTAAAATTCATAATCCAACTCCGTGCTTTCTTCATTACTGGATGGTTGTGACTCTTTTTCCTTACACTAGAGGTAATGCCTTAAGTGATGATGAACTTAAACTGCTTTATGCCATGGTACACAAGATTAAGGTCTCTCCTGTTAAACTGCTAGTGAACTTTTGGCTTAGCTGCTTTGAAACTGAAAACTCTGTTTACTGCACATCGTTCATTACTCGCATAGCCAATACTTGGGGTGTAACAGAGTCACATGCCTTTGAGTACATTACCTCTGCTAGGGATGTCTTAGATGAGAATGTCTTTATTAATTCTAGTGTGCTCAAGAGAGGTCTAAGAGGTGGACTTAGAATGATTTATCCTGGCCATACAGTCAAAGTTCCTCTCCCGTATGAGAGAAGTCGAATGTATAGGCTTCGTACACTAACCATCAAATTGGATCGAGAGGCAAGAGGCCAAAATATTACAGAGATGAACAAGATGACAAGAGGGATGTCACGAGCTGCTCAAATGAACCAGGCAGGCCCCTCACGCCCTGCAAAAGAAGAAGTTGAAGAAGGTGAGGAGGCAAGCTCCATGGACATTTCAGGATCCAGGGGGAGGCCTCCATGTCCACAGGACACTCCTCGCCTAAGGCGAAGGGAGAGGCACCCCCAAAGGACAAACATGAATGACCTCATCAACAACATGGGCACAATGCGCATTGAACAAGAGGCAACATTACAATTGGCGCAACAGAATGTCCAATATCTGCAAGCTATGCAAGAAGAAGAAACACAACGTTGGGCCGGGTGGTTCCAATACTATCCGGCATTACAGTGAACAAGAGCCAAGCTTGGGGGAGATCCTCTCCCCTGCCAAGGTAAGTATTCTATCCTAGCATTTGCATTTTAGTTATTTATCTTGTTGTATATAAAAAAATTAAAAAGTTTTAAAATACCAAAAATATTTGTTTATTTTTAGTAGTACCTATGCTTCATGTATGTCTTTCTCCTTATGGAAATGATGAGTAGTTGCTTTGTCAATATCTCTCTAGTGCCTAGTTTATAACTTAGTGCTTCTTTAAGTATGGATTACTTAGCTCTTTTTGAACCATCATGAACCTGAAAACTTTGTGGGTTGCGAGTGCTAGAACTAAGTCTAAGTTGTTGGGGGATATGACATAGTGAGACAAGAGCTGCTATAATATTGTTCTAAGCATGATTGATTACTGGAGAATTTATTATTAAAATGATCAAAACCTTAATTGTTCCTCAATGGTGATGAAATTCCTACCACAGCCATATATGCTTTACATGTTCAAAAACCTTTCACATGAGCTATTTGCTTTGTGTTGAGTGTTGTCAAATCTTGTTAATCCCTGTTAAGAGATTTTTCATGCCTCTAAGATCAAGATCACACGCACGCCACATATATACATGCTACTTCTACATTGGAAGTACGCAAAAACATGCATTCTATTTCCACCAAATAGGTTGCTCTATGCTCTAAGTGTTAGAAAAATCTCTCTAAATATTGTTTGAAAGATGAGACATAAGAAAATGGGGTAGGAAAAATAAGTATTCATGAGTATGGACACATGAAAGTCCCAAGGTCGGGCGGCTTCCACCGACCTCCTGCATGCCGCCATGCAACTGGTTTGATCAGGAACGTCCATCTGAGGTGGTTGTGAAGTCGGTTCATCCAAGAGTATAGAGAGAAGGAGCACATGGATCGCTGACGTGGCACCCCCTCTCCTTCCCCTATATAAGGAGGCTGCCACCACCCTTGGAAAGCATCCATTGATCCAATTCCAAGCTTCCAAGCTCAAGCTAGAGTACTAGTAGTTAGTCTAGAGTGGGAGTTAGAGTTGAGTCGAGCGAAGCTCGGGGTCTCCGGAGTCTTCTTCTGGAGAGTCTGATATAGCTCTGGTATCTTTCTTCTTTTGTAAGACTTTCCTTTTAGCAATATATTTATTTTTGCTTTACTTTACTTGGTATTTACTTAGTGCAAGTCTATAGTCTTTATAGTCTTATTGTGTGCTTGTCTTAGTAGTTTAGTTTCTTTATTTAGATTGGTTTCCTGTAACCAACTTCCTTGTGTGTGTATCAACGCCCTATCTTGCATAGGAGCTCCAGTTATCTGTGCGTTAACTAGAGTTGTAAGAGTAAGTGTGAGTGAGGTGCTCAGACTTAGTCTTACCTTTGATTGCCGCTGGTCTGCACGGATAGTTCATGAGCGCACTCCCAAGAGGTGACAGGTCTCGGGCGGCATTAGGGTCTTCTCACCACGTTCGGGCTAGTTCTTAAAACACAGGGCACCCATAAGAGTATAGCCGCTTTAGTAGGAGTTCTGTCTCTAGCTTTCTCGCCTATCCCCACCACACAAGTAGTAAGGCACCAGTCTAGTTGAGTCATCTATCTGTTAGGATTAAGTGCATAGAAGTAAAGTAAGATAATAGGAGTCCTTTACTCACTCGTTGTCCTCCCACCTAGCTAGCTCTCTACCAGTTATCCTTAGATTAGGATCTTTGTGATCATTTACCTATCCTTTTATTTATTTACCCCCTTCCTACACTAGTGATACTAGATTATAGTAGACACAAGGATCTCTTTCCCCTTTTATTAAATATTCCTAGCTACTGCTTTCCCCTAGGAAAATATACATTACGATACCTTGGAATACTCCTGGGTGAAGTGCTACAGCGGTATATTCTGTACGCTTGCGGAATTACCTAATAGACTTGGAATTACCACACAGGCATTTCTGGTGCCATTGCCAATCTTTGATAGTGACGCTAAGATTTGCCAACACTAATGGTCTCCAAAATATTATTTACATGAGGTAAATATTTTGCATCATAGAGTATTTACATGAGGTAAATATAGTATATTGCAGATATGTTAAAAACCTGAGGGTTAGAACATAAATCTGGAATACATTAATAATCCATTTGGACTATACCATAATCCATTTGGACTATACCATAATTCATAGAAATTGGTGGGGTTCTGTGCAAAATGTACAAATCCTATCCATCCAATTCGACGGATGATGGTCTCCCTATAAGAAAACCATCGCCGTCGCTCGTCCTCACGATGACTTTTCATCGCTGGAATCAAGCCGTAGCAGGAGTTGGTCGTCGTTCAGCTGGCCATCACAGGGGTGCAGCCAGCTGCCGTGGTTTAGGCTCTTAGCCACCAGCCTGCCGTAGCCGTGGCAGCCAAGCGAGGGCGCTGTCCGCTGGGTGCGAAGCTGCAGCCTTGGGCGAGCGAGGAGCCACCAACCGCCTGTTTGAAGCCACGACGAGCGTCGGGCGATCGGGCCAGGGACGTCGAATAGCAAGGCTAGGCGGGAGCCGCCAAGGTCATGGCGCACGGAGTGGCTGCGCTTGGCCGCTGAGGTCATCCGCATCAGCGTGAAGCCACGCGTGCGTGCCGTGTGGGCATCGCGAGACCACGAGTGTCGGTCGCGGCGCGAGGAGCTGGCCGCGTCTGAGGTGTGAGCGCTACACGAAGGACGACCGCATCCATGACGTGAGGCCGCACGAGGGCCGCCATTTCTGAGCCAAGGGGTGAGCCATAGCGTGATGCCCCTAGAGGGTGCCGCTACCTTCTGTCCATGAGAGTCATGAGAGCTGCGCCCGTGGGGGCGGGTGCACCATGTGAGGCCGTGGGATGCGGCGCGTGCGGGACCGCTGGTGCCCTGCTGCTGTGAGGCTCATGGACGCAGTGCACCGTGGGCACATGGGAGCAGGACCGCGGCGTTAGGCCACACGGGCTTCGTGTGGTCGCGCGAGGAACCACCATCGCTGTGAGGTTGCAGCCGCACGGGCCGCGTGGAGGTAGTGGGGCCGCTGGTGCCTCGTTGCTTGACTAGGATGCTGCTGGAGCGCGGGCGTGGAGCCACGGTGCGTGGGCCCAGGGGCCGCGGTGTGAGGCCATGCGCGAGCCACCGTGGATCCGTTCTCATACCGCTAGCCATAGTGGATGATCATGCGGGAGCAGGTTAGGGTCATGGCCGCTGTGATCTGGCCGCAGAGGGCCAGCAGTCGTCACCGTGGAGCACAACCGCTTATTCATGTCCTTATATCTCACGATGCTGAGGCCGTGGTGAAAGGGGCGCTGCCATCATCCTCATCGAAGTAGAGGTCAGATTGATGAGGTGATGGATGTAGAGGCCATTGGTATTGTTATCTATTCCAACTCGTTCTGATTGATTCCTCAATCGATGTTTTAACTAATTGAGCTATTCCTTCTGAGGAAGAAATGAGTCGAGAGCGATGGTGCTGATAACGTGTTGTGAGTAGAATTGCGAGAAAGTAAAAGATACATAATGTAGGGAAATGAATTGGTTGTATTCTCATTGATCATTGATGATTACATATATAGAGGAGGAGAGGGGAGAAAACTCCTCCATCAAGTAATCTCGCGTATGGCCCATGGGCAAGGGAAGTTTCCGTGCATGCAACCATGCGGTTGAGGGGTTATGAGGGTGCTATGCTAGCCAGAACTGATCACATGTGGAGATGTCTGGGTTTTGGACATCCGACGTCGCAACTTGCTCTAAACATTCTCAAATTTTTATCATAGCCTCCACATGTGATAACATGACACCTCGACAAGTATTATGATTTTCGGACTTCGTTTGGATTTTATATAATTAAAAAACACTTCTACCGCACCTAGATGGTCATGTTTCATGGACAAGGCCTTCAAACTTTTTGGTGAGTTTATGGACACAGACTCAAAATACACTCTCCAGGATGAATATCATTTTTTGAATGGCTATGTTTCATTATTTCATGCACCTATAGTTTGAATTTGGATTATGTGAAAAAATTCAAGTAAATAAAATAAATGAACAAAATATAGCAAAATATTATAAAAAGGTCCCAAATTTAAACATGTGCTTGAATACAATATACCTAGGCCACAGAAAAAGTATGAATTCAAAATTCGAAAAAAAAATCTTTGCCGAGTATCAAATGAGGCACTCGGCAAAGAGGTGCTTTGCCGAGTACCATCCTCAGCACTCAGCAAAGAGAGTCCTTTGTCGAGTGCCCTTGGTGGCACTCGGCAAAGAGCCGTAATGTAAAGGGCCTACGCGGCCGGCCCATCTCTCCCCCAAACCCTATCCCCCCGCGCCGGCCCCCGCCCCTGCTCTCACTCGCCGCCACCGCCGCCGCTTGCCCGCCCACGCGCGCCCACCGTCGCCACCGCCGCTCCTCACCGCGCGCGTCCACCACCGCCTCGTCCCGCCTGCCCGCGCACACCGCCATCGCCGCTCGGCCACACCACCATGGCGCCCGCCGCCACCCGGCCACCGGCCCGACCGTGGCTGCCCGCGCCACCGCGCTGCCAGCCTCCACCGTGGCGGCCTGCCACACCGCGCTGCCTGCCTGAGCCGCGGCCGTGCCCGCCTCCACCGCGCCACCCCTAGGTGAAGGAAGAGGGGGGAGAAAGAAGGAAGAAGAAGAAGGGGAGGAGGAAGAAGAAGAAGAAAGAGAAGGAGAAAGAAGAAGAAGGAGAAGGAAGGAAGGAGGAGGAGGAAAAAAGGAGAGGAAGAAGAAGAAGAAAGTGAAGGAGGAGGAAGAAGAAGAAGAAGGAGAAGGGAGGAAGAAGGAGGAGGAAGAAAAAAGGGAAGGAAGAAGAAGAAGGAAGGAAGGAGAAGGAGGAAAAAAAGAAGGGGAGGAAGAAGAAGAAGAAAGTGAAGGAGGAAGAATAAGAAGAAGAAGGAGAAGGGAGGAAGGAGGAGGAGGAAGAAAAAAAAGGGGAGGAAGAAGAAGGAGAAGGAGGAAGAAGAAGGAGGAGAAGGGAGGAGGAGAAGGAGGAAGAAGGGAGGAGGAGAAGGACCTTGGTCCGATGACTGTCCAAACCGTTCCTTGACGACGTTCGTCCACACCGTCGTTCGCGCCCCTTGCCGAAGAAGAAGGTAAAGCCCTAGGGTTGTCAGCCATCATGCTGCTTATGTCGTTGATGGCCTTCGTGCCGAGTTTGTGGATTTGTGGCCTTCGTGCCATATATGTGTTGTCAGCCATCGAGCTGGCTTCTTTCTTGTAGGTTTTAAAACCTCCCCGTACAGGAGAGGTTTTGCCGAATTTTTCAACTTAGAGTGTTGTCTTTCTTCTTTTACAGAGCGGGTCTTTGTCGGTGCTGCAGGTCTGCCTGCACCGTGTCGCCTCGCCCTGCACCGATTAGCCACTGCCCCACTAGCCTCTCTCCACCACCACCATAGATATAAATCACCTCTCTTCCTTACCCGTTGTCGTAATTAGGTCACGTGACCCAGTTAGGCGTCTCCCGTTTGAAAGAGATACGGTCAGAGGTATGCAGGTCTTTGCATATCTGGGACCGTATCTATTTTGGATTGTCCATGATTTTTGGATAGCCCATGGATGCGTAGATGGGTTAGCTTCCATGTTCTGCTCCTGTCTGAGTCAGAGTTTTGGCAGCACCTCCCCGTTGTTCTCCGGATACACACTCTCCCTACGAGGACGTGTATCGAGATGGAAGCAGGTGCTGCCAAAATTCTGACTTGGACGGGAGCAGAACAGGGAAGCTAACCCATCTATGCATCCACGGGTGGGATTAGGACCTATCCTTCACCTATTAGATGGTAGGAACACCGTGTAGATGCAATTGCTGGTTTATTACTTGCTTACGCATGTGTATGATAGAGGACGGATAACCGTGAGTGGATATACATAGGCTACACAACTAACAGGAAGAATGATGAATGGGTTAGGGGGATAAATTATTTCTTGGAGCAAGCATTTGGCCCAGCTGCTAAAGGGTCGATTCAGATGTCGTCTCCCTGTAGCCAGTGTAAGAACTCAAAAATAAAAATAAAGAAAGATGTATACAGAGATCTTTTCAAGAACAGATTTGTGGCAGACTATAAGAGGTGGATCTTCCATGGTGAAGGCGATCGTATTAGAGAGGAGGAGGTGAGAGCATGCCTCGAGGAGTATGATGGAGATGCCAGGATGGCCGACATGATGGTAGACTATAACAAGGCATGTGGCAATGAAGGATTGGTGGAGGAGGATCTAGAGGAAACCACAAAGGCGTTCTACAAAATGATGTCTTTAGCATAGAAGCCCCTTCATGGGAAGACAACAATGTCGCAACTAGATGGCATTGGACGCCTAATAGCGTTGAAGTCGCAGTTGAGCCTGAGTCGAGATGACTTCGATCTCTTGTTGAAAATTTTTGGCACAATGCTTCCGGAGGGTCACATGCTACTGAAGAACACTTATGAGTCACAGAAACACCTTCGTGCACTTAAGATGCCATATGAGTTGATCCATTCTTGTCTGAATGGGTGCGTCCTATTTATGGGAGACCACATGAAAGCAACGCACTGTCCAAAGTGAAAAGCCTCTAGGTTTGTGGAGGTAAAGGGTAGTGATGGCAAGAAGAAATAGTCTAAGATCCCTGAAAAGGTCCTACGGTACCTTCCTATCCTACTGAGGCTCCAACGGTTGTACATGATAGAGGAGTCCACGAAACAGATGACATGGAACAAGAAAGGCAAAAGATACAGTGACAAGATGGTACACCCATCGGATAGTGACGCATGGAAGTACTTCCATCATCAGCATCAAGACAAAGCTATGGAGGCTCGGAATGTACGTGTAGCGATTGCAACGGATGGGTTCAACCCGTATGGAATGATGGCGGCCCCGTACACATGTTAGCCCGTGTTCGTGATCCCCCTCAATCTCCCCCCGGCATCATGTTTGAACCCAAGAATGTGTTCTTATCACTGATAATACCTGAACGCCTGGGCAACAATATGGGTGTGTTCATGCAGCCACTATGGGATGAATTGCAACTTGCTTGGGAAAAGGGGTACTGACGTACGACCGAGCTACAAAGAAGAACTTCACAATACATGTGTGGTACCAGTATTCAATTTATGACTTCCCGACGTATGGCATATTCAATGGGTGGTGTGTTCACAGGAAGTTGCCTTGCCCAGTATGCAAGGTATCTGTGATGTTCACCTGGCTGAAGAAGGGTGGCAAGTTCTCTTCATTTGAAAAACATCGTCAATTCCTAGATGACGACCATGTGTTCGACGAGACATCAAGCACTTCATGAAAGGTGTTCAAGTCACGGACCCCATTCCTCAGATTATGAGCGGTTCCTAGGTCCTTGCCTAGTTAGAGGCACTTGAAATTGATGAAGACAATGGTGGTTTTATTGGATATGGTCAGGAACACATGTGGACCCATATATCAGGCTTGACTAGGATATGCCCACCCGAAGGACCACGTGCACATGAGTTCGTACGCCCGGCACCGATGATCGTGACTATTACAGCATAGTCGAAGAAATATACGAGCTCCACTTTGAGGGCCCTAAAGCTCTTAAACCAGTGGTATTCAAATGCCATTGGTTCGATCCTAATGACACGAGAAGAGCCGATGACATTGGGCAAGTCAAAATTCGACAGTATTTCATCTATACTGGAGATGTCTATATTATGGCTCAACAGGCCATGTAAGTTTATTATCTCCCATGGGCGTGCCAAAAAGACAAGAATCTTAAGGGTTGGTACCTTGTGCACTTGGTATCGCCGCGTGGTAAAGTGTCTGTCTCAAACAATGATGATTACAACTTTGACCCAAAGACAGATAGCGGAGAGTTCTATCAACCTGAGGGGCTAGAATGGCATTTGGAGATAGACACTCTTTCGCTGATGGGCATGGAAGTAGACAACGACATCGATGAGGACGAGGATGAAGTGCTGCAAGATCCTAAGGACATAATGATGCTTGAGTGATGGAGGGCTCAGCACGATAGAGTTGTTGAGGATGATGGAGGTGGTGAAGACAATGGAGATGAGGAGGACTTAAGAGAGCTCGACAATATTGATAGTGATCATGACAATAGTGATAGTGATGATGAGGAGCCAACCACTGTCATTCATGGAGATAATTTCTAATTCATGTAATACTATATTGTTCTTATTATTACTTTGCAATTATGTTTCATTCATTTTGCATCTCTTTACAAGTACTTATTGATTATTTGTGCTAATTGGTTTAATCTTTGTCATTGCAGGAACAGGACAAAATGCCGAGCGGAAGTAGACGACCGCGATGAACGGGGGTCAACTCACGCTACCTGAGGACCGGCCCCTAGGAGGGAGTGGAGGAGCCGCCGTTGGTGGAGTCGTCGACGAGGGACCGCGAACGTTGGCCGTCGACGAGGCGGCTGTTTCTGGTAGACAGCGATGACCGACAGGACGAGCAGGACAGGGGAGAGTAGAATGGGGGTGAGCAGTAAGGGGGCGAGTAGAACGGGGACGAGGCAACACCATGGGAGACGGCTTCCTCAGGTTCGAGCAAGGTCTACTAGCGTGGGATCACACGACTCCCTTCAGCGTCGCTCGCACTTGCCAACCGTCCGGTGATTCGACCCGCCGGTGAAAAGTAAGTAACCATTCATGTTTTCACGACTTATTCATATGACATGTTTAAAATTGAACTTCAAACTACCTTCTTAATGACTCATGCAGGAACTTGACGTGTGTGCACAGGGGGAGTTCACGCCATCCTAATGGCATGCTGGCCCTTCTGATTAAGAAGCACTACCATGGCCTTGTCACCCACAACGGGAGAATAGCGCCGCCCTGGAAATGGCAGGACTTCGCCAACGTCAGGGATGAAAATGAGGTCCCCCTTACGACCAAGATCAAGAGGGAGTTTTGGGTGAGTCTTTATCACACCGCTTTGTCAATACTAGTATTTGTTGGACGTTCTTGAAATAATGAAAATGATACATGATATCTGTATGCAGGAGTGGTTCACGTGCAAGTCAGGGCACGAGGTCGAGGCGTCGTGAGTGCAAGACAAGGTCTATCAAGAACGACTCAAGGATATGTACCACGAGGTGCACCTCCAGGTCCTCATCACCTACCACGCCGACGTGCTTCGCCAGTCGCTCCTGAAGAACTAAGCCAGGGTGATGATCCTCTACCCCGAGAGCGACCTCCCTAGGGAGGTCTACCTCTAGGTAAGTAGGAAACATTAATTCTGATTCCTTCCATGAAAAATAAGTAGGAAACATTAATTTTGATTTATCTTCTGACATGTCAAATGCACATTGTCATGCAGTTTCCTCCTGATTGGTGCAAAATGCACATGGACTGCTGGGCGGCCATTGTGGATGAGTGAAGAACGCCGGAGTCGTACGAGCGGCGCAGAGCCAAATGGGGGGACCGCCTGGCGATGCCAGGGCCGACACACCACCAAGGGAGCCGCCCCCTCTCAGGGTACATGGACACATGGGTACGCTTCTGTTGATATATTTATTTATTCTAGATCTCAATTCTCATTACGTGTAATCATCTTTGTGTTTTCCTCGTAGACCTAGTCGCATGATGGCCAGGTGATCAACGAGTTCACAGGGTACGCCTTGGCTCACAAGGGCAAAGCGACGGATCCAGCCAACGACTACAACCCAGCGGACGGTCCCAATGCTTACACCAACTTGAATGCCTACGAGAAGATGGTCGAGTACACCGCGGTGGCTCGCACGTGCCATGGGTCGGGCTTCAATCCGGCCACCGAGCCACTGGATACGGACATCCTGATGAGGACGAGAGGAGGAAAGCAGCATGGCCGGTACTATATTGCCCACAGTGCAATCGACCTGGCCACCGTTCCCACCCTTAGCTAGGTTCATCGATTAGACAGCACGACCTCCTCCGACGTCCCCATACGACCTCGGCAGCCGAGCTCCATGCATATGTTGGTGACGGTTCAGGTAACTATAGTTTTATTCGTCGTTCATTGGTTTTACATATGTACCTTTTCTTTTGCATTGTTTAAACATCACGGGTGTAATATTGCAGTCCGAGATGGCCGAGTTGTAGGCCCAACAGGAGGCCGCACAGGAGGCCCATTGGCAGGAGCTGGCGCGTCAGAGGGAGCAGTCGGCGTGCGAGATTGTGGCTGTCTAGCAGCACTCAGCGTGTCAGATGTAGGACTTTGCCGGCTTCTTTTAGTCCCTGTAGATCCCTGGTGTCGTCCGGCCTCCGTTGTCTCCCTCGATGTTAGCTCCACCTCCTCTTCCTATCCCTATAGGTACTCCAGTGAGAATATATGTTTGTCTGTTGTTTTGGCTTGTACGGCCATCCTGCAGGTACTAATAAGATTGTTTCTCCTTTGTGCAAGCACAGTCGACGGGTTCAAACCCGACTCCTCGAGATGGCCCTTCTCCAGGCCATGGGTGGCTGGTTGGCCCGGTTGTCCCTCAGCCACAGTTCACGTGGCCAGGTGACGTTCCTCCTGGGCCTATGCAGCACAGGCCCTCCGGGTGGGCAAGCGTCCCTCCTCCGCCTACCCAACATGGGTACTCCGGGTGGACGTACCACAACGCGCCGCATGTCGGACACTTCGCATGGTCTTCGTGGCCAGCTTCTGGGAGCTCTTCACACTATGGTGGACAGGGGGACAGCGGGTCGCAGCACAAGGAGTGATGGCCTTTGTGATTGTTGGACTTTGTATGGATTTGTAAGACTTTGTGTTTGTTATATTGGACATGTTGAATTTGCGACTGTTAATGGATGTAAGTTGTTGGATGCATTTGTTATGGATGGCATGTGATATATATGTGGATTTGTGTCATATATGTGAATTTATGTTTTATATATATATTATATGTGTGATTTGCCTGTGATATATATGAAAACAGAAAAAAAGAAAAAAAAAGTTTCCCAGCTTTGCCGAGTGCCTGGCACTCGATAAAGCTGGGCACCAGGTGGCAACCCCAGCAGCTTTGCCGAGTGCCAGACAAGGCACTCGGCAGAGGCTGATTTTAAAAAAATAATAAAAGCTCTTTGCCGAGTACCGGCCGTGGCACTCGGTAAAGACTTTTTGAAATAAAAAAATAAAAAATTCTGGCGGCTTCTTTGCCGAGTGCTGACATGGCAGTCGGCAAAGTCTTTCCCGAGTGCCTGTGACCTAGCACTCGGTAAACAATTCTTTGTCAAGCCTTTCTTTGCTGACACGGCTTTGCCAAGTGTCAGCGTGGCAGACACTCGATGAAGCCTTTGTCGAGTGTATATACGCCTTGCACTCGACAAAGATGGCGGATCCTGTATTGTAAGCAGCACGGTTATTTTAGACCCACTCCTAAGCAGCACACATGATTATTCAGTTCAGGTGCCACCTAAAGTCCGCAGCAGAGAAGAAGTCCACGGCAGTCGGCGGGTGTATACTACACAACAAAAGAAGCTTTGGACTGTCCATGCATGTGCTTCCAGGTATACGCACATATACTTACACATGGTTACTTCGTGCATGGTGCACATGCCGCCAAAAGTCCGCCGCAGCAGAGAATTAGCCGCCATGGAATCATGCACCTGTTAACATGTCGACATCATTCCACAACCACCACCACCATGTAGGAGTAGCAGCCACCCAAGCTTACACATGGTCACGTAGAGCATATAACAAACGGTGGCAGCCGAACAGCTCCCAGCAGTCTGCTCAGGAAACAAGCTAGATAAACCATTTGCAACGAGAGTGAGTGCCAGATCGGAAGGAAATGGAGAGAGCCAAGGATCGTCCGCACTTGGTGCTGGTTCCATGGCAAGGAGGCATCAGCCACATCATCCCGATGACCGACATCGGCCGCCTCCTGGCCACCCACGGCGCAGCGGTGACCATCATCACGACGCCCGCCAACGCGCCGCTCGTGCGGAACCGCGTGGAAGCCCACCTCGCAGCAGCAGCAACAACAACGCCGCTGCCTCTACCTCCGGGCGCCAACAGCGCCGGCGCGGCGGCGGGGACGATCACGGTCACCGCGATCCCATTCCCAGCAGCAGAGGCCTGCCTGCTGGAGGGCTGCGAGAGGCTGGACCTCGTCGGGTGCCCCGCGGACGTGCCCCGCTTCTTCGCCGCCAACAGACAGTTCGGCGAGGCGGTGGCACGCCACTGCCTTGATGGCGAGACCATGCCGCGCCGGCCCAGCTGCGTCGTCGCCGGGATGTGCCACACATGGGCGCTCGGCATGGCGCGCGAGCTCGGCGTGCCGTGCTACATCTTCCACGGTTACGGCGCGTTCGCTCTGCTCTGCGTCGAGTACCTCTACAAGCACAGGCCACACGAAGCGGTGTCATCGGCAGACGAGCTCGTCAACATCCCGGTCCTACCGGCGTTCGAGTGCAGGGTGTCACGTTTGCAGCTGCCGCCGCAATTAGTCCCACCATCGACGATGACCGCGGCTGGTCGGACGCTGCAAGAGATACGGGAGTTCGACGTGGCCGTGGACGGCGTGGTCGTCAACAGCTTCGACGAGCTGGAGCACGGCTCCTGCGAGCTCCTCGCGACGGCGACCGGCAAAACCGTCGTCGCCGTTGGTCCCGTCTCGCTGTGCCGCTCGCCTAGCATTGATGCACAGTCTATGACAGGTGATGCGAGGCAGGTCCTGGAGTGGCTGGACACCAAGGAGTCCAAGTCCGTGGTGTACGTCAGCTTTGGCAGTGCCGGGTGCATGCCGCCGGCGCAGGTCACGCAGCTGGGCATGGCGCTAGCGTCGTGCCCTTGGCCGGTCGTCTGGGTCGTCAAGGGCGCCGACACCATTCCGGACGACGTCAGGAAGTGGCTACGTGAGAGCTTCAACGAAGACAGCAAGTGCTTGGTAGTGCGAGGCTGGGCTCCCCAGGTCGCCATCCTAGCTCACCAAGCCGTCGGCGGCTTCCTCACGCACTGCGGGTGGGGCTCGACTCTGGAGGCCATTGTCGCCGGCATGCCCATGGCGACCTGGCCGCTTTTCGCCGAGCAGTTTATCAATGAGAGGCTCATTGTGGATGGGCTTGGTATTGGGGTACCCATAGGCGTGACAAAGCCAACAGAAAATGTCCTCAGTGCTGGTAAGCTCAACGGTGGCATTGCCAATGTCGAGGCGGAGGTAGGCATGGAACAAGTGATCAAGACTTTGGAGAGGCTGATGGATCAGGGTGACGAAGGGGAGCAGAGGAGGAGGAAGGCTCAGGAGCTCAAGGCCAGGGCAAATGGAGCGTTACAGAAGGGAGGGGCGTCCTACATGAATCTGGAGAAGCTAATCCAATCTTCAGTTTCATGATTTGAATAATTAATAACATGTGACATTAATCAGTCTTTGCTGACTAAAATTGCTGGTGCTCATCTGTGTAATAAGTAATTTACAAATCATCAAATTTGTTTCATGTCTTTTTGAGATTATATAATAAGCAGGTGCATATCATTGTCTTTGATAAGCACTTTTTCATTGTAACCACAACAATTATTATTATTATATAAATCTTGTGGGATTTGCGATGTATGTGAGTCTAGTCTACATAGCAAATATAAAGTACCACATAAAAATAAATAAAATAGATTCCAAAAAAATAAATTAATAAAATGTGAAAGAGAGATCGATGGCAGATACAACACTGGTGGCTAAGTAATGAACTGTCAGTGTTTTGTAGTTCAAAACTATCTTTTTCAACCATGATGAATTGGCGGTGATCAAAGGAAGAACACTTGCGACTTTTAGGAAAAATCAAACACTGCCGGCTTGAGTCATAAACTGGTAGCATGTGGCCCTAAAATCCGAGAAGTAAACTGCACACAACACGAGGCACTCCTTTAAGTTTGAGGTGCAACTTTTAATCTCTGTTTCTTTGCATACTTTTCATTGCCAAAATTAAACCTCCTATAATTTCTATAAGGCATGATTAATATTAATGAAATACACAAATATCCTCTCCAATTCCCAAATTATGATGTAAAACTTCAGATCATGTGATCGACTAATTTTCTATCCAAGATACAACGGTAGACAACTGGGGAATTGGGAAAAAAGCCATATGCATACCTCGCCCTAGATGCGACTGTAGATTATTAGCCCCTTAGCTCTCGGTTGCTTGGCGTCTTGGCCATGGTAGTGCGGTGCCGGATTGCCAACATCGTTGTGCCACAGTGCGGACACATGGTTTTCACATAACCATGCATTGTGGAGCACCCTTATTGGTGTGATGAGCAATTGTTAACATGCCAACACTTTGGTGTGTGGTTGGTTCGGTGGTTCTTCTGATCCATTGGCACAGGGTTATGTGTTGAGACGTGTCCCTTGGCTAGTGATGTGAAGGTCAAGTAGAGCGTGCCGTGCCGACGGACCGAAGGGCGGACGCTAGGCTTGGACTGATGGATCAGACGGCCGGGTGACCAGCCGCGGTGGCTGACACTTGGACATCAACAAGCGCAGGTGTACATAGTATGCTACTCGCGAGTGGTTTGGTGGTTTGTCCTCAAAACCATCGGCGACGGTTTGGTGGTATTGCCTCAAGACCACCGGTGGCGGGTTTCGCGGGTTTGTGCCTCAAAACCCGGGCGGAGGTCCCGATGCGGACGGACGGCATGTGGCGGCATCGAGGAGATTGCGTCGAAGAAAGGCTATCGGTGAGAAGGCACGGTGGCCGTCGGATCAAGGAAATCAAAGGGTTAAACCATTACGCCCCTAAAGCTAAGTAGTTCAACTCATGTGTAATCAGGGGAAAACTGGGAATATGTAATAAGCCCAAGACAGATAAATAAGGATGAAGGGGCACCCATCCCCTCATCCCTCTCATTCCAGTTTTTTATTCCTAAGGTTTCCCAGTCTGTAGTTCATCTGTGTGAGTGAAGTCCACTGCAACTCTATAGTGTTTGTTTATGGGAAGAGCACCCTCGTAGCGTGCTCGTGCCCTCTAGGCTTTTGGATTTATGATTTTCCTGTGATGAATTTTGTGTTCTTGGTTGTTCATCCCGAGCTCCCTCTCCCCCTCTCTATTTCGAGCTCGATTTCTTCATTTTCGGAATGTTTGACTCCATTTTTCTTGCGTTGATTCATGCTATGATGTGAGAGGATCATTCTCACTAAAGGGTTTGAGCTAATTCCTCATGAGCAAGTAGATCGGAGTAGTTTTGTGTTCATGATGAGTTCTTGGTCGATTTTCACCCCCTTTGCGATTTCTCTCGACTCTCTTTGAATTGTGCCATGATCCTTTGAGGATAGCTCTCCAGCTGTATAAGGAACAATCCCTCAAAATCTTGTTATAGTTGGTCTTGATTCGAGAGAGATTGGGTCAATTCTTAGAAGAGGCAATTTTCGGGCGATTTTCTATGCAGCCACGGACAGTCTGGCTCTTGACCCATGGAATGTCCGAGCATCGGGTTTCGGCCGAGGCATTTCAAGTTCTTTGCTGATGTGGCTTTTGTCTGCCACATGGACAGTCTAGGATCACCACTGCGGATAGTCTAACGGTCGGAAGTTTGAGCCAGTGGCTTTCGTGGCTAATCTATTGAGTGAGCATGGACAATCCGCAGTACATACCGCAGACAGTCCGGACTCCTACAGTCTAGAACCGAGCTCTTGACTTTTAGTTTATTTCTAGGATATTAACCCATAGACAGTCCATCCTAAAAATCTAGACAGTCTGATGGTGGTCTATTGTTGCAGTCCAGAATTTATTCCAGAAGTTTGTGTTTTGAGTTTTGAGCCAGACAGTCCGAGTCCAAACCGTGGATAGTGCGGTGGTTGTTTTTAGTTAGAACCTGTTCTGATCTGTTTGAGTTTTGGATCTTTGCCTGTGGATAGTCTAGCCCTAGACTTGCAGACAGTCCAATGTTGACTGTACCAGAACCTCTCCATACCTATGAACAGTCCGAGCCTACTACTACGGACAGTCCGTCCCTGTGCAGAAAGGCTGATTTTCCCGATTCATGCTCATTCGATCTTCGATCGTACTTAATGTTGTTTCTTGGTTCTTGTGGTGACCCGCTGTGTTCCTAGGGAACATCCACCCTCTCAATAGGGTCATGGTTATCATCGGCTTGTGTGTTTGCTTCTTGGGGTGTTTGTCGAGTCGAGGACCTAAAAGTTTCAAAAGAAATTTTGAGGCTCCCATTCACCCCCTCAGGTCGCCATATCTGGTCCTTCAATGGTATCGGAGCTGATTAAGGGTCGCTTCCACCTTAATCGGTCTGTGATCCATAGAAGGCGACATGTTGCAACACCATTCGGGCAAGCCGCCCCAATTCGATGGGCCGCCCCAACACTGGAAGATTCGGATGCAAGCGCATCTTCAGGGGATCAATTCACGGGTTTGAGAGATCATTGAGAATGGTGACTACCAGGTGCTTGATGCATGAATCAATCAAGATCAGATTGACCAACACAATGCAAATAACATTGCATGTGCTGAGCTTTTTGCTGCTCTTTTGATTCCTGAGTTTGGCTGTGTTTCTGATTGTGTGACGGCAGAGCTTCCATGAGGGCACTGCCCACGTTAAAACCAGACTCTATGAGACATACAAGTGGGAGTATGAGAATTTCACCCAAGTTGATGGAGAGACTGTTGATTCGTTGTTTTCTCGCTTTACCACCATTGTGAACAACATGCGAGCTAACAATGCAGCTATGCCCTATGACGATCATCAGAGAGCACTCAAGCTTCTGTATGCTCTAGATCGGAGGGTTTGGGTGATGAAGGTGTAGGAGATCATCGAGTTGGCCAACTATGACACTCTTACTGTAGATGAGCTGTTCAGCAAGCTCAAGTCCACCGAGATCGACCTGCAGACGTAGACAAGGATCAAGAATCTATCTGCTCCCACCATGGCTCTTGTGTTAGGTAATGGAAGTTCCAGTTCGTCGTTGGCTAACACATTACCATTGTCTCTTGCCTTGTCTTCCCTTATGTTTGCAACACAAGAGCAAATGGAGTCTCTTGCAGACGATGAGCTAGCACTTGTCATCAGTCGGTTCTTGCGGTTTCACAACAACCGCTTGAATCACCGGCGTGGTGGCAACAAGCAAGGTTGCTATGGGTGTAGAGACCCCGACCACTACATTGTCAACTGCCCCAACAAGAACAAGAGCTACTCCGGCAAGCACGACCACTCCAAGCGCAAGGACAAGCATGAGTCTTCCTCTCTCAAGTACAAGTCCGTGAAGAACTTCGATCCCGAGGACTTGAAGAGGAAGTACTTCAACTAGCTGGAGGCCAAGCAGCGTGCCCTTGTCGTGTCCTTCAGCGACATCGACTCCGATGGCGACTCTCCATCGAGCAATGATGAGATGGAGAAGAAGGTCGAGAACAAGTTCAACGACTTGTGCTTCTTCATCGATGAGCGCCGAGGAGGTTTTTGCACCATGGCACTTGACGGCACCACCACCGGTAACAGCAAGGAGGTCAACCCCGAGTCTAAGGTGGAACCTACCATCGAATCCCTTCTTGCTGAGCTTGAGCCTGTGAATGATACTATTCTTCATCAAGATGCTTTTCTTGTGCGTGCTGCTAAGGAAAGGAATGAATTCAAGGCTAAGCTTTTGGTAGCCTTAGATGAGCTTGAGCGAGCGAAGAAGGATAGGGTTGTAGTAACAAATGAGACTGAGTGTGATTCATGTGTGTTCATATGTCCAGTCTTGTTGCTTTGCAGTCCAAGTATTCTGCTTTGGTCGATGAGCTTGATGAGGTTAGGGCTAAGTCTGCTGTGTCGTGTCCTTGCAAGTACTGTTTTGAGTTGCGCTCTGAGCATGCGGATAAGGTGACTAGGATCTCTTTTCTTGAGAAGTCTAGTATAGATGGTACTAGTGCTAGATGTGCTTGTTGTGAGGCTTTGGAGCTTGAGCTTGGTAACTGCAGGAATGATAAGAGAAAGACCGAAGAGGAAAACACATTCCTTCAGCACATGTTGAGTTGGATTTCTTGCAGTGAGCCACAGTTGGGAATGATGTTGAGTCAGTACAAGAGGGGTACTGACACAACGGGTTTAGGCTTTGCATCAGGTGGGAAGGGTGAAAATGTCTTTGGCAAAGTTGGTGCATAGAGTGGTTTGAGTCCGAGTGAGAAACCCACAAATGCTCCCAAGCTTATCAAGATCTCTCCACCAAAGCCCTCTGAGCCTACCAAGTCCATTGTGAAGGATGGAGTGTTTGAAGAACCTTCCAAAGCTCCACCTCAGAAAAAAGTGTGGATTCCAAAACCTAACTACCTCAGGAACCCACTTGATAATGTACTGAGCATCTCTGATAGGCCCCTTCCCAAAGCTAAACCACCTCCAAGAGTGAACCATGTCCACAACAGAGTGAGTCATCCACCACCCAAGAGAGAGGTGTACCACTGTGACTATTGCAAGAGGGATGGTCACTTGTTTGAGTTTTGCTTTAGGAGGAAGAAAGATGAATGGTGTGAGTTTGAGCTTTACCACCAGAATATGCATCATCATTCTCATGGCATGCATGGTTCACCCGCTCAGAGGCACAGTACTAGACTAAGAGGTGCAAGACCTCAAGGTGCTAGGCCTCAGTTTGTGAGACCACGTGATGGTCGTGCCCGGCGAGGTCCAAGTCATCCTCAATACGACTCTAGGTCTCATGGCAGTGGCTCTTAGTCACACTTCTAGCGGACCACGTTTTCCTTTTCATGGTGATCGCTCTTCTCCCATGGGACATGGCATGTATGGTGCTTTCCTAACACTTTTCCAGGGCAAATGACCCAGCACTGGTATTCTTCTTAGTTTACTAACCCCAGTGTTGGATCATTTGCTCATCCCATGTCTTTCTATTGATGCAAGATGGAGGTTTGGAGAATATATGACTTATTGATTCCGGGTGTTCGCGCCACATGACCACAAATTAAAATTAGTTCTCCAGCCTCAACCCCATGACCTCCAAGGAGTACATCACATTTGGGGACAATGGTAAGGGTAAGGTGCTTTCTCGTGGGTCGGTAAGGGTAAGGCTCAACGAGAACTTTGTGCTCAAGGATGTTGTTTTAGTTTTGAGCTTGCATTTCAATCTTCTTTCGGTTTCGCAACTCCTTAGAGATGGTTTTGAAGTGCGATTTAAGCTAGGCCTTTCTCGCATTCTTGATTCTTGTGGTGATCTTGTGTGTTCGATGTGCCTTTTGGCCTTGTCTTCCATGCCGATTTTTCTATCTCTTTCAGTACATCTCGGTGTTTGATGGCAGGCACTTCTTCTAAGCTTTGAAAGTAGCATAGGAGGTTTGGTCATTTGAGTTTTGACTCGCTTGCAAGATTGAGCTCTCTTGATCTAATCCGAGGATTGCCTAAGCTAAAGTTCCAGAAGGATTTGGTTTGTCACCGTTGTCGTCACAGGAAGATGGTTGCCGCTTCTCATTCCCCAATGAACCAAGTGATGACCAAGGAACCCGGTTGTAACACCCCTAGTGTTAAGCATGCATAAGCACTTGTATTCATTAGCATAAGCATCATTATGCATGGCATTAATAAAAAGGTTAAATGTCATTTCATGTGTGATGCTTGATTTGTTCAAATTGTGTTGGATTTGCCAGTGAACATGATAAGTAGTACAAGTGTTTGACCTTGTTTGCTCACTAAACAAACTTATACATATTTAGGATGCGAAGTGAAGTAATGTTTATGTTAACGACTTTAGCTAATTATGCTTGCATGATTGGTTTGACCAAAGTGGACCTTCTAAGTGCTTCTGTTTAACTAGTTTGAAAGAAATAGCTAGAGTCAATGCATGTGTGTGCACCCTTAATAAATTTTGTAGAGAATTTTATAAGGAACAAAAATTATAATTATCACTTTTCACGAAAATGAATAGAAAATGCTTAAAAAGGGTCAAGAAGTCATAAGTGAAGGCTTGTTTTAATTTTAAAATCATTTTCAAAGTAATTTTGTTGGGGGCTCTAAACATTCATTTTCTATGCAGAATCTGGCCATGGTTTTTTATTGAAAAACCTGGCCACGGTTATTGAAGATGAAATGTTCTACTCTCTTAGTGCTACATTTCACTCAATATAATTTTGGTCTAATTCAGCATAGATTGGGAGATACGGGGCAAGTATTAATGTGTTGCTGGTTATGAAATTTCGATTTTGGTCACGGCATCGCCTTTAGCCGTCAGGAAAGTCGGGTTTTCGGAAATCTGTGGTCGGTCGGCATTCGACCACCGACGACGGTGGGCGGTGCCAGGCTGGCCAAGTGCGTTAAGACGGCCGCTCTGCCTGCCATGCTCGCTCGTTCACTCCCCCTCTCCCTCTGGCTCGTTCCTTTCTCCTCATCCTTTCCTCTCGCAAAGGACGCCGCGGGAGCCGCCTTTGCCATGGCACCGCACAAAGCTCTACCACCGCCGTGTCTCGCCGCCGCTCCTCTTCATCACCATGCTCGCCACCTCTGCTCCGCTTTCATGACCCCTCCGCAGCTCGAATCCATGCTAGGTGAGGCCACATCGGGCGCCATTAGCTATGGCCGACCGAGAGAGCTCCAAGCCGCCACATCGTTCCACCTTCCCGGGTCTTCACACACCAAGGCGCCACCACCACCAGCTTCGCCACCTCCGTTTGCCCCTCCTGCACCCTTTTCCTGGCCGCATCAGTTGCCAGAGCCCCGTCGACGGTGGGCGCCCTCAACCGGAGGCACGGGCTCGCGTAGCTACGCCGCCAAAGACCACCTTGGGCCAAGCTAAGTGGCCTCGAGGGTGTGTGTCGAACTCCTGATGCTGTGCCACCACTTCCCAGGCACCGGCATGACCTCGTCCGGCCAGAACAACGCGCACCAGCGACCTCCCCTGCTCCCCATCCTCCCAAGGGCCTCGTGCAACAATAGGGAGAAGGTGAGGGTCCCCGATGCAAAGATACCAGAGAGGGAAAACTTTAGATCGGGGCATCGTTAATTTCTATAAAGAACAGGGTCCCCAATGCAAAGTGTTTGTCTTTTATGAATTTTAGTTTATTAGAAAATGAATTTCCAGAATTAGTGTTTAATCTTGTAAAATTCATATCTTGCTCATTTTTAATCAAAATGAGGTGATTCAACTTGCAGTGGTTTTGTCTTGGTGATATGTATCAGTTAAAAATATTGCATGTTAGTTTTGAGATACTTTTATATAGAGCTTTATTTAATTGTTGTATTGCTCGACAAATTTGGAAATGCATAGTAAATCATATATTGCTTAGAAAAATATGGTTCTTGTTTTATTAGTCTTCTTATGCCTTAAGCTATTTATACAAAATGTATGTGGCTTACTTCCTGTATAAAAATATGAAGTTGTAGTTCAAGTGTGATAAAAAGGCTATTCTTGGAATAATTCATAAATGAATTATATAGGCCTAGTTTTTGTAGGCCCCTTATATGCTATAATGTAGCTCTGGATATGTTGAAACCTGAGGTTTGGCATACTTGGTAGTACAATATATTTTTAGGTGCCTCTCTGTAGGGCTCCTTGGCATTTTTTTGTAGGGTGATTGGTTTATCATTTTAGGTTGAAATTTTTAAGATAGACTCTAATAGAGATGCTTAAGCTGTTGTAATTTTTGTATAATTTTCTGTGTAATATAAATATATGATGTAGTTCTGTCCTTAATTATATATGTGCTTATTAGTGCTTTGCTTTATCATTTCATGGTATCTATAATGCTTCTTTATTCTCTTGCAAAGTATATAATCTGTTAGATCTATTGTTTAGGTTTAGTTTGATGTTTAGAATATATTGATGCTTTATAATTTCTCTAAGTGTGCAACTCATGTGTGGTGTTTATGGGTATATATATATAAATTGATGATGTGCTAGTTGTATGACGTTTCATTTTCAAATTTTATAGTAGTTGTTGTAGAAGAGAATGCAGTAGATAAGTGTTTATAGTATATGTTCTTGGATGATGTTGACAATTTTGTAGAAGTCATGTGCAAGCATTCATGATCATCATCATCCATATCCATTCCATATGCATTTCTCCTATTCATACGCGCATACGCATCATACAGGACTGCACGAGACATCACCCGTCGCCAAGTCGAGGAGCCAGATGAAGTTCTCGCACAGGAGGTGATCGTGAACAAAGAGCGAGACTTGGAGTTGTACGAGTGCTCGGAGATTCAGCCTCGCTCTTCTGAGGAAGGCAAGCCCCGGAGCATTTCTCCTTGTGGTTTGCAAATATCTAACTTGCGTCCTTTTACTTATTTGATGCATTAAGTTATAGGCATTGCTTGAAACCATTGATGCATTATTTATATTCCATGCCTACCACGATATATACTTTATACCCTGTTAGGTTCAGGATCGATTATCTGCTTAGCCCTGCTTAAATTAGATCGGTAGAAGTCGGGTGATTTCCTATCATCTGCGAGTTACAGTTGGTGACTCAGAGATGGTTGGCTACATTGTTATCTTGGAATAACCATATGGAGATAATAAATCGAGACTGGGCAGGACTGGTGTTGTGGACAGAACTAGAGGTTCTGTGTTGTTTTATCCCGTCTGTGTCAAACTAGAGCCCCGTTCATTATACGTCCTCAAGTCATATTGAACGCATGCCCCACATTTAGCTGGAAGGATAAGTCGTTCTGACCGCGATGCCATAAGCTATTTGAGCCAGGAATCGACCTGCTGAGCGCATCGTATTAGAGATGATGGGGGGCCATGGGGGCGCGGCGGTAAGGCCTGAATAGAGTATGGTGCGCCCTGCTGGCAGCCGGGCGGCTCCCGGGTACGATGGTTCCTGTTGGACCCGCGACTTTACTCCAATGGTCGGTCGATGACCTAAGGCGACCAAGGAACAGGTTGCCTGGGTTTGTGTGGGGAATAAATCGCTAGCTGGTTAGTAATTGATTTGAATCGCCATCGTTCCTGGATAGTGAACACTTGACTTGAGCAGCGGCATCGTAGTAAGAACTTGAACGAAGAGATGAGATGGTTATGATGTTGATGCTGAAAGATGCTCAACCGGAAATGGTTACTATTCTTGCTGAATAATTTATACCATACTTGCTTAGTTTAGGTGCTAATCTAGCATGATAAGGTTAATGACTATAAAATATAATGCTAGAAGGTTATAATAATTGTTCTTAATAAGCTCAAGCTTTTTCTGCAAATGTATGAGTCAGCTACCCCACTTATAATGCCTTGCATACTCATTGGAGTCAATTTATTTTTAGTTTATGATGGGTAAGTCTAGCTGAGTACATTCTCGTACTCAGGGTTTTATTCCCACTTATTGCAGGTGTTCAACTAGGTTGTTGTGGCTGCAAGATGGGTTTCTATCCCGCTATGGGAGAATCAAACCATGGGCATGGTCATTCCTTATATCTATATTGAATGCTTTTATTGGATTTGACTATGAGCTCGTAGTAGATTTAAATAAAATGTGAATGTGGGTATTTCAATGTATATTGCACCCGCTATTCTTCCTTCACAAAGGTGTTGTAATAATTTCTATGTAAACTCTGATGTATTTATGAACTTATGTAACATGTGGAGTGTGGTTACTGAATCATGTACGATCTTAGTTGTACTTTGAAAGTTTGAAATCCTTCATAATTTCACGGACTACCGGGTTTATATGGGCTTAGGTGCAACTTAAGCTATCTTGACAGGTTAATTTGGACTTAGGCTTATATAAATTGGGCGGTTCTATTACAGTTGGCATCGAAGCAAGATTTAGTATACTACTGTTCATGTGTGTATTTTAAACAAAAGGATTTTATTTTATCAAACTAATTGCCAACTTATAGCCACACTACTCACATATATATAGGTGTTTAAATCTATGATTTAAAACTTAGGAGTGTGCCAGTTGTCATATCCTTTATGCCCAATAGGATTTTAGGTGGCTTAGATAAGTACTGACTTGGGGGATTGCATCATATTTTCTCTTTTGCCGTTGCCCATACAATGGCGGATTCGTATGGGTGCCATTCACTTGAATGGTAATATATGGATCATTATGCCCCTACACCAAGGTAAGGTTGTTTCGATAACAAGGTAAGTGTGAGTTGTGAGATCATGATCGGATACACAACCGGTCTAGGGGAGTGCTTATATGGTACTGGATTATTTACATGTTGCACACATGTTTATATGAAGGTACCCCATGTTGGGTTTCCGTCTTCTGGCGAGGACGTCTTCTGACGATGACTCGGGTAGCGTGCACCTACATGTATCTATATTTGGGGATATACATAGATGGTGGGGGTGTGAGTAATCAGTGTTTTCACCTTGTTCGGAAGGTGCGTGGAATTTTTGCGTTGAATTGCATTCATGTGGGACTTGGGCTAAAATGAATTTTCTGCAGGTACACTAACCAAGCAAACGTGTAGAACGAATTAATTTTGTATAATGAGAGAGTGATGTATGCCACCGCATAGCACGTTAGATTTATTAGGTTGTGAGGATGAATAGAACATGCATGCATCATGTTGTATGTTCATCTCATGTCATTGCATTGTCTCTCTCCTTAATAATTGATTATCTCTTTTTGATAAAATCCACCAACTTAATATTCGTTCTCAAGAGAGTCGCAACCCTATAAAGTTAGCTCACATGAAGCGCACTGATCGCAAGTCCACAGGCAGAAGAGTTCCACATCACCAGCTTACCACTAGAGAGCCACGTGGTGCAAAGAAGTTTCTGAAGGAGTTTGGTATGCCTTCACTATGAGGGTTTTGCACTCTGTGGAATATCCAGAGGGAAAAGAACCTCACTATCAGTGGAGCAAACAACAAGAGATTGAGAACCAGGGTTTGGCAATAGTTGAGGTTATGGTCCCAGCAAGAAGAGTAGCATGGTCTATCTAGTGTGGCAGACTCTTTATGGCAGAAGGCCTGACACCATGGGATTTTGCCAACGAGGTAGCCTACAAAGCTCTGAGAGTTCTCTTGAAGCAGTTTTCAGAAGAGGTTGCTTGTGCTACCGCTGATGTGTTTCCGAAGGGTGACCCATACCACGTGGTGTGACATCAGCTAATAGAACTACACTAGTGGGAGACACAAATGAGGCTGGTAACAACAGTCCAGCCACTAGAGCTAGGTTCACTTTGATGAAGACTTGCTCCTGTGTGGAGGGTGTGGTTAATCATATGGACATCGCTCTCCATCGTGCTTCTATTTGGAGGCATGAGATGCAGGAGGAATTTGATATGGAGTCAAATAGGACAATGGAGCAGCTTGCATAGGTGACAGTTGCTAGGGATCAAGGTATTCAGAGAGAGGTAGTAACTACACAGGAAATCCTTGGTTTGCAGGGTTAGATTGGAGAGTTGGTTATTATGATTAATCATTATCAGCAAGTGCTTAACATAGTGCTACAATAGAGGAATGTAGCTTGGGATGTTGAAGCTGATCTTAATGGGCAATAGTTTATGATAGAGAACTAAAATAATGCTCTACATGTTGGCTTATATGTGTTGAGTGACCAACTTAATTGCGTGGACCTTCCTGATGATGGTGAGATAGAGCTTGAAGTTGTCCCTGCTAATGGTGATATGAAGATAGGTACAAATCAGTAGGAGGTGCCTGCTGCAATAGTTCCCTATGGAAACGACAAGGATGACAGCGTCTCTAGTGCCAACAACGACCACAAGGAGTTAGTAGATGTATCTCTCATCGATGCTACTTTTGTAGTCACTTTACATATGTCGTGTAATCTTAAGGAATCACCTACAGTGTGTACTGTTGGTGATGTACTTTTCTTGTATGGTATGTCCTTGAAGTCCATGCCATTTGAATCTTTTATGCCATAATCTTGAATTTATTTCATGATTATTTGTGTTTGGTCTCATCCTTAAATCTTTGCCTATTCCCTCTCTATCCTTGGAGGGTTTGTTGACCTTCGCTCGGCTATTTTTCAAATGGCTTTATATATGTTCGGTAATCATCTTGGTGGGCATTGGACGTATGTTCATTTTGTCTTGTGCCATGTTTCATTCTTCTATCCCCTCCTTGTTATCCCTTAACCTTGCAATCACCATTGTTTGCCTAAGTTTTGTCTTGCATGTGATGCCTATTCGTGCAAGATCTACTTATGTCATGCTCGATTTCATGTTGATTGTAAAATCTATAGTGGTATCTTGATTAATAACTGACGGTGCTGTGATGAAACCAAGAGCACCCTGTGGCTGCAGACACATGGTCATGCTGCTCAACACGCGCTGGTATTAAGGTTGTTAACAATGACCCATTATAGGGATTACACCAATGTGTTATCTTCTCATGAACTCAATCTTCTTTGGTTATTCCTCTATATCCTTTTGGTAGATCCTTATCGCATCATTGAAATGAAGCTTTCTTCTCAAGAGTTCTAAAGAAGATGATCTTTAGAAGAACGAGTCACTGACATAAACATTAACGGACTACAAGAGATAGTAGATAAGTGACTCTACTAATAGTTTCCATGAGTGATGCTACCTTTAGTTGGATATGTTTAATTCCTATTGGAGCAAAAAGGGGGCACACAACACTCAAGTTGGACAAGTCATCTGATGGATGAGGATCAAGGGAGATCTATGTTTTCCATAGGCTATCCCTTATGTTCATGATCGTGTACTCGGTTCTCAGCCAGTGCATGTATGATGATCATTCGAAAAAGTTAAGTCCTTTTAGGTGTGACTCCTTTCGGTTGACTTTAGGAATGGTCATATACATTGGCAACAACTACAATCATTGGCTACAAAAGCTGAAGCCTTGGAGTTTTTAGTGTTGAGAGACAACTCAGTAGTTACCTATAAGAATACTAAATGAAGTGGCTCAAACATTATTGGAATGGTGCCAAACTTTGTGAACCCACTCCTTCGTTGAGTACTTCAAAATGACCAATTGGTTTGAGGATTTGTTAAGTAAAGTGTCGGTTATGAGAAGAGTTCATCCATGGAGGTTTCTGAAATTCCAAAAAGAGCAGTTTTGGTACATGTATTGTTTGAGCAATCCAAATGATGTCCATTTGAGCTGAAGTTTGGTTGGTAATTAGAGGACTTATAGATCTGCATATCCACCAAATTTCAGTTATAATGGAGCTTCTGTTTAAGAATAAAGAGTAGTTTCTCAAGAGGGACAAAATCTGCAATATTAATTTGTTCCTCATGTTGGATGGTGGTGTATGTACCAATGTAAAGATGGATGAGTATGATATATTTTGCAACTAGTATATCCTTATATGCAAATTAAGAGACTCCTTACTCCCATGATGCATTACAAAAGCTAATTGGATTACATCCTTGGTTTTGAGGACTCGCTTCTTTTATAAGAAGGGAAGCCTCAATACCAAAGGTAATCCAACAAAGCTAGTTTTGCTTCATGAGAATGAACTTAACCATTGTGTAATTACATCATAAAAAAATTATACTTGATCTGAGTAGTAGTGCATGGTTGTGCTAATTGATTTTTTTACCCAAGAGGTTGCATTGGATTCAAACCAGATGATTATCACTGCTTGAACAAGATTATTAAGAGTAACGGCTCAGCGAAGCTAGATAGCAAAGTCAACATATGATGTGGTATTGTCATCAGAGAAAGAAAGTTGCACACATGGAGTCTTGGGTAGTTTGCCATTGGTTGGTACCTAATTTGTGTTTGTACAAGCAATGACAAACATATGCACCACTTGCGAATTTGGTTTGGTTCTCACTATATCAAAGGATGTTTATCTTGTTCATAATTCAGTTGTATGATAAGGTGAGATATGTTGTACCTACATGTGATGGAGGTAGTATGCTATGCTGCAAACCAAACATCCCTTGTCATAGTACTTGGAAGGCTAGTTCCTTGGATTACTCCCAAGGTAACAAGACTTCTTGGGAGGCAATGAAGGAAATTCTTCAGACAAAGTTTTCTAAAGAGATTCAACATTAGAAAGATTGTTTTAGCTGACTAACTTCCTCAATGGTTAGATTTATGTGGCCTTGGTTATCACACCACGTGATGTGTGAGTTTATAGAGATGTCTACTGGCGAAATTCTGGGTTTCCTTTTCAAGAAGAGGCTTGGAAATTTGCTATTAAGCTGATTTCTGGGGTTGCACTAATTTCAAGAAGATTGTATTGGATGCCACCCAACGAGTAGATAGCAAACTTACATGATTGAGACCTAATAAACCCGGTAGTCATACCGAAATCTCGAAGGATTTCAAACTTTTCCGGCATGACCAAGATCGTAATGAGTTTAGCGTTCACCATTCACAACGTACATAGTTCGCACATAGTTTTACACAATCGGAGTACGAATAAAGTTATTACAAACCAAGTTCAAATTTCAAAATAGCGGAAGCGATTAAGTTCAAATACACACATACCAGTTCAAATACTGTGTCAGGTCCTCGGTCAATATCCAACAAAAGCATAAGGTAGAGTAGAGTGACCATGCCCAAGGTCTAGTCATCTCCCAAGGTGGGATAGAAGCAGTGCTGACAATAGCCATAAAACATCTCACCATCTGCAATAACATGGGAAATAAAACCCTGAGTACGAGAATGTACTCAGCTAGACTTACCCATCATAAACTAAAAATAAATTGACTCCAAGGAGTATGCAAGGCTGTATAAGAGGGATAGCTGACTCATTTCATTGCAGAAAAGCTGGCATTAAAGAAACAATTAATAAGAACCTTCTAGCAATGTATT
This sequence comes from Bothriochloa decipiens, assembly GCA_023333625.1. Taxonomy (NCBI): domain Eukaryota; kingdom Viridiplantae; phylum Streptophyta; class Magnoliopsida; order Poales; family Poaceae; genus Bothriochloa; species Bothriochloa decipiens. The sequence continues at coordinate 28,285,043 of CM041646.1, forward strand.
TTAATCTGATTAACCTTATCATGCTACATTAGCACCTGTACTAAACAAGCATGGCAATAATTATTTAACAGGAAAAGTAACCAATTCCGGTTGAGTATCTTTCAATCTCAACAGCTCAATCATCTCATCTCTTGTTCAAGTTCTTACTACGCTGCCGCTGCTCAAGTCAAGTGTTCACTGTCCAGGAACGATGGCGATTATAATCGATTACTAACCAGCTGGCGGGTATTCCTCACACAAACCACACTCACCCGCTAAGGTGAGCTACAGATCATCGAAAATTCAATTCGGGAAAAGTCACAGGATCAACAGGTACCATCGTATCCAGGAACCACCCGGCTGCCTTATTTAGGGTGACCCTGACCTCGGACTTACTCTCCACGTAACCCGTGGTCCCCCATCTTCACCAATACGATGCGTACAGCAGGTCGACTCCCAGCCCAAACCAAATCCAGGCTTCACGGTCGGAACGACTTATCCTTCCAGCTAAATGTGAGGCATAAATTCAATATGACTTGAGGACGTACAACGGACGAGGTCCTAGTTCGACACAGACGGGATAACCACACCGAACCTCCAGTTCAGTCTCAACACCAATCCCACCCGGTCTCGATTTATTATCTCCACATGGTTATCCAAGATAACAATGTATTCAACCATTCCGAGTCACCACCTATAACTCGCGGATGACAGGAAATCATCCGACTTCTACCGATCTAGTTAAAGCAGGGCTAAGCAAATAATCACACCTGAACCTAAGTATAAGCAGTGGCAAGGAATATAAGTAATGTAGCAACGGTATAAAACAACGCCTATAACTTAATGCATCAAACAAGTAAAGGACTCAAGTTAGATATTTTGCAAACCACAGGGAGAATGCTCCGGGGCTTGCCTTTCAGGAAAGAGCTTTGCTAATGGTCGGGACACTTGGGAAGATCAGCTTCGGGATCCTCTTCTGCTGCTATCTCCCGCACCAGAGCTTCCTGCTGGCCTTCCTCTTCTGGTGCTCCAGGAACTATCGTTTCGAGCTCTGACGATCCTGTATGATGCATAATACGTATGAATACCATGTATACATAGAAATACAATGCTGATGCTGATGGTGAATGAATGCTCAGCTAAGATAAATGATATGATTTTAAAACATGTAAGATAAGCACATGTCATCTGCATTCTCTTCTACCAACAAATCTTAAACAGGACTCGCACTACAATTTACTCGCATGCTATAAGGAATTATAAACAACCATTGTTTCACATACTACCCTCTACTGAACCAAAACCAATAACAGATCACACACATCACAAATATCATAAAAAACATTTTTACACACATGAAATGATAGCTTTAAAGCATTATTACTTATTAAAAGAAATCAGGGTAGAACTGCAACATAACTTTAGACTATTTAGAAAATTCTATAAAAATTATAGAAGCTTAAGCATACCAAATGTAGACTACCATAAAAATTTCAGGTCAAAACAGTAAGTACTTTATCCTACACAAAAATACCAAGGCAGCATAATTCAATGGGCATAAAATATTTTATACATAGAAAAATGTCAAACAACAGATCTCAGAACATTCTTAGCTCTAGAATGACCTAAAAACACTCTCCAAAAAGTTTCATGCACAAATTCCTTATATATTATTTATTATGAATTATTTATCATCTAATGGAAATAGGTACCATAACTAGACAGAGCAAACTTTCCACAGGACATAGCCTTACAACATTTTTTACAGATAGAGCATGACATAAGAAGACTTACAAACTTGGTCTCACATTTTTCTGAGCAACAGAGAATTACTTATGCATTTTCTAAGATAAAAGCAATTAATAGAGATAAATAAATCTATACAGAAAAGTATCACAAATTTCATATTTCATATTTTTCATGCATAGATCTTCTCATAAGAAAAATACTACAAGTTGAACCAACTCATTTGGGTGAAAAATGAGCAAGATATGATTTTTCAAAGGTTTTATTCAAATCTGGAAACAGTTATTTAAAACGAAAAAGAAAAACACTTTTGCACCGGAAACCCTGAGGTTAACAGAAATTCACTAAGCCTGATAAAGAAATGTCCTGTGTCTGGCAGATATGCACGAAGACCCTCGACTTTCCTTGAATTCACGGACGACGTCCTTGCGAGAGGGGGAGAGAGAGGAGTGGCTCGGTTCACCGTTCCCGGCCAGGACGGCGGTTCTCCGGCGCGGCTGAGCGGCGAGGAAGCACGAGCGGGTCAAGACGCATCGGTCTAGGGTTCTATTGAGGGCAGAGCACAGCCGTGGCGGCTTCGGCCGCGCGCACGCCGAAAATTCGGCGAGAGGTGACCCGCATCGGCTCCATTAGCTAGGGCTACAGCTGCTACTCGATGAGGTGCACCTAATGCTGGAGGAAGGGAAAGGAAATGGCAGCTCATGGCGGCGGACGGCAACACGCCCGATTGGGCCATACCTCGGGCTCGGCTTGACGAGGTGAGGGCAGCAGAGGATGGAGCACACGCGGACGAGCTCGATGGCGGCTTCCAGGAAGAGAATGGCGCGGTGGCGGGCGAAAATGGTGGCGGCGAACGATGGCGACGCCGGCGAGCTGCGCTGCGGGGAAAGGAGGCAGGGAGAGCAGAGAATGAGAGGGGGACAGAAAGGAGGGAGCGGCCCGCACTCGCTTTAACGCAGTCGGGACGGTCGCGGCCGCCCCGGACCGCCGGTAGACGCGCGCCACGCGGAGCGCGCGGGCTGGGCGCGATGGGCGGGGGCCGGCCATTTCCCTGACGGCTTTGACCAAGCGTCACTAAAATGCTATTTCCATGACCTCTGATACAAACTTTTCTGCCCTATAGCTCCCAAACCAAGCCGAATTAGCCAAAACTTATATTGAAGAAAATGTAGCTCTAGAAGAGTAGAACATTTCATCTATACAAAGTTTGGCCAGGTTCTACATAGATTTTGAAATACAAAAATCCAAATAAAAATACCCCTTAAATCCCTAAAAATGGAAAAAGAGCCCCCAAATCTGCCTTTTTTAACATTTTTGAACATCTTCCAAGCATTTTCATGAAAAGTGATAATAACAACTTTTGTTCCTTATGAAATTCTATGCAAACTTTATTTAGGGTGCACACACATACAATAACTCTAGCTACCACTTTCAAATTAGTCAAACAAAACCACTTTCATGGTCCACCTTGGTCAACCATGATAACAAAGCTTAATTAACCAAAACCATGAACATACACCTAGGTTCATTTGGTGTCCTAATCATGTCTAGGTTACTTTAGAGGTCATCAAACACCAAACACTCATACCCCTTACCCAAATAATGTGAAATGCAACCATAATTTGAATAATTCAAGCATTCACATAAAATAACAATTAATCCTTTCATCAATGCCATGCATAATGATGCTTATGCTTAAGAATGCAAGTGATTATGCATGCTTAACACCAGAGTGTTACAGCCCTTCCCCCCTTAAAGAAATCTTATCCTGAGATTTGAGTAGACTAACCATTCTTTATGAAAATCGGGATATACTTCTTTTAAATAGTCCTCGGTTTTCCAAGTGGCATCGCTATCATCATGATTGCTCCAAGAAACCTTGTATTGCCTGACCACACGATTTCTGGTCACTCTATCTTTGACATCTTGGAGTCTCATAGGTTTCTCTTTGTAAGTTAAATCCGAACTTAGCTTAATGTCCTTGACTTTAACGGCTTCTTCGGTTGGAACACGTAGACATTTCTTGAGTTGGGATACATGGAAAACAGGAAACACTGCGCTCATCTCTGTAGGCAGTTGGAGCTTATAAGCCCACAATCCTTTTCTTTCCACTATCTAATATGGACCAACATAACGAGGTGCTAGTTTTCTTTTAAATCCAAAACGTTGCACATTCTTCATAGGAGAAACCTTCAGATACACATAATCACCAACATTAAAAGCTATAGGTCTTCTTCTCTTGTCAGCATAACTCTTCTGACGGGACTATGCAGCTGCGATGTGTTGTTGAATTGTTCGAACTTGTTTTTTAGCTTCTTTAACAAAGTCAATGCCATAATATTTTTTTTCTCCAGGTCCTACCCAATTCACAGGCGTTCTACACTTTCGACCATACAGTGCCTCAAAAGGAGCCATCTGTATACTCTCTTGGTAACTATTGTTATAAGAGAATTCTGCCAAAGGTAACTACTTCTCCCATGAACCCTTAGATGATAAAACACAAGCCCTCAAGAGATCTTCAAGAACTTAATTCACTCTTTCTGTTTGACTTAAAGTTTGAGGATGATAAGCTGTACTATGATTCAGTTTTGTCCCCAGATCCTTCTGCAAGTGTTCCCAGAAATGAGCGGTAAACTGAGATCCTCGATCAGATACAATTGTTTTGGGAATTCCATGCAAACGAATGATCTCCCTGAGATAAATATCAGCATATTGAGGCGGTCGATAATCTGTACGAACTAGAATAAAATGCGCACTCTTGGTAAGGCGATCAACGATTACCCAAATAGAATCATGCCCTTTTGGAGTTGTGGGAAGTCCGATAATGAAATCCATACTGATATCTTCCCATTTCCATTCAGGAATCGGCAACGGTTTCAAATGAACAGCCTTTATGCGACAACAGATGTCACACCGTGCAACATAAGAGGCAATCTCTTTTCTCATCTTGGTCCACCAATAGCGAGCCTTCAGATCATGAAACATTTTACTACCGCCAGGATGAATAGGTAACTTTGATAAGTGAGCTTCATCCATGATTTGGTTTCTGAGTTCTCTATCTTTTGGTACGACCAGACGATCATCAAACCATAAGATTCCCTTCTCATCTACTCTGAAATGCTTGATTGGCTGTTTTAGCATCTTCTCCTTGATATGACCTATACCCTTGTCAGTTTTCTGACCCTAGATGATCTTGCTTTCAAGCGAACAACTAATTTGGATGTTACGCAGCACAACAGGATGCATGAGGCCAAAACCATCTGCTAATAAAGGTTGAATAGCATGGCAATGTGATTTTTGACTCAACGCATCTGCAACTACGTTTGCCTTGCCTGGATGATACAATATCTCCATATTGAAGTCCTTAATAAACTCCATCCATCGATGTTGCGTCATGTTCAACTCGAGTTGGGTAAAGATATACTTCAGACTCTTGTGGTCAGTGTAGACTTTGCAGAAATTACCCAGCAAGTAATGCCTCCAGATTTTTAGAGCAAGCACAACAGCTACAAGCTCCAAATCATGGGTTGGATAATTCACTTCATGCTTCTTCAACTGGCATGAGGCATAAGCTATGACTCTCCCTTCTTGCATAAGCACACATCCTAAGCCTGTTTTAGATGAATCGCAATATACATCAAAAGGTTTCCCTAAATCTGGTTGCGCAAGAACAGGAGCAGTGGTCAATAATTCTCGTAAGGTACGGAAAGCTATTTCACACTCCTCTGTCCAGACAAACTTCTTCTCTTTCTGTAACAGACTTGTCATAGGTTTGGCAATCTTCGAAAAATTCGGAATGAAGCGACGATAATATCCGGCTAGACCAAGAAACTCTAAACTTCATGCACAGAAGTCGGTGCTTCCCAATTCATAACCTCTTGTACTTTGCTCGGGTCTACTGAGATTCCCTCATCTGATAGAACATGGCCAAGGAATTGAACTTTCTTGAGCCAAAGCTCGCACTTGCTAAACTTAGCATACAGCTTATGCTCCCTAAGTCTTTCTAAAATAATCCTCAGATGCTCGGCATGATCTTCTTCATTTTCTGAGTACACCAAGATGTCATCGATAAACACCACCACAAACTTGTCTAACTCCAGCATAAAGACCGAATTCATCAGATACATGAAGTATGCAGGAGCATTTGTTAAGCCAAAGGACATAACAAGATACTCATATAATCCATATCTGGTAGAAAGGCAGTCTTAGGCATGTCTTCCGGTCTAATCTTGATCTGATGGTAACCAGACCTAAGATTAATCTTGGAAAACACTCTCGCCTTGGATAACTGGTCAAAAAGAATGTCAATACGGGGTAACGGATACTTGTTCATAACGGTCAAGCATTGAGTGGACGATAATCCACGCACATCCGTAGACATTTGTCCTTCTTCTTCACAAAGATAGCAGGACAACCCTATTCCGACACACTAGGGCGAATAAGACCCTTGTCCAACAATTCCTTCAACTGATTTTTAAGCTCTGCCAATTCATTTGGCGGCATCCGATATGGTCTCCTAGAAATTGGGGTGGTGCCAGGTAGTAACTCAATGCGAAACTCAACATCCCTATCTGGTGGAAGACCCAGAAGCTCTTCAGGAAAACATCCGGAAACTCACACACAACAGGAATTTTGGGAAGAGGGGTCACACGAGTAGAATAGGATACGCTCTCCAGCTTAAACTTTTGGGGTAATGGCACTTGAAAGGTACCCTTCCCAAGAGGATTTCTGATAGATAGCACCCTATTACCTGTATCGATCACAGCACCCCAGAATTTCATCCAACTCATCCCCACTATGACATCCACTCCTAAGCCAGGTAGAACTATCAAGTTCAACTGAAACCTCCACTTGTCTAGATCTATAGTTGCACCCTGAACTATTTGCTTAGTTGTTATATCAGCCCCAGTTGAACTAACCTTGAATTCAATGCTCAATTCAAGTATCTTTTGATCATGCTTCTATGCAAATGCTTGACTCGTGAAAGAATGCGATGATCTAGAATCAAATAAAACAGCGGCAGGGATTTGATTCACAGAAAACATACCCACAGTCACTGGTTCTCTAGCAAAAATCTCCTCAATTGAGGTGTTGTGCACATGAGCTTGGTACGGGGCCTGCTGCTTCTTAGGAAAAGGGCAATAACGAGCAAAGTGTCCTGTCTGGTTGCAGTTGTAGCAGGGTCCATTGACAGGTGTCTTGTTAGCACCGGTCAGGCTGCTCTGTCCTGCTTTCCCCTGTGGAGCAGGAACTTTGAATGCCTTGTGCTGCTTCTGTAGATTCTGAGCTGGATAGTTGCTCTGCCTTTTCTGCTGTGGGGGCCTGAATCTTGCCCCAGACATCGGTGGACGAAACGGAGTACGGAAAGCAGTTGGGGCTCTTTCCTGAGAAGAACCACCTCCATCATGAGCTCTCGTGCAATTCTTAGCAGCAGCATGAATGTTGTTACTATTCTCTTGCATAATACAATCATTTAAAAAATCATTGAAAGTAACACGGGCTGAAGTGCTCATAGTCTTCATCAATTTGGAACTCAAGCCTCTCTTGAAACTAGCTATCTTGTTCTCATCAGTGTTAACAAACTCAAGAGCATAGCGACTCAAAGTATTGAAGGCGTGCAGATACTCCTTCACATTACGAGTTCCCATAGTAAGCGACAAAAACTCAGTCTTCTTCATAGGCATCAAACTGGGAGGAATGAAATTTCCTCGAAAAGCACATACAAAGTGGTCCCAAGTAATAGGAACACCCTGCTAAAAGGTGGTGCGATGTTGCTTCCACCACGTCCCCGCTTGTCCCTCAAGTTGATGGGCTGCATACTCCGCTTTCAGTTCTTCTGTTAACCTTAGAAGATGAAATTTATCTTCTATGGTGTTGAGCCATTCATCTGCTTCAAGCGGTTCAGGAGCATCTTTAAATACAGGAGGTTTAGTGTCCTGAAAATCCTTGAAGCTGCTGTATTGGTTTTGCGGAGGACCCTGACGAACATCACGGGCCAAACTCTCACGAAGAAGCTGCTCCACGTAGCGCTGGTTGCCCAAGAATTGAGCAAACAGCTGCTCCGCATTGGTCAGAAGTGGGGGTGGTACACCACGTGCAGTATTATCGGCACCCTCTTCAGCACCATCACTACCATTACCACCCGAACCACTACGGGTAACCGGCATCTGCATATTTCAGCAATAAGTATTTATTAGGTGAACATTGTCATAATGAGAGGTGAATGTAAAAATCATGTCAAACTGAATTTATTGAGGGAAATAAATTCGCACAATAAATAGAGGCACAATAATTCCAATTTTCACATCACAACATCACTACTAATATTACTTCGAACCATCGTAAAGCGTCTTACAACATCCACATTTTGCCAGCATACACACACTGGACTTTTAAAGGTGTACGGATATCGTCACATCAAACACCATGTTCCAACATTACATCAAAGTCTCAATAGCGTGCAAAAGGGTTACATGACCACCCGACAGGAACGCAAAAGAACAACTAGAGACTAGCGATCATCAACAAGACTACTCTCCATTGTTGCTACTCTCACTAGAAGCACCGTCCATAGCCCTTCTAGCTGCTGCTAAGGCTACCCTTAGCTGACGGATCTCCTCCTGCTTCCTGTGCACCTCCTCGTGAAGACTAGCATTGTAAGCACGAACATTCTCCACATCTCTAGCACCTGCTGCTGACGGATGCTAAGATGACGAAACTCGGACCAGGCTTCATCCCTAGCCTGAGCCATCTTCTGGCTCTCCTGAACAACCTTGTCTCGATGCTGAGACACACGGGCTACCTCCTCTCGTGAGCGCTGAAGCTCACATGTCAACTCACGCTTCTCCTTGCGTGCATCAGCTCGAGCCTCCTTGAACTCCTCACTCAGACGAAGTGCCTTAGTCTCCATGCTGACATAGGCCCTCATCACTGCAAACATAGCACTCATGGCAGGCGTGTCGCTGCCCTGCGCCTCCTCAGGACCTGCCTCCAGTGGCTTTCCCTCAGCATGTGGCCACCTAGAAAGCCGGTGAGCAAAGGGAAACACTCCACGAAAATCCTGGGCAAGCTGGTGTGGGATCTCCTCCATCAGGTGCTCCACCACGTCAAAAGCTGCAAATGTGGCACCCGTCTTGGCAGTCCTGCCCGCACCAAAACAGCGCCACCCAACCCAGTGGGGGTCACCATCCAAAGGTGGGACAACTACCTCCACCCGAGCCTCTCTACAGTTCACCAAGTCATCCTTGTCCTAGTAATAGTGAGGCTCCATGCCCACCGTGTACCTAGCGTTGGAGAGAATCCTCCAAAGAAGGCTAGGTATGGCGTGCTCCTCAAGAAAACTGTCCACCTCCCTTGGTGCCAACTCACGGACAGCTAAAGGACCACGGGGCACTCCTCCTCCAGTAGACTTGCGAGCAGTCTGCTTGGTTCTCGACATCTGTCCAGAAGTTGTATATCCCATAAGTTATAATTTTAAAGAATGAGGCAATTTATTTATAAGGGAAAGAACAATGAGATGTATGAATGAGCAATTTTAACCATGATGCATGCACATTACATACGTCCTCACGAACTAATAGTCTAACGCTCTATGCGGTGGCATACATCGTTCTCTCATTTATACGTAACTACTTCGTTCTACCGTTCGCGGTTAGTGTACCTGCAGAAAATTCATTTCAGCCCATATCCCATATGAATGCAATTCGACGTAAGAATTCAAGCACCTTCCGAACAAGGTGAAAACACCGATTACTTACTACCCCAACAAGTCGCGCAGAAGACGACACCGCCAGAAGACGGTCCCAACATGGGATACCTTCATATAAACATGTGTGCAACATGTGAATAATCCGGCATTAATAAGCACTCTCCTAGACTGGCATTGCATCCAATCATGCCCTCACAACTCACACTTACCAGGGCGTAGAGGCAATTTGATCCATACATTACCACTCAAGTGAATGGCACCCATATGACTCCGTCATTGTATAGGCAACGACAAAACAGAAAATATGATGCAATTCCCCAAGTTAGTACTTAATTAAGCCACCTGAATCCTATTGGGCATAAAGGATATGACCACTGGCACACTCTAAATTTTCCAAAACCATAGATTTGAAAATCTATGTATAGCTATACATTTTGTAAATACTTTTCGCAAACAAAAACTCTTTTATTTTAAATACTTGTGAATAGTAATGCTAAACCTCACTCCGATGCCAGCTGTGACAGAACCGACCAATTTATTAGAGCACAAGCACGTAATTCGCCATTAGATAGCAAACTTACATGATTGAGACCTAATAAACCCGGTAGTCATACCGAAATCTCGAAGGATTTCAAACTTTTCCAGCACAACCAAGATCGTAATGAGTTTAGCGTTCACCATTCACAACGTACATAGTTCGCACATAGTTTTACACAATCGGAGTACGAATAAAGTTATTACAAACCAAGTTCAAATTTCAAAATAGCAGAAGCGATTAAGTTCAAATACACACAGTCCTCGGTCAATATCCAACAAAAGCATAAGGTAGAGTAGAGTGACCATGCCCAAGGTCTAGTCATCTTCCAAGGCGGGATAGAAGCAGTGCTGACAATAGCCATAAAACATCTCACCATCTGCAACAACATGGGAAATAAAACCCTGAGTACGAGAATGTACTCAGCTAGACTTACCCGTCATAAACTAAAAATAAATTGACTCCCAGGAGTATGCAAGGCTGTATAAGAGGGATAGCTGACTCATTTAATTGCGGAAAAGCTGGTATTAAAGAAACAATTAATAAAAACTTTCTAGCAATGTATTTTAATCTGATTAACCTTATCATGCTACATTAGCACCTGTACTAAATAAGCATGGTAATAATTATTTAACAGAAAAAGTAACCAATTCCGGTTGAGTATCTTTCAATCTCAACAGCTCAACCATCTCAACTCTTGTTCAAGTTCTTACTACGATGCCGCTGCTCAAGTCAAGTGTTCACTGTCCAAGAACGATGGCGATTATAATCGATTACTAACCAGCTGGCGGGTATTCCTCACACAAACCACACTCACCCGCTAAGGTGAGCTACAGATCACCGAAAATTCAATTCGGGAAAAGTCGCGGGATCAACAGGTACCATCATATCCAGGAACCGCCCGGCTGCCTTATTCAGGGCGACCCTGACCTCGGACTTACTCTCCGCGTAACCCGTGGTCCCCCATCTTTACCAATACGATGCGTACAGCAGGTCAACTCCCGGCCCAAACCAAATCCAGGCTTCGCGGTCGGAACGACTTATCCTTTCAGCTAAATATGAGGCATAAATTCAATATGACTTGAGGACGTACAACGGACGGGGTCCTAGTTCGACACAGACGGGATAACCACACCGAACCTCCGGTTCAGTCTCAATACCAATCCCGCCCGGTCTCGATTTATTATCTCCACATGGTTATCCAAGATAACAATGTATTCAACCATTCCGAGTCACCACCTATAACTCGCGGATGACAGGAAATCACCCGACTTCTACTGATCTAGTTAAAGCAGGGCTAAGCAAATAATCGCACCTGAACCTAACAGGGTTGAAGTATAAGCAGTGGCAAGGAATATAAGTAATACAGCAACGGTATAAAACAACGTCTATAACTTAATGCATCAAACAAGGACTCAAGTTAGATATTTTACAAACCACGGGGAGAATGCTCCGGGGCTTGCCTTTCAGGAAAGAGCTTTGCTGATGGTCGGGACACTCGGGAAGATCAGCTTTGAGATCCTCTTCTGCTGCTATCTCCCGCTCTAGAGCTTCCTGCTGGCCTTCCTCTTCTGGTGCTCCGGGAACTATCGTTTCGAGCTCTGACGATCCTGTATGATGCATAGTGCGTATGAATACCATGTATATATAGAAAGACAATGCTGATGCTGATGGTGAATGAATGCACTCGCTTTAACGCGGTCGGGACGGTCGCGGCCGCCCCGGACCGCCGGTGGACGCGCGCCACGCGGAGCGCGCGGGCTGGGCACGATGGGCGGTGGCCGGCCATTTCCCTGACGGCTTTGACCAACCGTCACTGAAATGCTATTTCCATGACCTCTGATACAAACTTTTCTGCCCTATAACTCCCAAACCAAGCCGAATTAGCCAAAACTTATATTGAAGAAAATGTAGCTCTAGAAGAGTAGAACATTTCATCTATACAAAGTTTGGCCAGATTCTGCATAGATTTTGAAATACAAAAATCTAAATGAAAATACCCCTTAAATCCCTAAAAATAGAAAAACAGCCCCCAAATCTGCCTTTTTTAACATTTTTGAACATCTTTCAAGCATTTTCATGAAAAGTGATAATAACAACTTTTGTTCCTTATGAAATTCTATGCAAACTTTATTTAGGGTGCACACACATGCAAGCACTCTAGCTACCACTTTCAAATCAGTCAAATAAAACCACTTTCATGGTCCACCTTGGTCAACTATGACAACAAAGCTTAATTAACCAAAACCATGAACATAAACCTTGGTTCATTTGGTGTCCTAATCATGTCTAGGTTACTTTAGAGGTCATCAAACACCAAACACTCATACCCCTTACCCAAGTCATGTGAAATGCAACCATAATTTGAATAATTCAAGCATTCACATAAATTAACAATTAATCCTTTCATCAATGCCATGCATAATGATGCTTATGCTTAAGAATGCAAGTGATTATGCATGCTTAACACCAGAGTGTTACACTATTGTACAAGAGTCTTATATGGCTCAATTTATTTAGACAGACAAGTGTGAAGTAGTTTTTCGAACCTGACAAAAGTTGCTAACTGCTACTCTTGCTAGCGCACAATTAGATATGAAGGAACCTTTTGATGTGTTATATAGTGCATCCAAGGTTGGTTTTGGATATGTCCTTATACATGATGGATGGGTAATTGCTTGTGTCTCACACTAGTTGAGAATGCATGAGGCCCATTCCCAATACTAGTACAATGCCCGTACTAACGCTACGGCTTTACCTTAGAGATGCACGTAAAAACAACCTATATTTTTTCTAGCATACTTTAAGAACATGTGTACAATCCGTGAACACTTTTGCATAAGAATACATGGTAAAGTCATTTCTCTATTACCTAAGTCATACATTATGCCAAAGAAGGGCATTCTTGCTTCCAGAAATAAATATTCTCATGCTAAGTCATATCTGCAATATAAATTTTACTAATCAAACATGGAATGAGATTGACTTTTGATTCAAGAAAAAATACAAAGAAAAAAAGAAAAAAACTCAAGCCAAGCCTCATCTATCCAAGCCTGTAGACAAAATTAAAGTCTGACTCAACAAAGGCTTGAGATGCCAAGCTAGGACAAGATAGTTTACAGGCATGTTTACAGAGGATTTAGAAAGCAACGACATCTTCTGTTTCACAGACTTGATCTCTATAGCTTGGGAAAGCAAGCCAATGATCCCAAATATAGAAGAAAGCAGATCTTCCCTCTTGCATCCAGCTTCCAAAATGTGGATCATCTACAAATAATATATATACAAGTACATAGTAAAACAAGGACAACATCTAGATGAACTATTTTCAGGTAAACACAAAACAGTAAATGGCACCTTCAATATATAGAGGTAATTCCACGGCCCTTTGCTCAAGCAGTAGAGGGCTGAATCTTGGCAATAGCTAAAGCGAAATTAGTTCTAGTGAATACTGCTATGCTACCCATGAGTACAAACCTACCTCAAATCTGTTACATGTGCACCATGTCCTCCCATCCCTAGTCATCGCCACCCTCGCCTTTCTTGCGCACGATGCTGCTGCTGCAATCCTCCTCTTCTTTTCAAAAGGCGTTGTTCGATGACTTTTCTCCAAAGCTGGACAAATCTGCAAATGAGATTCAGTTCCAAGGAATGAAGAAAGAACCATTTTTTTAGTAGAGCCTGAACAAACCAAGATCTACCATTAGTTGTTCAAGTGAGATTAAGTTTTTCCAAACATCTTGGGCCAAAGTTAAATGGAACAAAAAACTTCTTAACAGCTAAACTGTGAGTCTGGGAAATTCAGTTTTCTAACAGTGTTAAACAACACTGTTTAGCAATCATTCAAGATCTTACTCTGCAACCACTAAGTTCTAGGATGAGGGTCCCGAAGGGTTAAAGTTTCCTCTTCTGTTGGTTTAAATAAGGCTAGAAAGCCATATGGCAGAACTGAACTATGACTTAAACTATAACACTATATTTCTGTCGGCCATCAACTGGTTTCAATTCTCAATTCTCAGTCATAGGCTACAATTGTAGCTGTAGAATCAGCCTAGGAGCTCCTAAATCAACAACTTAGTTGTGGCATGATTATGTTATGACTGAGAAAATAGGTACATCAAACAGGTCATACATAGCAACCGTGAAATTAGATCGAATAGTAACCCGTCTGGAGTTTAAATCGATCTGAACAACACATTAGCACCCTCCCTAACACCACCTAAACTAACAAATCATCAATTTCTCCAAACAATCTACCCTAAATACAATTGATTTGGTGGTAAGATCGCAACACGTAATGCCACCAACCAAAAAGATTGCAACACAGGTAACCATCGCGAGTAGAGCAAAAAGAAGCGAGAAAGAGTGCAGTAGATGACTGATCTGCAACGATTGAAACTTAGCCACATTAATCTAAGTAGCTGATTACTGTTTACATCTTGTATGAACAGAATTGATGTAATAACTGAATCACCGAGCATTTCTGTTTCTCAATGAATGGAAGGCACTGCACAGCTACATTAATCTACTCCGAGCAAAGAACATTGCATTATGTTGCTTCCTAATGCAACAAAAGTTTCTTTTATGTTGGCATTAATAAGTAACTGCCTACAATATGCATAGCTTTATGGTGAGCTCAGTAGCTTACTTTGCCAATGCGTTTTTCTCAATGTGTAGTTCTCATCTTCAGAACTGAAACATGAACCCAAACATGAAATCTTCTCTTCTATCTACAGATAAAAAACACAAACAGTTATAGTTGGACATGGCCTCGCCACCCACCGTGTCTGTGCATGTCATGGTCGGGCGCACGTATGTAAGACGGCGTCGTGCCCGTGAC
>CM041646.1:28299860-28403936 GCA_023333625.1 Bothriochloa decipiens
GTTACGCAGTCGAGGTCCGGCGATCTTGAGCACGGAGGCCCTTGACAGTGCACTGTAGATAAACTGTAGCCATTCGGTGATTTAGAGAGTATGTATATAGTGCAGAAATGGAGAATATCTACCTTTTGTTTCCATGAGTCAGGATTAAAAAAATCTGATTCAAAACTATAATAAGAAATTAAGAACTTAACAAATTCACCTTGTAGCAAGAAATCTTGTGTTCCTTTGACGTTACCACTGAATGTCAATATGCAAGAAATCCTGAGAAAAAAAAAACACAAATCAGAATGCTTAGTTCCAGGTAATAAGAAAAAATATAGCTCATAGTACATATTTGAAAAATAATAATACATATTCGATCAGTGTATCTCGCAAATTATGACTGTATATGTTGTCCCAGATGGAAATAGTAACGAATTCAAAATCCTCATGACATTTACCATCAAACAGGATCTCTAATAGGCTAAGAAAAGATACCTTCACCTTATCGCTAAGGCTTCAGGACAAATAGATTAGGTTTTTCTATTGTATATTTCATAATCTCTTCACTATCCAAGCTCCATAACCCTGCAAAACACTTGCATAGTTTGGCAATGTCCTTGTTGTCAAGAAATCTGTGGATAAATCAAGGGGATAGGTTTAGGTTTCTGCTGATGCTATAATTCAGGCAACATCTTAAACTGAAGAAATAAAAAGGATTAATTCAATATGCTAAGAAAGCAAGAATCAGGCCCAATATGCTACACAGGAAGAGATTATCAAACTGAACAGGAACAAGAATATGAAGAAACAATGATGGCAAAAACCTTGTAAATGTAATCTTTTTTACCTTCTAGCACAGATTCGGCCATTATCTCATACCCACTTTTGGTTAGTCAAAAGTTGTTGCACCATTTTGATGACGGGAACCAAAGAAATCAATCTTCATTTTTTCTTACCATCCATGAACCATCATCATCCGTCTCAGGATATTTATGCTTTCTTGACTATGAGTTCAGTGAGGACCTGTATTAACTCCACATACTTGATGGCACTGTCCACCTATATCGTTCAAACAAAAACTATGTCAGCTTGAGCCACAAACAAGAAAAAGAAACCAATGAGAAGCACTTGACTTTTGAGGGACTCACATGAATAAACAGTAGCATTGGATATGAGGTGTTTTCAGTGACCTGAACTCAGAAAACAATATGAATCAATATGTTAGTATATAACAATGAAAAAACTTTGCACAGTGAGAAGACTGGCGGAGGTTAAGGCAAGAACTGCTTTTTTGAAACAAGGAAATTGTTGAAGAACTGGGTTAGACAATACCTTGGAGGGTTCATCTTTTGGATGAATTTCTGGTACTCATGGTCAGTATCCCAAGAAGAAAAGGCTGCATCTCCATTTGTGAATCAATGTATGTCTCTGTGAACACTTATCCTATTGGTTACGGATGAGGTCATTCAGTCCATGTCCATGACAAAGACATCTGTTGTGATTTCAACTCTGGAATAATATCTATTTATCCCAAATTAAACGAATGGAAACCCCTGTTCTATCAGCATCACCTCCATGGATGGCTTCGATCTGCAAGTCTGCTGGGGTGCGTGTGTTAAAAAAATCCATTCACTATCATGGTTGCAGTTGCTACCTCCGACGGATGCAGATGCAGAAACTTGTGTTCTATTGTATCAGAAAAAAAAAAGCCATGATGTGGATCGAGTGAACCGGATTGTTTCATAAGAAATTGAGACGAAGGTGTCGCGCGGACAGGATCATGGAGAGGCCATCCCCGACAATAGTCCGTCCTCATAAATGCAAGAAATCACACGGTAAAATGTAAGGAACCAAACCTGTGAGCCTGAGCTTTGTAGCATCGTGTTTGATGCGATGTCCTCATTACCACCACTCGATCCGGATGATCCAGAAGGCTGACCAGGGGAGAGAAAACCATGCGTCGAGGGGAGCGGGATCGGGCATGAGTGAAGAAGGGCAACCAGGGTTCCGGCCGTGGCTTATGGCTGCCGCCGCGCAGCACCGCTGCCTGTCCGCGCGCGCCGACGTCGCAGCACGAGCAGGCAGGGTCGGTGAAGTGCGGCGGGGCGGTGCCGCAACCAGGCAGCAGCGGCCGGCGAAGGCGGGCGCCGGACTGCACGAGCAGGCAGCGACAGCAGGAGCCTCCCGTGCTGCCGCGGCTGAGGACGACGACGCCTCCCCGGAGGCCGAAGGCTGCCCTGTGCCTCGGCCTGACCTCCCGCAGAGGCAAATCCGGCGTGTGGAGCCACCGCCGCCGCCTTCTCCCTCTCATCTCCCGACCCTTCTCTCGGAAGAGAAAAAAATAAAAAAGGGGCCTTGGGGGGGCATGATAGGAATCGAACTCTGGGTGTGCTGTGCGTGGGGAGCGTTTCGCGAGCGCACGTGCGGGGTCGGCCGAGCGTGAGGGGCCGTAATCATGTTTTTAATCTGGGCCGTTGTATTTATAGGAAGTATGTTGTGCATCATTAATTTTAAAAAAAATTATCTTTAGAAATTTTTAATTATAATAGAGATATGACTTAAAATTAATAGTCATTTTATATGTTTTGAAGGTAAAAAGACACCATTTGTTTAGAAATATGTATATCGTCTATGAGGATTATAAACATCTCAAGTATATTTTCACCTAACTGATGTGGAATATGAGGCAATGAAGATGGTTCGAGCCAGTTAAGGATTATAGCGTGAAAGTGCATTATCATTTGGACAAGGCAAATGTGAGTGCAGATACCTTGAATCGAAAGTTGTATTGCAAAATCGTACGACTATATTTAGAAATAGTTTCTTTGGAGGCATCCCAAAGTGCTGTAAAATATTAAGATCATTTAATCTTGAAAAGGAAAAGCATGGAAGCTCAAATGTCTGACAAAGGAGTGTTCTTATATGTTGACACCTTTAACACCACTTAAATTAGGTTGTTATCCCTAGCATGGCGCTAGAGATGCTGGTATTAAATACATATGCTTTCTAGAAATGAATAACGAATTTATAAGCGCACAGATAATACCGATGTAGCATTTTAACCGGGAGTAATCCAGGTATTATTATTTATATTTTTACCACTGGGAAGGTAATGCTTATGGATAATGAGCAATGAGCACTGCATGTGATAATGAAGAGCTTAACCGTGTCTTTATCTATCTTCTCATACAGGGTAAGTGTCATATAAAATAATTCAGGTGCTAATCTAGCATGATAAGGTTAATGACTATAAAATGCAATGCTAGAAGGTTATAATAATTGTTCTTAATAAGCTCAAGCTTTTTCTGTAAATGTATGAGTCAGCTACCCTACTTATAAAGCTTTGCATACTCCTTGGAGTCAATTTATTTTTGGTTTATGACGGGTAAGTCTAGCTAAGTACATTCTCGTACTCAGGGTTTTATTCTCACTTGTTGCAGGTGTTCATCTAGGTTGTGTGGGTGTAAGATAGGTTTCTATCCCACTATGAGAGACAATCAGACCATAGGCATCGTCATTCCTTATATCTTATATTAAATGCTTTTGTTGGATTTGACTATGAGCTGGCAGTAGATTTAAATAAATGTGAGTGTGGGTATTTCGATGTATCTTGCTTTCGCTATTCTTCCTTCACAAAGGTGTTATAATAATTTCTATGTAAACTTCGATGTATTTATGAACTTATGTAACATGTGGAGTGTGGTTACTGAATCATGTACGATCTTAGTTGTACTTTGAAAGTTTGAAATCCTTCATAATTTCATGGACTACCGGGTTTATATGGGCATAGGTGCAACTTAAGCTGTCTTGGCAGGTTAATTTGGACTTAGGCTTATATAAATTAGGCGGTTCTGTTACAGCTAGCATCGGAGCAAGGTTTAGTATACTACTGTTCATGTCTGTATTTTAAACAAAAGAATTTTATTTTATCAAACTAATTGCCAACTTATAGCCACACTACTCACATATATATAGGTGTTAAATCTATGATTTAAAACTTAGGAGTGTGCCAGTTGTCATATCCTTTATGCCCAATAGGATTTTAGGTGGCTTAGATAAGTACTGACTTGGAGGATTGCATCATATTTTCTCTTTTGCCGTTGCCCATACAATGGCGGATTCGTATGAGTGCCATTCACTTGAATGGTAATGTATGGATCATTATGCCCCTACGCCAAGGTAAGGTTGTTTCGATAACAAGGTAAGTGTGAGTTGTGAGATCATGATCGGATACACAACCGGTCTAGGGGAGTGCTTATATGGTGCTGGATTATTTACATGTTGCACATATATTTTATGAAGGTACTCCATGTTGGGTTTTCGTCTTCTGACGATGACTCGGGTAGCATGTACCTACATGTATCTATATTTGGTGATATACATAGATGGCGGGGGTGTGAGTAATCGGTGTTTTCACCTTGTTCGGAAGGTGCGTGGAATTTTTGCGTTGAATTGCATTCATGTGGGACTTGGGCTGAAATGAATTTTCTGCAGGTACACTAACCAAGCAAACGTGTAGAACGAATTAATTGCGTATAATGAGAGAGCGATGTATGCCACCGCATAGCACGTTAGATTTATTAGGTTGTGAGGACGAATAGAACGTGCATGCATCATGTTGTATGTTCATCTCATGTCATTGCATTGTATCTCTCCTTAATAATTGATTATCTCTTTTTGATAAAATCCACCAACTTAATATTTGTTCTCAAGAGAATCTCAACCTGTAAAGGTAGCTCACATGAAGCGCACTGATCGCAAGTCCACAGGCAGAAGAGTTCCATGTCACCAACTTACCACTAGAGAGCCACATGGTACAAAGAAGTTTCTGAAGGAGTTTGGTATGCCTTCACTATGAGGGTTTTGCACTCTGTGGAATACCCAGAGGGAAAAGAACCTCACTATCAGTGGAGCAAACAACAAGGGATTGAGAACCAGGGTTTGGTCATAGTTGAGGTTATGGTCCTAGCAAGAAGAGGAGCATGTGTTTGTCTAGTGTGGCAGACTCTTTGTGGCAGAAGGTCTAACACCATGGGATTTTGCCAATGAGGTAGCCTACAAAGCTCTGAGAGTTCTCCTGAAGCAGTTTTCAGAAGAGGTTGCTTGTGCTACCGCTGATGTGTTTTCGAAGGGTGACCCATACCACGTGGTGTGACATCAGCTAACAGAACTACACTAGTGGGAGACACAAATGAGGCTAAGAGTAACAACGATCCGGCCACTAGAGCTAGGTTCACTTTGATGAAGACTTGCTCCTGCGTGGAGGGTGTGGTTAATCATATGGACATTGCTCTCCATCTGCTTCATGATTTCACGGACTACCGGGTTTATATGGGCTTAGGTGCAACTTAAGTTGTCTTAGCAGGTTAATTTGGACTTATGCTTATATAAATTGGGTGGTTCTGTTATGAGCTACTTCACATGGACATTGTTGGTTCAGCTCTGGTTCGGTCGGATGGTGGGAAGTGGTACATTCTTATGATCGTGGATGACTTTTCTCGCTATTCTTGGGCCTTTTTTCATGGAGAGTAAGGATGAGGCTTTTTCCATGTGCGGGATTTGATTCTTAGGCTACAAAATGAGTTACCCAAGAATGCCATGAGAGCTATACGTAGTGATAATGACACTGAATTCAAAAATTCTCATTTTAATACCTTTTGCAAGTCTTTGGGTCTTGAGCACCAGTTTTCCTCACCGTATGTGCCTCAGTAGAATGGGATTGTTGAACGCAAGAATCAGACCCTTGTCGAGATGGCTAGGACATTGCTCGATGAGCATAGGACTCCTAGGCGGTATTGGGCCGAAGCGATCAACATAGCTTGTTACGTCTCAAATCGCATCTTCCTTTGAGCTTTTACAAAGAAGACATCTTATGAGTTGTGATTTGGTCGTCTTCCTAAGGTGAGCCATTTCAGAGTTTTTAGGTGTCAGTGTTTCATTCTCAAGCAAGGTAACTTAGATAAGTTCGAGTCTCAATCTTCTGATGGCATCTTTCTCGGTTATGCTACTCACTCACGAGCTTACAGAGTGCTTAACCTTAAGACTAATTGCATCATGGAGACTTGTGAAGTTACCTTCAACAAAACCACACCTTGTTCTTCTTCTGTCTTTGAAAAGGCAGGTGATCAGGAGATGGGTGAAAGCATTTTTGTGGAGGAGGAAAAGAATGATGCCAATTGGGGTGATCCCGAGCCGACTCCACTGGCTGCCCCTGTCGACCTTGCGACGACCACGTCGGTTCGTGGCCCTGATCCTTCTTCTTCAACTTCATAGCGGCCGAACGACCAGTTTCTCTCTCTTGCACCTGAGGGAGCTCCAGCTGCGGTTGAGGGAGAGGCTACTTCATCAAGAGTGGCGCCAGTACACATTCAGCACCGCCATCCTCCGGAGACCATGATCAGTAACCTCAACCAGCATGTCACTCGCAACAAGTCCTATGAAATCTCTCATTTCGCACATTCTGCTTTTGTTGCCAATTTTGAGCCCAAAGATATTGGACACGCACTATCTGATGCAGATTGGGTCAATGCCATGCATGAGGAGCTTGAGAACTTTGAGAGAAACCAATTTTGGGTCCTAGTTCCTCCACCTCCATAGTGTCATCCCATAGGTACCAAGTGGGTGTTCAAGAACAAGCAGAGTGAGGATGGGGTGATAGTTAGGAACAAGGCTAAGTTGGTTGCTCAGGTGTTTTATCAGAAAGAGGGGATAGATTTTGAGGAAACCTTTGCTCTTGTTGCTTGTTTAAAATCCATTAGGATCCTCTTAGCCTTTGCAGCTTTGAAGGGGTTCAAGCTATATCAGATGGATGTCAAGACTGCTTTCCTGAACGGGTACATAGATGAGGAAGTATATGTGAGGCACCCTCCTAATTTTGAGAATCCCAAGCACCCAGACCATGTTTACAAACTCCACAAAGCCTTTTATGGTCTCAAACAAGCACCTAGAGCGTGGTATGCGAGGTTGAAGTCCTTTTTTCTTGAGAAGGGTTTTACCATGGGCTCTGTTGATAAGACTTTGTTTCTTCTCAAGCAAGGCAAAGACACTCTTATTGTTCAGATATATGTGGATGATATAATCTTTGGTGGCTCTTCACATGCTCTTGTGGCAAAGTTTTCAGATTGGATGAGCAGGGAATTTGAGATGAGCATGATAGGTGAGTTGACGTTCTTCCTCGAGTTGCAGATCAAGAAAACTCGGGATGGGACGTTTGTGCATCAAGGGAAGCACACCAAGGACCTGTTGAGTAAGTTCGACATGGGCAAGGCCAAGCCTCTTTCGACACCCATGGCGACAACAGCGGCTATGGATGCTGATCTTGAAGGAGAAGCCGTGGACCAGAAGGAGTATCGCAGCATGATCGGGTCACTGTTGTACCTGACGGCGACGAGACCGGACATCTGTCTTTGTGTGCACTTTCAGTCTTCGCCACACACTTCTCATCATCAAGCCGTCAAGAAAATCATGAGGTACCTTCGCTTCACTCCTGATTTTGGTCTTTGGTACTCGATCACTTCCACCCTCTCTCTCTCTCTCTGGTTATTCTGATGCTGATTATGCTGGTTGTCATGTTGAGAGAAAGTCTACTTCTGGAACTTGTCAGTTTTTGGGTTCGTCTCTTATTTCTTAGTCTTCTCACGAGCAGTCTTCCATAGCCCAATCCACTTATGAAGCTGAGTATGTTGTTGCTGCTACTTGTTGTTCTTAGGTACTTTGGATAGTTGCTACCTTGAGAGACTTTGGCTTAGACTTCACCTGAGTGCTACTTTACTGTGACAGCACCAGTGCCATAAGTGTAGCCAAAAACTCAGTGCTCCATGCCAAAACCAAGCACATTGAGGTGAGGTACCACTTTCTGAGAGACAACCATGAGAAAGGAATCATAGACTTGAGGCATATCTGAATCAAGAACTAGCTAGCTGACATTTTCACCAAACCTCTCGACCAAGCCCAGTTTGCACACTTGCGAGCGGAGTTGGGTGTTTGCTACCCATTTTAGTTGTGGGTTTCTTTGTATCTTCTATAGTAGCTTTCTTTTTCTTTCTTTTGCATTTGTCTTTGTATCATATTGCAGTGCATCTCATCATGTATCATATAACATATGCTAAGCTTCATTTGTATAGCTTGTTGATTGAGATTATGCTCTTGTTGATATGTCTTATGGATACATGATGGCTATATGCTTAGGCTCTTGTTGAGCATACTGATACATGTTATGAGCTAAGCCAGTTTTTCAATGTGAACTTGCTTAATGAATGATGAAATCTAAAAAAAATTTCACCTTTGAGATGGCAACTAGCATGTGTAGGATGTGTGGAGATCCATGTTGCTTTCATATGTATGGTTTAGTTGCTATGCCTCATGTTTCTTGAGTCATATACTTAGCTCGGATCTCTTGATAATCTTGTGCTAAAACTTGATGAAGGGTTATGAGGGTGCTACGCTAGCCATGAAAACAAAACTTTTTTACCTCATAAACCAGGATCTACTGCCAGATATAGGTCATGGGATTACCACTAGACATGCAGGTGCAGCGGAAGACTTGATGTAGTTGAACACATCGTAGCAGTGCCGTGCAGTTGCGTGGCTTTCCATCACGTACTTCCTTCGCTCGTGGATCATCCCAGCACGTTCCCGAGTAGATGCCGACCAGTATCAACCAGTCACCGACTAGTCCCGACCACGATGATCGACGTGATCCGTCCTTGTGCCGCAGATGTAGCACCTCCGAGGAATCACACACGTGCGGGAAGAAGCAATGTACAACCGGACTGCTAGGTCTGTGAGGAGCAAAGGTGTGAGCATGGGTGGTGACGATAGCTGAATAGATCAAGCAGATCAGCCTTGCCTCGCCCCTACCCCTTGCTTATATAGGCGTTCCTACATGACCCGGACTTGGAGGCCCATCAGGAAACCCTAATCCTTATCTAATCCGGGTCCAACCCGAACTAGGCTTCCAGCCCTTAAGTGTACGACCCTATGGGTTCACGCACACATAGACATGGGCCGAGTACTCCTACTCGCCCAATAGTTGACAGTGGCCTCTAGCAAGGCATGACAACTCTGATGCATACACAACGATCATATCAGACGAACCACTACGACCACGTACAAGTTATTCCCTTTGCCACTTGATATATGGTTTAACTCGTAGGTTAACACTTAACCTAAGCATGACCATGCATTTGTTGATCCAATCACTTGAGTGATCCAGTGATATCTCTCTCATGCAGAGAGGGGCAAATTCCATCTTAACTGTTTATGTCTCATAGCATGCTTCCCGGCCATCCAAAGACTACCTTTATAACTACCCAGTTACGGAGCAGCGTTTGATAGTCCCTAAGTAGGCCGTTTCACATCTCGAGTACATACCATAATCTCAGGTCTAAGGACATAATGTACATGACGTGAAAAGAGACTTTCTCATGTTGGGTTAGTCCAGCCTACATATCTCACATATGCCCACATTATTAATTCGACATCTCTATGTCTATGACTTATGAAACATAGTCATCAACTAATACATGTGCTGGTCTAATATTCAAGTGTGTTCTCACAAGAACGGCGATCAGGGATAACTTTAGAATAAACATTCAAGTAAATAGTTCCACAAACAATTCATATAATTGTCAATCAATACAAGTTGTCTATAATTAATATTCAATGAACACTTAATACATGTCATGTATACAATCAAAATATCATCATCTCTATGATTACCTCTAGGACATATTTCCAACACTTGATGTCTAAGCTAAGTAATGATGCAAAATTTGGAGTTGGATCTTTACTGTCCCACGGCAATGTCATGAGACTACTCTTATTCTCTCGAGTGAGATGAACTTGGGCATTGTAGTGCTAGTCCACAACCACTCGTGAGAGACAGCTTCCTACTTGCACATAGGGATGAACTCAGCGTGGTTGCAAAACATGATAAAAATAACAAACTTTTCGACGGACAGTTTAATCCTCTCACATACACATGTCTAAAATGATCTTGTAACAACCGCTGTAAAACTCTGATCAATGTTGAAGCTACAAGTGTTAAGTGCTTCCTTGAGACATGATGTATGACCGTTACATGGTGTAGTTCACTTTTGTACACATGTGTTAGTACTAGCTTGATATCCTGCTTATATTTGTTATGTGCTATCCTCTTTGGTGAACACCTTTTATGAGATATGCTTAAAACTGGTCAAAATGCTTATGATTCATATTCCGTTTCATTTGATCAGATTGAGCATTGGCCTTGTCTTGTGCCTGTTGTAATACATATGCCATACCAACTTAAGCATGGTTTTAATCAACTTGTTATACTCCTAAAGCTTTATATATTCGCATTGTGAATCTTGTGCATTTCATAGCATGTTTGAGGAGAGTTGTTATCTTGTGAGCTTTATAAGTGCTTTTGTCAACAAGGGGGAGAATGATCTACAAATCCAGAGTGTGCATTCATTTGTATTTGTGAGGTTGATGCACTTGTCAAGGGGGAGTTGCACGTTTGCATTGATGCACTTGTCAAGGGGGAGTTGCATACTTGCTTTGCTAGAAATGTCAAGCCGTTTGCCTCTGTCTTGAGGGTCTAACCGCTTTCAGGTGTTTTGAGCTTGTCTTGCTTGGTTGCGTCGAGCCGTTGCCCATGTATTTGGGGACCAAGTTGTTGCCCTTGCTTTGCTCATTGCAAGTGACCATATTTCGAGCTTTTCTTTGGCTTTTGGTCATTTGAGTGGGCTTTCTCTGTCTTTGTGTTGGTGTTGATAATGCACTCATCAAGGGGGAGATTACTGACACATGATTTTCATATAACCATTGTGGACCACCCTTGTTGGTGTGATGAGCGATTGTCAACATGCCAACACTTTGATGTGTGGTTGGTTCGGTTGTTCTTCTAATCCCCTGGCACAGGGTTATGTGTCGAAATGTATCTCTTGGCTAGTGATGTGCAGGTGTGAAGTCTGGAGGTGGTGGCAACGGTTGGGAAAAGGTCAAGTAGGGCGTGTCGTGCTGATGGACCGGTGCGGTGAAGGGCGGATGCTAGGCTTGGACTGACGGACCAGACGGCTGGGTGATCAGCCACGGTGGCTGACACTTGGGACATCGACAAGTGCAAGTGTATATGGCGGGGGACGCATATGCGATACGCTACTCGCGGGCGGTTTGGTGGTTTGTCCTTAAAACCATCGGCAACGGTTTGGTGGTATTGCCACAAGACCACCGGTAGCGGGTTTCGCGGGTTTGTGCCTCAAAACCCGGACGAAGGTCCCGATGCGGACGGACAACACGTGGCGGCATCGGGGAGATTGCATCGAAGCAAGGCTACCGGTGAGAAGGCGCGGTGGCCATCAGATCAAGGAAACCAAAGAGTTGGACCATTACGCCCCAAAAGGTAAATGATTCGATTCATGTGTAATCAAGGGAAAACTGAAAATATGTAATAAGCCCAAGATAGATAAATAAAGATGAAGGGGCACCCATCCCCTCACCTCTCTCATTCTAGTTTTTCATTCCTAGGGTTTTCCAGTCTGTAGTTCTTCTGTATGAGTGAGGTCCACTACAACTCTGTAGTGTTTGTTCATGGAAAGAGCACCCCCTTAGCGTGCTCATGCCCTCTGGGGTTTTGGATTCATGAGTTTCCTATGACGGATTTTGTGTTCTTGGTTGTTCATCCCGAGCTCCCTCTCCCTCTCTCTATTTCGAGCTCGATTTCTTTATTTTTGGACCGTTTGACTCTATTTTTCTTGCGTTGATTCATGCTATGACGTGAGAGAATTATTTTTACCGAAGAGTTTGAGTTAATTCCTCACGAGCAATTAGATCAAAGTAGTTTTGTGTTCATGGTGAGTTCTTGGTCTCTTTTCACCCCCTTTGCGATTTCTCTTGACTCTCTTCGAATTGGTCCATAATCCTTTGAGGATAGCTCCCCAGCTGTATAAGGAATAATCCCTCCAAATATTGTTGCAGTTGGTGTTGATTCAAGAGAGATCGAATCGATTCTTGGAAGAGGCGATTTTCTAGGTAGCTGCGGACAGTCCGGCTCTTGACCCACGGACTGTCCGGGCATCGAGTTTTGACCGAGGCATTTCATATTCTTTGCTGACGTGGCTTTTGTCTGCTACCGCGGATAATCCGAGATCGCCACCGCGGACAGTCCGACGGCCAAAAGTTCAAGCCAGTGGCTTTCATGGCTGGTCTATTAAGTGAGCGCGGACAGTCCGCAATACATACCACGGACAATCCGGGACTCCTCCAGTCCAGAACCGAGCTCTCCACTTTCAGTTTATTTCTGGGATTTTGACCCGCACATAGTCCAGCCTAAAAATCCAGACAGTCCGACGGTGGTCTGCTATTGCAGTCTAGAATCTGTTCCAGAAGTTTGTGTTCTGAGTTTTGACCAGCGGACAGTCCGAGTCTAAACCGCGGACAGTCAAATGGCTATTTTTAGTTTCTGTCCAGAACCTGTTATGATCTGTTCGAGTTTTGGATCTTTGCTTGCTGACAGTCCGACCCTAGACTTGCCAACAGTCCGACGTTGACTATACCAGAACTTGTCCGTACCTGCGGACAGTCCGGGCCTGCTACTACGGTCAGTCCGCCCCTGTGCAGAAAGGCTGAGTTTTCTCTGTTCGTGCTCGTTCGATCTTCGATTGTTCTTGGAGTTGTTTCTTGGTTCCTGTTGTGACCCGCTGTGTTCTTAGGAAACATCCACCCTCTCAATAGGGTCGTGGTCGTCACCAGCTTGTGTATTTGCTTTTTGGGGTGTTTATCGAGTCGAGGATCTAAAAGTTTTCAAAGAAATTTTGAGACTCCCATTCATCCCCCTATAGTCACCATATTCGGTCCTTCACGCAGAAGGGTAGAGCAGCACCCTAAGCTCTAACAGTGGTGGGAGAAGCTGCTTTGCGGCACGGGAAAACGAAACGTCCATTGCAGAGCCAAGGAGCCAAGCACCCAGGCAGGGCCGTGGTGGATGGTTACTGCCTTACTTTGGGTCAATACTCCAGTCAACAGTGATTGCAGGCTCAGGCCGCCTGTATCTTCTTTTTTTCTATTCCAAGATTAATTGTTAATTACTCTTGCTCAATGTAAATTTGGAGGCCCTGTAATTTTGAAGGTCGTGAACAATCGCCCCCTGCACATGCTAATGTATGGGCCTGCTGGTAGTGTTGTTCAACATATCACAATGGCGGCTTGTGCCATGAACTGGCAGTATACTAACACTCTCGGTTCATGCCTCGAACATGCAGTATTGGCTCAATGGTACACTACTAGCTTAATTAGGTAACGAACTGGCAAGATTTTGATCAGCAGTAATGTGAACCCCCATCATTGTCGGCACAGCTATGCAATTTCCAAAGGAGGGTTTGAACGGGCAGTGATGTGCCAATCTGATGTAGCGTTATGTTTGAGAGACTTAGGTAGTGGAGGACGTGGGATGTGATGCGGTGGAGTCCACCACTATATAACTTACCCTGTGATCTTTTGAATATAAAAAAGAACAACATAATTGTTTGGCCACAATAATAAAATTCACAATTGGAATAATTAAGGTTGCCATACAAAAGCAATTTGACGTTATGGCGAAGTTATTTCAAGAATACAGGACTTGTTTAGTTTCGACCTAAGAGCATGTCTATTAGACCTCTTGTATTGTATCTCACGTAAGTAGTTTTAGAGAACATCTAAGAATCAAATTAGAATATTAGAGAGCACTGATGTAGTAGAATACCTAAACTCCTATATTTCTTTAGGGATAGGGGAGAGAGGGTTGTCTCCTTTATTTAGGAGTAAGTGTGATTATTTCTTTTAGAAGATCTTAAAAAATCACATGTATGGGAGAAGATAGGAGATCTGTTTCAGCACCTCCATTTCCTTTTATGCAACATTTTTGTATAGAACATTGGATTGGATATTGGGTGGAGATGCTCTAACATTTCCATACATAAGCCTAGTCACAGAAAAAAAATGATAATTCGACATGAATGAATGATATATTGATGGTTGGCTCGTAAATAGCCAGAGTTTACAAATACACTTTGGAGTTTTGTTAAGTTTTGCACTAGCTAGTGTAGAGCACCAATGTCAGTCCTTGCACTATAGTTGGGCCTCTAAAAATTACTTGGGCCCATGCTTGCACTAGTGCAGAGCACATACGCAGAGTCATACACAGAAATTTTACATTCGTCTTACTCATTTATCTGTTTTCATATTGGGAAAGATGAAGAATGGGTAGTTTCCATCGCTAAGATAGAGGCCCTGGTCTTGAGTCTATCCTCAGTCCGTCACTACACACGAAAGGAAACTACACTGCTCCACATCGTTGAATTGGAACTACTTATTTTTCGACCTTGGTTCAAGAAGAGACTTGGTTATTTCTCAAGGGAGAAATGATTTCTTGTCGTGCTACTCTCTTTCCGTATTAATTTGGATGCCACAATTTTTTAGCTTAAGTAGAACAGTATTAATACCATAGAAACGCCCTGTTGAGACATTCTCTCGGAGGAAAATATCCATGGTAAGGTCCATGAGTCCATCATCTTTCCACGACAAACCCAACCAAACACAAATTTTAACTTGATATAGTCCAATTGAAGTGAATTTAATCGGTTGATTTCTTGCATCAAGTGCAATATCACGAGCCCTGCGTCGTCGTCTCTTGCTGTTGGCGTGTGATCGAGCGCGTTCCGGGTCAGTAGTGTAGTGTAGTGTAGCAGCAGGATCAGGTGACCGTGAAATGAAGGAAGACTGGTAGGACGCATCTATGAATGCTGACAGTGTGATGGAGTTCAATGTTGGCAGGCAGAGACAGGAGCGGATGAATTCAATGGCGTCAGGCGTCAGGGCCATGCTAGCTGCTGTGAGTTCAGTTGAATGCACGTACCCTGCTCGCTCAGCGTAATTTCTTGCCGTGCGCAGTGTGCAGGGCGTATGCTGCTGGATCTACTCTCCATTCGGAGAAACCCGATCGAGTGTTTGTCGTGTGAACCAAGAGATTTGCTGAAACTACTACAAGCTAGGAATAGTATTCTCCAGAGCGTCTCGATCAATAGAAGCGTCTCGATCAATGGAAGCGCGCTCAAAATTGGACACAAAGTGTTTATTGAAACTGTGCTACTCATCAAAGTTCCTGAATCCTGACCAATCTCATAACTGGAGCCAGATTACGTATCAATGCATCAAGCAATGACCTCGATCACATGCATGCCCGCTGCTCACGTCTGGCTTTCACATGACACGTACTATAAACATAAGCTCCCAGGATCTTTGGACAGATTGGGAAAATTAAATGATCATCTTATATGCAGTCCAGCCAAGAGCAGAAAATGTTCAGGACTGGATTAATTTTCGGAAACTCAGAATCATTTCCAAACACGGTAGAATTCTGGTAGGGACCGAGCTAGAGCATATTCGAGAAGGGTACGCTTGCCTTGTAGGTGCAAATATTGTGAAATCTTAACATTTGTCACTGTTTTTTATTTCTGCATGGGTGAGCCCATGAATTCTAGAGGATTGTAATACACAAGCACACAATAAAATAACATCATAGATTATTTTTAACCAGAATCCGTATTTTGGAATCTCATCCAAACATGCCTTAAGGCCTCTTTGGTTGGGCTTTTCCTTAAACTGTTTTTGCTTTCAAAAAGCCAAGTGCCAATCAAATTAGGGGGAATGTGGAACTGTTTTTAGAAGATATTGGTTTTTGTGGTATTATAATTTTTTTATAATGGTAACTCTCTCCATTACTCATAAAACGACGCCATATCTTCATGTGGCTTCGTGATTATCCATAAAAGTACGCACCGGCATGCTACTAGTTTTGAAGATACCAGTTCATTTTTCTCTTCTTTTCCTGTCCGGGCAGGACATGATTATCCATGCTGGTCGTGCTCCACCATGGACCAAGTCCGCCACCGCCGTGCGGCCGTGCCGCCACTGGCCAAATCCGTCACCACCTCAGGCCAAGTCTTGACATCCTTAAAGCCAAATAGTCTCCAGCAGCTCCTTCTGGACTACAACCCCTCGTGGACCTAAATCAGTTTTCTGATCCAAGGTTTAATCAATCCTTCATGAACACTATTCTCCAAATCTGCTAAGGACATTCTTCTATATGGTCCAGCCTTTTGGTGCGCTTTCTTGATCATCTAAACACCCTGGTAAACTATAACCAGAACATTTTTAATTCCTAATCTTTCAACAAGCAAGCACATCAGGCTATTTTGCAGGTACCTAAAATTCTATCCCAAGAGGAAGACAACATTTTTAGACGGATACCACATCGCAAAGGTAAATGTACCACAAAAGAGACCTAATAATTTCTAAGAGCATCTCTAGCTACACCCCATACTTGTGGCCCCCTACTTCTGATTTGGGTAGTGAGACTCAAAAACTGAGCTTCAGTAGACCTCCTACTACACCCTCTACTTCTGCTGCCCCCCTCCCTACTTTCTCCCCTACACACTCTATTCCTATTGGCCCTTTGCTCCTCCTCTTACTTCATTTTTTCTTGCGACACAAATTTTACCCCCGCCCGTGCAACATCACCACCCCTAACAGGCTTTCCCGGCACATCACTGGCCACCCCCGGCACGACAGCTGTAGCCTTCCCAGGGGACGGAGCTCCGTGGCCACCGAGCTCCCTAGTGGCACCTCCTCCTGCCTCCCCAGAGCGGTGGCCGTTGCCACCCTCCCCCTCCACCCGGTCGCGACCACCCTCCCCCGCCTCCACCACGGGCGAAACGACCCCTCCCCATCGAGGCCCACGGGTGTGACTACCGATGGCATGGCCTCCTAGGTGCGACCTCCCTAGTGAGGCTGCGGGCGGTGTGGCCCCTCCCCGTCGAGGCCTGAGGTGGCGTGGCTCTCCCCGTCGAGGCCTGTCGACGGCACCCCTCCCCGGCGCCCCTCCCCTTCCCTGCTAGCTCTGCTCCATGGGAAGAGGCCGATAGAGGATGATATGTAGGTCCCTCATGTCATCCTTTGGAAAGATTGATAGTGCTGCCAGAGCAAACAACAAAATATAAGTATGAGAATTGGTAGTTATCTAAATAGAGAAGTAGGGACATGATCTAGGTAGCATTGCTTGAGATGCTCTAAGCACTCAAATGCAGGTGTAGCTACCTATACAAAGGATCAAGAAACATTTGTTCAGCAGCTATATATGCAGATGCTACGGTGTTAATACGACCTCCATTATCCATCTCACGTATTCAATCACCTTAACCAATAGTGAAGATACCTCCGTTTCTAAACTAAGCACCATCGGGGCGATCCTGTCAAAAAAAAAGGGACGACTCATTCTATCTTGTCTCCTAACCAAATATACGTTAATTAAATGGACGTGATCAGAGTAAAGTAGTATTCCAATATGCTGACATGTCTCTTTTACACTCACTATATGCAAGTGCTGTGCAATCCTTATGGTTCAGGACCGACATTACTGACCCCGATTAATTAATCCAGTCAGCACAAACTAAAAATTGTGTGACAACCATTGAATGCCAACATGTCCAGACTATCATGTTGCTGTTGATTTGACATATACGAGTGATGTCTTGAACAGCAGTGTGAAAAAGAAATATAAGACCATGATGCAAGTGCAAGAGAAAGTACAACACGCTCCAGTGCATTGTCATTATATTCTGGAAAGTGTATTTTAATGATTCATAAAAAACCAAGATTATTATAATAGGAGAATGCTACCAAAACTATAGCATAAATTGTCCATTATGTCTGACTAGTGACATTGGAGACGCTAATAGTGGACTTACTAATAATCTGAAGGTCCACAATGATGGTGCGCGCTTGAGGCCATTATTGCAGGGGCCAAGGATTAAGAGTCAGTTCAAGCAGTTTCTTAAAATCATTCCTGCTTAACTCAAGAGCAAAAAATTGTCACTAATTCAAAGTACGGATCCGGAGATATTTTCAGGCAGCTTGGCATATGCTTTCTACAGCTAACAGGACTGCTAATTTTGTTTTGAAAGAAAAACAATACACCATGGCTGATATTTGCAATGGGAATAGCTAGATGCTAAAAAGACTTCATCTGTTTTACATAATACAAGTCTCCAAATGCCAATTAGATGCCTGAATTTCTCATAGCATCTATTCTTTAATATTTCATTTATATAACTGCGTGAGGGAGAAACAAAAACAGCAGTAGCAGCTCTCGATCAAAACGTGGTGGCAATAAGAAGATGGCACCCGCACAACAACTCGACACCTCATGCATGGCGCCACAAGAGCAACAACAACAAGCAGTGCATACTCGGCAGCAGCAGGCAGAGAAGCTTCGTCGTCAGAGAAGCCACATGCGCGGGACGACGTCCTGTCAATGCTGCATGCGAGGTCGCTGGCGTCACTTTAAGAGCAAGTACATCACCGCCTCCACCCGTCCATCCATCAATCCATTCACCCATTCATTCATTGCCCTCCCGGCCGGCCGGAATGGGGCCGCTCCGCTCCGGTGCAGTGCCCCAACAACATCGGCAGGCTCTTTGAATTCCGCAGCAAATTAAACACGCTCGCTCGTCGTACTCCTCATCACACGCAGCGGCAGGGCCGCAGTCGCAGCAGGGACCATACATCATGCATGCGAGCTTGCAAGCAACACCATGGTCTTGTTTAGTTTTTAATTGGACCAGAATTCGTGTAGCAGAATTTCTATAATATTTTATTTATATTTGATAAAAATTATCTAAACTTTAACTAATTAGGTTTAAAATATTCGTCTCGCAAAGTACAACCAAATTGTGTAATTAGATTTTAAGTTCATCTACATTTGATACTCCATACATATGTCGGTATTTTGATGTGACGAAGAATCTTCTTTTTATGTAGTGCCAAATGCTGAAATTAGAAGTTCAATTCCAACGTCTAAACAAACAAGGCCCACGAGTATCTTCAGGTCGATCGATGTGCGCATTGGTCGAGCGAGATCATCTGATTGCCTGCTGATTTGGTGCTGGTGACGAGGACACCGGCAGGCAGTTTGGTTTTGGTCCTGGAGTTGCTGTCTTGATAATAAGGATTTGACAAGACTCTCGTGCCTGGCGGGAGATGCTGTCTAGTGCCACTGGTGCAAGGTGACGCCAACACTGCTCCTGTAAAAAAGGAATTAACAATGATTTTTTTTTAAGATTACACCTTACAGCATAGACATCATATGTAAACCATACCGCTATAATGAGTATATTCGAAAAACTGAGCCGTAACCAAATAAGAAAATGTACTACTACTTCTGTTCTAGATATAGTTTAATGATAGTTAAAATAGGAGTTAACAATGATTAGATTTGACATTGCTTTTATTGTCAAGGGTAGTAGCATCCATGATAGTTTCCTCCTTATCTAGCAAATGGCTAGAAGCCTGCACAACAAGAAAGATATCACATTATCCTCAAGCTAGACATCTCAATGACATTTGACTTGGTCTCTTGGTCCCCTTCCTACTTAAGGTTTTACACATGCATCAAGGTTTTCCTCTGGTGTACTCTGATTCTGATCTACTAGCCGCAATAATCTACGTCTTTAACAAAGGGTTTTGGTTAATGGAGAGTCTGGAGAAGTAATTTGGCATCAACGAGCGAGGACCTCGGCAAGGGAACCCCGTGTCACTAATTTTTTCTTTTTGCTAGCCCCTTCTTGAGCATGGTATTAGAAAGAACCTCCGATCTTTCAGCCAATTGTGTTGCACAACATGCTAGGCATTAGGCCTCCTTTATGCCGATGACGTAGTGTTGTCTCATCATGGAACTTCAAGAGGTCTTTTGGTCATGCTTCCATACTTACCTTGCATATTTCCTTGGTACTCATTCAGGTACTAGTAAGTCAGCTTACAATGCATATTTCCTTGGTTCCACCAAAGTTTGTGCTATTGAAACACATGGTCTTGTTTAGATGAGGTGAAAAGTTGAAAACTTTTCAAGATTTTTCGTCACATTGAATGTTTGCATGTATACATAAAACATTAAATATAGGTAAAAAATAACAAATTACACAATTTGTTTGTAATTTGAGAGATGAATCTTTTGAGCCTATTTAGGTCATGATTGGACAATAATTACCAAATACAAATAAAATATTACAGTACTTTTCAGATAAATTTTTTCGTCATCTAAACAAGGCTCTAGAAATCTTGGGCTCACATCCCTACATGTCCCATTTTGTGGCCAAGATGAAACCATTCAACATGTCTAGTCTCCTATGTCTTCGCAAGAAGTGTGGCTGTCTATTCTCTAGAACCTGGGCCTGGCTGCACTTGCTCCTCAAACT
Source organism: Bothriochloa decipiens (assembly GCA_023333625.1). NCBI lineage: Eukaryota > Viridiplantae > Streptophyta > Magnoliopsida > Poales > Poaceae > Bothriochloa > Bothriochloa decipiens. The sequence continues at coordinate 28,320,116 of CM041646.1, forward strand.
ACTGCCACACTTTCTGCAGCTGGTATAATGGCGTGATAAAAAAAATGTTCCAAATGACACAAAGAAAGGGGCCAAATTCCTCGTCATCCTTGTGGCTTGGGACATTTGGAAACGTCGGATCGCTTGTGTGTTTGAGGGTGCTAGGCCTTGTATTTCGGTAGTGACATGTTGTGGTAAATAGGAGTAGTTTTTGTCTTTAGCTGACTGGTGCGTCAGCTGTCCATGAGCTACTTATTTTCAGTAAACTGACACGTAGTTCTCCTACGTTGCTTGAGAAAAAAAACACTGTATTTTGCTGGATTATCTCGTCTATTTTTCTTTTTGAAACGGGAACATTTTTCATCCGTCTCTTTGGTTGTCTAGAAATTATTTTTGTAGTGACATAATAAACCATTTTTCTAGTGACATAATAAATATCACTGAAATTCAGTTGGCAAACAATTTAAATGATCTCCGTACATACCTTCAGTGGTTAATGTGTTGCAGAGCTCATGTCTCATGTTCACTTCACAGGCATGCGTGACTAAGATGCTAGCGCATCAAGCCAACTGCCCGGGCAGAATTAATTTATGGGTACGACATTGACCAGACGAAAACAAGTTATTATGGTTTCATCTAGGCTCTATTTGCATCTCCAAAGAAAAATAAGAAAGAAAAAGAGAGAATTGAGAATGAGATCAAAGTATTTAGATTAACTATCTAGTCGAACTCTAATAGCTATCACAAACTAGAAAGCCTAGTGGGATGGCGTTTGTCATTGGGACGGTCTCCATCCCCGTGGCGGCAGCAACTCCCCTTCCTTGTTGTACAGCGGAGAGGGATTCCCTTCTCAACTCCGGCCAAGATGAGTCTATCGGCGCCGACAGGGGGTGCGGCCTCCAAGCACTGATGGAATCCGCTAAAACTAGGTGTTTCAGTGCGAGGATCGAAGGGTTTCCAACTCTTGTCATGAGCGCACGATTGAAGAAGAAAGAACGGTGCATCCCGCTATCGGTGATCCTGCCATGGCATGGTGAGAAATTCTTTGGTGAATCCTTCCCTTTTGATAGCATCGATCATGGGAAGGTTAGGCTTAAAGAATTTCCAATTGAATTCCATTGGCAAACGCATGATGAAGAAGAACAGAGGCGGAATATGATCGGTTGGAGGGAAACTTTTGAACCCCATTAATTCGGTGAACCAGGTCCATGTGGACCGCTGGTTCCGGCCACCTCCCAAGTTGAACCTCACCACAAGAGTTCTGGGCCCAATTCCATCACTAGGGACACGCGTCAATCTACTAGGGTTTGGTGACCAAGTGAATGGTGGTAACTCGGAGTCCAAGCATCTCATCCCACCATCTCCATCTAGTCTTGTCGTCTTCGCGACGACGACTGAATTCAAATCCCATCTCGCTAGTCCTAAGTTGAGGCGAAACCCTAATCTCACTAAGCTCGTTAAGCATCTGTGGAGAGGGTCACCAGCCAAATCCTACGCGAGTGCGCTTTGATCCACACCAGACCCCATGGTGAGACTGCCGAATGTGGCTTGGCAAATGGAATTTCGGTGGGGGTCGTTAAGGGTTCGGGGCAGGTCGGCATGGCCGCAGTGCTGGCCGAACCAGCGCATGCACCAACATGTGGGAGCACAAGAGGAAGCATGCTAAAGATCAACCTGAACCCAGGAATCTCCATGAAGAGGAGGTGGAAGCGAGCTCTGATAAAGCTGACGAGAATTAGGAAAGGTGGGTGAAAGATGAAGAGAAAGCTCCTAATCCTAATCCAAATCCCCAAGGTATGGATATGCTAAAGTTGTTGTTGTGGAAATCAAGGTAGAGGACCTCAGGGAAATCAACTTAGGGTTCCTTCTGAAATCTGTGGACTATACAATCATCTGATTAAAGACTGCATATGTCATAATTGTGAGATTTATGGTTACAGAAACCATACCACATATGATTGTACCAACTATGTGTTGTGGAATGTTAGCCCAAAACTTTGTGCTGCGTAGGTGAAGAATAGAGTTTCTTCTTCATCAAAGAGAACATCAACACCAAAGTAATGAAAGAGAAAGACAACACTGCAATCATTCATGTTCTTCAAGGGTGCCTCTGGGAGGCAGATTGAGCAGGAATTTGCAATGCTTCATGGGTCAGATACATGGAAATGGAGAGCCAAGCAAATTGGGGAGAAAAAATTCACCATGAGGTTTCCTAATGCCAAGATGTTGGGTTAATGGTGCCATTTCAAGTTTTTTACAATGGAATATGCTGATGCTGAGATAAGAGTTGATGCTGGGTCTCATGGCAGTGGGGCTCTAGGATGTTGCAAGAGGCTTGGTTCAAAGTTCATAGCATTCCAACTGATCAGAGATTAATCAGAACCATATCCAAGGTTGATTTGTGGACAAGATTGTGGAAATTGACAAAAACACCAAATTTAGACATGACTATGTCAGGGTAAGGATTGCATGTATAGATGTGACAAAGGTCCCTTCAACTACTAGAAGCACTATGGGGAGGGTTCTATATCAATAATTTACTTATGATTGGAGGTTGTGGTTGAGATGTTGAAAACTTGCATTAAAGTTGGTGACAAAAGCCAGTCTTGTCCCAAGAAGTTCAACTACAATGAGAATCTCAATGTTGGGTTAGGCTCTGGTCAGGGAGAGAAATCTTCTAAGAAATTTTCTAGAAGAGGTGTTGGTGATGGCAATATTATTAGAGCTAGAGTGAGAAGATGATAGCCTCTGCCCCTCCCAAAATAGGTACTGAGACAAAGCCAGTCGGTCCAAATTCATGGGTGATGCTCAAAAAGCTTTCAAGAATCAAACTAATGTTCATGATGATGAGGGGGAGGATTCAAATACTTGAGGATTATGGAGACTCTGACGATGAGAGTGCCTCTTTGAGTGAGAAGCTTAGACAGATCAATGCATATGGTGATGCTGGTCTAGGTTGTTCAAAAGAAATGGAGGAGGTTACTAAGCAAGTCTGGCTGTTTGGGGGCATCCCATCCAACTTAGAATTCTCAAAAACCTGTGAAAACCAGAACGAGTTGAATACTTACCTGATTTTGTGGTAAACACCAAGGAAGTGGTGGTGATTCCTAATGACTGTCTAAAACATATGTCTAGCTCACCTGAAGTTTTCATATCTGATGATCAAATTGCTAACACCCAAGGTAGCCTGACTAAAGACAAGATCAATGAAGAAGGCAAGATGAAGGAAGCCCACATGGAGGGTAATGTAGCAGCTCAGGTGGAAGTTACTGAGGTTGTCCTCATCAAGATGGAAATCATTGAACCAGAAAAAAGGAGTGAAAGGCTCAGAAAGGAGATCACCAAGACCACTTAGGAGGGGATTGAGATTATAACAAGAAACAAGAATATGGAAGGTAACTCAATCCCCCAAACCACTATTTTTGAACTTTCACACAATGATATTGATGATTTATCACATAAGATGGATGTGATTTTAAATTCTAAAAGTAGTGTGCCTTTTTACTTGCTCAAGGATATAGAAACTACTAGACTTAGCCTATTTAAGAAGCAAAAACAAGATACTTCTAATGTACATCTTTGTAGAAATCAATGATATTGCTATTGATAATAATACTTTGCAACTTGAATAGTGTCAGGTACCTGGATAAGGGATACCCTAAACCTCAATCTAGGAGAATTAGTCCCTGAACAATTAAACCCAAAACACCAAAAAAGCCCACAACTAGCCTGAGGGACAAGAGTCCACCAGCGTACATCAAGCCATGCTGGGCCGACCCACGAGCAGCATCCAAGTCAAGACCGTCTCCTATTCGACGGGGAGCCTCGAATGACGGACTTCCGCCCAGGCAGACGACACCCCATCAAAATGACAGAGCTCATCACAGGTGGACGACACTCGTTGAAATGACGGAGCTCATCATGGGTGGATGACACCCCGTCGAAATGACAGAGCTCATCACGGGTGGTCGACCACCCGTCGAGTGATGGATCTCCGCGCGGGCGGACGACCCCCCATCGATTGCCACTCCCCCTTCGGCTCACCTACATTGTATGGGATCCGAGGCATTTAATTTCCCCATCAACTCCTGCCTAACCTCATGGCTACAGCACGGTTACAGTGATCGGATACAGCGGTCAAATCTTCCTTTTACCGCACATACCCGAGAGATCGGTGGTTCGTACTACGCTATGAAGCCATACTAAGAACTGTACACTGATAGGCTCCCCCTCAAAGCACATTTACCAATATCCATATCGCATTTCCCGAGGCTTGGCCTTACCCGTTCGGACCTCGACCCTCCTCGGCCACCCCTCGAGTCGGACCTAACACCTCCGATCAGCGCTCCAACAACTCATGACATGACGTTTATAGGGATTCGCACGCCCCCCACAAGAGCTCTGGTCTTTCACTGACCATCGCCAGCATCGCCGTGACGCACCCGAAGGACAACCATCATCTCCAAGCATGTCGCTACAGGGCAAGCCATGCCCGGTGCACGCCTCTACAGCAACCTTGATGTGATCGGCATCACCCCCTCGACATCATCACCTATGACAGCCCTAGGATTCCTGTACACCTGAGCCTCTCCTTGGCCTATAAAAGGGAACGCTAGGAGTCAAAAAAAGGGGACCATCAAACAAGCATCGGACAACACTTAGAGAAACCTAAACACTATAGCGGTAGGGCATAGGCATAGTGCTTCTAGACTTAGGCTTTGCTTGCCACCCTGAGTTCATATACACTCGCTTGTATCCCCCCGGTACAAGCAATTCGGTGCAAGATAATACAATCTCTCCCCCGCTAGACGTAGGGCCTTCTTTGCCTAAACCAGGATAAAAATCGTGTGTCCTTCTTGCATCACCATCCGGATTAGGGAGCACGCAGCACATAGTTACTCGTCGGTGCTACACCCCCAGTGTCAAGACACCAACAGTTAGCATGCCAGGTAGGAGGATCTGCGTGTCACCATCGTTTCCCACCATTTGTCGGATGGCAGACTCCGTACCATCGCTTCTGTTCACTATGGTGATCTGGTTCGGGAGCTTGAGTTCATGTCGCTAGGCTGCGGCCAAGATATGGTCCTGCTCTCAATCGGAGATCCGAGTGAAAGTAGTCCCGGGTCCCCGCAACGGGCCCCTCGCTGGTCTCGTCACTACACTTCCACGCCCGGGAGGAGGCGTGACCGGCGCAACCACCATCGCCGCTTTGAGTCAACATCCGCCTCAGCTTCCTCACCCCCGGCTGAGGATGCAGGGTCCCTGGTTGGGAACCTGGCAGACCTACGCCTGGGATCGGAGGAGGAGCTAGGAGGTCTCGACGGTGACCACAACTTCATGTTCGCGATATGCTCGCCGAGGGGATCGGGTGCGGTCTCCCCGGTAATCGCGGCCCCAATGCCACCCGACTTGCTTCCGCACGGGCTGTTCAAGTCCCGACGACCATTTTCGTTCGGTCTCAACAACACCGCCAAGTTATACTCCTCCTCGGTGAGCCAACATGAGTGTGTATGAGGACCTCCCAGGGCACCTCCTTCACACCACCGAGGACTCTTCTACTCCAGCAATCCTGAATCCGACTCCGACAACGATGATCCCACGCGCGAGTGCTTCCACATCGACGAAGCCGTCCATCGAGTGGTGACACCATCGACCCCATGGCCATGGCTGCAGCTACGACTGCAGCGGGAGGCAACCTCGTCGCGGTGGATTGAGAGGAGCAGCCACCAGCTGGGCCAAATGATGCGTGGTTGCCTGAGGACACCCAAGACACCTAGCTCGCGCAAATCTGGGAGATGCGAGCCAAGCTCAACGAGGACCGGGAGCGTCTGTGCCAGCTTGAGCAGACCCTCGAGTAGGAGCACGGACATCCACCCGGCGGAAGGGCTCGAGCCCGAGCCCGAGCCCGAGAAGTCCATCGATAGATCATCGGGGTAGGTGCGGTCGGGCGCCCCACCTTCAACCACGCTAGCCAGAACATTTTCACAGCGACCATGCTTCTCCGCAACATGCTGGCCCCCCGAAACCCAAAGCCCGTCGCATCCAGCAGGAGGTTTAGGGCCTCCTCGAGGTAGCCGCCGCACAACAGGTCGAAAGCTCGGCCTCGAGACATCGAGGGGCGGTCTCAGAGCAATCCCCTGAACCCTCTTGACACGAGAGAAAGGGCTCAGTCCATCAAGCGGATACCCCCAACCAAAGAAGGCGATCCCTGTCCATGAGTGCATCCACGACAACTATGAGCCTCAAAATGTGTGCCACAACATCAATGAGAACCGCCGATGCAAGAGCGGAGACGCCGAGGCGTGAGGCTACAGCGCACACAGGGGCGGGCGTTACGACAGTGACGAGGATTGACATCAGTCCTCCGAGCTGCCGGGACCTTGAGTCTTCAGCAGGACGATTTGAAGGACACCGTTGTCGAATCCCTTCCTTCCCTCCACCAGCCTCGTCAAGTACAACGGCGAGACCAAGCCCTAGCTATGGCTAGCTGACTTTAGATTGGCATGCTAGTTGGGCAGGGCATGCAATGATCACGCCATCATCCATCAGCTCCCCCTGTTCCTATCAGACACTGCTCAAAGGTGGCTCGAGGAACTCCCACCTGATCAGAACCGTGACTGGACCGATCTCGTCATGGTGTTCGAGGGGAACTTCAAGGGAACCTACGTATGACCCGCCAACAAGTGGGACCTTCGAAGCTTCAAGTAGAAGCCCGGGGAGTCCCTCCATGATTTCGCTCAGTGCTTCTCCAAGCAACGCATCGAGCTCCCCCATATCCTCGATGACGATGTGATCCTATCGTTCATTGCTGGGACTACCTGCAGGGAGGTGGTACGGGAGCTGGGACGGAACCTCCCCAAGACCACCGATGAGCTAATGGACGTCGTCGCCAGTTACGCTGCTAGAGAGGAGGCTGTCTACGCCTTCTTCGTTGATGATCAGGGCAGGGGGAAGGCCAAGCAAGGCGACCCTGAGAGCTCGAACCAGGGTGCCAAGAGGAACAATAACAAGAGGAAGAAGAACCAGCAGGGCAAGCGCGAGGCCGCCCCCGACGAGTTCGTGGCCGCTGCCGAGCACAAGAAGCCCTGAGGTCCTCCCGAGAAGGGCCTCTTCGATGAGATGCTAAAGAAGCCGTGCCCCTATCACAAGGGGCCTGCCAATTACAACCTCGAAGACTGCCAGATGGTCCAGAATTACTTCGAGAGCTTGGGCCTTGGGAAATACGACAAGAAGGAAGACCCCAAGGACAAGGGCAGTGACAAGGAGGACGGCTTCCCTGAGGTCTACGACTGCTATATGATCTACGGGGGGCCCTCGGCCCGGCTTTCATCGCGCCAGCGCAAGAGGGAGCACCGAGAGGTCTTCTCCATCATGTTCGACCATGAAGACCACCCGGATCATGACCCCAAACCAGGGGTGTACCCACTCATCGTCGACCCCATCATCATCAACACTCGCCTTTCCAAGGTACTCATGGATGGAGGCAGCAGCCTCAATGTCATTTATGCAGAGACCCTCGACCTCCTAGGGGTCCCGAGGACAAAGCTCCAGCCTAGCGCTGGGGGCTTCCATAGAGTTGTACCACGGAGAAAGGCTCTTCCCATCGGCCGCATCGACCTCCCCATCTGCTTCGGCACTTCCACCAACTTCAGGAAGGAGACGCTCACCTTCGAGGTGGTCGTATTCCACGGCACGTACCACGCCATCATCGGCTGGCCCAGCTATGCCAAGTTCATGGTAGTCCCCAACTATACCTACCTCAAGCTCAAGATGCCGGGGCCCAAAGGCATCATCACCATCAGTTCCTCCTTCGAGCACGCATACGACTGCGATGTCGAGTGCGTTGAAAATGGGAAGTTCATCGAGGAGTCCGCGATGCTAGCGAAACTCTTGATGGTCTCGCTGCCGAGGTCCCCGCCCCCAAGCGCCACGCTGGCAGCTTCGAGCCAGTAGAAGACACCAAGAAGATCCTCCTTGACCCCAGCAGCTCCAATGGGAGGGCGCTGACAATTAGCGCCACCCTCAACGACAAATAAGAAGCAGTGCTCGTCGACTTTCTCTGCGCAAATGCCAACATGTTTGCATGGAGTCCCTCGAACATGCCGACATACCAAGAGAGGTCGCTGAGCACGCCTTGGAGATCCGAGCCGGGTCCAAATCGGTGAAGCAACGCTTGCGCCGTTTTGACGAGGAGAAGCGCAAGATCATCGGGGAGGAGATACACAAGCTTTTGGAGGCCGAATTCATCACAGAGGGTCATCATCCTGAGTGGTTAGCTAATCCTGTACTAGTCAAGAAAAAGAATGGGAAATTTAGGATGCGTGTAGACTACACCAGTTTAAATAAAGCATGTCTGAAGGTTCCCTTTCCCTTACCACGCATCGATCAAATTGTGGATTCCACCGCGGGATGTGAAACTCTCTCTTTTCTCGATGCATACTCCGGTTACTACCAAATCAAGATGAAGGAGTCCGACCAGCTCGTGACTTCCTTTATCACCCCCTTTGGCATGTATTGTTACGTAACTATGCCCTTTGACCTTCAAAATGCTGGGGCGATGTACCAGCGATGCATGCGCCATGTCTTCAGCAAACACATCGGGCCAACGGTCAAGGCCTATGTTGATGACATCATAGTCAAAACTAAGAAGGCTGACAACCTCATCAATGACCTCAAGATCATGTTCAAATGCCTCCGGGCGAAGAACATCAAACTTAACCCCGAGAAATATGTCTTTGGCGTCCCCCGGGGCATGCTCTTGGGGTACATAGTTTCTCAGCGCGGTATCGAGGCCAACCCCAAGAAGGTCTCCGCAATCACCAGGATGGGTCCGATCCGAGACCTCAAGGGTGTTCAGAAGGTCATGGGTTGTCTTGCAGCCCTCAGTCGCTTTATCTCGTGACTCAAAGAAAAAGCGTTGCCTCTGTACCACCTCTTGAAAAAATCAGAGCACTTCGCGTGGAACTTCGAAACCGAGGAGGCCCTCGTTAAGATCAAAGCTACATTGACCTCACCTCCGATTCTCGTACCTCTGAGTCCAGCCGAGCCACTCTTGCTTTATGTCACTGCAACCACCCAGGCGGTCAATGCGGCCATAGTTGTCGAGAGAGAAGAAGAAGGGCACATCTTGCCCGTCCAGCAGCCGGTCTACTTCATCAGTGAGGTACTCTTGGAAACCAAGGTTCTCTACCCGTAGATCCAGAAGCTGCTCTATGCCATCATGATCACGTGACGCAAGCTCCAGCACTACTTCCTCAGCCACCCAGTGACCGTGGTCTAGTCTTTCCCCCTCAGAGCGATAGTCCAGAACCGGGAGGCTGCTGGGAGGATAGCCAAATGGGCAGTCAAACTCATGGGCGAAACTCTCTCCTATGCCCCATGCAAAGCCATCAAATCTCAGGTGCTGGCCGACTTCATCGTCGAATAGACCGATACTCAACTTCCTCCACCTCAGATCCAAGCGAAGCTTTGGACGATGTTCTTCGACGGGTCACTGATGAAGAGGGAGCGGGCACAGGCCTGCTCTTCATCTCACCCCTCAGAGTCCACATACTCTATGTGATCCGACTCCACTTCCCCACCTCCAACAACGTGGCTGTGTACGAAGCCCTCGTCAGCGGCTTGCGCATTGCCATCGAACTCAGGGTTCAACGCCTTGACGTTCGTGGTGACTCACGACTTATTATCAACCAAGACATGAAGGCCTCAAGCTGCCATGACCCCAAGATGGAGGCCAATTGCAATGAGGTCCGTAAGTTGGAGGACAAGTTCTATGGCCTTGAGCTCAACCACATCGCCCGTAGATACAACAAAGCCACACACAAGCTGGCAAAGATCGCATCGACTCGAGGAACCATCCCACCTGACGTTTTCTCAAAAGACCTCTACGAGCCCTCCGTTGATGTAAGCGTGATGGAAGGAATCGCAACGCAAGCAGTCGGCCCCCTCCCTCGACCAAGACCCCCTCGACCAGGGCCGAAGTCATGGAGATCGAGGTGTCACCTCCTCCCACAACCTCCGAGCCAGACTGGCGCACTCCCTTCCTCGACTGCCTTATTCGAGGGGAGCTTCCAGAAGATCGAACCGAGGCCCGCCGCATTGCTCGGCGTATCAAAACCTACGTCCTATATGGTGAAGACAAGGAGCTCTATCGACGGATCCCTACCGGGGTCCTCCAGCGCTGCATCACCATTGAGGAAGGAAGAAAGCTGCTCAAGGATCTACACTCGGGGCTTGTGGCCATCACACCGCTCCGAGGACCCTCATTGGGAACGCCTTTCGACAAGGTTTTTACTGGCTGACCGCCGTCTCTGACGCCATCAACCTCGTCTGCTCGTGCAAAGGGTGCCAATTCTACGCCAGGTGGACCCACCTCCCAGCTCATGCTCTGCAGACAATCCCCATTACATGGCCATTCGTGGTCTAGGGGCTTGATCTCGTGGGGCCATTAAAGAGGACAACCAGGGGCTACACCCATCTACTCGTAGCCGTCAACAAGCTCTCCAAGTGGATCAAGGCCTGACCCATCACCAACATCCGATCCGAGCAGTCGGTACTGTTCTTCACCGACATCATCCACCGCTTCAAGGTCCCCAATGTCATCGTCACTGACAATGGCACGTAGTTTATAGGCAAGAAGTTCTTGGATTTCTACAACCACCATCACATCTGTGTGAACTGGTCTACAGTCGCTCATCCTAGATCTAACGGCCAGGTCGAGCATGCCAATGGCATGATTCTACAAAGTCTCAAGCCACGGATCTTCAATCGGCTAAATGAACACGGCAAGAAATGGGCCGCTGAGCTGCCCTCGATCTTATGGAGCCTGAGAATATGCCAAGTTGAGCCACGGGCTTCACTCCATTCTTCATAGTTTATGGGTCCATGGCCGTCCTCTCCTCAGACCTCGAGTACGGGTCCCCTCAACTGAAAGCCTACAACGAGTAGATGAATGAGGAGGCCATCGCAAACGCCGATGACCAACTCAAGGAGCCTCGAGACATGGCCGTCTCAATTGTGTGAGGTACCAGCAGAAGCTTCGATGCTACCAAGACAAGCACATACGCAAGCGGGACCTCCAAGTCGGCGACCTAGTCCTCTATCGATGGCAAAACAACAAGGGATGCCACAGGCTAACTCCACCATGGGAGGGCCCCTTCATCATTGCAGAAATGTTAAAGCTTGGAACCTACAAACTATCCAATGAGAAAGGTGAAACCTTCACCAACGCATGGAACATCGAACAGCTACGTCGCTTTTCTGCCTAGGGTTTCGAGGCTTTGTAATTTTTCATGTCATGAATGAATAAGAAGTACTTTCATTTACAAGTTCAACTTTTTGTTCATATGCATAAGGTAGCCTCAACTCTGCTTCATCAGAGTCGAGCCTCCCTCAAGGGCTACAAGGGGGAACCCCCCGAAGTTCCTAAATAAACTTGTACGTTTTTTTGAAACTCGACGTCTATTCTTTCTTACGCGCCTCAATATGTGTCGTCACTTAGTCGAAAACGCCATGAGAGTGTTCTGAGGGTCGAGGGTTGCTGAGCCACGAGATCACCTACACCTTTGCACTACAGTTCCTCCACTCACTCCCCCTCGAAGGGCACGACCGTACACCGAGTTTACTAAGTAAACACATAATCAGGCTAGCAAGAAAGAAAGGGAATTAAAACTTACAAATATATACATTAGAGCATAATGTCTTAAGGCCATCAGGGACACACCATCACGGCTCACAAAATCTAACCTATTCACGGGCCTTCTTGCCCGGATTGGCTCACAGGTTGGCTTCTTCTTTGTCAACGTCGGGAGGAAGGACTTCGGGCTCGAACAGCTTTGCCACCCGACCGTCGAGCTCCTCAGTAGCCTCGATCAAGGCCCTATGCCTCTCCTCGTTCTTGGCATCAGTCCTGTTGGGGTCACAGATGAAGCCATGGGAGATCACTCCTATGTCGTAGGTGAAGCCAGAGTAGATGACCGCCATCACCCGCTTCGCACCGACATGGAGCGCCTTCCAGACTTTCTCCCTCGTGACCTGACTAAGCTCGTACAACCGGTTGGTGAGGGAGGTCCTGTGCACTTCATCCTCGACCTCTGCTTTAGGATCAACAGCGAAGTCATCATAGACCGAGGCGATCGAGGTGCGAAGTGTGTTGGTCAACCTCGCCTCGTCCCAGTAGGCGTCCTAGAGCGTCTTGGCATTGTCCCGAGCTTTGGTCAGCTCCTCGTTGAGATCTGAAATAGAAGACAAGGATCAGCCCACGACAAGAGTGGTAGAGGTGAAAATCCAAAAGCTAAAGAGGAAGACTCATCGATGGCATGGGTATCAAGGGCTGTGTACCCATCCTTTAGCTCGGCGTACTCCTTCTTGGCCACCTCCAGGGCACGGGACGCCTCCATCTTCTCCACCCTCAAGTCCTCAATCGCCTTGCCAGCCAGCGTGATGGCCTCCTCATTCTTCTGGAGGGTCTCCTTCAGCATGGAAACCTCGGTGGACAAGGCCTGGGTGCGGCGTCGCAAGCTTGGGAGGTCTGTGCGATGTCTGCCTCGAGCCCTTTGATACACTCCAAGGAGTCCCTGATGTCCCTCCCGAGCCCCCAAATGCGCTCCGTCGACAGGGAGAGGTCCTCGAGGGTCTTCTATGCCTCCCACTGGGCCTTGGTTTCATCCTCCTTGGCCTAGGCCGCCTCCCCTCAAGCCGTCGAGGTGTCCTTCTTAGCTTTCTCCACCTCCTCCCGGGCCCTGGCCAGGTCATACTACGCTTTCACCGTCTCAGCCCGGGCAGCCTTGAGCAGGTCTCGTAGCTCGGGGACCTGCCCCCATCCACCTTGCGTCATGTGGATGAATCGAGACTTCACCTGGGAACACATCCTAAGGTCCTAAAAATGAAGAAGCACAAAAAACTAAGAAACCAGGAGGAAAACAAGCCAATCCCAGCATAACAAGGAGCAGGTCATGTACCGCAAGGGCTCGGGGCATATCCTCAACGGTGACATCAATGGCCAGCTGCAAGGCGTGCTGCAACCATGCCCGGAACTCCTCGACATTCTCCCAACGCTCGACCTCCGCCGGGTCATCCATCTCGAAGAGGGGCACGTCGGGATTTGTCGGGTCCCGCAGTCGAAGTGCCTCCCGACCCTAGTAGGGAAGATCTCCCTCGGCCATCTCCTGAACGGCTGCCGCGATACGGTCCACCATCTCGTCTGGGCCACCATGATGGACCACCTGATCAGCCAAGGTGGGGAACGACGACTCGACCTCCCTCTCGGCTCCCGACGACTCGGCTTCTCCGGCCTTGCGCTTCCCTTGGGCGACATAGCCAGAGGCGTGCAGGCCGGGGCCGTATAAGGATCCCCGAGCGACCGACACCCCAGCGGGCGGTGAGTGAGGCATCAGGGCCATCGCAACCAGCCCGTACTTCGATGCATCTGCAGTGATCGCCCACGTGATGGGCTGCCCGACCCTCCTACACATCGGGACGTCATCGGCCGCCGGCTCCTCCGTCTGGCTCGAGGTCAGCGGCTCTGGCTGCCTATCCTCCTGCCCCGCGTTCAGCAGGGCCTCCACCTCCTTCTCCCATTGCTGCTGACATGATGGGCTCGAGACCACCGTCTCCTCCGGCCGTGGCTACTGCGGCAGGCTGTAAGACGCCGGCTCCTCCCGCTGCAAAGAGTGCGACAGGTTGGAGGACATCGTGCCCTTCTACTGTAGCTACGGCGGCAAGATCATGGTCAGCGCCTCCTCCTACCAATGCGGCAGGGCCGAAGACACCGTCTCCTGCTCTTCTTGCTACTGCTGCTGCTGTCAATCATGCTGTTGCGGCTGGCCTGACGCCTGTCGCTAGTCCTCCTGCTGCTTCTACAGCCGCTCCTATTTCTGCCGCTCCTCCAGCTCGTGCAGCCCTTGTGGCCATGCTGGCCATGGCTGCTGCTACTGAGGGAGCCCCGCCACCTCCCCCGCATCACGGGCAGAGGAATCCGCCCTCTCATCCTCGATGGTGATCCGGGCCTCCTCCATCGACCCCGGCTCCCGACCGCAGGCTGTGTCCCTGAGCCCGGCAGTGCCAGGAGACACCTCGTTCTGCTCCTAGCTCTGAGCTGCGTCCCAACCACCACAGTCCCCAAGGCGCTCGAGCCTGCAATGAAAGCAGTGCCCATCAGCCTACCTCGAGTCATAGCGGCGTGGGCCTTCGCAACCCAGGCAGCCAGCGCCGCCACCTGGGACATCAAAGTAGCATCGGATGTCGACGCCATCACCCTCGTCATGGTGTCGATCTTGAGCTGCTTGGTGGGGGAGGGAGTTGCAGTCTCTGGCGCACGCTTGACCCTGGAGCATACACGAGCAAGAGACGTAAGAAACCCTAAAACCTCAAAGAAGGGAAGGCAAGCCTCAAGAGGCCGAAAACTTACCCTGCGGGAATGAGGGGCATCCTCCTGCCCACCTTCGAACCGCTCGGGGGCTTTTGTGTCCCTGGCTTCCCCGAGGCAGACTGGCCCTGGGTCCGTGCACTGAGCGTCGAGGACCTGGGGATGCGGCGGTAAGATCATGGTCTTTCGTGTCCCTGGCTTCACCGAGGCAGACTAGCCTAGGTCCGCGCACTGAGCATCGAGGACCTGGTCTGAGGCGGTGGCGTGCTGGACCCACCCTGTGAAGGGGCCAGCGGCGTCCCGCCGTGCATACGAGGCGACGATGACCTCCCTTGAGTCAAGGGGTCACTCATCCTCTGCTCCCAGGGCTGCTCCGAGGCCCTCGCTTCTTGACCTTCGACAGGCGCTGAGGCCGTCCTTGAGGCCTACGAAGATGACCCTGCCTCGACCGTTTCCTGTGCGAAGCGGGTGTCATCTCGGGCCATACGGGGCACCAAGGCATCAAGACGTGCCTGTACCCCTTCGTCATTGCTGCCCTCATCCTCCACGTCCTCCTCTTCCGAGGGAGATTCCTCTTCAGGAACCCCCACGCACCTCTACTTTGCCCGACGTTGCTCACGCACCAGGCGCTCGAGGCTCTTCCTCTTTCGCTCCTTCTTTTCCTGATCCTTACTCTTCTTCTATTGTTGGGTAGTGAAGCGTCTCACCTGGCGATTAGGGTCATCCTCCTTGATCAAGGGCGTCGACACCCTAAAATTTATGGCCCCCTGTACACAAACCCGCGACAGAGAGCACGAGGATGAGTCAAGGAAAGAAGGAATTTGAGGGCGATGTCATGACATACTCACCAGATGGAAGTGGCCATCGTCGGGCAGCATCGAGATGTTGTTCACATCCTCTGGTGTGAAGGCACTGGTGACCGCTCCCCTCACCTGCCTCGTGATGTCCTCGCGCCTCGGCCGACATCTGGCACGCCTCGAGCGATGCCCCGGGCACCATCTGGTCCAAGCGTAGCGGGTGCCACATCAGCGGGAGGACCCTCCGGCTATGGAATGCCGAAACAACAATTCTGGCGTTCAGCCCCCACTCGTGTAGAGTCCTCAGTGTGTTAAGGAGGGGGTTCAGCCTCACCTGTTGATCCTTCTCCACGCCATGCGGCCAGTGCTCCAGGCGCTACACGATGACGCACACGGTGTAGTGCGGCAGCAGGCCGCCGTCATTCCAGAGGTAGAACCACCCGGCGTGCCACCCGCTGTGGTTGGAACTCAACCCCGCCGGGATGAACTGGTCCGCCCGCTTCAGCGACAGGTTGCAGCAGCCAACGCGGACGATGCTCCTCACCCCCAGCGACACCGGCTTGGTGAAGTGCTCTCCCTTGAAGAGATTGAGCCACAACTCCCAGTGTGGCTCCATCCCCAGGTATCCCTCGCAAACGGCGGCGTAAATCACCGCGTTTGAGATGGCATTATGGGAGAAGTGCTGGAGCTCGACCTCATAGTGGTTGGTCAGTGCCCACATGAACCGGCTCGGAGGTGAACCGAGCCCCATCCAGTGGTACTTGACGAAGCTCACCACGTACCCCTCCGGTAGGTTCGACTCCAGATTCTCCCTCGGCGGCACCATCCACTCCGATCGATCAGCCGAGACAACGGGGCGAAGGAGCCCGTCATCCACCATCTCCTTGAGTTCCCGTTCCATCACGGTCGACGAGAGCCAATCCTCCTGGGGAAGAAGTTTTGGCGCCATAAAGACAATGCGGATTTGCTCGGCGTATGGACGGGAAGGAAGATTCCCAATCTCTCCCCTCTTCTCTCTTGTGCAAACGAACAGGGCAACTCTTCTCTCCGACGGTGGTGGCAGTGAAAGCAGGAAGGCAAGATGGGGATGGACGGAACCCTACCTCCCGAATTTATAGGCAGGCCAAAGGGCAATGGGCAGATCCGGTGAAAAGGCAGGTAAAACCTCGTATTTAATGCTCGCACCTAACCGCTCCCTCGATTTTCGCGTACAGGGACACGCTTCGAATGCTCGACCTCTAGCTGTTATCCCATCCCCCCACGACCACGCCGTTACGTCTCCTACCTCAAAAGGCGTGCCCAACGGACAGGAGGAGTTTATTCATAGGCGATTCCTTCCACGGTAAGGAACACAGGCCCTGGCCCCACATAAAAATCCCAAGGGAGCGAAGGCTGGCCCTCGACCAGGGATCAACAGCCGCCCTCGAGTATCCGAGTCAGGGATGACCGGGGGGAGCCGACACGAGTCCCTTGCTCGAGAATGAACTCTTAAAGCCCCCTTGGGCATATTCAGGGCAAAACGAAAGGACAACTATGGAATCCCCTCTGAGGGAGGCATCGAGACACCGAACCCTATTGAATGGGATCGGAATCCATGTGTCCATTTGTTAGCTTCAATGAGAGGGCCTCTGTGGCCACCTGTTGACCCCTATCGAATGGGGCACGAGCTCTCACCTGAATTTCCTGATAACAGCACACCAGAGGACGCCAGAGCTCGCCCAAATGAGGGTAGCGTGGCGCTGCTCGCCCCTCCTCCCATCGAAAAGGAGCGTGAGGGTCAAAAGAAAAAGATGGGCTTGTTCCTGAACGACCTCGACGAAAGAGGCTACGGGGCTCGCTCGCAACCGGGTGGCCTTGACGAAGGAGAAACCAACCACCCGGGGGATCGACAACGTACGGAATCCCTCAACAAAAGAGACGCGCTAGGGGGCTAGAAGACTTGAGCCTCCCCCGATTGCACGACTAAAAAAGCACCCGGAGGAGTTTTTCTACTCCTCCGAGTCCTCGGGGGCCATACCCGAGGGACTCCAGTTCATTTATGCCTGGTCACCGAGGAAAGTATCTACAGCACCCAACCACCATGGAGTGGGCCTCGACGAAGAAAGCTCGTACACGCCCGGGGGCTTAACCACTTGAGCACCCCTCGACAAAAAGAACATAAATACCTCAGAGGAGTATCCTACTCCTCCGAGGCCACGGGGGCTACCCCCGAAGGGTACACTCGCGCGCACACTTCAGAGAATGACAGACACTATGACTCCAGTTCATGAGCCTCAGCGTGAGTGCCAGCACTCGCACAGAGACTCGGGGGCTACTGTCGGGTACCAGGATAAGGGGTACCTAAGCCTCAATCCAGGAGAATTAGTCCCCGAAAAATTAAACCCAAATCACCAAAAAAGCCCGCAACTAGCCTGAGGGACAAGGGTCTACCAGTGTACATCGAGCCATGCTGGACCGACCCACGAGCAGAATCCAAGTCAAGACCGTCTCCTATTCGACAGGGAGCCTCGAATGACGGACTTCCGCCTAGGCAGACGACACCCCATCGAAATGACGGAGCTCATCACGAGCGGATGAAACCCCGTCGAAATGATAGATCTCATCATGGGCGGACGACACCACGTCGAAATGACGGAGCTCATCACGGGCGGTCGATCACCCGTCGAGTGATGGATCTCCGCGCAGACGGACGACTCCTCGTCGATTGCCACTCCCCCTTTGGCTCACTTACTTCCTCTATGGGATCCAAGGAATTTAATGCCCCCACCAACTCCTGCCTAACCTCATGGCTACAGCACGATTACAGTGATCGGGTACAGTGGTCAAATCTTCCTTTTACCGCCCATACTCGAGAGATCGGTGGTTCATACTATGCTGCGACGCCATACTGAGCACTGTACGCTGACAAGCTCCCCTCGAAGTGCATTTACCAGTATCTGTACCGCATTTCCCAGCGCTTGGCCTTACCCGTTTGGGCCTCGACCCCCTCGGCCACCCCTTGAGTCAGACCTCGACACCTCCGATCAGCGCTCCAACAACTCCCGACGTGACGTCTACAGGGATTCGCACTCCCTCCACAGGAGCTCCGGTCTTTCACTAACCATCGCTGACATCGCCGTGACGCACCCGGAGGACAACCATCATCTCCAAGCACGTCGCTACAGGGCAAGCCATGCCTGTTGCATGCCTCTACAGCAACCTTGACGCAATCGGCATCACCCCCTCGACGTCATCACCTATGACAGCCCTAGGATTCCTGTACGCCTGAGCCTCCCCTTGGCCTATAAAAGGGGACGTCAGGAGGAAAAAAGGGGACGATCGAACAAGCATCGGACAACACTTAGAGAAACCTGAAACTCTAGCGGCAGGGCTTAGGCATAGCGCTTCTAGACTTAGGCTTTGCTCGCCACCCCGAGTTCGTATACACTCGCTTGTATCCCCCCTGTACAAGCACTTCGGTGCAAGATAATACAATCTCTCCCCCCGCTGGACATAGGGCCTTCTTTGCCCGAACCAGGATAAAAATTGTGTGTCCTTCTTGCATCACCATCCGAATTAGGGAGCACGCAGCACGTAGTTACTCGTCGGTGCTAGGCCCCGGGGTCAAGACACCAATAAATAGCTTCAAGAGGAGATTTTTGAGCCTGATGATTTTACCCTTGTGGTGTCAAGGAAAAAGAGAAAAGAGGGTATGAAAAAGCGAATAGAGGCCTTTCATCTTTCTAGTTCATCTGATAGAATTAAATGGAAATGGGAAGGCAAGGGCAAATTTACTGTTAAATCAATGTATAAGTTCTTAACTTCATGTGACAGTGGTGGTTATTTTAAACATATTTGGAAAGGGAAGATCCCTTCTAAAATCAAGTATCTTATGTGACTCTTGTCTAATGGTGTAGTGCTCACCAAGGATAATTTGCTTCAAAAGAATTGGGTGGGAAACCCTACTTGCTACTTCTGTGAATGCAATGAAACCAATGGCCATTTGTTTTTTCTGTGCCCTATTGCCAAAATGGTTTGGGGTTGGGTTGCTAAATGTCTTGGTGCTAATGATATACCTACTAACCTGGATAATTTTTGGATTTGGTTAGGTAGGTGGCTAACCCATGGAAAAAAATTCATGTAGGTGTTTCTGCTATCTGTTGGGCTTTATGGAAAATAAGAAACATGGCTTGTTTTGACAAGAAAACTATTAATAGTCCTTTGGAAGTGATTTGTTATGCTGGCGCACTAATGAAATTTTAGGCCGGTCTATACTCTATGATTGACAAGAAAGTGGTGGAGGATGGTGTTGACTTGATGATCAAGACCGCAATGAAGCTCATTGCTGAGAAGAAAATAAAGTTATCAAGTGATAATGATAAATCTGGTAAACAGGCCAGTGGCCTATCCCAGGAGTAAAGCTGGAGGCTGGATCAGGAAGAGTAAGGTGAAGAAGCAAGAAGGTGCAGTGCTGGGCGCTTCGTTGATGCAGTATGGAGCGTCACTTTTTGTTACTATCTCGCTAGTTCTCTGGTCAGTAGTTGATTTGTGGATCTGTGATATAATAGCTGGTACTCCTTGCTATCGTAATTGTGTGTCTTCTAACGTTGGAGGTCAAGCACAGTCTGTGGTCTCGTTTATCTGTTGTCCTCTCACGCGTTGGAGGTTAAGCGCCGCTCCTAGGTCTTTCTTTATCTTTTTCTTGCTTCCTGAAACATCTATCGATGATTGTATTTCCGTTTTTGAATGAAAATGGAAATGGAGAGTCCCCGTATCTAAAAAATCTAATTGAACTCTGTATTCCGGGCTAATTTAAAACTCAAATCTTCTTAGTACCCTGACTTTTTTCAGTGTGGGAGATCCATGGGGAAATAATTTGAATGATTATTTCGTTCTTCATGGATGAATTTTTTTTTTGAAAGGGCATCCAAAAAAAATCATGGATGGTTTTTCATTCTCTGGCCTGGCCTCTAAGATTTTACTATGCATGATCGAGGATCCAAACATCGATCATATTTTATCTAGCATTCAGATTCTACGTTACTGTCTAGAATCACTCTAAAATAAAACTGCGTGTATCCAGCAATGAATCCATCTTAAAGATGCTACGAACAGGTTCTCAGCTTCCATTAAAATGTTCGCATGGAGTTTATGAGCCCATACTTCAGGATATGCATTGCATGTGAGTGAATTCAATTTTGTCTACTATCGTCACATATTAATTTCATAGTTATTATGCTATTTATTAGAAAGGCGATATTTTGGTGTCTATGCGACAATTGTGGCGTACCGTAAATGATAATGTTATGTAAAGCATTATCTACGAATGCAAGTATCTCGGTGGTTGGATAGCCGTCGACTGTCGTTGGGAGTTACTCCCCACCTCAGCATGCACAAGAATTGCGTATTGTTAAACAAAATCACCACACCGGCAAAACTAATATTAACCATTTTTCTCAACCAGCAAAGTTTGAGTTATTCTACTTTAATAGCAGTGCTTCATCACGGCTGTTCGAGTTTTACAATGCGATTATCTAATCTTATCCATAAAAGAGGCGATGAAGGAATCATAAATATGTACATACACCGACCTAATTAATAGAGGTGAATGGTGATGAAAGAATCATAAACATGTACAGTACACCGACCTAATTGTCGTAAGGGCATTGTCTCCAAATTATGTAGAAAGTATTGCTCCCTCCATTCTAAATATATATAATATATAAGATTATAAGGCGTTTTGGCCTTTTCACACTAGCCAAGCAACCAGCAACCGGTAATAATTAGTTTCATGATAGTGTTTTACGTGTCTAGAAGTAAGAATTAACAATAAAATAACTCATGCCTGTTAAAACCAAGAAAATGAACGAGGAACCAACATGAGGGCAATACACTCACGTGCTACGCATCGATTTATAATCACAAAACAATCATATTTAATTGGTTTTGGTAAGTGTACGACAAGGATGCCATGAAAGCGCCGACTTTAGTTATAGCTAGTCCTGAGATACTTTTTAATTACACACTGCATTTAACAGCCCACTAGAAGGGGTAAGAAAAAGAGTCAAATGCATCTGCACATAACTAGTTGCCACGCCAGCATGGTCCTAAAGTACTTGTTTATGCAAGCAGGTACAGGATCCGGGTATTAGAAGTAATCAATCCCTTCACACACGCCAAGCAACCTGCAATCCTTAAAGGGAGGTCAGAACCTGAATGGAAGTTGGTATAATTTGTTTTACAGTGTCTATAATAAGTACAGTTAACTGTTCACAAAAAATAAGTACAGTCAACTATAAAAAGAAGATAAGCATGGACCGGCAGAGGACGATACGCACTAATCATGTCTGATTAATTGCGAAACCATAAGTTCACTACAAGTATGACATCAAAGCCCCGATGTTAGATAGCCGGTCCTTAGCACATGATAATCATCAAAGTAGTTTAGGTCCTGTTTGGGTCTTTATTATAGACTAAGAACTAGAGACTAGATTTTAGTCTCATTTGGACTTATCCTAGCCTCTACTCAGAGGAGAGTTCCATTACGATTATGCAATTACCAAGAGTATGACATCATATTTAGAGGTTTAAGTTGGTGAACGAAACGAGCTCTCTTAGGACACAATTTCACTTGACAGTTTGATAGGCTAGCTAAAAGTATCTAATAGTTTCATGATGTCCACAAAAAAATAGGCTTAGAGATGAAACAAATTGCTCTAAGTGAAGTATCAGAACCTCGTTAATTTACTCACTCCGTCCCAAAATAAATGTCATTCTCGCTTCAATTCTTGATTCTAGAAAAATCAACTCTTTTAACTTTGACCAAATATACAAGAAAAAAGAACTGGCTTCTCTGGAAACAAGAATTAGCCCCATAACAATATTATCGATATATCATTATATTTAATAAAGTTATTTAAAAGTACAAATGTTGCTAATATTTTCTACAAACCTTATGAAACTGTTATATCATCAATTTTGTCTATAATTTAATAAATTGAGACTCCTATGAAACTTACACCGACAACGACTAGAAGACAATAGACAAAGTCAAATCAAATCAAGAGAGGGGGCGAAATCAAAAAGGAAAGATGTAAACATGAGTTTGGTTCATGCATGCTCCCAATAACCATGGAGATGGAGAGGCGCCGTTATTTATTGCTGTGGTTGGCACTGGTGAACATGAAGAGTGTACAAGGACCAACAAAACAAGCCTAATATTTATTCCCTCCTAATGCCTTGTCCTGGTAGCTATTTACTCCATGGGCTGTTTCCCGAGTTTATGCATGAGAGAAGAAATAAATTTGGGGCTTGGGGTTGAAGAAAAAAAAACAAATCAACACTCCTACTCCAACTTGAATAGAAGGCTGAAGGCATGAATGCGCACCCACAAGCACAAGAAGCAGTTCATGATTACGGCAGTTAATGGGCGTAGGTATACAAGTATGACGGTCAGAGGGTACAAGGGGTGATTAAATATGACACGGCGGAGGGCGCGCTCATCTCCCTGCTGTGCTGCTGCCTTTCCTTCATCACTCCAGTGGCCGGCGTTGGCGTCGTCGATGGCCGACCATGAACCACCGAGCTGCTAGTTGCATCTACTCCTCCTATCTTGTACAAGCTCACACGCATAGCCATTACTTACCTCCAGGCCTGTGCAGCTAGCTGTTGGTGGAGACGATCAGCAGCAGTATAGGCACTGTTGGGCAGATGGAGGATTGCATTGCAATCTAACCCCAACCGGCCGACGTGCACCACCCGTTTCCTCTATTGGGCAGGAGCTACCCTGCTGCGTGCACTAAATTATGCGCACTGTTTTTTCCTGCCTCACAGAGATTGCGTTGCATTGTTTATTTGTATCCGTGTGGAGTCAATGACAAGCTAGGACACTGCCACCATTAGTGCCACGCAGACAATACAAAGAAGTGATCATGTAGTACTACCACAGATGGCCTCCGAACATGTGAATCCGTTCAAGCTGGGCCTTTTTGGTTCACAGGAAAAACAGAGGAAAATCATAGAGTTGGGAATTCTATAGAAATTTCTACTGGTCATGTCTTTGGTTTGTAGGAATGCAGTGTAGGAAATTATCGGGTACCCAAATAAGGGGGTACTCTAGACCTCGACCCAGGAAAAATAATCCCGACAATTAGCGTAAAAACCCCGAGAAAACTCCCCACGAATCAAACCCGGCTCTTCAAAGAAACAAAGCTCGACACCCCCTGGACCGAGCCGCACTGGGCCGGCCCATGAATGGGACGGGCCGATCCGAATGCATCCTTTCTCGACGCGACCCTCGATCGACGGATCGTAGCACGGGCGGTCGACCCCCAGTCGAGAGACTGACCTCCGCGCGGGCGGACGACCCCCCGTCGACCGCTGCTCCCCTTCTGACTCATCTACTCCTCGTACGGAATTCAGGGCATTTAATGCGCTCACCCACTCCTGCCTAACCTCATTGCTACAGCAGGGTTACAGTGACCAAGTACAACGGTCAAATCCTCCTTTTACCGCCCATACCCGTAGAATCAGCGGTTCGTACCGCACTGCTACGCCATGCCGAACACTATGCCCCGTCAAGCACCCCCTCGAGACGCGATTGTCAGCACCCGTACCGTATTTCCCAGGGCTCGGTCTTATCCATTCAGGCCTCGACCCCCTCGACCACCCCTCGACTTGGACCAAGACGCCTCCGGTCAACGCCTCAACAACTCCCGACACAACGTCTACAGGGATCCGCACGCCCCGCTTGGGCACGAGTCTTTCACCGACCACCTGTGGCGTCATCGTGATACACCTGAAGGATAGCTATCGTCTCCAAGCACGTCTCTATAGGGCAGGCCATGCCCAGGGCATGCCTCTACAGCAGCCGTGACATGAACGGCATCAACAACAGCCCTCGAGTCTTCAGCAGGACGACTCAGAGGACGCCGCTGTCGAATCCCTTCCATCCCCCCACAAGCCTCGTCAAGTATAATGGCGAGACTAAGCCCGAGCTATGGCTGGCCGACTTTCGGTTGGCATGCCAGTTGGGCGGAGCACGCAACGACCACGCCATCATCCGTCAACTCCTCCTGTTCCCGTCAAACACCGCTCGAAGGTGGCTCGAGGAACTTCCTCCCGACCAGATCCACGATAGGACCGACCTCGTCAGGGTGTTCAAGGGGAATTTCAAGGGAACCTACGTGCGCCCCGGCAACTCCTGGGACCTCCGTAGCTACAAGCAGAAGCCCAGGGAGTATCTTCGCGACTTTGCTCGACGCTTCTCCAAGCGATGCACCGAGCTCCCCCACATCTCCGACCACGATGTCATCTTGGCAATCGTCTCGGGCACCACCTACAAGGAGCAGGTCCGGGAACTGGGGCGTAATCCCCTCAAGACCGCCGACGAGCTGATGGACATCGTCGCCAATTACGCGGCCGGCAAGGAGGCGGTGGGCGCTTTCTTTGGCGACGGCCAAGGGAGGGCACAAGAAGGCGACCCCGAGAGCTCGAGCAAGGGGGCTAAGAAGAACAGCAAGAACAAGAAGAACCAGCAGGGCAAGCGCGAGGCGGCGGCCGACGATCTCGTCACCGCTGTCGAGCGCAAGAAGCCTTGAGGCCCCCGAAGGGGGCATCTTCGATAAGATGCTCAAGGAGCCCTGCCCTTACCACAAAGGAGGGGCAAATCACAACCTAGAGGACTGCCAGATACCCAAGAAGTACTTCAACAGCCTGTGCCACAAGAAAGACGACAAGGAGGACCTAAGGACAAGGGCGGCGACAAGGAAGACGACCTCCCCGACGTCCTCGAATGCTACATGATCTACGGGGGGGGCCCTCGGCTCACCTCACACCGCGTCAGCGCAAGAGGGAGCGTCGAGAGGTCTTCTCCGTGTAGGTCGCGACCCCTAACTACCTCGACTGGTCCGATACGGCCCTCATGTTCGACCGTGATGACCACCCGGACTACGTTCCCAAGCCAGGGGCATACCCGCTCGTCGTCGACCCCATCATCGTCAATACCTGCCTCACTAAGGTGCACACGGACGGAGACAGCAGCCTCAACATCATCTACGCTGAGACCCTCGACCTCCTGAGGATCACGAGGTCAAAGCTCCAACCCAGCGACGGGGGCTTCCACGGGGTCGTGCCCAGGGAGAAGGCCTTTCCCATTGGCCGCATCGACCTCCCCGTCTGTTTCGGCACCCCCACAAACTTCAGGAATGAGACGCTCACCTTCGAGGTGGCTGGGTTCCACGGCACGTACCATGCCATCATCGGTCGGTCCGGCTACGCCAAGTTCATGGCGATCCCCAACTACATCTACCTCAAGCTCAAGATGCCGAGACCCAGGGGCGTCATCACCGTCGGCCCCTCCCACGAGCACGCTTACGACTGCGACGTCGAGTGCGTTGAGAACGGGGAGGCGGTCGAAGAGTCCGCGATGCTGTCGACGACTCTCGAAGGCCTTGTTGCCGAGGCCCTAGTGTTGGGTTATGAGGGTGCTACGCTAGCCAGAAAACAAAACTTTTCGACCTCATAAACCAGGATCTACTGCTAGTTACAGGTTACGGGATTACCACTAGACGCGCAGGTGCAGCGGAAGACGACTTGATGTAGTCGGACGCGTCGCAGCAGGCAGTGCAGTTGCGTGGTCGTCCGTCACCTCAATCCTTTCGCGCAGTTCGTCCCAGTGCTCCAGGTGCAGCACCTCCGAGGAATCCCACACGTGCAGGGAAGAAGCGATGCGCCTCCGGACTGCTAGGTCCGCAAGGAGCAGAAGGCGCGAGCGTGGGGAGGGCGACAGCGGCTGTCAAAGGTGTGTGTAACCCTGACCGCGCCCCTACCCCTTGCTTATATAGGCGTCCCCAATGAGCTCACGAGTTGGAGGCCCATTAGTAACCCTAAGCCTTATCTAATTTGGGTCTAACTTGAATTAGGCTTCCAGCCCCTTAAGCGTGCGACCCTATAGGTTCACGTACACATTGACATGAGCTGAGTACTCCTACCCGCCCAATAGTTGACAGCGGCCTCTAACAAGGCGTGACAACTCCTATGTGCACGCAAAGATCATATCAGACAAACCACTACGACCACATACAAGTTATTCCTTTTGCCACTCGATATATGGTTCAACTCGTGGGTTAACACTTAACCCAAGCACGGCCATGCATTTGTTGATCCAATCACTTAAGTGATCCAGTGATATCTCTCTCGCGTAGAGAGGGGCAAATTCCATATTGATTGTCTATGTCTCATAGCATGCTTCCCGACCACCCGAAGACCACCTTTATAACTACCCAGTTACGGAGCAGCGTTTGATAGTCCCTAAGTAGACCGTTTCACATCTTGAGTACATACCACAATCTTAGGTCTAAGGACATAACATACATGACGTGAATAGAGACTTTCTCATGTCGGGTCAGTCCAGCCTACATGTCTCACATGTGCCCACATTATTAGTTTGACATCTCCATGTCCATGACTTGTGAAACATAGCCATCAATTAATACATGTGCTGGTCTAATATTCAAGTGTGTTCTCACAAGAAAGCCGACCAAGGACAACTTTAGAATAACCATTCAAGTAATTGAGTTCCACAAACAATTCACATAATCGCCAATCAATACAAGTTGTCTATAATGGATATTCAATTAACACTTTATTAATCATGGATCAACAACAACAACAACTTCATAGCCTTTTGTCCCAAGCAAGTTGGGGTAGGCTAGAGATGAAACCCAAAAGAGGCATGGAAACAAAGAACACATAAATGGTACAAGAACAAAGATTACGGTTCAGGCACGTTAATTGCTAGTCTCCAAGCGCTCCTATCCATAGCTAAATCCTTAGGGATATTCCACTCTTTAAGGTCTCTCTTAACCGACTCGTTCCAAGTCAGTTTAGGTCAACCTCTACCCCTCTTTACATTATCGACCCACTTTAGAACCCCACTACGCACCGACGCCTCAGGAGGCCTCCGTTGGACATGCCCTAACCCTATCCCGAATATCGTCGTTCCGGACTCTATCCCTCCTTGTGTGCCCACAACACCATCGTAACATACGCATCTCTGCTACAATCAATTGCTGGATATGTCGCCTTTTTGTAGGCCAACATTCAGCACCGTATAACATCGCCGGACGAATCGCTGTCCTATAAAACTTACCTTTTAACTTCTGAGGCACCCTTCTGTCACAAAGGACGCCTGAAGCTTGACGCCATTTCAACCAACCGGCTGAAATTCTATGCCTAACATCTTCATCAATGTCACCATCCTTTTGTAACATCGATCCTAAATACCGAAAAGTATCCTTCTTAGCCACCACTTGCCCATCGAGGCTAACGACTCCCTCCTCATTCCTAGTCGCACTGAAATCGGACCTCATGTACTCGGTCTTGGTCCTATTAAGTCTAAACACTTTCGACTCTAACGTGTGCCTCCATAGTTCTAACTTCCTATTAACCCCTACCCTAGTCTCATCCATTAGCACCACATCATCAGCAAAGAGCATACACCAAGGGATATCACCTTGTATGTCCCTTGTGACCTCATCCATCACCAGAGCAAATAAATAAGGGCTCAATGCTGACCCTTGATGTAGTCCTATTTTAATTGGAAAGTCACTGGTGTCGCCATCACATGTTCGAACACACGTCACCACATCCCTGTACATATCCTTGATGAGGGTGATGTACTTAGTTGGGACTTTGTGCTTTTCCAAGGCCTACCACATGACATTTCTTGGTACTTTGTCATATGCCTTCTCAAGGTCAATAAAGACCATGTGCAAGTCCTTCTGCTCCCTATATCTCTCCATCAACTATCGTGATAAGAAAATCGCCTCCATGGTCGACCTACCAGGCATAAACCCAAATTAGTTTTGGGTCACACTTGTCACTCTTCTTAGGCGATGCTCAATAACCCTCTCCCAGAGCTTCATCGTATGGCTCATTAACTTAATCCCACGATAATTAGTACAACTTTGAACATCTCCCTTGTTCTTGAAGATCGGTACTAATATACTTCTCCATTCTTCAGACATCTTGTTTGACCAGAAAATGAGGTTAAAAAGCTTAGTTAACCATACTATTACTCTGGCACCTAGGCATCTCCACACCTCAATGGGGATACCGTCAGGGCCCATCGCTTTACCTCCCTTGATCCTCTTCAAAGCCTCCCCGATCTCTGCCTCTTGAAATCTCCTCACGAAACGTTTGTTGGTATCGTCAAATGAGTCATCCAACTCCAAGGTAGGACCCTCATTCTCCCCATTAAACAACTTGTCAAAGTACTCTCTCCACCTGTCCTTGATCTCTTCATCCCTCATCAAAAGTCGATCCGCCCCATCCTTGATGCATTTGATTTGGTTGATGTCCCTCGTCTTCCTCTCTCGGATCCTAGCCATCCTATAAATGTCCTTCTCCCCTTCCTTCGTGCCTAGCCGCTGATAACGGTCATCATACACCTGACCTTTTGCTACACTCACCACTCGTTTTGCAGCGCTCTTCGCTATTTTATAGCCCTCAATGTTGGCAGTACTCTTGTCGTGATGGAGGCGCTTGAACCACTCCTTCTCCCTAATAGCCATTTGCACCTCGTCATTCCACCACCAGGTGTCTTTCGCTTCCCGTTTGCCTCCCCTACTCACCCCAAACACATCCGAAGCCACCTTCCGAACACATGTGGCCATCTTTAGCCACATGCCCTCTGCATCTTCTCCTTCTTCCTACGGCCTCTCATCTAGCATCCTCTCCTTAAAAGTTTACACTGCTTCCCCCTAAGCTTCCACCATTTTGTTCTAGCAATCTTGGCCCGATTGTCCCGGTGGACACGTACCCGAAAGCGAAAATCCGCCACCACAAGCTTGTGTTGGGGGACAACACACTCCCCAGGTAACACCTTATAGTTCAAGCAAGCACGTCTATCCCCCCTCCTTGCAAGGATAAAGCCGATCTGGCTCAAGTGTTGTCCGCTACGAAAGGTCACTAGATGAGATTCCCTCTTCTTAAAGACGGTGTTCGCTATCAACAAATCGTAGGCCAATGCGAAGTTCAAAATATCCTCCCCCTCTTGATTTCTACTACCATACCCGAAACCCCCATGCACCCGCTCGAAACCTAGATTAGTCGCACCCACATGGCCGTTGAGGTCTCCTCCTATGAAGAGTTTCTCGTTGATAGGCACAGTACTAACCATGCTATCGAGATCTTCCCAAAACTGCCTCTTGGTGCTCTCGCAAAGACCTACCTGTGGGGCATAGGCACTGATCACATTCAGAGCCAAATCTCCAACTATCAAACGGACTAGGATAATCCAGTCGCCTTGCCTCCGCACCTCAACTACTCCATCCTTAAAGCTCCTATCGATCAAGATGCCTACACCATTCCTACCCGATGTTGTCCCCGTGTACCAAAGTTTGTAGCCAGTATCCTCCACCTCTTTCGCCTTTTGGCCCTTCCATTTAGTCTCCTGAACACATAGAATATTTACACGCCTCCTAATTGTTGTATCGACTAGCTCTCGTAACTTACCCGTTAGGGACCCTACATTCCAGCTACCTAGAAGAATCCTAGTTGGCTCGACTAACTTCCTTACCCTTCGCACCTGTCGAGGGAAGTGCGAAGACCCTTGCTCATTTTTCACTACACCCGGGCACAGATGTAGCGCGTCACAAAAGTTGCAACGACCCGACCCTTGCTCATTTATCATCGTACCCAGATCATGATATGACGCGCCACTAAGGGGATGATGACCCGGCCCTTGCCCATTTGACACTACACCTGGGTTCCGATGTAGCGCGTCGCTAAGAGGGTTACGCCCCAACGAATCTCTTGTGGGTCTCATATCCATAAGAGTGGCTGGTTTTGGAATATTGGCTAGCCAAACCTAACACACCCTCCTCCTTTACCCGGGCTTGGGACCGGCTATGTTGAAACGACTCAAGAAAGTCTTCCAATCAACATAGGCGAAGTTTTTATTAATCATGGATACAATCGGAATATCATCATCTACATGATTAGCTCTAGGGCATATTTGCAACAGTCTCCCACTTGCACTAGAGTTAATCTCTTAGATGTCTAATCCCCATAGACCTCATATGCGCCTCATGCTTAGGCTGTGGAAGAGCCTTTGTCAAAGGATCTGCTACATTCAAATCCATATGTATTTTGCACAATTTGATCTCTTCTCGTTTCACAAACTCTCGAATGAGATGAAACTTCCGGAGTACATGTTTGTTCTTCTGGTGATCCCTAGGCTGCTTAGCCTGTGCAATCGCCCCATTGTTATCACAATGTAAATTCAATGGGCCCGACGCATTCGAAAACACACCAAGCTCAATGAGGAACCTCCTCAACTAAACACCTTCCTTTGTAGCGCCAGAAGCTGTAATGTACTCGGCTTCTGCTGTAGAATCGGACACCGTCTCCTGCTTGGAACTTTTCCAGCTAACTGCACCACCATTTATTGTGAACACAAAATCTGATTGAGATAGTGAATCATCCCCGTCGGTTTAGAAGCTAGCATTGGTGTAACCGTTTACAACGAGCTCCTCCTCACCTCCATAGATTAGGAACACATCCTTAGTCCTTCGTAAGTACTTTAGGATGTTCTTAACAAGCGTCCAGTGAGGTTCACCTAGATTAGCTTGGTACCTGCTCGCAACACTTAGAGCATATGAGACATCTGGGCGAGTACATATCGTGGCATACATGATGGAACCAACGGCCGAAGCATATGGAACCTTACTCATGTGGTTGCGCTCTTCATCTGATGAAGGACACTGCTTGTCACTAAAGCGAATACCATGTGACATAGGCAAGAACCCTTTCTTGGACTGTTCCATGTTGAACCGTTTCAACACCTTGTCAATGTACATGTCTTGGCTTAATCCTATTAGCCTTCTCGACCTATCTCTATAGATCTTAAATCCCAAGATTTATGCTGCTTCTCCTAAATCCTTCATAGAAAAACTATTATTCAGTGAAGTCTTTACAGATTGCAACATAGGAATATCATTCCCAATCAATAGTATGTCATCCACATACAAGATTAGAAACACAATAGCGCTCCCACTTACCTTCTGGTAAACACAAGTTTCTTCTTCATTCTGACGGAAGCCAAACCCTTTGACTACCTCATCAAAACGAATATTCCAACTCCGAGATGCTTGCTTTAACCCATAAATAGATTTCTGAAGCTTGCATATCTTTCCAGCATTATAAGGATCAACAAAACCTTCGGGTTGTATCATATACCCATCCTCTTCCAAATACCCATTTAGAAAGGCTGTTTTAACATCCATCTACCATATCTCATAATCGAAATATGCAGCAATTGCTATATTCATCCAAATAGATTTAAGCATCGCTACCGGCGAGAATGCCTCGTCATAGTCAACTCCTTGAACTTGCCGAAAACCTTTTGCGACAAGTCGAGCTTTATAGACATGAACATTTCCGTCCATATCCTTTTTCTTCTTAAAGATCCATTTGCACTCTATGGGTCTAACCCCATCAGGCGGGTCAACCAAGTTCCAAACTTGATTGTCTCCCATGGAATCTATCTCGGATCTCATGGCACTTTGCCATTTCTCGGAATCTAGATCCATCATAGCTTCCGCACAATTCGCAGGTTCGTCATCGTCTAACAATAACAAATCCCCACGCAATGCGTGAAGTCTCGCTGATCTTCGTGGTTGTGGCGGTGTCTCCACTGTCACGGGTGTTTCAACTTGCTCTGCTATATTAGCATCACTCGCAGAGTCAGTCCCTACTAGCTCATCTTGAACTTCTTCAAGATACACCTTTTGTCCATTCTTTTCTCTTTTGAGAAACTCTTTCTCTAAGAAAACACCGTTTCAGTAACAAACACTTTACCCTCTAATCGGTTATAGACATAATACCCTAAAGTTTCCTTCGGATATCCCACGAAAAAGCACTTGTCCGATTTGGGTGTTAGTTTATCTAATATAGGTCGTTTAACATAAACTTCACAACCCCAAATTTTCAGAAAAGACAAACTGAGACTCTTATCAGTCCACATCTCATATGGTGTCTTAACTATGGACTTAGATGGTACCCTATTCAATGTGAAAGCGGCTGTTTCTAGAGCGTATCCCCAAAACGATAAAGGTAGGTTCGACTGGCTCATCATAGACCGAACCATGTCCAACAAGGTCCGATTACGTCGCTCAGACACGCCGTTTCTCTGAGGCGTTCCGGGTGACGTAAGCTGTGGAACAATTCCACACCTCTTAAGATGATTGCTAAACTCGTGATTTAGATATTCGCCTCCACGATCAGATCGCAAGGCCTTGATCTTCATGCCACGTTGATTCTCTACTTCATTCTGAAATTCTTTGAACTTTTCAAATGTTTCAGACTTATGCTTCATTAGGTAGACATATCCATATCTACTAAAGTCATCAGTAAAAGTTATGAAGTATTGAAATTCGCCTCTAGCTATCGTGCTCATTGGTCCACATACATCAGTATGTATAAGTTCCAACAAGTCAGATGCCCTCTCAGGAAATCCTTTGAATGGCGCCTTGGTCATCTTGCCTAGCAAGCAAGCCTCACATGTCCCGTATGATTCAAAATCAAACGAAGTTAGAAGACCATCATCATGGAGCCTCTTCATGCGATTCTCACTTATATGACCCAAACGACAATGCCACATATAGGTAGGACTTAACTCATTAAGCCGAAACCGTTTAGCACTAACATTATAGACAGGTGCATCATCAAGATTTAAAATAAATAACCCATTCACAATGGATGCAAAAGTCACAAACACGCCGGGCATACCGAGGGAAGTCGCCGAGCACGCCTTGGAGATCCGAGCCGGGTCCAAGCTGATGAAGCAACGCTTGCGCCGCTTCGACAAGGAGAAGCGCAAGATCATCGGGGAGGAGGTCCACAAGCTTTTGAAGGCCGGATTCATCAAGGAGGTTCAACATCCTGAGTGGTTGGCTAATCCTGTACTAGTCAAGAAAAAGAGTGGAAAATATAGGATGTCTGTAGATTACACTAGTTTGAATAAAGCATGTCCGAAAGTTCCTTTTCCTTTACCATGTATTAATCAAATCGTTGATTCTACCGCGGGATGTGAAACTCTCTTTTCTCGATGCCTATTCCGGTTACCACCAAATAAAGATGAAGGAGTCCGACCAGCTCGCGACTTCTTTTATCACCCCTTTTGGCATGTACTACAACATTACCATGCCCTTCGGCCTTCGAAACGCCGGAGCAACGTATCAACGGTGCATGCTCCATGTTTTTGGCAAACACATTAGGAAAACGGTCAAGGCCTACGTCGATGATATCGTAGTCAAATCCAAAAGGCTCGATAACCCCATCGATGACCTCAAAATCACGTTCGAATGCCTCCGGGCAAAGAACAAGCTCAACCCTGAGAAATGCGTCTTCGGTGTCCCTCGAGGCATGCTCTTAGGGTATATTGTTTCTCAGCGCGGCATCGAGGCCAACCCCGAAAAGGTTCAGCGATCACCAGGATGGGCCCAATCCAAGATCTCAAAGGCGTTCAGAAGGTCACGGGTTGTCTCGCAGCCCTCAGTCGCTTTATCTCACGTCTCGGAGAAAACGCACTGCCTCTGTACCGTCTCTTGAAGAAGTCAGAGCGCTTTACGTGGACCCAAAAGGCCGAGGAGGCCCTCACTAAGCTCAAAGCTATGCTGACCTCTCCTCCGATTCTCGTACCTCCGAATCTAGCCGAGCCACTCTTGCTCTATGTCGCCGCGACCACCTAGGTGGTCAGTGCGGCCATAGTTGTCGAGAGGGAAGAAGAAGGGCACACCTTGCCCGTCCAGCGGCCTGTCTATTTCATCAGCGAGGTACTCTCGAAGACCAAGGTTCACTATCCGCAGATTCAGAAGCTGCTCTACGCCATCGTAATCACACGGCGCAAGCTCCAGCACTACTTCCTTAGTCACCCGGTGACTGTGGTCTCGTCTTTCTCCCGCGGAGAAATAATCCAGAACCGGGAGGCCTCTGGGAGAATTGCAAAGTGGGCAATCGAACTCATGGGCGAGACCCTCTCCTTCACGCCACGTAAACCATCAAGTCCCAGGTGCTAGCGGATTTTATTGCAGAATGGACCGACACTCAGCTACCGCCCGCTCAGATCCTAGTGGAGCTATGGACGATGTACTTGGACGGGTCCTTGATGAAAATAGGAGCTGGCGCGGGCCTGCTCTTCATATCGCCCCTCGAAGTCCACATGCGATACGTCATACAACTCCACTTCGCCGCCTCCAACAATGTCACGGAATATGAGGCCCTCACCAATGGCTTGCGCATCGCCATCAAGCCCGGGGTCCGACGCCTCGACGTTCGTGGCGACTCACAGCTCCTAATCGATCAAGTCATGAAGGCCTCAGGCTGCCACGACCCCAAGATGGAAGCCTACTACAAAGAGGTCCGCAAGTTAGAGGACAAGTTCTACAACCTCGAGCTCAACCAAATCGCCCACAGATACAATGAGGCCGCAGACGAATTAGCCAAGATCGCATCGACTCAAGGTACTGTCCCGCCTAACGTTTTCTCGAAGCACTTGTACGAGCCCTCTGTTGATCTAGGCACAGGGGAAGGAGTCGCAACGGAGGTGGTCGACCCCTCTACCTCGACCGAGGCCCCCTCGACCGGGCCTGAGGCCATGGAGATCGAGGGGTCGCCGCCTCCACCAAACCCCGAGCCAGACTGGCGCACTCCCTTCCTCGGCTACCTTATTCGAGGGGAGCTGCCAGAAGATCGAATCGAGGCCCGCCGCATCGCTCGACGGGTGAAAACCTACGTCCTCTACGGTGACGACAAGGAGCTCTATCAACGGAGCCCCACCGGGGTCCTCCAGCGCTGCATCACCATCGAGGAGGGAAGAAAGCTGCTCAAAGATTTACACTCGGGGGCTTGCGGCCATCACGCTGCTCCAAGGACCCTTGTCGGAAATCAGGCTTTTCGACAAGGCTTCTACTAGCCGACCGTAGTCTCTGACGCCATCAACCTCGTCCGCTCATGCGAAGGGTGCCAATTCTACGCCAGGCAAACCCACCTCCCAGCTCATGCTCTACAGACGATCCCCATTACGTGGCCGTTCGTGGTTTGGGGGCTCGATCTCGTGGGGCCATTAAAGAAGACAACTGGTGGCTAGACCCATCTGCTTGTAGCCGTCGACAAGTTCACCAAGTGGATCGAGGCTCGGCCCATCACCAATATCCTGTCCGAGCAGGCAGTGCTGTTCTTCACCGACATCATCCATCGCTTCGGGTTCCCCAACGTCATCATTACCGACAACGGCACGTAGTTCACCGGCAAGAAGTTCCTGGATTTCTGTGACCACCATTAGATCCGTGCGAATTGGTCCGCTGTCGCTCATCCTAGAATTAACGGCAAGGTCGAGCGCGTCAATGGAATGATTCTACAAGGTCTCAAGCCTTGGATCTTCAATCGGCTAAACAAGCACGGCAAGAAGTGGGCCGCCGAGCTGCCTTCAGTCCTATGGAGCTTAAGGACGACACCGAGTCGAGCCACGGGGTTCACCCCGTTCTTTATGGTCTATGGGTCTGAGGCCGTCCTCCCCACCGACCTCAAGTACGGGTCCCCTCGACTGAAGGCCTACAACAAACAGACGAACGAAGAAGCACTCGCAAACGTCGTCGACCAACTCGAGGAGGCTCGAGACATGACTATCCTCAATTCCGCGAAGTACCAGCAAAAGCTCCGACGCTACCACGACAAACACGTGCGCAAGAGGGATCTCCAAGTCGGCGACCTTGTCCTCCGTCAACGGCAGAGCAACAAGGGCCGCCACAAGCTGACTCCACCATGGGAGGGCCCGGGCCCCTTCATCGTCGCAGAAGTGTTGAAGCCCGGAACCTAAAAGCTATCCAACAGGAAGGGTGAAACGTTCACCAACCCATGGAACATTGAACAGCTACGTCGCTTTTATCCCTAGGGCCTCGAGGCTTTGTATATTTTTCATACCATGAATGAAGGAAAAGTACTTTCGTTTACAAGTTCAACTTTTTGTTCATATGCTTAAGGTAGCCTCGACTCTGCTTCATCAGAGCCAAACCTCCCTCTGGGGCTATAAGGGGGGAACCCCCCTAAAGTTCCTAAAAACTCGCACGTTTTTTCACTCAAACATCCTATTCTTTCTACGCCTCGATGCTTGTCATCACTCGGTCGAAAACGCCACGTAACGCCCGGAGGAGTCGAGGGGCGTCGAGCCGCGAGACCACATACGCCCCTGGGCTACGGTACCTCCACACATCCCCACCCTCGAGGGGCAAGCGTACACGCCAAAAACCTTGCGAACGGCCAACTCAGGCGAAGCAAGAAATAGAACATCAAGAATTAAACATACGTAAAATAAAATATGTACATGCATAATGTTTCCAAGGCCCCCAGGGACACACCGTCATAGTTCGCAAAATACTAACTATTACATGGGTCACTTGCCCAGATTTGGCTCACAGGCCCTCTTCCTCGTCAGCGTCAGGAGGGACGACCTCGGGCTCGAAGAGCTTCGCCAACTCGCCACCCGGCACCTCGGCCGCCTCGATCAAGGCCAGGTGCATCTCATGATTCTCGTCCTCAATCTTGTTGGGGTCGGAAATGAAGCCGTGGGAGACGACCGGATGTCATACGTGAAGCCAGAGCTGACGGCCGCCATCGCCCTCTTCACGCCATGATGGAGCGCGTCGCCAATCTGCTCCCGCATGGCACGACCGAGGGCGTACATCCGCCGGAGACAGGGATCCCCATGCACGTCACTCTCGCCCTCCTCCTTAGGGTCGAGCCCCAGACCATCGCAGACTGAGTCGATGGTGCCTCGGAGCTTATCGGTCAGCGTCGCCTCCGCCCAGTAGAGGTCTTGGAGCGCCTTAGAGTCTTTCCGGGCCTAGAGCCTCTGTTTGTCGAGGTCTGAAACACAAGACAAGGTCAATCACGGCAGACAAAGCACTCAGACCAAAAAGCTAGAGGCAAAAGCAATAAGCCTACCGTTGGTGTGGGTCTAGAGGGCCGTGTACCCATCCCGCAGCTCGGCGAACGCCTTCTTGGCCTCGTCCAAGGCCTCGATCATGTCTATCTTCTCCGCCCGCAGCTCTTCGATCACCTTGCCGGTGCCCTCGAGGGCCCTCTCCTTCTCATGAAGGGCTCCCTTCAGCATCAAGACCTCGTCGACCAGGGTCTGGGCGCGGCGCCTCTCCTCCTCAACCGAGACATTCAGCGCGTCACGGTCACGGGAAGTCAGGGCGAGGCTCTCCTCGAGTTCCTTGATGCGCGCTGCGAACCGCTCGAGCTCCCCCTCGAGCGTCTTGACACGCCCTTCCACCAAGGAGAGGCCCTCGAGGGCCTTTTACGCCTCCTCCCAGGCCTTGGTGGCGTCATCCCTGGCCTTGGTCTCTGCTTCCTTGGCCTGGGTCGCCTCCCCTCGAGCCGCGACGGCGTCCTCCTTCGCCTTTGTCGCCGCCTCCTTGGCCTTGGCCGCGTCCGCCTATGCCTTCGTCGCCTCAGTCTGGGCAGCCTCGACCGCTGCTTGCAGCACAGGGACCTGCTCCCATCCACCCCTTGTCAAGTCGATGAATTGAGACTTGGTTTGGGAGCGTCCCCTCAGATCTTGGAAACAAAAAGCACGAGAAAGAGTGCCAGGTAAGAAAGCAAGTTGACCCCTCGTATCCCGAGGAGAAACCACATACCTTGAAGGCTCTTGCCAAGTCCTCAGTGGCAACGTCGACCACCAGCCGCAGGGCATGTTGCATCCAGACCCGGAACTCCTCGATGTGCTCCCAGCGCTCGACCTCCGCCGGATCGTTCACCTCGAACATGGGTGCATCGGGATTCGTCAGGTCACGGAGTTGAAGAGCTTCGTGGCCCCAGTAAGGGAAGTCCATATTGATCTGCTCCTGCATAGCCGCCATGATGTCGTCCCCCATCTCGACTGAACCGCCGTGACGGAGCACTCGATCAGCCAGTGTGGGGAATGGCGACTCTGCTTCTTCTTCAACCCTCGACGACCCAGCCTCCACTGCCTTTTGCTTCCCTTTGGCGAGGAGGCCGGGAGCATACAGGCCGGGGCCGTGCAAGGACCTCCGACCGGCCGAAGCCCCAGCCAATGGCGGGCGAGGCATCAGTGCCATCGCAACCACCTCGGCCTCCGACGCCACCGTCGGGACCGCCTGCGCGATCGGCTATTCGACCCTCCCCGACGCCGGGATGTCCTCGGTCGCCAGCTCCTCCGGACGGCTCGAGGCCGGTGACTCCGGCCACTTGGTTTCCTGGACCGCATTCAGCGGAGCCTCTTCCGACTGGCTCGAAGCCAGCGGCTCCGGCCGTCCGCCATCATGCCCCGCGGCCGACAGGGCCGTCTCCTCCGGCTGCGGCAGGTCCGAGGCAGTCTCCACCTGCTGCGGCTGCTACGGAAGGCTCAAAGATGCCGGCTCCTCCTGCCGCCGCGGTTGCTGCTGTTGCTGTTGCTGTAGCTATTGTTGTTGCTGCTGTGATGGGCTCGAGGGCTGCCGCACGTCCTCCTGCTGCTTCTGCAGCTGCTCCTGCTTCTGCCGCTCCTCCCACTCGTGCAGCCCTACTGGCCACGGTGACCACAGCTGTTGCTGTTGAGGGAGCTCCACCATCTCCTCCGCATCACGAGCGGAGGAATCCGACCCTTCGTCCTCGATGGTGATCGGGCTTCCTCCATCGACCCCGGCACTCGGCCGCTGGCGACGCCCTCGAGCTCGGCGGCGCCTGGGGGCACCTCGGTCCGCTCCCGGTTCGGTCCTCGAGGTGCCCGAGCCTGCAACGGAAGCAGCACCCATCAGCCTACCCCGAGCATTCGCAGCGTAGGCCTTCGCAAGCCAAGCAGCCACCGCCGCAGATCGAGACCCCGAAGTGGCACCTGGTGATGACGCTGCCATCTTCGCGGCTGCATCGATCTTGAGCCGCTTGGTGGCAGAGGGAGTAGCCGCCTCCGTCGAACGCTTGAGCCTGAACACGCACGAGTAGAGGACGTTAAACATCTTGTAAACAACAAAAAGCAAAAATGAAACCACGAAGGGCGAAAACTTACCCCACAGGACTAAGGGGCGCCCTCCCGGGCACCCTCTAACGGCTCAGGGGCTTCTGAGTCCCCCTCTTCGACGGCTCCTTGCTAGATCCAGAGCCGCCTGGGGCCGCGGTCGGCGACGCTCGCGGTGTCCTCTGCTCCTCCGAAGTCGTCGATCCCGCGCCCGCGTGCCGAGGGTCGAAGATCTGGTACGGAGCGGCGGCCTACTGGGCTGAGGGGTCAGTCGTCCTCCTCTCCCGAGGCTGCTCCGAGGTCCTCGCCTCTCGGCCCTCGACAGACGTCAGGGCCCCTCTCGACACCTGGGAAGCCGACCCCGTCTCGACCATCTTCTGCGTAAAGCGGGCGTCAGTTCGGGGGGGTCGGGCAGCAAAGCGTCAAGACGCGCCTGCACCCCTTCCACATCGTCGCTCATCTTCCTCCCCCTCCTCTTCTTCCGAGGGAGACTCTTCCTCAAGAAGCCCCTCGCGCCACTGTTTCGCGCGACGTTAGTCACGCGCCAAACGCTCAAGGCTCTTCTTCTCCTCCTTCTTTTTCTTATCCTTACTCTTCTTCTGCTGATGGGCAGTGAAGCGCCTCACCTGACGATCAGGATCGTCCACGTTGACCGGGGGCGTCGACCTCCTGAAGTCTATGACCCCCTGCGCATAAACCCGCGACCAAAGAAAATAAGGACGAGGTGAAGAAAAGAAGAACCTGAGAATAGTGGGTAGAGGGACTCACCAACTGTATGTGGCCGTCGTCCGACAGCATCGGGACACAGTTCACCTTCCGGCGTAAAGGGACCAGCGACCGCCCCATTCACGCGCCTTACAACCTCCTCGACCGAAAGGTCCTCCGCCGACATTCGGCACCCCTCGAGGGGCGCCCCAGGGCCCATCTGGTCCAGGCGCAGCGAGCGCCGCATCAGCGGAAGGACCCTCCGGCTATGGAAAGCCAAGACGAGGATACCCACGGTCAGGCCCTGGTTGCGCAAAGTCCTCAGCGCGTCGAGGAGGGGGTCCAGCCTCGCCTGATTCTCCCCTGCTACGCCGTACGGCCAGTGGTACGGGCGCTCCACGATGGTACACCCGGTGTAGTGCGGCAGTAGGCCGTCATCGTTCCGGAGATAGAACCACCGAGGATGCCACCTGCCATGGTTGGAAGTCAACCCCGTCGGAATGTACAGGTTCCCCCGCTTCAACTCCAAGTTGCAGCAACCGGCGCGGGCGATGCTCCTCTTCCCCGGCGACACCGGCTTGGAGAAGTACTCCCCCTTAAAGAGATGGAGCCACAGCTCCCAGTGTGGCTCCATCCCTAGGTACCCCTCGTAGATGGTGGCGTAGATTGCCGCGTTGGAGATGGCATTAGGGGAGAAGTGTTGGAGCTCGACCTCGTAGTGGTTGGTCAGCACGCGCATGAACCGGCTCGGCGGCGCTTCGATCCCCATCTTGTGGAAGGCGATAAAGCTCACAACGTAGCCTGCCGGCGTATCCGGCTCCCGGTGGTCCCTCGGCGGCACCATCCACTCCGGCCAGTCGTCCGAGGTGATGGGGCGGAGGAGCCCATCGTCGACCAGCTTCCGCAACTCCTACTCCGTCACGTTCGACGGAAGCCAGTCGTCCGCAGGAAGAAGCTCCACAACTATGGCGGAAGATTGGATCTTCTCGGTGGACGGACGGGAGCGAAGATTCCCAATCTCTCTCGATCTTTCTCTCCTCTCTTTCCTGCGCTAACAGATCGGTCCGCGGTCGGTCTCTAGTGGCGGCGGCGGCGGAAACAAAAGGGCAAGATGGGGACAGACGAAACCCTACCTCTCTGAATTTATAGGCAGACCGAGGAGCAACGGGCGGATCCAGCCAGGGAGCAGGTAAATCTTCACATTCAATGCTCATACCTAATCCTTTCCTCGATTCTCGGGTACAAGGACACGCGTCACGCGCTCGGTCTCTAGCCGCTGCCCACTTCCCCCACGACTGCGCCGCTCCATCTCCTTCCTAAAAAGACACGCCCAACGGACGAGAGGAGTTATCCGCGACGATATCTTCCATGAGAAGGAAAGCGGGCCCCGGCCCCATGAAAAATCTCGAGGGAGCGAAGGTTGGCCCTCGGTCAGGGTTCGACAACCACCCTCGAGTACCTGAGTCAGGGATGACCAGGGGGGAGCCGATACGAGGCCCCGGCTCGAGAACGAACTCTCGAGGCCCCCCGGACATATTCAAGGCAAAATTAAGGGACCACTTCGGAATCCCCTCGGAGGGAGGCATCGAGCCACTGAGCCCGATCGGAAGGGACCAGCATCCATGGGACCCATTGATTTCTTCAATAAGAACGCCTCCGCGGCCACTACTCGACCCCCATCGAACGGGGCACGAGCTCTTGCTTGGATTTCCTGATAACAGCTCAACCGAGGACGACGAGACTCGCCCATCGAGAGTAGTGTGACACTCCTCACCCTATACCCGATCGAAAGGGCTCATGGGATGGACGCCAGAAGCTAGTGTAACAGAACCGACCAATTTATTAGAGCACAAGCACATAATTCGTCGTTAAGACAGCAAACTATATGATTGAGACCTAATAAACCCGGTAGTCATTCCGAAATCTCGAAGGATTTCAAACATTTCCAGCACGACCAAGATCGTAATGAGTTTAGCGTTCACCATTCACAACGTACATAGTTCGCACATAGTTTTACTCAATCGGAGTACGAATAAAGTTATTACAAACCAAGTTCAAATTTCAAAATAGCGGAAGCGATTAAGTTGAAATAAACACACACCAGTTCAAATACTGTGCCAGGTCCTCAGTCAATATCCAACAAAATCATAAGGTAGAGTAGAGTGACCATGCCCAAGGTCTAGTCATCTCCCAAGACGGGATAGAAGCAGTGCTAACAATAGCCATAAAACATCTCACCATCTGCAACAACATGGGAAATAAAACCTTGAGTACGAGAATGTATTCAGCTAGACTTATCCGTCATAAACTAAAAACAAAATTGACTCCAAGGAGTATGCAAGGCTGTATAAGTAGGATAGCTGACTCATCAATTGCGGAAAAGCTTGTATTA
The DNA here is from genome assembly GCA_023333625.1 of Bothriochloa decipiens. Lineage (NCBI taxonomy): Eukaryota > Viridiplantae > Streptophyta > Magnoliopsida > Poales > Poaceae > Bothriochloa > Bothriochloa decipiens. Next base: position 28,362,352 of record CM041646.1, read on the forward strand.
AAGAAAGAATTGACCATAACCTTCTAGCATTGTATTTTAATTTGATTAACCTTATCATGCTAAATTAGCACCTGTACTAAACAAGCATGGTAATAATTATTCAACAAGAATAGTAACCAATTCCGGTTGAGAATCTTTCAATCTCAACAGGTCAACCACCTCATCTCTTGTTCAAGTTCTTACTACGATGCCGCTGCTCAAGTCAAGTGTTCACTGTCCAGGAACGATGGCGATTATAATCGATTACTAACCAGCTGGCGGGTATTCCTCACACAAACCACACTCACGCGCTAAGGTGAGCTACAGATCACCGAAAATTCAATTCGGGAAAAGTCGCGGGATCAACAGGTACCATCGTATCCAGGAACCGCCCGGCTGCCTTATTCAGGGCGACCCTAACCTCGGACTTACTCTCCGCGTAACTCGTGGTCCCCCATCTTCACCAATACGATGCGTACAGCAGATCGACTCCCGGCCCAAACCAAATCCAGGCTTCGCGGTCGGAACGACTTATCCTTCCAGCTAAATGTGAGGCATAAATTCAATATGACTTGAGGACGTACAACGGACAGGGTCCTAGTTCGACACAGACGGGATAACCACACCGAACCTCCAGTTCAGTCTCAACACCAATCCCGCCCGGTCTCGATTTATTATCTCCACATGGTTATCCAAGATAACAATGTATTTCACCATTTCGAGTAACCACCTATAACTCGCGGATGACAGGAAATCACCCGACTTCTACCGGTCTAGTTAAAGCAGGGCTAAGCAAATAATCGCACCTGAACCTAACAGGGTTGAAGTATAACAGTGGCAAGGAATATAAATAATGCAGCAACGGTATGAAACAATGCCTATAACTTAATGCATCAAACAAGTAAAGGACTCAAGTTAGATATTTTTGCAAACCACAGGGAGAATGCTCCGGGGCTTGCCTTTCAGGAAAGAGCTTGGCTGGTGGTCGGGACACTCGGGAAGATCAGCTTCGAGATCCTCTTCTGCTGCTATCTCCCGCACCAGAACTTTCAGCTGGCCTTCCTCTTCTGGTGCTCCGGGAACTATCGTTTCGAGCTCTGACGATCCTGTATGATGCATCGTGCGTATGAATACCATGTATACATAGAAATACAATGCTGATGCTGATGGTGAATAAATGCTCAGCTAAGATAAATGATATGATTTTGAAACATGTAAGATAAGCACATGTCATCTGCATTCTCTTCTACCAACAAATTTTAAACAAGCCTCACATTACAATTTACTCGCATGCTATAAGGAATTATAAACAACCATTGTTTTGCATACTACCCTCTACTGAACCAAAACCAATAACAGATCACACACAACACAAGTATCATAAAAAGCATTTTTACACACAAGAAATGATAGCTTTAAAGCATTATTACTTATTAAAAGAAATCAGGATAGAACTACAACATGACCTTAGACTACTCAGAAAATTCTGTAAAAATTACAGGAGCTTAAACATATCTAAGATGGGCTACCATAAAAATTTTAGGTCAAAACAGTTAGTACTTTATCCTACACAAAAATAACAAGGCAGCACAATTCACTGGGCATAAAATACTTTGTACATAAGAATATGTCAAACAACAGATCTCAGAATATCATTAGCTCTAGATTAGCCTAAAAACACTCTCCAAAAAGTTTCATGCACAAATTCCTTATATATTGTTTATTATGAATTATTTACTATCTACTTGAAATAGGCACCATAAATAGACAGAACAAACTTTCCACAGGACATAGCCTCACAACATTTTTCACAGATAGAACATGACATAAGAAGACTAACAAACTTGGTCTCACATTTTTCTGAGCAACAGAGAATTACTTATGCATTTTCTAAGATAAAAGCAATTAATAGGGATAAATAAATCTATACAGAAAAGAATAATAAAATCCACATTTCATATTTTTCATACATAGATCTCCCCAAAAGAAAAATACTGCAAGTTGAACCAACTCATTTGGACTAAAAATGAGAAAGTCATGATTTTTCAAAGCTTTTATCAAATTCTGGAAAAATCCATTTTCGAAAACTAACTGAACTGAAAATGCTACGCGTACCCGACATGTACCCAGCGACACACGACGCTGTGCACCCAGACCGAACCTATGCTGACGTCATGCTAACGTCACCACAGGACCCACACGTCAGCGGGACACAGTGGGGAACCGGTCGCCGGCCGATGGGATCTCGCCGGCGGCGAGGTCTCCGGCGACACTACGGTCATCACTCGACTCGTCTCAGAAGCACGGACTCATAGGTGTACAAAACGCTAGTTATTAGCGCGGTTTTGACCGTCGGCCACGCGCGACGGCGGACGGCGGCGAGGCTCGACGGTGAGCTCGCTGGAATCGATCACGGCGGGACACAAGGGCTTGCCTACTAGCTATAGCAGACCAAGGCGACTCGGATTAGCTAGTCAACGCGAAGAATGGCTGGCCGGAACAACGATGGCGCTGCAAGCCAGCGAGCGGCGGCGGGCATGTCGGCGGTTCGACGGCTGCCAGCCAACTCCGACCAAACCAAGGCCCAAGAACCATCCTGCAACCTAATTGAAGTCGGGGCGACTCGATTGCGCTAGCACATGAGAGCAAAGGTCCACCGGAGTGAGCTCCGCGCGAGCGGCCGACGAGCGGCGGCGCGACCCGCGACGGCGGTCGACCAAAATCCGACGAACCCTAACCCTAATCGATCCCAGTAGCTACTTCAATCGGTTCTACTCATGCAGGCGGTCACGATGCTCGAGCTAAAGGAGGGAGAAAGGGGTTGCTGGTCATGGCGGACCGCGCGGCGGTCGAGGCGGCCATGGCCGGCGAAAGGAGAAACAGTCGATTCGGTCTCTACCTGGGTTCTCAGGGGCAGCGAGCTTGCGCAAGACGCGTCTCACGTCAAGGCAGAGTTGTTGGCGAGCTCTGGGAAGAAAATGGCAGGGCTGTGAGGTGCGGTGGCGATGCGAGCTCGCGGCGACAAAAATGGCGGGCTCCGAGCGCGCTCGAGCTCGGGGAGAGAAAGGCGAGGTGAGGAGGGGCGTCTAGTGAAAGAGAAGAGAGCGGGGGAGAGAATGACGCGGTCTGGTCGCCTTGAAGCCGGCGCTCGAGCTCGGACAGGCAGACCGCGGCGTCGGGCATCGACGAGCGCATGGCGCGCATGCGAGCGGAGCGGGGCCGAGCGGAGGGCGAGTGGGCGAGCGGTGGGGCCAGGCCGAGTGCGGGCGTGCGGCGCGTGCGAGCGGCGCTCGGATGGGGAGGCCACACAGCGGGTAGCGGCGTCGCCCGGCGTACGGACGCCACGCGAACAGCGTCGGCGCGGACAGTGTCGCGAGGAAGAAGAAGAGAGGAGGAAGAAGAGACTGGCAGGTGGGTCCCACTGCGCGAAGATTCGTGCAGAACCTGATTTCCTCCATATTTTCCAAAATAATCCGAATTTGAAGAAACTTGTAAAAGATGAAATGTTCCTTTTGATGAGTAGAACATTTCACTTTGAAACATCAAAGCCTAATTCTGCCTAGAATTTGAATTTCAAAATTGGGGATTTAAAATCCATTTAAAATTAAAAGGAAAATATTTTTATAAACTGTTTTTAACATTTTTGACCCACTTCCAAGCCCTTTCATGAAATGACCCAAAAATAAGTTTTGCTCCAAATAATTTTCTCTACAAACTTCATTTAACACTCAACCCCAAACAAGCAACCTATCACATAGCTCTAGTTCAAATCAAATAAGCACATATTTCAAATTTATCATTTCATGTAACAATGATGATGCAAATGAGATGGTTATGCTCATGAGATGCAAGATAATGCATGCTTAACACCAGGGTGTTACAGCTAGCAAAGGCCTGGCCACACGAGGCCCGGGGGCTCGACTACGCTCGGCACCCCTCGACGAAAGAGGGTCGAATACGCCCTGGGGCTCGACCACTCAAGCACCCCTCAACAAGAGGCGCATAAAGCCCTCGGAGGAGTATCCTACTCCTCTGAGGCCTCGGGGGCTACCCCCGAAGGGTACGCTCGCGCGCACCCTTCGAAAAGCAACGAGCGCTACGACTCCAGTTCATGATTGCGCCGCCCCCAGGAAAAACTCACCACGATCAGCCACCCTGGCACCCCTCGACGAAAGAGGGTCGAATACGCACGGGGGCTCGACCACTCGAGCACCCCGCGACAAGAAGCGCATAAAGCCCTCAGAGGAGTATCCTACTCCTCCGAGGCCTCGAGGGCTACCCCGGAAGGGTACGCTCGCGCGCACCCTTCGAAAAATGGCAAGCGCTACGACTCCAGTTCATGAGCCTCTGTGTGAGTGCCAGCACTCACACCGAGACTCGGGGCTACTGTCGGGTACCCAAATAAGGGGGTACCCTAGACCTCGACCCAGAAAAAATAATCCCCGACAATTAGCATAAAAACCCCAAGAAAACTCCCCACGAATCAAGCCCGACTCTTTAAAGAAACAAAGCCCGACACCCCTGGACCGAGCCGCACTAGGCCGGCCCATGAATGGGACGGGCCGATCCGAATGCATCCTTCCTCGACGCGACCATCGATCGACGGATCGCAGCACGGGCGGTCAACCCCCCGTCGAGAGACGGACCTCCACGCAGGCGAACGACCCCTCGTCGACCGCTGCTCCCCCTCCGACTCATCTACTCCTCGTACGGAATCCAGGGCATTTAATGCGCTCACCAACTCCTGCCTAACCTCATGGCTACAGCAGGGTTACAGTGACCAAGTACAACAGTCAAATCCTCCTTTTACCGCCCATACCCGTAGAATCAGCTGTTCGTACCGCACTGTTACGCCATGCCGAACACTGTACCCCGTCAGGCATCCCCTCGAGACGCGATTGTCAGCACCCGTACCATATTTTCCGAGGCTCGGTCTTATCCATTCAGGCCTCGACCCCCTCGACTTGGACCACGACGTCTCCGGTCAGCGCTCCAACAACTCCTGACACGACATCTACAGGGATCCACACGCCCCGCATGGGCACGGGTCTTTCACCGACCACCTGTGGCGTCATCGTGATACACCTGAAGCACAGCCATCGTCTCCAAGCACGTCGCTACAGGGCATGACATGCCTAGGGCACGCCTCTACAGCAGCGGTGACATGAACGGCATCAACCCCTCGACGTCATCACCTACGATAGCGTAGGGTTCCTGTACACCTGAGCCTCCCCTTGGCCTATAAAAAGGGACGCCAGGGGCTAATTTCAGAGATCGGGACAACATTCCGACAAGTATCGGATAACACTTAGAGTATTCCGAGCACCCCAGTTGCAAGGCATAGGCTTAGCGCTCCTAGGCTTAGGCATTGCTCTACACCCCCGTTCCTATTCGCTCGCTTGTATTCCCCCTGTACAAGCACTTCGGTGCAAGATAATACAAATCTCTTCCCCCGCTGGACATAGAGCCTTCTCTTACCCGAACCAGGATAAAAATCGTGTGTTCTTCTTGCATCACCATCCGAATTAGGGAGCACGCAACACAAATTCACTCGTTGGTGCTTGGCCCCCGGGTCAAGACACCGACAGAAATTTTCCTTTGGCGGCTGTTTTGGAGGAAAACTATATGAATTTTCAGATCCACTCAAACCTCTTGGTACAAATTCTACTTTTTTTTATATGATGACCTGTCTAAACGATCCCTCTTTTAAATTCCTGTTCTCCATCCAATCCTCTAGTATGTTGCAACTATGTTCCTGTGATATATATATGTTTTTCCTATTGCTACGATTTTGCTTTAGTGTGTATATATATACACACAATGTACAAGCAGAAGCAGGATGTACTGGTACCCGGCCTCCTTTACTCCAATCCACCCCTTTGCACTGAACCGCGGCTCAGTTACAGCTCCTGCCAACCTTCTGAACAGACGAACCACCAACATCATCTCAGTTACAGCCGCTGCTGCCGTGCCCAGGCACCTGCACCTGCTTCTGCTGCTGATCGCGCTTCAAATCCTACCAGCAGCAGCTTACTGTACAAGGCAAGCAAAGGCCCGACAGTACGTACTAGATTTTGTGGTGGCTCTCCTGGGCTAGGCTGGGCCTGCTGGCAGGCATTATGACGTGTACAGTCCGGGGCATGTACAGAGGCCTTATTAAATGGCGAGTGGAGGTGGAGAGATTTGCGACATTTAAGGTCACTCTAGCTACTTGCCATCTTCAATGCCGGCCTGCCCTCCCGTTAATGCGGGGTTGGAGAAGGCCATTCAAGCCTCCCTCCCTCCTCTGCATGAACTCAGCATGACCATGACCCCATCGATCAAAACCACCGTGCTAGTTGTGTGCTATCCCTCTCCTCTATAACCTCTAGCAGAAGAGAAGACGCACGACCATCAAGCAGCACTCTTCTCCCAACTTTCAATTCTCATCTTCCTAGCTATTCCTACTACACCAAGGGTAGAACTAGCTAGAACCACATATAAATAGACCCGAGGCGTTGTGGTGGTGCCACTGCACCGGCCAGCCACACGATCGACCATGACAACCGAGTTCCTCAGGGTGAAGAAGTTCCACCAGCAGGAGGCCGCTCGGAGCCTGAGCTTGCAGAAGAGAATGGAGCTGCAGCCGGAGCTGTCGCTCGGCCCAGTGTGGCCGCCGGGCTTCGCCACCGGTGGCGTGCAGGCAGCCAAGAGCTCGTCGTCCGAGTCTGACGGAAGCTCCCGGAAGAAGAGGAAGCACTACAACCCCAGCTGGGAGGAGCCTCAGCAGCAGCCGCCCGCGAGCCTGGACCTCCAGCTCAACGACCCCCTGCCTCTCGACTGGGAGCAGTGCCTCGACCTCCAAGTGAGTACCTCTCTCTAATGGCAGCTATGTTTTCTATTCTGCAGTTGCATCGCACCCGATATGCTCTTTGTTTCTTTCGGTTCAAGGATCAATATTGTCGTCTTGGTCAATAAAACTACAGTAACCATCTCGCTCACCCATAGTATGCATTGCCGATCGTGTGTTCATCTGCATATATAATGTTGTGTATCCAACATGCCGACACGTGTAGTTTGCAAAAGCTATTGGTAGTAACAGAAAGCCTATTGGTAGCTAGTGCACAAGGACTATTCATAGAAGTGTCCTGCCACCAACGTGGCGTGAAAATAATCCGACCGACGCGACATCAAGCTGCCAGGGCAACTAGTAATAGTTAGGCAACTGCACCCACATGGCCATTGGTGGCAACGCATGCAACGTGCGGGCGCCTGTATGGCCATTTCCACTGCAAGCTCAACGATTCACGAGCTAGATCATGGTCCAAAAAGATGAATGGATGAATGAATGATGCCGTCATATGATTGCCTCATCATTGTGTATCCGGAATGCGTTTTGTTGTGATTTTTTTTTTTAAACATTGCTATGTTGTGATTTTTATCTTTGGCATGCAGTCTGGGAGGATGTATTACCTGAACAGGAAGACGCTGAAGAAGAGCTGGGTCAGACCCCGGGAGCAGAGCGTGAACCTGGACCTCAACATCTCCACGACTGCTGCCGACGGTGCTGCGGCCGCTGCTGCTCCCGACGAGGACGAGCCAAGGAAACCCACCGGCCCAGCTTTGTTCACCGGGGGCAACATGGTGGCCGTGCCGTGCGCCAACTGTCACCTCCTAGTCATGCTCTGCAAGTCCTCCCCCTCCTGCCCCAACTGCAAGTTCGTGCAGCCGCTGGCACCTGCTGCACCACCGCAGGCGGCGATGGGCCATCGGCGGAGGCTCGATGCCGCCGTCAAGCCGCTGGAGACCCTGAGCCTTCTCCATTAGGCGGCGGCGGCTCACCGGAGGCTTGATGTCCACCGGCAGCAGCAGATTGTAGAAAGGAAACCCTAGTTGAGTAGTGGGGCATGGGTTAGAGTATTACTATTACCTGGGTAATGGCTGTATGAATGTTAAATCATGCGTGCATAATGCATGGTGCCATTACAAGATATGAAATGATGAAGCCAGCCGCAAATTAAACTACATAAATGTATTGAGCAGCCAGTCAATCAGTTAATTAATACTAGTAATGGCGACAGATCGCCGGTGTGGTAGCTAGCTAGAGATTGCGTATATACACGCGTATGTACAAGCACCAGTCGCCAGTTCTTGCGGTGCACAGCAGCACTGCAACAGCAAACTTCAATGAAACTGAGGTGGCAATCAAACAGTGAATGCATCGTCCTCCAGCATGCCTCTCTCGTTCGTGCCCATTGAAGGAGGCTGGTGGTTGCCGTGCCTCGCCCATCGGCGCCAGCAGCCCACAACCATAAAAGGCCTTTGACTGCCATCACTACTGGAAACGTGAAACTGTACGTCGCTGGGGGTGGGGCGGGGGCGGTAGATTTTGGGCGCCTGATACATGAAATGAATGCCGCACCTACTGGATCCGTGGTTGATCCGATCGAGCACGCGCGGACACGTACGTTCTATTCCCTTCCCCATGTCTCCTATCCCCAAAACACATGGGGTTAAGCACTGACTGGAGTAAGAAAGAGCTTGATGAGTGCTACAGGTGCCGCTGGCTGGGGACGCATCAGACTCTCAGGCTCAGCGTGTGGTCACTAAAGGTGAAGGATCCTAGGATCATGCATGGTTGGTTCATCATGCACGCAGGTGCAAGCTGCAAAGCTACTACAGAGCAGAAGGAACACCTTCCCATGCTGATCTCTACCACCTGATTACACCAAAATGCATGTGCTTCCCCAGGCAATGCGTGCAACTCAATATGCATGCCCATGCAATGCAGGTTGCACGGCAAAGCCTTTGCTCCCTTGTTAGCTCTTGCGTGCTCTACCCGTTTCATCATTGACCAGTCAAGGAAAAGGTTGGTCTCTGATGAGGCTAGCAGAGCACCCAATTTTGCAAGGGAGGAAGGATACAGGGCAAGTACGATATGTACTTCATCTCATCTCAGATTTTTTTTAGGAATCATCTCATCTCAGATTGCTATTCAACAAATGTTTTATAGGCATGTTTTAATCTTCTTCAGGATTGAGTTTGTCCCTATAATTCTAAGTGCATGTAGGCCTTTACTACTGTACATGACAAGCTCAGAGAATTTTCAGAAAGTTGCTCACTTGATTTTGTCCTAACCTGCATCATTTTCACTTGATTGGTGGTCCGTTACACTTCAGGAGATAGATAGTAACAGCAGTGAGCATGTGCTGAGTTGACTCACCACAGTGACATGTAATTGCACTACTGGACAATCGAATTACTATGGCAACAGTGGCTTATGGCACCACAAAGTTCTGGATGGTCATGAATGAATCACTGCAGATGGGGCATTCAATTAGGTCGGCGTTTATGCTATATTAGGCTGCCGGTTGCCACTGAAAGTTAGGTGGTTTTTCAGTTCCCCATCTATGATGAACCTGGATAGGCCTTCAAGTGATAGTACAACCTAGGACTATAGCACAGAGAGCAGCATAGTGGTTATGCATTTATAACTGGAATGAACTTAATCAACCATAGCTAACTATACCACAATGCAATAGGATTACAAGATTGCTACTTGTCAATGCATCTAATGGCCAAAGATGAAGGCATGACGCTGATGCATGAAGCAGGAAGCCTTGTGTTTGGGATGCCTGGGATGCCATCAGTTTAGCTATTTTCAGATTAGCAATAGTAGTAGCTGGTGCATTTGTCAGCAATTTTCTCCTAGCGTATATAGACTCTCCAGTTGTGAAGCAGAGTACATTGCTGCCCTCCGCTGCCACTCAAGCTCTTGGCTGGCTCGGCTGCTTGGGCAAGGAAGCTGAAGCAATTGAGCTCAGGGTGGATGGCAAATCTGCCCTGACCTTGGCAAAGAACCCTATCTTCCATGAGCGCTTCAAACACATCAGGGTGAAGTATCACTTCATCAAAAGCTGTCTGGATGAAGGGAGCACCAAGGCTGGCTACTTCAACACCAGGGATCAGCTCGCGGACTTCCTAACCAAGTCACTAGGGAGGGTCAAGTTCTAGGAGCTTCGCGCCAAGATTGGGATGGCTCAAGTCCCACTAAAAGCAACACACAAGGCTCGGGAAATTGAAGAAGTAAGCCTTGTGTTTGGGATGCCTGGGATACTATAAGTTATCAGTTTAGCTATTTTCAGATTAGCAATAGTAGTAGCTGGTGCATATGTCAGCACCTTATCTCTACTTTAGTTGTTACAACCTTATCACCTCTCTAGCTGCAAAAGAAGAGCTTTTGGTCCTCTATATGTATCCCAATCCTGCCATGGTTAAGCAAGCTAAGTAATAGAGAAAAATCCTGCCCCATACCCGTATCTTTGCCAACAATGCATGCCTAGAGCCATGATCAGCAGCTATCAGTCAGCACAGTACCATGAGTCTACATTCTTCAGCCCACATGAAAGCACATGTCCTAACTCCTAACATAAGATGAGATGTTAAGCTAAACTAGGAACAAAGAACAAAGCTTTGGTTTCTATATTTTACTCCCAACATCAAAGAAGTATTTCAGTTTGCTTTGCAATCTTATGACAACTCTAGATTTGCCATGCTGCTTATCTTGAATGGGCATGAGTAAAAACAATATGGTTCCCATGATTATATTTTCATATAGCTTTTTCATGTCCCAGCCTACTATAGAAAATATTAAACAGAATATTAAACTGCAAGTTTCATAAAGGTGACAGGGTGTGCTTTCTGAATTTAAACGTATCATTTATTTTCCTACTCCAGAAATAACCAGAATATGCGCTTCAGATTTCTAGTGGAGAGATATTTCATGGCATATATGCGATAAATTTCATAAAATGAATATATGGTAGCATCATTTTTGTGACTTCAGTGAATAATTAGAAGAACAAAAAAATTGATTGCTATGCACCTGAATCACATATAGGAATGCCTTCTGTTGATGCAACGTTTAGGACATCTGCAAGGGAGACACTCAACTTAAGAAGCTCCACAGCATGCCATTCACACCTACAGGCAAATTGTAACATAACTAATTTACATGGTATGAACATATTAATTCAAGAATCTACAGATAAAAGCTTAACAAAGTCACAAGGACTTACACAGTTAGTCGATCAGAAAGAATAGTCAGAGTTCAATCGAGCTCATTAAAAGCACATAATATGTACAACATGCACAACTGGCCGAAGTCAGGATATTGTGTCACAGTCACAGTAATAATTGGCCACCATTGTCCATCAGACAGAGACTACTCTGCTTTACCTGCCCATATACTCTGCCTTCTTTTAAAGTTTAACTGTACGAACAAATCTGAATTTTAGGCCACATTGCATGAACCAAATGCAAAACAGTACAAGATCAAAGAAAACATGCTCACACTCACCAGTAAGCAGAGTTTTGAATATATAAAACCCTGTATGCCACAAACTTATCATTTTGTGTCTATAGTCAAATCTAATTATGAGATGCATAAACGAGACAAGAATTTTCAGCAGACAAATGAAACATGAGAAATATATTCTCCAGTGCAGCATATATATCTTCCGAGTGGACATGTGAAACATCTGCCGCCAAAAACTCGTGAAATTTTCCATCTACTTCGATAGAACTACATCCAGGATTCTTCTTTACTCCTCTATCTCTCATCACCCTTCTTAGCATCTTGACCTGGCCCCAGTTGCTTTTACTTGCATATATTTGGCTCATAAGTACATAGATTCCACTGTCTGAAGAATCTAGCCCTACTAGCTTATCCGCTGCACATTCGCCAATCTCTACATTACCATGCATTCTGCAGGCATTTAAAAGAGCACCCCAACCGGCTTCATCAGCTCCTACTGGCATACTCCTTACAACTTGAAATGCCTCTTCAAGAAGCCCAACTTTACCCAAAAGTTCAATCATGCATGCATAATGTTCAGCCCTAGGTTCAATCCTATAAACTATCTTCATCTCTTTGAAATGGCACTGTCCTTCTGAAACTAAACCACTGTGACTGCATGCAGAAAGTACCCCAATATATGATCTCATCAGGCAAAATACCGATTGCTTTGAATTCTTGAAAGAGATGAAGGGCTTCTTCAGATTGACCATGCAAAGCCTTGATGCTGCACCCACATTCTTGTCCTCCATATTGTCCTCCATATTGCTAAATAACCTTGATGCTGCACCCACATCTCCACATTTCGCAAACATATCAATGAATGCATTGCTTAGATTCACTGTAAGCTCAACCTTATGACTGACAATGTAAGTGTCATATAACCATCTACCAACATCCAAGCAACCCAGCTGAGCACATGCTGACAGAACACTCACAAGTGTAGCATCAATCGGCTCCACACCTGCTGCAATCATGTCATTGAATATCCTCATGGCTTCCTCTGGCAGATTTTCCTGTGAATATGCTGCGATCATGCAACTCCAAGAAACTGCATTCTTATTAGGAATTTCCTTGAAAAGCTTCCCTGCATTCACCAAATAACCACATCTGGCATAGGCACTGACCATGCTCGTCCAAGAATACACATCCTTGATGGCCATCCCATCGAACACTTCCTTCGCTGAGGCCACACACCCACACTTCCCAAACATATCGACGAGTGCATTCTCCAAGTTAACGCTCATGCGGATGCCACTCTCCACGACACAATGATGCACCATCCTCCCCAACCCCACCAGACCCATTTGCCCAGCTGCTGAGGCTGCAGCGACCAGAGTCACTTCATTCGGCCACACGCCCCCAGCAACCACCATCCTGCAGAATACCCGCCAGGCCTCATCGGGCGAGCCACCGCGTGCATACCCGTCCACCAGCGTTGTCCACGAGACCACGTCCCTGTGAGCCATTTCGTCGAACAGCTTCCGCGCGTCGGGTGATAACATGCTGCTGGCGTACATGTGCACCAGCGCGTTCCCCGCGAGCACGCTCTGGCCAACGAATCCTCGCTTGAAGGCGACGCAGTGGACGGCCTCGGCGGGGGAGGAGGAAGTGGCGGCGGCTTTAACTGCGAAGACGATGGTGCGCGCGTCGGCGGGGAGGCGATCGCGGAGCACACGGCGGAAGAGGGAGAGCGCGCGGGCGGGCTTTCCAGCGCGGAGGAAGCCGCGCATCATGGTGGAGAACATGTAGGCGTTGGGCCCCTCGGTGCATTGTGCGAGGACGGCGGCGGCGTGGGCGAGGCGCGGCGGGTCGGAGAGCGCGCAGAAGGCAAGGAGGCGGGAGGCCGGGAAGCGGTGCGCGGCGAGGCCGGAGACGGTGAGTAGCGCCTGGAGCTGGAGGAGGCGGCGGAAGGAGGCGCGGGACTCGAGGAGGGATAGCAGAGGGTGGGTCACCACCAGGTTGCGGTTCGTGTTCCACGCCGGACGTGGGGGCGGAGGCGCAGGCGCCAACGGCAGAGAGGATGGGAAGGGCGGTGACGGCGGCATCCTCGTTCGAACGCCCGCGCGCGCGGAACGGTTCGACATTTCGACGGCCTTGCTAAGAACTGAGTAACCACTAACCAGTGCAGCAGTGCTCCCTCTCGATCACTGTTCAGAGTTCCGAATTTTAGAAGAAGTCGTATATATAATATAAGTATATTTTAAATTATAGTTTGTTTGATTCTTTTATCTCAAGTTTAACCACTCGTTTTATTCAAAAATTTATGTTAAATATTATTTTCTTTTATTGTGATTTACTTTATTAATAAAAAATCTTTAACGATGACTTAAATTTAATCATATTTGTATAAAATTTTAAAAAAAGACGAGTAGTCAAAGTGAAGATAAAAAAATCAAACGAACTACAATTTAAAACGTAGAGAATAACAACTAACAAGTAACCGATCACCCGTTCAAAAAAAAACAAGTAACTGATTTTTTTTAAAAGTTTAAGAGGTTTTAGTACAACACTAAAAAAATGTTTTGAGTTCATCGGCCTAGTGTCTAGCATGGTTGCCACTCGTAAGTCATCCTATGGGTATTTGAATTGAATTGCATGGACTAGGGTTTAATTATCTTTATGGACCTCTATCCATAATTGACAACATGTTTACCTAAGATTAATCACATAATTGATCTACTACCTTGTGTATGATCTATAAGGCGATGCTTTTGTGAGACCATGTCTAAACATGAAGTTGATATATTTGTTAACCATGTGATTTTTATATCATCGGGGCTGTCTATGTGAGGGAATTATCTATCCCCTATGTCCATACAGTGTTATTCTAGTTCATCAAAATCTATGCAAGACACTATTTAAATATGCACTATAATTTTTTATGGGAACCAAAATTACCCTAGCAAAACCAGCATTTCCTAAATCTAAAAATTAGTTGCAAGCCAAACATGATTTTTGTCTCTATATGGTGGGATCCAACAACCATGGTGGAGCTATGCTATATAGATCTCTGTGTTTTAAGTGGTGAAGTTCTTCAAAACAGATCTTTACGAGCGAATTAATTAGCTTGTAGTCCAATGATAGGACGGTCCAGTAGGACGCTACCCACCAGGGTTCATATCTTGGTGCTCGCACCTTTTCTGGGATTTTTCTAAGGATTTTTCGACGTTATGCGTTAAGTGGTAAGCGACGTTTTCGTCGATGACGAGACGCCAGTGGTGACTCCGGAAATCTCCAGATTTGTCGGGTGCTCATAGGGGTAGAGTTTGCGTATATGTGTTCATAAGGATTAGTATGCGTACGTATCGTAGGTGTCTGCGTTGTACCGTGTAATCTTTAAAAAAAACAGATCCTTGCGAACCAGATTGACTCAAGATCATCTTAATGAACGTGATAACACGTGCACAGGCTGTTCACATTCTTTAAGGTCCGATTGATTTATCTTAGTCTAATTAAACCAGTAGAAACACATGCAGTATCTTGATATTTTGGTTGTCTGCATAAGGAACATTCCATAAATTTGTGCTTGATTATATTTTATATGACATATAGTCAACTTATATGTTCTATTAGAGATCTCGTGATTGTAATAAAGAACGTGAGAATATTTTATTTTTGTGTCCGTTCTCTTGCAAATATGTATTGTTTATAACATATAAAAAGTCTAAAAATACTAGCTCATGCTTTATTGGCCTGTTTCTAGAATTGTGCACGCTTGCATTTGCAAGCAACCAAACACGAATAAAATCCACTGAGACTATACGTACAGGCTATGTAAACGACCGATTAGTGCCTAAACCACTTACACATCGGCCCCACTTGTTCAGAGTCAACACACGAGTCTGTTACGCTGATCGGGCCTGCCCACCATCGACGTCCACGCACACGCAGGATGACATGATGAGTGATGCTCTATTCGAGTTCTACAACAATGTTCTTGGCACAGACTTTGTACAAACGAGAAGACTAGACCTCTCAGCCATTGGTCTACCGACAGCGGACTTAGCTGATCTTGAGCTGCTGTTTACAGAGGAGGAAGTGTGGATGGTCATCAAAGAAATGCCGAATGATAAAGCACCAGGACCTGATGGTTTCACCGGGTTATTCTACAAGTTGTGCTAGGAGATAATTAAAGGGGACATCATGAATGGGATGAACGCTTTCTGGGCTCAGGACTCTAGAAGCTTGAATCACTTGAACGGTGCCTATATGATTTTGCTCCGCAAAAAGGAAAACCCAACAGCCATTGCAGACTACAGGCCGATCAGTCTTGTTCACAGCTTTGCAAAGCTGATTACAAAATGCCTAGCAAGGCGGCTGGCAGGTGTGCTTGATCAGTTGGTGTCGCGCAATCAGAGCGCCTTCATCAAAGGTAGGAGCATTCATGATAATTTCCGCAATGTGCAGCTCGCATGCAAGGCAATCCACAGTAAGAAGACGGCTTGTGTCCTGCTTAAAATTGACATTGCAAAAGCCTTCGACACTGTGGCTTGGATGTTCCTCTTGGAGGTGTTACAACACATGGGTTTCGGGCGTAGATGGAGGAATTGGATTTCAGCTCTTTTGTCAACTGCAAACACCAGGATTCTGCTGAATGGAAAGCCTGGAAGGAGAATTTGCCACGCAAGAGGATTGAGGCAGGGCGACCCGTTGTCCCCTATGTTGTTTGTGTTAGTCATGGAAGTGCTTAATCACTTCCTTGGTTGGTTGGAGCTCCGCGGTTCGTTGGCACCGGTGAGAGGCCTCACTGGACCGCGTATGAGCCTCTACGCGGATGATCTTGTTCTATTTGTCCTCCCACAGCCCAACGATCTTCAAGTGGTTAAGGCAGCACTTTCTGTCTTTGGCATGACCTCGGGGCTAATTACCAATCTGGATAAGAGCTCAGCCATTCCTATGCATTGCACGGAGGTGGATGTTCAGCGTGTTCAGCAGGTTCTTGCATGCAGACTGGAAGTGTTTCCATGCAGATATCTTGGAATCCTGTTGTCAATATTCAGATTGAAGAGATCTGATGAACAGCCCCTGATAGATAAGATTGCGTCCAGAATTCCGGGATGGAAAGGGAGCATGCTCAATGAGGCAGGAAGAACGGCTTTGGTTAAGGCAACAATGTCGGTGATTCCGACTCACATGTCCATTGCATTGTGCCTGTCCCAATGGGCTATCTGCACCATCGACAAGCTAAGGAGGGCCTTCATCTGGGCAGGAACGGACAAGATCACAGGAGGAAAATGTAAGGTTGCGTGGCCCACAGTATGCTTGCCTAAAGAGCTTGGTGGCCTCGGCATCTCTGACCTTCGGCGGGTAGGGATTGCCTTGAGGGCTAGGTGGGTGTGGAAGGAACGGCTGCAAGGGTGTCAACCAAGCACAAATGAGCGTGTTGTGCTAGTGCTCTTTCAGGCAGCCACTATCTTCAAAGTTGGCAGTGGCACGGCGACCTTCTTTTGGACAGACCGCTGCTCGACGGTTCAAGTATTCAGGAGTTGGCGCCATTGGTCTTTGCTGCTGTCAAACCAAGGAAGAAGAAAGTCAAGGTAGCTGATGCTCTAAATAATGATGAATGGATCACATACATACAGGCTCCTCTGACTATGCAACTGGCGGTTGAACTGGCACGTATCTCTGATCTGCTGGACGGTGTACAGCTCACTCAAGAACAGGACACCTTCTCATGGACGCTGAGTGCGGATCAGTGCTACTCCGCGGCCTCAGCTTATGCTGCCCTCTTCTTTGGCTCCACCGTATGCCTTGGGGCTGTCCGCATCTGGAAGACTTCAGCTCCGCCGAGGATCAAGTTTTTCTTTTGGTTGGTGATGCATGAACGGTGCTAGACTACGGATCGTAGATGGAGACATGGCTTGCAGGATTCCTACGTGTGCATCCTATGTGATCAAGGGGTGGAAACCATCCATCATATTCTCCTTTCATGCCCCTACAGCAGAGAGGTTTGGTATGCTTGTCTTTCGTTGCTGCAGCTACAATCTTTTATTTCGTTTCGTGACGAGCCGGTGCTCCAATGGTGGCTTGGACAACGCAAGTATGTGCCAAAGGACCTCAGAAAAGGATTCGACTCGCTGTTTTTCCTCATTTGCTGGATGCTTTGGAAGGAGCGTAATGCCAGGACGTTTGAAAACCGCGACACCACGGTACAGCAGCTGATCTTAGCCATTCGTGACGAAGGGACAGCTTGGTGTGGGTACAGGCACCTAAGGGTGCTTATGAGCTCTCGACTTTGCTGATTGCCTTGGAATCGGCCTTGTCCTCAGCAGCAAATCTGTCAACATGTAATCAACTTCTGAATGTAAGGCGGGGTGGGCAGTGGTAACCTTGGTTACTGCTCTCCGTTGCGTTTGTAATTCTTGTTTAAACTCCTGTTTGCTTAATGTAATATGCGCTTAGGCGCGTTCTTAAAAAAAAAACCGTCCACGCACACCGTCACGTGGGCCCACCGATCATTCGACCCCACATTGCAGGGACACAAAACACAGAGGCCCCACGTCTCCGGATAAAACGCGGCGACCACACAAACAAAGGGACCCACCAGAGTCGACAACGGCATACCCTGCCCCTCATCCCGCTCCTTCCATTTGTCCTCTTCCTCTCCCTCCCACCACAGCCACACGCCACCGTGCCCGAACTCCAAAGCCGCGCACCGCGCCGCGCCGCAGCGCCCGCCAGCCGCCACCACCACCCCCTCCACACCCAGATGCCGCGGCCTTCGGGATCGCCGGCGCCTGCGCCGCAGCGGCGCCTCGCCGTGCTCCTGTCCCACTTCCACCCGTGCTGCGAGCCGCCTCCACGCACCATCATCCCCGGCGTCGCCAGCGCCGAGTGCCTCGCGGCGGAGGCCGAGACCAAGACGGAGGGGAGCCTCTCCACGTCGCCCTGCGCAGGAGAAGAGGAGGGGGAGTCCTCGGCCGGCGGTCACTGCGTCTTCTGCGACATCGTCGCGGGCATCGCGCAGGCCTTCAAGGTTAGTATGCGCGCTGGCACCGCCCTCTCCCAGCTTGTTAAACAGTTCTACGTGTAATCGCTTCGCTACTCGAGGCGTTCTCTGCTTGTCCTGGTTTTTCCAGCACTTTCGTGGACTATGGGGGGTTTTTAATTTGCTCCTCCGATGGTTTCGTGTGTCAGTTGGTTGATGAACTGGATAGTTGTTTATTGATGAATTCGGACTGTTGTGTGCTGCATTTTGCAGCTCTACGAGGATGATATGTGCTTGTGCATCCTGGATGCTAATCCTCTAACAAGCGGGTAAGGGTTTAACGCTCTTCTCACTTGTCAGCTCAATCATTACTTCGTTTCTCACATTGGTGTGATTAATGAAATTGGTTCAGTTACTTGAGTTTGTCACCCACGATTAAAACCACATACATATAGTGACTTGTGTGAAACATGAATTTTCACTAGTTCTTCGATTTTAATTGTGTAAAATGCACTTTTTTTATTTGTGTGCATCAAGTTTGTGTTAATTTGTTTGCTATGTTCGATTAATATGAATTGGCAAGAATGTCTGAATTAATCTGTACTAAAAGTCAGTATGTCGGGCACACCGAAGGAGAAGTTGAGATGGTTTGCTTCATACAAGGATATTCTAGACTTTGTGTTTGTGCAATTGACTCTAAATAGTATCCAATAAGCCATTGGATAGTCAAGTTTTCGCACTAGAATAAATGGATGACAATGCATACTTAATGCCCGACGTGAAGGGAAACATTACTGCTATAATCTGGACTTGAATGTTTTGACCTTCAGTGTTTGAATAAACCACAGATGCCATATGTAAACCAGTCTTTTCTGCCCTTGAGCTGTAAAATTGTAGAACACTGAAAAACTGGGAATGACACCCTATTGGATTTTAGACATCTCCGCTGTCGTTTACTTGTTATCATTCAAGTGTTTTTTAAGAAAAATTTAAATGGCACTTCTGGTCTCTCCATTTGACATTGTGATTTATGCACCACATGGCATGTGTACTTTTTAAATCTATGCAATTGTCAGTCCTGTAGATTACTTCTTTCATGAAGCTAGAATTTGCAATGCTGAGTTCCTTGGAGTGCCATTATATAGCCTTGTGGTATTATTGATCAGGCTAGATATGTCCTTGTCCTCAACTACCAGTGGCACTATTAAAAAGTTGGTAGTTGAGTTGCAGCTCTTTAGGTGGCTAAACTTTTTATACATTATCTGGGTAATGAACATTTCAATGCATGACATCGATTCTACTTTTGGTGACATGTCTTCACTTTGTTGGGTCACTAGTCATCCAGTTGTTGCTGTACTGTAAAATACTACCTCCATCCCAGAAAAGATGCAATTCTAGCTTTGGTCAGAGCCAAACTAATTTAAGTTTGACTGAGTATTTAAGACTCCAAATATGTATGTTATAAAAATATATCCCATAGCAAATCTGATAGTACTTATTAAAAAGATAAGCATTAATATCTTTGTATATAAATTCAGTCAGACTTAAGATAGTTTGACTGAGCACTATTATCGAATTGCAGCCTTCTTGGGATGAAGGGAGTATGACCTGTATGTTATTTACTTATTTATAGCGAGTTTAAGGAATGTCCGTTTGAACTGAATAGTATACAAGCAGCATATGTCTAGAGTTGGAACTGGCTTTACATCAGTCTTGACTACAAAAATGCACCTGTTTAGTCATGATGTTCAACATGGACAATTTTTTGGTTGGTGAAGCTCTATAGTTAACAAAGTTTATTTCCTATTCTGTAAGAGCTTAAGGACATGTCAGTTTACTACTGAATAATTTGTTAACTGAACCATCTATTACTCTTATTTGGTCTTAGCTCATGTGCTTAGTGCATTGTTGCTATGCCATTTGTAACATCATCACATGTTAATGCATTCTACCCTCAATTAATGTTCTTTGTTTTTCTGTTTCCTCTGTAGGCATTCCCTCATCATTCCAAAAAGCCATTATCCATCACTGCAAACAACACCACCAAATGTAAGTTTTGTTATCATAAAGACACAGAAGAGCTTGATAATTACGTGGTTGATTGGATAAGCAATTGTCTGGTTACAACATGCTATTATGTGGAGTTTTTTCTTCTATATTTTCTTCTTTCTGTTTCTGCTCTGGGCAGTCAATTATCACCGTATATGGCTCCAGTTTTACATGTTTTCCCAGTTGGGACATGGCCCCCCTTTGGAACTTGGGAACTTTTCCTGTTTCGTTCATTTTTCCTGTGAAAATGGCCTGATTCATGTATGACTCATGTGAAATTCCTGCATCCCAAAAGAGGTCTAAATAAGAAAACAAATTCTATACTGTTATCTAAAAACTATGTTGTGCTTTTATGGCTCTGTGAAGATATTTCCTCGTGTTCATCAGTTCCCAAAGATTCATAGTAATACTTATCTTTCATAAACAATATTTCCATAGTACATATGCATTTATAATTCATTAGATTGTGGTGCTTGTTTTACTTCAGGACTGCATTATAGGAAAGTCCTGTAGATTAACCTTTAATTGATTAAATTCAGGTCCTAGCCGCTATCTGCTCTAAATTGCCTCTCCTGGGTACTGCAATCATGAAGGCTACTCAATGTGGTAGGTAAATCATAACTTATAGTCTTCTTGTTTTGCATCCTGTAAAATTATTTGGAATTAGTATTAACACTATCCTCTGATAAGACTGTTTGCTTGTGTAAGCTAAGCTACACAAAACTGATAGTAACAACATCCTATAAGTATTAATTTTGTATTTATGTTCCATTTTCCCATGTACTGGGATTATTCTTCTGTACAAGACAACTTTGTTTTGGTTACATTTATCTCAATGTTATCCTTTTTAGTTTGAATTGGTTAGTGCATTTAACTCAATATATGATTTGAGGTCCATAGATCTTGAGTTTGAACCCTTGCTAGCGCAATAAGAATCATTGTTTGCTTCTGTTACACTCCTGAGGCTTGACTGAGCCTCCACGTATAGTAGAGTGTTGAAATATAAGTGACTTGCTCACTCTTCACCATCAACTTAAGCTTTTGGGTTGGACTGCATGCAACAGTAAAATGTTTACTGGTGTATATTCTACTACTTCTGCAGCTTCACTAATCAGCATAGGTTTTCTGCTCAGTTACTTAACCTCTGATGAAATATTGATGTTCATGGGTTATTTCTTTTAGTGTATGATCGCATTGACATTTTATCGCACAAGAAAATTATTCTAGAATATAATCATGTAAGAATTTGGATTATAGAACTCATCTATGACATCTCATATTATGTGTAGTTACCTACGTTAGGTGCACATATTACTTCAGTTCTCCTAATAGTATCTTTGTTGTGTAGATGCATTCAATGTGCTAATCAACAATGGAGAGAAGGCAGGACAAGTTATTTTTCATGTGAGTAATATGACATGCAATTTCACTATCTGACTTTGAAGAAATATCATGCTACTATTATCTGTACTGTCTGTACCAAGTTTCGTTAATAGAGCTTTTATTGCAGACTCATGTGCACATCATTCCACGTAGCAAAGATGATAACCTGTGGTCTTCAGAGGTAATTGAAATTTTTCTTATGTCTCCTTTCACGGTCGAGTAATTTTCTCTCATGATTTCTATTGACATATTGGAATTGTGAACATTTACACAGACCTACTCAAGGAACCCCATTTCGCATGGCCAGGAAACTAAGCATCTTGTTAACATCATCAAGGAAATAATCTCTTCTTCCCCCAAAGACTACAGTACTGTAATGTCATCCTCGCCAAAGGAACTCTGAAAGAATGTAGACAACCGATTCAAAGGGCAACTTTGGCTTTTCCTCTCGCTCAGCTTGAAGAGCATTTCTGCGGGATGAATTGATGTACAGCTTTGTCTCAGTCATGCCTTGAAATTTTGATAGTTGCTGATAAAGTACTGAGTTGTAGAAAAGGCCAATGCGATAGATGTTAAGGTCATAGTTGGATACGTAACAGTGATCAGAAACCATCCTGTGAAGAATTGTAAAGGTTTGGTTTCTGAAAGTTGGTAGGTTTAAACTTCTAGTATCAAGTGGGAGAATGAGAACCGGCAAACCTGAGCCTGTGGTGTTGGTGGTGGATTCCAGTCCACACAATGTTTTGACCTCATCAGAACCTAGGAGACATGGATATATGAATGAGTACATATGGTGGCGATTTGAATTACAAGCCATTGTCTTTCTGAAGCTGAGATAAGCCAGTAGAGCGCTCTGAATAATTATTCAATTTTTCAAGTGCCTGCGGCTTGTTTAAAATTAGTGCCTGCATGAACATGATCCATATTTTGGTGTTTGACGTTCTTTTCACATGAAGTTCTGGATCTTCATATAGCAGGAGTAACATGGCTTTGTATCATTTTCACGTTCATCTTGGGCAAGAAATAAATAAGTTTTTGAAAACATATAAAAATTCAACCTATCTTATACTCCTGTAAAACTAAATCCATAGGGAATGGCCGGAGCTATACTATCTAATATTTCCATGTGTGTCTATAGATCCAACTGTCCAGCCAACCAAACCCTATATTAGATAACAATGTTCTGTTCTAACTTCCAAACACAATGTTGTACTGCCGCTTTTCCTTTTTTTTAAGTACGAGCAAAATTCATGGCGTCTACCTACAACGCATATGTTCACAACACATATATACTTACCTCTATGAACATACATTGGTAAATTAAATTTTACCTCTATTATCATCTCCGAAGGTCTGAGTCGACACATCTGTATATTCCCCTACTAACATAAGCATAACGTCAAAAAATACTAAAATAAATAAAAATAGGAACATCCATGGCATTGGAGCCCGGTGGACAGATTCCACCACAATGAGTCAACCTAATCAACTCCATCTATCATTAGTTCACGCTTATCTGCCTTTTTTTGAGAATTACACAGTACAACGCAGACACTCATTACACGCACGCACATTGACCATATGCCTACCCCTACCCTTATGAATACCTCCGAAGGACTAAGCACCCGACAGATCTGGAGATTCTCGAAGTCACCACTGGCACCTCGTTGTAGACGAAAACATCACTTACCACTTAACGTATAACGCAGATAAATTCTAAAAAAATCCCAGAAAAAAAAGTCCGAGCACCAGATTTGAACCCTGGTCACGCTAGACCATGGGCTGCATGCTCGGCTTTCTACGCGGGCTTAATGGGCCGTGAGATGGGCTTACCTCACATCTCTCCTTCCACGCGATGCGAGTTTCTAGATTCCGTCCAGTCGTCGCCACACTCTCCGGCAGGCCAAAGCAAAACGTCCCGGCGGTTACCGAGCCTCTGCTCCGGCGACCGGGTTCCCGCCGCCCCTGACTTCGGCCCAAAGCGAGTGCCGCGCGCGTGTCGCCTTTGCTTCGTCTCCCCCTGCTTCGGTCCCGCGCCGCCGCCTTCTATCCTGCCGTCGCCCAGAGCTCATCGTGCTGAGCTTCAGCGACGCGCCGGAGGGAAGCGATCTGGGAACTTCGAGGATGCTTTGCTGTGCTGGGCTCCTGGCGCCCCTGCTCCTCTTCGCACTGCTCTCTGTCTCCTCGCTTCTGCTCGTCCACGGATCGCATCAGGACCAGGTACTAGTGTACTCCGAGCTCCTCTCGCTGAACTCTAGATTTGTGCGCGCAATTCATGCTTCTCCGGTTGTTGTAGTGTACAAGCTAATGTTCTCCGGGGTCATTAAGCTTCGCATCGGTTAGACTCATTCAGTAAGGGAAGGGTATGTGAAGTTAAGCTTGAGCTGATTTGTAGGCTGTAGTTGAACGAATTCTCAGCCTGATCGTTTGCACTTATTCGGCAGCTGCAGCTAATAGTGTTCGAGCGCAGTTGCTGGCTCTGAGTTTAGAGCACTAAGATCTCCTGGTGTATCTGCATACCAGGCTATCTTTACAACTTCAGAGCTTAGAGGCGCTATGTTAGCAGTTTTGACTTGCGCAAGCTTATCTGACTAGTTTTCATGCATAGTTTTCTATCTCGAGTGTTCATTTTCTTACAAGGATCCAGTTCCTGTTGTCAATTTGAAAACTGGTTGACCTTATCTAAATTTTACTAACAGCAAAGTTATGAGATTAATTGCAATCACTGGTCCAGATATTTCAGCAAACTATACTTAGGGTACGTTTGGTAGGGATTCTCAAACAATTTCTCTCCAGAAATAGCAGAATCCCTAGCAAATGCAAGCTATTTTCCTAAGAAACAGAACCAGTTTCTCTTCATACATGTTTCTCTGAGAAACCAAATCCCTGCCAACACTCCCTATTCATGCAACTGGGATTCATTGCTTGAAACTAAATACTTATGATACTGCTAAGAAATGTCAGAAAATCCCTGCTGTGTCCCAGATCATTTGCCTTTATATCGCCACATGAGCAATTATTGTTTTGTGGTGATACAGGAATTAAGACTGATAATGCATACAATGGTCTCTTCCTAGGAAAACATTGTATTAGTACAACTGATATGCACTTTTTTGTGTTGCCTTTTCTCTTATCTTTAATGTACTCGTACTTATTCTGGCTAATGCAGAAACCATTCTTTTTTATGCTTTAGGAATTCCATGAAGCTGTTGGATCAAGGTACTGTATTCAAACACATAAACTGCACATGGAAAATTTTCATGTATTGTTGTATTCTGTGTGTTCCACCTAAAATAATATGGTTTTGTTCTGTCTGTACCGTAAGGTTCACACCAGCATTATCCATATCCTGAAGTAGCTCATTCCTTGTAGCCATAATGAAAGTATGAAAAGAAAGATGGGATTACTCCCTTGAGAAATACTATTTAGATTTCTGTGTAGAATTTGATACATGGACTATTGTCCTCTTCTATTTCACTTGATTCCAGAATTCTTCTTCAAACAAATCCAGATGCACATAGGGTGCATTGCTCAAGGGAAAGGAGTCGTGCAGCTTGGGAAGCTATTGATGAGGTAAGCATATGCAACTTAACAGTTCTATCTGCGGCTGCATCCGTAACATCCTAACATGTTGACCCTCATTTCTTATGCAGTATTTGATGCCCTTTGTGGAAAAAGAGAAATATGAGCTCCCAAGAAAATGTAGACTTCGTCCTGATAATGACATGTTTCGGGAGCAAGAGCAACATAAGATTCATTTTGATGTTAATGAGTGGCATTGTGGCTTTTGCAAGAAAGCTTTCCGAGCAGAGAAGTTCCTTGATCAACATTTTGAAAATCGGCACAAGAATCTTGTGGATAATGTACGTTTACATAATAGTGATTATATTTCTTTAGTATATGTTTAGTTATCAGGAATGTGATATTGTCTGTGCTGTTTTCACAAGCTACAACACGACATAGGCGACAAAATATAAAAGCTTACAATTATACACAAATGTATGCCAATCTAATCCTGATATAAATAATCATGATCCTCTGTAACAACTAAGTTGGACTGTTTGCTTCCAAGTGTCCGTTGTATATACTTCTCTGAAATAATTTCATTTCTTATCAGCATAATCAACTGTAAATAGCGTGATGAAAGCTCAAAAACTGTCTTATTTTGACTTTCTATTGAGTCACTTTGAAGGGTATAACACTTTGACATTGATATCATGTTGTAAAAACAAGTTTAACTTCATCAAATATGTCTTGTGAAGTGAATAGTGAAAGAATAAATTAAAACTACTTTCAACTTGGTGACACATTTGACAATTAGTGCTTGCATTGTATATACCCTTGAATTTAAAATAATGTTTTGTTTTCAGCTTGGCACTCAAAAAAGAACCCATGTGAGGATTACTAGACAGCTCTTTTTTCACTCTAGTTTTGACTGCAGTTTTCAACATATCCTTGATGGTGCGTGTGTTCCGTCATGTGTTTTTTTTGATACCGAAGGGCGGATGTGTGTTACTGTGTTTTATGTAAAGCCGTGAGTGTTGGGCTTACGGGTTTTAAACCCCTTTATTCTTAATATAATGATACACATCTCTTCTGCATGTTTGAGAAAGAAAACATTGCTTGATGGTCTGGCAATTGTTTTTTCATGGACACCATTCGGCAAATGTAAATTTTAACTTTCACATACATACAAGCTATCAAGCTGAGTTTCAGTAATTCCAGATTTCAGATAAAGCCAACTAATGAGATGTTATCTATAATCCAAAACTTCCACTGACTTAAAGTAATCTGCTTCCTAGCCGTAAAAGAGAAGAGATAGGAAGAACCTTTTATATATTTAAAAGCCTTCTTGGCTGTGCACTTAAAGGGTACCGAGTTAAACTGTTTTATTTATCCTGGTTCAGTCAACTTTATGTTTTTTCCCATTAGGTGGGTTGGTGGATGTATATTCTCTTGATTAAAGTCATCTACCATCCCAAGAATAATAGATTCTGATCTATTTTTTTAGAGCGAAGGAAGATGCATGGCAGATCTATGTGGAGCACTTCACTGCGATCTGATGATGCAATTCAAGAAGCCAAAAAGTAAATGCAATGCAGCTGCAGCTACAAGGAATCGTCATCTTTGTGAGGTTCTTATCATTTTTTTTGTTATCTGATATATATTTATTTTTTTATTTTTTCCTGCTATTCTGGTAATGTGCAAGATACTATCTTATTCTGATAACTTGATTGTGCATTTTTAGCTTGTTCTGTTTTTGTAATGTTTTGGTTTTCCATATGGTATTCTACATATTTGGGGCTTCATTAGACATGGCTCCACATATTGTACCCTTGTTTAAGACCATTGTTTTTGCATTGTGATAGGCACACTGCCACTGGTGTGGATAGTTCATTTAATTAGATGAAACCATGTGAAGATTACATGTTCTGGCCAGCCTCTTCGATATTAGCATAACTGTGTTTGTCTTGAATCAATATTGAAGAATTGTGGGAAAATACATTCCCATGGCTTTTGCTAGTTGTGTCTTATACTTTGTTTCATATGACAAACAATAAATGTGCTATCTAGCTACCTTCTACAAGTGTTTGTATGATAGCAATGTTCAACCCCCCTCCTTTTACTGACAGAGCCTTGCGGACAGTTGCTTTCCAGTTAATCAAGGTCTTGCTGCCAGCCGTCTTCATGGTAAGTGGAACATGAGTGAATGTAATGATCACTCACTCACATTTGCCTTGCTGATGTACGCCTCTTTCCAATGCAGCTACCATTGCATATATTTTCGCACACAGCTGGTTTTGTAGAATTTTTCTGATGTAGTTTATTTTGCAGAATTCTTCTTGCGTCAATTTTGTGATGCTCACACTTGCAATGAGGGAACTAAACCTTTCCCCAAAGGTGGCAGGGTGAGCAAAATTCTTCAATGAAATCTTACACGTATGCTCAAATGCTTACCTTAGTTCAGGTTATTCAGCTTTGCATTAACCAATGAAGCAACACCTGATCGATGCTGGAGCAGTAGGTAGAATATATAATGAGATGATATCATTTGGTTCCTTTTCTGGGTAGGCTTTTAGTTTCTGGATAATGCACTGCCTTTCATTTTAGCATGTTTCTAAAAGCCTTGTTAAAGAATTCAATATTGCTTGCTAATTTTGCAATCCTAGATTTTCACATATAAAAATGTTTGCTTTAAGTTAAAGCCAGTGCAATACAAATAGGTGTACACAAATATGGATGCTCAATAAAATAATCATGATCAACTGAACTAGGCTTCACAAATCTCCTTATATCTAGATTTATTAATGGTTCAGGAAAAATATCCGGGGAATACTGATATCTTGATAGAGTTCATAAGAAATTAATCTTCATCTTATTGCTATTGTCTACCCTTTTCTGCAGAAACAAACAAACAGGTTTTACTTGGCTCTCTGCGTCTTGACCCTGATACTTTTGCCCCTGTTCTATTTCATTGTGTTCCTGCACCAGAGGTTTGCTCTATCTACTTTGTGATAATAACATTTCTTTTGTGTTGAGCATTTCCAGGACTCATATTTTGCTTTGCAGGGAAATGAGGAAAGGTACCCAAGATCTAAAACGGTTTTCAAAAATTGGGCAGAAGAAAAAGCCATCCTAGTAGTAAGTTTTCTGTGTGCCTAAAAATCCTAGTTGTGTGCACTGTTCTGCTTATAGCAAGTAACTATCCTGTGAAATTAGAACGTCTCATGTTTTGTTCAATGAGCTCGTGGGTTTGTCTGTTTGAACCCTGGAGCTTGGACCACCAAACCATTTACAATGCACCAATGAGTCCAAATGATTTAATCAATACCCTCGGTTTTAAGCCACCCTAGTATTTTACTATATGCATTTTCACCAGTATAATTAAATTGTTTGTAGTTGCTTACAACCCATGTCATATTGCCATGTTTATCATGACGGCACACCAATACATATTTGGCCCTGAAAAAAACTTTAGTCTTCTTTTTCTCTTCAGATCCTGGTGGTCTAATTCCAGCACAGACGACTGAATTGTGAATTCCCTATATTGGGTGCTCATGTTGTGCTTGTGCGTGTCCTTGTCCTCCTTGCAGTCCAACAGTCACAACGGTCCTGGGTCCATGGGGCCAAGGAGCTGGATAAGGAATGTGGTATGCTACTTGTGAAATGTTTTTATAGGCGGGAAGATTCTTCCCCCATTTCCAAAATGGGAACAGTTTCCGCAGGTTGAGGACTGCCAGCTTCAACCCGTCTCTCTCTCTCTCTGGGGTGTGCGTGTGTGTTGTTTCAACATGTAGATGCCAACTCAAGAGGCAAGCATCTGCAGTTTTTGTGAGCTCACGGCGATATTCTTTATCGTCAACCATAACTGAGGTCCTGTTGATAGTTCACCACGGTACCTGGGGTTTATATGACTTTATATACAATCTTATAGGAGGTAAAAAGGTGAAGAATGCTGAATTTGTAATCTGTAATACATTTTTGTACGGTAGTTTAAAAAGTGTATACCAAATGGCTTTTGTTAATTGAACCGGTGAAAACAGCATGTTCGCTCAATTCAGAAACGGAAACATGATATCTTGTCGTTCCAGCAAATACAATTGATTTGCTTCGATCAAGTAAACGAATCGACATCAAATATATATCATCATTCCTGTCTCCCAATATACTCTCTCTGTCTAAATAAACCAATTTCCAGAGTTGTCTTGAGTTAAACTTTTGAAACTTTGATCAAATTTCTAGAGATAAAAAACGTTAAGATTTATGGTATCAAATTAATATCATTAAATTTATCATAGAATATATTTCATAAGGGCTCCTTTTAGATCATAGATGATGTTATTCTTTTCTATATAGTTAAATTTGGTATGGATTTTAGGAATTCATTTATTCTGAGGGAGTACAAGAATTTACTGTCATGGGGATTAGTGAATTAGTTGCAGATTAGTGAATTTGCTATGGTTCTATTCTTGCCACGTCGATTAGTGAACGGGCGGATTATGTATTTGGGTTGTACTCCATAGTAAGCAGGGCTAGGGGTGCACCTTCTCGGGGCCCTCGATCCAATGAAGAAATAGCAAGCCTCCCAGTCCTATAGTTCATAATACGACCGTGAATGGTTAGCGTTATTATAATAAACAAATCAGAAAAAATGAATAACATAAGACCAACGTTGCTTACACGATAATCATTGTCGTAATAGGCGCGCGGCAGTATCCTCATACATGAAGTATCCACCCCCAGCTGGCTTGCCACAGTCACACGTAGACTTGAATAGTTAGGTGCATCTTTGGTAAAGCTCTTTGGGATGAAAAAAATTGGTTGCACGATGGGCTCATTCATACGGCCATGCGCCCGCTAGATATCTGAAGCATGGCATGACTAGACAGTCCTACCATGCTTCAGACATGTAGCGTAGGGGCGCATGGCCGCCGGAATAAGCACATAAGACATCTTTTTTTTCTTTCGGACTAATCCCTCTTTTTCTTTTTTTAAGAATACACAATACAACGTAGACGCCCACACACACGCTGACCCAGCAAAAAGAAAAAGTAGCGCACAAGCTACAGCCAAATCCATGAAACTACTAGCTCATAATGACAATTTGTATCACTAAACATCAAATCCATATTGTAAAATACATTCAATAAACATGGACTCTAATGAAGAAGGGTTCACAAAAATACACACTAAAATGAGCCAAGCGACTAGATGTGGGATAAGAGTTCGACGCTTAGCGCCGTGAGTTGGGGCACCAAGCTCAACACCAAGATCTACAGTGCCAAGCTCATCATTGAGATCCACGGCACCATGGATAGCTACACATCGCTGCCATGCAAACATCCACATACATGAGCCTCTAAGCCCATGGTGCCAATACGTGTAACCTTGGCGCTATGGGTCACACAACGCCAACTCCCCAGATAAAAGGCAGCAGGGTAAAGTACACATTTCAACCTTCAACTCGTACTTAAGTTTATTTTTCAACCTTCAACTATGAAATCGGATGACAAACACTCTCCCATATCAAAACCGGGCACATTTGGACATCAATTGGTTTCAAAAGCGGTTTTATTTGTGAGAGACACCAAAACTTTATATTATTTTTTTACCATCTCAACGTTCTCAAATGAAAAAACTCAAAACTACAAAGTTATAAATCACAATGTTTTTCATTTGAGGACATTAAGATTCTTAAAAATGATATAAAATTTCAGCACCATAATAATTGTGTACTAGCCTTGCTCATTAGAAAATTAATATACTTTTCGTATGGAGTCAAATGAAGATACTTTTATATCAAAATAGTAGCCCTTATTGAGATCTATAACTTTGTAGTTTTGAGTTCTTCCATTTGAGAACGTTAAGATGGTAAAGAATCAATATAAAGTTTTAATACCTCTCAAAAGTATAAAACCACTTTTGAAACCAGCCGAGGACCAAATGTGTCCGATTTTGAGAGTTGGAGGGTGTTTGTCATCCAGTTTCATAGTTGATGGTTGAAAAATGAAGTTTAGTGCGAGTTGGAGGTTTTTTTTTTTTTTTTTTTTTTTTTTGAAGTTGAGTTGGAGGTTGAATAAGTGTACATTACCCAAAGCGAAAATAAGACACCTAGATATCTAATATGATTTTTTTTAAAAAAAGAGCTGAAAAACAATAAAGAATCAGTGGTGTCAACCATGGTATGAGCATGGGGCCGGAGCTAGTTATTTTAGTTGATGATGGGAGTATCAACTCCTGTAGCAGCATCACTGGGGAGGTGAAGAGCAAAGTCATCTCGACATTTCGTGTACCATGCCGTTTCAGTTATCAGTTTTGTTGGGGGCGATGAACCGGACATCTCAGTGAACTCATTTCTCTATATTATATATAGGCATCTTCATCTGTTTATAGTACTTGCAATAAGAAAACATTAGTAACCAAATATGCCAGCCTTGCCGTTTGGTTGCCACTGGATTGCGTTTTGTGCGAGATAAGCAACGATGAAACAAGTTTGTTAGAACCAGTTACGGCTCGGTTCTGCAAAATAACTGACGGCATCGACGCCCTGTAGGGCCTGCCCAAAGTAGAACAGAGATCATGGATGGCTCATGACATCCGAACCAACTTGGCTTTGGTTGATTTGAACAACATTTAGCAACGTGCTTGACAACCTGGGGTACAAGTTCACTTCTGAAGCCTCATCATCCACTCGGGCGCCTAGCCATCCATACCATCTCGAACTGAAATCACGGTTGTTCAAGCATCAGAAGTTCAGAACCGAATTAACTCCCAGCTTTTCAAGCACGTTTGTTAATTTTATTCTTTTCAACCATAGCTAAGTTCATTACTTTGTACAGTTTTGATTTTTGAAGCTTCCACACATGGTGTGTAGTATCAACGTGAAGATTTCACTGAACACTAGACATGACAATCCCACCTACAATGCATAACCAAAACTTCATCCCCAAACCGTTATTAAAAACAAATGCTTCAACTTTTGTGATAGCACCTGTTACTGTAAACCTCTGCCGTTAAACAGTTGAACAGACCAAGAATCTGAAGATCTTACAGCCAGTGATTGAGGCCGTGAAACTCATTTTCTGCAGCTAACACCATAAGATAGAGCTGCAATGGTAGAAGAGTAGAGAAAAGGCCTGTCAATGTGCTGACGCTGTAAGCAGTATCCAGGAATATTTTTTTCTTCTAATTTTTTGTTTTATAATACAGGCGTCCAGGTAGTTTAAACACGCACGATGCCTGAAAAGCAGTAGTTCAGACATGAAATAAGTGTGCATGAGTTGTACAACCAAATCCCCACCGGGGAGCCCACAATCTAGTAATAAAACAACCTGCTAGAGACCAAGGGAGCAATAGATAGCCATACCTTGCTTGCCATTTACACCATGGCTTCCACCTTCCTTGCTATAACGAGCCTGATAGGCACTCTCATGATGTCAGCCTCTAGTGCCACCGCTGCCTCAGCTTCCACACAGATGATCAGCAGTGACATTGCCACACGGCGCAGGAGATGCAGCGGGCTCGCTACTTCACCTTTGTCATGCTCATCAGGATGGTGCAGGAGAAGATACCCCGTAACACCACCTTCCTGATGCCCAGCGACAGGCTGCTGTCCACTGCATCCGTCTCAGAGAGCCAGGTGCTGGAGTTCCTATCCAGGCACTCCATCACTGCACCCCTGACGTTCAACGACCTCATCAGGCTTCCCAACGGAACCGTAGTCCCCACCCGCCACTTGGGTGAAACGATCACCGTGACCAACATCAAGCATCAGAAGCTCTACTTCAACGGCATCGAGCTCACAAGTCCTGATCTCTGCCACTTGGGGGAGTCATTTAGGTGCCATGGAATAAATGGAGTCATAAGGCCAACAGCAACACGAAGAGTAAAAGCGGCAACTTGCACTCGCTATGCCGCTCCAACTTCTGCAGCACCAGAGAAGACATTAACTGAAAACCAATCCTTGAGCACATCTTCTCTACCATCTCCCAACATAGGTTCTTCCACGATCCCTGCTCACAAACCTGCAGCAGAAAGCCCTCCAAGTTCAGACACTTCAATGTCAAAAACTGGATTGGCTAGTACTACCCTAGTGATAGCATTGATGTTTTCCATTTTTTAAATCTGGATCCAAAGCTTAGACTCTTGTAATCTTGTTCAATGAATACATTCGAGGAAAAATAGTGCACACAAGAGATTTTATCTTTTCTATGATCTACCTAATAACATAAACCTTTATAGAAGTCTGATAACTTCACCTCATGCATTATGATACCATAATAAAACTGCCATCAATAACTTACAATTAACAAACATAAAGAAAAATGAATTGCTACCTGCAAGGCAGACATACTAATGAACTATACTTGCTCATCTAGGACATACTCCAGAACCATTTTCCTGTAATAAACAAATCAAAACAAGATCACAAAAGTAAAGTGCCAGGAGCCCCAAAACTTACCAGAATCAGGCGCAAGCTTAGGAAACAAGTTTAACAAACCATTCTGCTGGTACTTCAGAAATAGATGGATGAAAAAAGAATACTAATATCAGTATCACTAAGCAGAAAAATGGCAATGTCTTTAACCAAACTACCTATATCAGGTGAATTTTTCAAACTTATAAAATCAATTACCGCCGAAGGTTCGCAATTACACAGGGCAGGAACAAACCTGGAAACTTCGAAGTGAAATAGAAAATAGACACAAAAAAGAGGGAAAAATATTTGTTGGTGCAGAGGTTGATTCCTCATCTATTTGTTAACTAATATAGAAAATAACTAGGAACAACTGATTTAAACAACAATATACATAAATTAGGCAGCAGTACAAGCCCAGCAACATGTTCAACCAGACTGAATTAAAAGAAACCAGTCTTTTGCCAGGTATACATAACAATATTAGTCAGCAATACAAATTTGTAAATTTGAGTTTATCCACTATTTCTAACAGATACAGTGTAACTGGGTCAGAGCCTACATCTTCAGTCACATCTTGACTTCTAAAAGATAAGCCAAGATAGATCTGAAACAGGAAACATCCACACACAAGGTTGGCATCAACATTATCAAAACCTGGTAACAATTAACTGCAATAAAGTAAGGAGTTAATACGCATACTACAATTGCGCCTCCCAATAATCTAGTTAGGGCCATGCTATGCAAGCATCGCATGATAGCTCGATTAGTTTCCTTTTTTCTGGCTGTCATCGCCAGAATGTTGCAGCTTGTTGTTAAGTCCTGCCTCATCAGTTTTCTGTTGTTTGCCTTCAAGTTTTTCCTACAGAGCAGAAAGCGGAATAGAGATGTTAACATATGTACCTCAGCGGAATAAAATTGAAAAGTTGCAGTACAACCTTTAGTGAGTTATTCTTCGATAGAAGTTCCTCATACTCTTTTCTGATACGGTTTACTTCATCTCTAAGTGAAGCATTTTCCTGCTTTAAAACATCAGCACGCTGAGCCAACTCCTCACATTCAGCCTGTACGACTCACATTTGTTCTCCATCAACTAGCTGACAATATAGTGGTACCCAGTACAGTCAAGTTGAACTAACAAGTACCTGTTTACGCAACCTAGATCTGCGTGCAGACTCCCTATTGGACTGCTTTCTTCTTTGCCTTTTGAGTTCACGTTCATCCTGAACCACAAAAAGTCAACATGAATAGCGTCTCCAATTGCCAGATTGATATATGTTGAATTTGTATCCACAAATTTCTCTAGTGTCAATTCAATCTATAATAAAACTAGCGCAAGGCATACACATACGAAACATATCATGAGGGCAGGATTTAGATAGAAATAATGCAAAAACAATTAAAAAAATAGCAATTCATGGTCAAAGACACAACACACACTAAATTCTTAAACTGTGTATACACAGTACTGAAACAAGTACATTGTACCAGAGGTAGTAGAAAATATACTTGTGCAACAGTTTGGTTTCAATTTCATCAACCGAATTTATTCTAAATAATTATATTTTTATAATCAATACCCCTATTGCAAAGGATCAGGCCAGTGGACAGATAATATGGTGTGCATAAAAATGCAAACAGAAGGAAAAGGTAGAGGACACACAGTGCATACAAAGCAGAGTAGAAAGAACGCAAACCTGTATCCATTGCTCTGCTGGGACCACAGCCCCTGGAACTGTTGTTGGGTTCACTTTGCCATGAATTGCAGGAGCAGAGCTTGCTGTGTTGGCCCAATAGTCCATCCCAATATTTAGGTTTGTAGTTGGACCAGTTGCTGGGCCACTTGATGGCATGGGCACAATTGTCATAGCTTGGTTCAATTTTCCCTCGGATGGCGAACATGATGCACCATTCTGGGAACTTCGAACATCTAATTGAATGCAAATTGACACAAAAATAATAAATTTCAGAAAATGCAAAAGAAGCCAAGTAAAAATTACACAATTACACATACCTCCATCTTGTTCCTGCCCACTTTCCTTGTGATGTGAATCCTGTAAAAATTACTCAACGATGCAAAGGCATTAGGATAATTCCAAATTAGTATCGATTTCATAATGAATGTCAAAAATATTTGACCATACACAATTATATTTTAAACCCAACTGTGAGAATAATGCATAGCTACTCAAAACGCATGCTAGTGTGGTCCGAAATAATTGGACATCAAACAAAGTGTATCCAATAGGTCAACAATGTCAGGAGGCAATTCTCATGGATATTGGAAAAGATATTACTCCCACCATTTATATGATCCTTTGACTAAAATCTGGTCAAATTTTGAAACTTTAACCAATGAGGCCTCTCAAAATATTAAGTTTGGATATACAGAAGTACGGTTAGATTTTTGGCAGTAACACTTGTGATATCACATAATTTATTTGACATTGTAACTAGATTTTAATGGAAAAATTGATGTCAAAGTTATACCTTAGTAGAAGACTAAAAAATTCAAAAACATTACATCTTTTGCTGGAGGAAGTATTTTTTTAAATTCTTTCACTGGATATACAAAACAAATTATTGTATATACACATCGAATGTTGGAGTATGAGTGTAGGCCCATGAGGCTAGGCCCATGAGGCCCATGTATGACACTATATTGTTATCCTTCTAGGGTTAGCCAAGTAATGAGAATCACAAGTTCCAACATGGTATCAAGCTAGGGTTTCCTCTCTCTCCCTCCCCTCCTCCCCAGCCGCCAGCCAGCCGCCGGCCGGCGCCACCGCTGCAGCCATGGCTGAGCTCCCTCCTCCTCCCCCTCCTCCCTCTCCTGGTGCGAGCGACCCGGCGCGGCCACCGGCGGCCCCAAGCGCGGGCGGCCCCCGGCGCGGGCGTCCCGGCGCAGCCGCCGGCGGCCCTCAACGCGGGCGACCCAGCGTGGGCGGCCCCCGGCGTGGGCAGCCTGGCACGGGCGACCCCAGGCGCGGGCACCCAGGCCCCCGGCGCACGGGTGGCTCCCGGTGTGGCTGACCCGGCGCCCGGCAGCTGCGGTCCCGGCGCGGCCAGCCCGTGTTCGTGCCCGAGCTGCTGCCGCGGCAAGGCAGGCCCGTGTTCGTGCGGCCGCGAGCGGACCCGGCACTGCCGCCAGCGCCCCTCCTGCTGCTGCCCACCTCCCAGCAGCCAGGGCCGCCTCCGACCTCGCCGCCGCCCTTGTCGCTGCCCGGGCTGCTGCCGCTGCAGGGCAAGCCCGTGTTCGTGCAGCCGCCATCCCTTGGGCATGCGAGCGCGATGCGGCCGATGCTCTGGCTCGCCAGATCGCCGCGGCATAGCAGCCCCTCGTCCCTCCTGCCTCACACTCGGTGGGTCCCCGCGTGTTCCACACCGCGGTCCTCTGGCACGACCCGGCCGATCCACTTG
Source organism: Bothriochloa decipiens (assembly GCA_023333625.1). NCBI lineage: Eukaryota > Viridiplantae > Streptophyta > Magnoliopsida > Poales > Poaceae > Bothriochloa > Bothriochloa decipiens. Next base: position 28,399,366 of record CM041646.1, read on the forward strand.
TGGCGTAGCTTCAGGACATCACGCCGGGGTCCTCGTTTTCCTCGACTGCCCTTGCTGCTTCTCCCCCGCCGCCGTCGTCTCCTCTTGGTCCTCCTCCCTCCGAGCCGAGCGGGGGTGGGGAGGCCATGGCGGCAGCGGTCGACGCGGTGGGGGTCCTGGCCGCCACGACCCCCGGCTCCCGGCGGTGAGTCTCGCCAGCCGGCGGCCATGCTCGCAGGCGCTCCTCCGGGTTTTCACTCCGCGCCTCCGTGGGCTCCACCTCCCGGTGCCTCGCCCGGGCCTGTCGGTTGGGACCCGGCGGCCTGGGCCTCTTTCCACAACCCGTGGTCGCGGGCCATGTGGCCCTTCCAGGCTCCCGACGGTGCGCTTGGTGCGCCTCGCCCGCCGGCGGCCATGCTCGCTGGTGCTTCTCCAGGATCTCCGTGGGCTACACTTCCCGGCGCCTCGCCCGGGCCTGTCGGTTGGGACCCGACGGCCTTGGCCTCCTTCTTCAGCACCATGGCCCCGACATCGCCTGTCGGTCCAGCCTAGATCGCCGACTCGGGTGCCACTTACCACACTACTCCCGACCCGGGTATACTCTCCTCCGTTCACCCTCCCTCTTCCTCTCACCCCTCGTCCATCATGGTCACGCATGGTTCGTGTCTTCCTATCACGTCCGTGGGTGCCGCCGGCGCTCATGGCTCTTTTCGTCTTCCTGATGTTCTTGTTGCCCCTTCTATGGTTCACAACCTTCTTTCTATTCGTCGCTTTACAGCTGACAATTCCCGTTCTGTTGAATTTGATTCTTCTGGTCTTACTGTGAAGGATTTGGCTTCCCGGCGTCCTCTTCTCCGATGTGACAGCACTGGGCCCCTTTACACCCTCCAATTTCCGACGTCTGTTTCGCCTTCTTCTCCGTTCACTTTGTCAGCTGCTTTCGCCGCCACTACTTCCTCCACCACTTGGCATCATCGTCTCGGCCATCCTGGCCGCGATGCTCTGATGCAGCTGAGTCGGAGTTCAGACCTTCGTTGTACTCAGGCTCACGACGAGCATCTGTGTCATGCGTGCCAACTGGGCCGTCATGTTCGTCTTCCCTTTCAGTCTTCCTCTTCACATGCTACTCGTGTGTTTGATCTTGTACACTGCGATCTATGGACATCTCCTGTCCTCAGCATTTCTGGCTACAAATACTATCTTGTGGTGGTTGATGATTTCTCTCATTATTCGTGGACTTTTCCCTTGCGTGCTAAGTCGGATGCATTTCCCACTATTCTCCACTTTTTCGCTTAGGTGTCTACTCAGTTCGGCCTTACCATTAAGGCCGTCCAGTGTGACAATGGCCGTGAGTTCGATAACTCCACCTCCCGTGCTTTCTTCCTCTCTCATGGTGTCCAGTTGCGCATGTCTTACCCGTACACCTCCTCCCAGAACGGCAAGGCTGAGCGCATGATTCACACCACGAACGACATCATGCGCACCCTTCTGCTCCAAGCGTCCCTCCCCGCCCGCTTCTGGGCAGAGAGCCTGCACACCTCCACCTACCTCCTTAACAGCCTCCCTTCCGCTGCCTGCCCGGCTCCTACGCCGCACCACGCTCTCTTCGGTACTCCTCAGTATGACCACCTTCGTGTCTTCGGGTGTGCGTTCGACACTGTGTGTCTTCCTTGGGTATTCCCCGGATCACAAGGGTTACCGGTGCTATGACCTCACCTCCCGTCGGGTCCTCATCTCTCGCCATGTGGTGTTTGATGAGTCTGTCTTCCCCTTCTCCACCACCACCACACCACCCCCTGACCCTGACCTCTCCTCTCTGTTTCCCACTGACACGGTGGTCCAGCCACCTTTGCCGTTTCCACCTGCAGGTACTGCTCCACCGTACCCTTCGCGGGCCCGTGCCCCAGCTCGCTGCCCACCAGGGACGCCCCTGGCCCTGCGCCCTGCCCGGGTCCGGTGGCATCGCCCTCCGGTGCGGCCCCTACTCCTACGCCTGACACGGGTCTGGGGTCGTCGGCTTCCGCACCTCCTGCGCGGTTCGCCTAGCCGATGCACGTCTACCAGCGCCGAGCGGCCCCTGCGAGAGCGGCCCTGGCGCCGGCGCGCGTTTCGCCCAGCCGGTGCACGTCTACCAGCGCCATGCACGGGCGGCTCCGCTACCTCAGCCACCACCGGTGGCCCCTTCTTTCCCGATGCCGCCTACGCCGCCGGTGGCCTCTTCTCCGCCGGGGACACCTACATCGCCGCCGCCGCCATCGGCCGGTCGTGTCGTGCCGCCAGTGTACCACCCTCCGCTCCTTCACCGACACCCGTGGCATGTTCACCCTATTGTGACGCGGCACGCAGCTGGTACCCTGCGGTCCCGGGCTCTCGCGGCGACGCCCGCCGACCCGCAGGTCTCTCCTGTACCCTCTTCCGTTCGCGATGCCTTGTCGGACCCTCACTGGCGCCGCGCGATGGAAGAGGAGTACGCGACTCTCCTCGCCAGCCAGACATGGAATCTGGTGCCTCGTCTGCCCGGCTCCAACGTCGTCACCGGCAAGTGGATCTGGACACACAAGCGGCGGGCTGATGGTACTCTTGAGCGGTATAAGGCTCGCTGGGTGCTCCGGGGCTCCACTCAGCGCCCTGGCGTCGACTACGATGAGACTTTCGGCCCAGTGGTGAAGCCGGCCACCGTCCGCACGGTGCTCTCACTGGCTCTCACTCGCTCCTGGCCCGTGCATCAGCTGGACGTCTACAATGCCTTTCTGCACGGGACTCTTACTGAGACAGTCTACTGCAGTCAGCCGGCGGGGTTTGTTGACTCCTCTCGTCCTGACATGGTCTGCTGGCTCAACAAGTCTCTCTACAGCCTCAAGCAGGCCCCTCGGGCGTGGCACTCTCGGCTTGCTACTTTCCTATTGACACTGGGGTTCGTGGAGGCCAAGTTAGATAAGTCATTGTTCATCTATCACCATGGAGCTGAGACTGCCTACCTGCTGCTCTATGTTGATGACATTGTCCTCACAGCCTCCAGCCCGTCACTACTACGCCGGATCATCAGCTCTCTCCAGCAGGAGTTTCCTGTGAAGGATCTCGGGGTACTCCACCACTTCCTCGGAAACACTGCTGAGTCTCGACCCACCGGGCTTCTTCACCAGCGGCAGTACACTTGATATCCTGGAGCGAGCTGGGATGACTGACTGCAAGCCCCGCTCCACTCCGGTTGACACACAGGGCAAGCTGTCAGAGGCCGAGGGCAACCCAGTGGCAGACCCCACGGCATACCGGAGTCCTGCAGGTGCGCTTCAGTACCTTACTTTCACCAGGCCGGATATCACCTATGCAGTGCAGCAGATGTGCCTTCACATGCATGACCCCCGGGAGCCCCACCTCACTTCTCTCAAGCGCCTCCTCCGCTACCTCCGCGGCACTGTTGACTACGGCTTGCTCCTTCACCGGTCTTCCACCACCGAGCTCGTCGTCTACACTGACGCAGACTGGGTCGGGTGTCCGGACACTCGGCGCTCTACCTCCAGCTACGCGGTCTTTCTGGGCGGCAACCTGGTGTCCTGGTCGTCCAAGCGCCAGCCGGTGGTCTCCCGCTCCAGTGCCGAGGCGGAGTACCGCGCTGTTGCTAACGGCGTGGCGGAGGCTTCCTGGCTCCGGCAGCTCCTCGCCGAGCTCCACAGTCCTCTCTCCCGGAGCACACTGGTCTACTGCGACAACGTCAATGCGGTCTACCTCTCCACCAACCCTATTCAGCACCAGCGGACCAATCATGTGGAGATCGACCTTCACTTCGTCCGTGATCAAGTCGCCATCGGCGATGTTTGGGTCCTCCACGTCCCGACCACCTCCCAGTTTGCCGACATCTTCACCAAGGGCCTCCCGTCCTCGACCTTCAACGAGTTTCGCTCCAGCCTCAACATCACCAGTGGCTAGTTGAGTCTGTGGGGGGGGGGGCTGTGTGTGTGCTTCTTCTTTTCATGTCCAGTCTGAAACTCCGCTGCGACGGTAGTTCAGCCTGCGGGGGGGGTGTTTGGAGTATGAGTGTAGGCCCATGAGGCCCATGTATGACACTATATTGCTATCCTTCTAGGGTTAGCCAAGTAATGAGAATCACAAGTTCCAACATCGAATATACAACAAAAATGAAGGAGCAATTCAGCAAGACTTACATTATGAGAATTTCCTTCACTCCCTTCGCTTGAACTGTCACTGCCAGTTTCACCACTGCAAAGAGAAACAGCAACTCCTTCACTTATACTTACGGAAGGATGCACGCAAGCACATATGTGTTTAAGGTTACAACAAAAATACCTTTGAGAAGTGGCTCCATTGGCTGATGCACCTGAGGTTTTACCATGTTCACTGGGGTTCTTTCCAGTAAGCATGTTCAAGCTGCCCAAACTTCCTTTGGATCTCTTTGTTGGACTTTTATCTTTGCCTTCAGAGGGCTTGCCATCAGTATCACCAGCTGCAGCAGTGGTCCCCTACAAAGTCTACATGCATTAGGCTCCCCCACACTAAGCACACGAAAGATGAATCCAAAAATATCAAGTCTTACAGTAGCATCAGTATTGCCATTTGGAGAAGTAATGGGATAA